>JAQMRL010000004.1:2886179-4086179 GCA_035578175.1 Catonia carolina
CAGAAAATTACTCTTTCACGCTAAACTGGACTCTGTAAAAAAAATGTTCAAAATAAAATAGTCAATCTTTTAATTTCCTACAAATTTGATTATATAGTCTACACTTTTGTCGTAAAATACATAAGGCTGAAATATTTTTTTAAAAAATTGATTTTTTACACGTTTTTTTTTTACACGTTTTTGTGAGAAAAAAGAAACAGAAATTCGCTAATTACCGCTAAATTAAGTGTTATACAATAAAATGTTAGCACTAAAAGTTAAAGAAATATCAATTCTCTACAACTTTTATTACATCCATTTTTGCGGTAAAATGCATACTAAAGCCGTAATCTTAAAAAAAAACAGCACTATAACGCAAAAACAGCCTCACCAAAAATTTAACCAGATATGGCGCCAATCCTATCTTATATCTTTTTATCTTGTAGAGGATAAGAAATTTAGTAAATTAAGCGATTTTTAAAAATATCGTAAGAGCCGTTTTTGAGAAAATCGCAAAAAAGTGTAAAATGGCACGAATGAAGTACTACTTCAGGTTGACCAATTTTAACGAAACTGTTCGTATCCGGTCCGGTAGAAGGATCTAACTTAAGTTTCAAGTCCGTACGATGTTTTCTTCCTGAGATATTCCGTTCACACACACACGCAGACCAATCGCTTTAAACATGTTTGTTGGGTTCAGGGGGTCTGAAAACGTGTGGATCTGGTGAAAACTAGATTTCTTAAAATCGACAAGAAAACAATACTTTCCTTCCTACATATTCATATAGGCAAGAGAAAGTAAATAAATCAACGACATTGTCGTCTAACAAAATAGCACTCTCCCACGGATGCGGTTCAAGTCACACTGTAAAATCAACAAATAAAATTATAAACTCCAAAAACACTCGTTCTATAAAAAAATTCTGTTTTTTATGAAAGCGATAGATTTTTTTCATTTAATATTTTTCTAGTGAATTTTTTATAAGTTGCTAAGGCAGTACACCTTCCCATACCAGTGTATTATACCAACAGGTGTATCAGAAATTTATTCCCAATTTCATGTTTTACATTCTCTCGCCTATTTGAATATACAGGATGAACTAGCGGTACCCGGCGCCCGTTGCTACACCCAACAACAGAAAACATGTTTTTATGGAAAATATGAAATTTATTTTATTTCATCTAAGGCCCGTTAGCGAAGTGGTTAGCGCATATTTTCCTCTACAGAGCTTAATTTATCGTTGAAGAGTGATTTTCCGTATTTTTAACCCAAATTGATGATTTTCATTTTGCGTCTTTCACTCATGATTAAAATTAGGTTATGTTTTTTGAGGTTAATTTTTTGTTTATTTCTAATGTTTTATTACTAATGTTAGGTTTATTGTCAATTATTTGCATTGGCAAGAGAAAGTCGTGTGAGTGTTTCACACCAATTTTTTAAAAATTGCCTCATTTTCTATGTTCTACAAGATAAGGTAAGCACCATGCTGGTGGTAATTTTTAAAAATATGGTGTAAAACACTCACAATACTTTCTCTTGCCAATGTAAATAATGAACAATATAACCTAACATTAATAATAAAACATTAGAAATAAACAAAAAACTAACCTCAAAAAAACATAACCTAATTTTAATCATGAGTGAAATACGCAAAATGAAAATCAACCTCAATTTGGCTTAAAAATACGAAAATCACTCTTTAACGATAAATTAGGCGCTGTGGAGAAAAATACTCAAAATAAAATTGTAGATCTTTTAATTTCATATAAATTTGATTATATGTCTATACACTTTTGTCATAAAATGCATACTAAAGGTGAAATCTCCAAAAATTGATATTTTACACATTTTCGTGAGAAAAAAAACAGAAAATTGGTAATTACCGGTAAACTAAGCGTTATAAAAAAATGTTTGAAATGAAAGTTGTAGGATTTTAAAATCTATACAACTTTTATTATGTTACATCTTTGCGTTAAAATGCATATTACAGCCGCAATCTTCAAAAACCATATTTTTCTGCAATAGCACAGCCTCCCGAAGAATTTCAGCAAACTTGGCGCCTAACATGTCTTGTAAAGCAGAAAAAACTTAGTAATTAAAGCGATTTTTAAAAAAAATCATAAAAACCATTTTTAAGAAAATCGTACATAAGTGAAAAGTGACACGAATAAACTACTACTTCCGGTTGACCGATTTTGAAAAAAATGTTCGTGTCGGGTCCGGTTGTGGTGTCTAACTTAACTTTTTATTTTCAAGATGGTACGATGTTGAGTTCTTGAGATATTCTGTCAAGATACACACAGACCAATCGCTAAAAACATGTTTTTTGGTTTCCAGGTGTCTGAAAACGTGTAGATCCGGTGAAAACTAGATTTCGAAAAATCGAATTGAAAACGATACTTCCCTTCCTATATATTCATATCGGCAAGAGAAAGTAAAAAATGGGTTGAATTTTTTGAGCCACCCAGTGTTAGAGTGAATTTAGTTATTAACAGGAATGAAGCAAGCCTTACAACAATGTGAATATGATATGATTTTTTAAAAAGTATAATTGCAGAATAGATAGTTACGTCCGTCCATTGATTTCTGAGCCGCTCTCCGTTCAGAGTACAATGCACGGCGTTTACTTAGTTATGACGGGCGCCACGTTTACCAACCAAACGAAATCGATAATCTAGTACTCTATAAAAACAGTAACTTATCTCTTCCCTTTATCTGTCATTAAATATTTAATCATTTTTTTACTCCCTTTTTCACTGCTTCAATAACTTTTTACTTTTTCTTGCCTACGTATATGAGTAGCTACATAGGAAAGAAAGTATTATTTTATGTCGATTTTTACAAATCGAGTTTCACCGGATCTATACGTTTTCAGACCCCGATGAAGAAAAAAAAAGTTGTTATAAAAAATAAATATAAATTTTGTAGGCCGTTTAACTTTCCATAAATTTCATTTATACATTTATATCGTAAACTGCATACTAAGGCCGGAATCTTATAAAAATCGATTTTTCCCACGTTTTCGTAAGAAAAAACTGAAAACCGCTAATTACCGCTAAACTAAGCGTTATACAAAAAAAAGTTAAAATAAAAGTTGTAGGATTTTAAATTATCTACATTTTTTATTATATAAATTTTTGCGCAAAAAAGCACATTAAAGCCGTAATCTTAAAAAAAATTGTTACGTGAAAACATCTATACCAAAACTTTCAGCACACATAGCTCCTACCTTGTCTTGTAGAACATAAAATTTTTTGCAAATCAGGCGATTTAACAAAAATCTGGTGTGAAACACTCACACAACTTTCTCTTGCCAATATAAATATTTAATAATAAACCTAACATTAGTAATAAAACATTAAAAATAAACAAACAACTAACCTCAATAAACATAACCTTATTTTAATCATGAGTGAAAGACAAAATGAAAATCTCAGTTTGGCTTAGAAATACAGAAAATCACTCTTTCACGCTAAACTAGGCTCTATAGAGAAAAATTCTCTAATTAAAGTTGTAGATCTCTTAATTTTCTATAAATTGTATTATATACACTTTTGTCGTAAAATGCGTAATAAAGCCGAAATATTAAAAAAATCGATTTTTCACACGCTTTCGTGAGAAAAAAACAGAAAATCGTTAATTACTGCTAAACTAAGCGTTATACAAAAAATTGTTTAAATAAAAGTTGTAGGATTTTTAATTCTCTACAATTTTTATTATATAAATTTTTGCGCTAAAATGCATATTAAAGCCGTAATCTTAAAAAAACTATGTTTTTACGTCAAAACAGCCTCACCCAGAATTTCAGCCAACATGGCGCCTACCATATCTTGTAGAGAATAAAAAATTGAGTAAATGAGGCGATTTTAAAAAAAATCGTAGGACCAGTTTTGAGAAAATTGCAAAAAAGTGAAAAATTACGCGAATAAACTACTACTTCCGGTTGACCGATTTTGATGAAAATGTTCGTGTCGGGTCCGGTAGTGGTATGTAACTTAAGTTTCAAGTTTCAAGTTCGTACGATGTTCCGTTCTTGAGATATTCTGTACACACACACACAGACACACACACACACACACACACACACACGCGCGCACGCACACACACATTCACACACATACACACACGCACACGCGCGCGCGCGCACACACACACACACACACACACACACACACACACAGACAGACTAAACGCTAAAAACATGTTTGTGTGGGTTCAGGGGGTCTGAAAACGTGTAGATCCGGTGAAAACTCGATTTCTTAAAATCGACATGAAACAATACTTTCCTTCCTGTATATTCATATAGGCAAGAGAAAGTAAAAATCGGAAGAGCCGTTTCTGAAAAACTTGCGTTGTAATTCGGTAGGCCTACTACCTCTACCTATTTTGATTAGCATACCTGGGACGTGTCCTTCTAGCATACGAATAACAAACATGACAATGCAATGTTAATACCCATTCGTCATTTACTTACAATTGCCAACTATAGAACTAGTTGTATGTTACGTCGAAAGGCGAATTCAGCAGAAAGAGGTGGCAACATGGTTAAGCTTGTTCCATGCCCGTAGCAAATATCCGATAATAAGCTGGATTATCTTATGGTAGGCCTACCTAACTTAACCCTAGAATGGTGGAGTGGAGTAAATCTTGCACATATTACCTGTACGTTAACAACGCTTGCTCCTCCACTTCAGTAGGCTGCAGCTCCCTGTTCTTCCAGATATGCTATTAGGAGCCGGTTGACCATTGTCTCGTCACCAAATCGTATCTAATTAGTGCGTGTATTTATAGTACTGGTGCCTTTAACAAAAGCTGGTGAGTAATTTTTTCGCATCTCCACTTATCACGATAATTTTAGTACGTAAATTTTTCGCATCTCCATCGATGCTGCATATGTTATGCAGAAAATTTACGTATAAACACTAATAGAGCATTATAATTTTGTATGTTTGTAATACCATTTTATTTATATGTACAGTACCTTTGCGGACTGCAATTCAAGCAGTATTGGGTGTAAAGGAACCGGCAATAAATGTTACGTGCCAAGAAGAAAAAGGTGCAAGGAAGTACTGCAGTGAGTGTTCATACACAAAAACAAGACATAGAACTACATACTGTCTCTTTTGCTGCAAACCTATATGCGGCGAACATTAAAAGAAAATATGTTTTGGTTGTGCAACAAACTGCCAGAATAAGTAGCCCCAGCAACAAGAACACTCCGTTTGACTTTCGTGTTCACTTATTTGTATAATTTTATTTATTTCATTTTAATACTTTATTTTTCTTACTTTTAAAATCTTAATTTCGTCTACTATCTGGAGTTTTATAAAGTATTTTGCTCAGTTGGTGTTAAGTATTTCGTATCATGTAATTAATATTTCTTTGTTTTCTGATTTATTTACGTATTGTAATAATATTTAACATAATTACTTCACTCTTTGATTACAATGTTTTATACTAAAATATTTAATATACTTAAAAATATTGTATCCTTTAGTAAATACAATATTTCCAAGCTACATAAATAAATAGAATAAAAGAGCTTGGTGATTTACTGGGAAATCTTTTTAAGCTATTAACAAATATTTGTCTAAATTTAAACAAAAACAACAAAAAAAGATAGAAAACATACGAAAAGCAAAATGTTCCAAAAAAAAAAATTTACAACAAAGTTTTCCCAGGAAAATCACCAAGTGAGTAAATGTTTCGCATCTCCACCAGTGATAGCTCACAGAATAGCCCCACCGTTCTATGGTTAAAATTCGAGTTTCAACTTTGTTAGATATTCCGTTCTTGGCATATTTTGTACACACACGCACAGATCAATCGCTAAGAACATGCTTTTTGGGTTCAGGGGGCCTGAAAACGTGGTTTCCGGGGATAATCTTCATAAAAACAATACTTTCCTTCCCTATATATATTGTGATAATATCGAAGAGGAATATGGTTCATAAGATTTCTAGATAGGTTTCTATTCATCAAATGAAATGTTAAATAGCAAATATTAGAATGACAAAGTAACAATAGGGTTAGTTATAAAAGGATATTTAAAAAGGGCTGTTTAAAATAAGGTAGGGTCTTTTGTTGTACAACTATTTGTGTAACACCTTTTATTCTATTGTCACTTGTTTATAAGCTACTATTTACGATTTTTCAAGAACCAATAAAAATGATTTTTCTATCGAATATCTCTACTTTTCTAGAATTATCTATTTGTTCTACGTATATAAAGAGACCCCCGAGTGCGGTCAGTGAGTTAGTATTCGTTTGGTCTTTGACGAGTGTTTCTGGTGTGTGCTATCGGTACGTTAGATGAGGTCAACGTGTCCCGGGCATTGGTCAACTATTGTTATACTGTCTTATTGTGTATGTGCATTGTGTATAGTTTTATTGTGTATGTGCATTCTATATAATTGTTGTAAGTAGTATTAAGTAAATTATTTATTGTATTACTTCATTATAATTAGTTGATTATTCATTTTGTAAATCTTTTAGATGTAATAAATACTTGTAATTGTAGTGTATTAATTATTTGATTGATGAAACATTTGACAGTGTGCACGAATTCCTTTCTAAATTGTTTTTGGTTGAAAAGTATTTTTAACTTGTAATTAAACAAATATTGTGTACTATTTGGTACAAAGGGGTTCATGACAAGCCTACTGAGTTAAGCAGTAGCAGGAAAAATTATTAGTAAGTGATGAATTTATCATTGTGTTTGATTTTTTTTTATTTTTAATTTTGTGTGATATTTGATTCAATGGGGTTCATGACAAGCCTACTGAAGTAAGCATTAGCAAAACCAATTTTCTGGTGGTAAGTGATGAATTTATCATTGGTGATAAACTTTCAGTTTATCAGTTTTATTTGACATGTCCTATACTCCCTTTGGAGTCTCCTGGATGTTAGTTTAAAAAAAAAAATTTAATCACCTATATCCCGAAACGGACCTTAGCGATAAGTGTCACAATATCAATTTGTAGGCCGAGAGAAAGTATAAAAGATAACTTCACGATAAACTCTCGAAAACTGTTTATCGATTTTATGGTGAAATGCAGAGTTGTTAAAAAATAATGTTGAGAAACGCGGACTGCCCACTTTGCAAATTTAGTTGAGTGGAAAGAGCAATAAGTATAGCAATGGAAAATGGAAAATGACTGTTTAACTACGCTGTGTAGGCTAATAAAAAAGAGTAGATAGGTACTAACTAATAACATAAAAGGATCTCTTGACCAGACATCCCCTGAGGATATTTTCCAATTTATTTCTAATTTTTATCAACCGTTTTGTCATTTAATTTTTATTTATGTAGCGGCAAGAAACATTTTACGACAAGATATAAATTATACTATGGGGTGAAATTATTACAAGGAAACAAATAAGTAAGATATCATTTTTAGAAAAGGTAGGAAATGTTCTGTTATAAAAATACGAAATTATGCATTCGGTTTTCAATAAAAACATTAAAGCTATCTTTATCGGGTGTCTTTCCTTTTAAAAAATCTGGTGTGACACTCATACTACTTTCTCTTGCCAGTGCAAATAATTAACAATAAACCTATTATTAGTAATAAAACGTTAGAAATAAACAAAAAACTAACCTCAATAAAACATGTTTTTTGGGTTCAGGGGGTCTAAAAACGTGAAGATCCGGTGAAAACTCGATATCGAAAGATCGAAATGAAAACAATACTTTCCTTCCTATATATTCATATAGGCATGAGAATGTAGAAATTGACATGATAACATTACTTGATATTGCCTCACATAGTCTACGTATTCATATAACCAGATCTTGAAAGAACTACGGATTTAATTAGTACAATATACGAGTATACAATATTGTATGGTTCCGTACGCATGCCAGTGATATATATAATGGTAGTTGAGGCGTAAGTATTACTCCTGGTAAAGAAATGTAATCACGTTAAGAATGAGAAACTGTTTTTTGAGGTCGCATTTCAGATTATCTTTCCTTTTTTTTCTCTCATTTCCGTGACCCAATTTTAAAATAAAGCGACAAATAGCCAATGCGATAAGGCAAATCGTGGCTTTATTTTTTACAATGTAGGCCTATTTCGTTTTACGAGGGTCACAAAATGAGAAATATATTTCACATTGCTTTCGTTTCGTGGGTGGTACACCGAACTGCCTTTTTCGCAAATCTGTAAATATTTTTGCAAAATTCACTTCTTTATTTTTACTTGCCATACCAAATATAAAAAAATTCTCGTGTCACAGTGTTAGTTGCCATACTCCGAAACGGATTAACCGATTTTGATGAAATTTTTTATGTACAATTGGTAGGTTTGAGAATAGGTTTTCACGTATTTTTTGTATCCCTAAGTGATAAGGGTGGTCCACCCCAAAAAAGTTTTTTTAATTTTTTTAGACAAAATTTTTATTTTTTATTTTTTTATAATGTGGCATTAAAAATACATACAGTCCTAAATTTTCACCCTTCTACCACCAACCCCGTTTTATTTTATAGCAATATTAATTGTGCATCGATCGTAGTAATGATGTTTACAACAATGATCATTTTATGCCCCTGGCATTAGTTGTTTTGTTGTTTTACGTGTGACTATTGTGCAATTTCTGCTAATACAGCCGGTGGATAATGATGGTAATGAAAATGAGTGATGAAGAAATGCCGCACCTGACCAGAAATCGAACCCGGTACCCCGGCGTAGAAACCAGTTCCGCTAACCACTACGCTAACGGGCCTTAGATAAAATAAAATAAATTTCATACTTTCCAAAAATTTTGGGGTGATTTTTCAAAACACACTGACCTTTGATAACCATATTGAATTGTTGATAAATGAAGCGTACAGACTTCTAGGTTTTCTCATGAGAAATTCCCGATGTTTTTCTGATACCAAGGTAATTACTATGTTATATTCATTATTAATAAGGAGTAAACTGAAATATGAATCAATTGTATGGCAACCTCATTCAATAGCCGCTAAATTAAAAATTGAAAAAATTCAGAACAGGTTTCTAAGGTATTGGTATTTTAAAAAGCATAAAGAAATATGTCATTATCCCTTTTCGACTAATGAGCTGAGAAAATCGTTCAATATAATGTCGCTTGAAAATAGACGAGACTTGAATTCACTCTTACTGATTTACAAAATTATGAACAATAAAATTGATATACCAGGCGTAATTGAGCACATGACACTTAAGTGCTCCATTATTAAGACCTAGGTTTAATAGTTTTTTTCACATTCCCAGAAACAGAACGTTGTAGGCCTACCATGAAAATTCCCCAGTAAATAGAATGCTGAGAATTTATATTAAATGTAACAATATTATTGATCCTTTTTCTGACAGTCAGTCATCCTTTGCAAAAAAGTATGTTCAGTTCTTAAATTAATAACAGTATTGTACAATATATTACAATTTCTAAGAGACTTTACTATAAATCTGTTCGTATTATTGACCTTTTTTGACAATCAGTTAAAAGTTTAAAAAAAAATGTATTCCTAGATTCGAATTTTTGTTCCACGGCTCCTGTTCTGATATTTTTTTCTTTTATTTTCTTTTCTTTTTTCTTTCTATCTTTAATCTTTTTTTTCTTTTCTTTCTAAATTATACTGTAACTTATTTGTAGGTATATACAGTAAATGCTTCTTTTAAATTTTTATGTTTGTTTGTGTGTTTTATATTCAATTTTATATCATTATATTATTACATAATTATATTATATACTATCATATTAAAATATTATATTCATCATGGTCATATTTTATATTCTTCATATTCATTATATTATTCATATTCATATGTTATAATGATTAGAGTACATTCATTATTATGTTGTATTGTTATGTATGTTTTAAAAGAGCAGTATTGGGTTTTACCTGTTGCTCTCACATGTAAAACTTTATTAGATAAATAAAAAAATAAATAAAATAGAAACATGTTTTCTGTTGTTGGGCGAAGCAACGCGCGCAGGGTACCGATAGTATGAATATACAAGGAAAGAAAAGTAATTTTTTCATTTCAATTTTTCATCGGAAATACAGTTTATGTTTTCGGGTCGTTAAATCAGGAAACGATTTAAGTGACCGCGCTGTGTGTTTGTAAATAAAATATCTCAAAAACGGAAATTGAGAAAAGTTGAAACGTTGCACTTAAGTTAGGTACTACTAGAGGACCCGACACAAACTTTTTCATCAAAATCGGTCAACCGGAAAAAATAGTTTATTCGTCTAATTTTTCACTTTTTTACGATTTTCTCAAAAACGGCTCCTACGATTTTTTTAAAAATCGCCTCTTTACTACATTTTATATGCTCTACAAGATAGTGTAGGCGCCATATCTGTTGAAATCCTTGGTGAGGCTGTTTTCTCGTAAAAAAAATTGTTTTTTTTTAATATTGCGGCTTTAATATGCATTTCAACCCACTGGGTTGGTCTAGAGGTAAAGTCGTCGCCAAAATCAGTTGTTTAACAGCTGATTTTCGGAGACGAAGGTTCCTGGTTCAAATCCTAGTAAAGGTAGTTACTTTTATACGGATCTGAATAATAGACAGTGGTTACCGATGTACTTTGATGGTTGGGGTTTAATTACCCATACTCTCTCAGGAATGGTCGGCCTGGGTCTGTACAAGACTAAACCTCATTTACACGTCATACACATCATCCTCATCTCATTGGGTCATTGGGTTGCTTATTGTTCTAAATTGAACAGATTGCAACGTACACAAATCAGGAATAAAAATAAATATGCATTTTAGCGCAAAAATGTTTACATGAAAAAATGTAGAGAATTTAAAATCCTACAACTTTTATTTAAAAAAAATTGTTTTTAGTATAACGCTCAGTTAATTTTTTTGTGTAATGGCAGTTGGTAATTAGTGATTTTCTTTTTTTTTCTCACGAAATCGTGTAAAAAATCGATTTTTTTAAAGACTTCAGCATTATTATGCACGTTACGACAAAACAGTATAATCAAATTTACAGGAAATTAAAAGATGTAGAACTTTTATTTAAAGAATTTGTCTCTACAGAACCTAGTTCAGCGTGAAAGAGGGATTTTCTCCCTATTAAAGCCAAACTGAGGTTTATTTTAATTTTCCGTCTTTCACTCATTATCAAAATATAGTAACGTTTATTGAGGTTAATTTTTTTGTTTATTTCTAATGTGTTATTACTAATGCTAGGTTATATTGTTCATTATTTGCATAGGCATGAGAAATTCGTTTGAGTGTTTTACACTAGATTTGTAGCAATAAAATGAGCTACCGAGAGATTGGTGTACAGTTGTGAATCATGCTGTTTATTCATAAAGGCCTGTTTTATGAGACATACGACAGGAAATTGTCAATACTCCTTAATGATGCTTGCAATAACAATACCACGCAGCGCAGGCGCATTTTCTAGTTCTATACAGGGTGATTCACGAAGATATGCAGAAACTTTGGAGCTCATTGTACACGTAAAATTAATAACAAAAATTTACATAAACATGGGTCCGGAAATTCTTCGTTACCGAGTTACGGCTAGCGAAAGATTTTGCCCGGATTTCAGCTGACCAGGTAAAATCAGGTCATCCTGAAATTCTAGAAAAGTAGATTTAGGGGCAAATTCAATCGTTTCTTATGGTTTTTAACCTGATAAATTGAATGAAAGAGGTCCCAGAACTGTAAGTTAAGTACGTAGTTTTTGAGAAAACCAGTGTCAAATGCAAAAAATGGACTGAAAAAAATACATTTTTTCATATGTAAGCAACAAGAACTTTGTTATTACGCCAAGAAACAGATACAAATTTTAAATAAAACTTATGGAAAATTATATTCTGAACAAAATGGTGTATATAAAGTACACAGGAAGCGAATAGATGTTTGATGAAATGAATTTTTATTCATAACAGTACGAAGTAAAATTAAACGGAAAACATTAATCTAAACCTATTCAACCAAATTAGAGTAAATTTTAAAAAGTGTCTTCACCGACTTAATACATTTTTCTGCTCGTGACGGATGGCTCTTGTGGCTTTTGGTAGTTCAAGAGGGCTTTCCTTTAGCTGCGTAAAAGCTTCATTAATACGTCTAAGGAGCGCCTCACATAAATTAAGTTTGACCTCGTAAACCGGCTCCTTCATCCATCCTCAAATGCAAAAATCCAACGGCGTATGATCTGGTGACCTGGGTGGCCAGGGTATACGACCTCCACGGCCGATCCATTTATTTGGAAACCGTTGATTCTAGTATAGTTACTTCATTCACGAGTTTGCTCTTGTTTGCAATGAGGGGTAAAGGGGGAACAGCATCAGTGCGCATGCGCGACTGCTTTAATTTCAGTACATAAACATAACAACTTATACTATACCCAGAGCGTAGCCTATACAGTATATCGCGGAACCTTTTGTAGGTTAACGGTACAAATATAACTGTTTGTTACCGTAAACAGAAATGTTAGTTTTTCAAAAATGTGGGCAGACTATTCACAGTGCTGAACGAAATGTAAAATGCAGTGTAATAAAATGCTGAGAAGTTGAAACTAAACAAAAATGCCTTTCAATGCCTCTTAACAAAAGCCATGAGCGAGTGGCTAACTACTGTGATATTTCTCTTTCAACAATTCGAAAAATAAAAAAGGAAATTAAAGACGTCAAGAAGCTATTCTTCAACAGTTTTGTTGACACGTGGTAAAAAAAGGAAGCGGTTAGGTAGACTAGTGAGACTCATAGTGAAGACGCCCGCTGGTGACAGCGATAGTAAAGAAGGCGATTTATTCGTAGAAAATTTGTTTCAATGGAATAAGGCAGCTGGTAATTACAGTAAATCAAACATTTCTAGTCGTGTAATTAAGCTATAGGTAGTATTGCAGGACAGATTTATTTTTTATAAGGTTAATGAAGAAAACTTTCTCGGATTAAACCACAGCTTACGAAATGTATGCAGAAACTGCACGGTAGTGAAATGTACGAGTAGTGTCTTACTGTTGAGGTTGGCAGCACTGTCATATTTTTAGTTTCCTTCCTCACAGCTCATCCATACGCAAAAAGCAATCTCGTGACTTCAGTATCTATAGGTGGAAACAACATTTGAAAAATGTGGCGGTGCACCATCATGTTGGAAGTACAGCTGGCGTCGTGTTGCAAGAGGAACATGTTCAAGCAATGTCGGAAATTCTTCTTGAAGAAACTGTAATTATGCTTGACCTGTTAAAAAACGCTCTTGAAAAATAAACAGTCCAATCAGCTGATCATGAATAAGACCACACCATACCTTTATGTTAAAACGCTGTTAAAAGTTACGTTCAATTGTTGCACGAGGGTTCACTTCTGCCCATGAAAGTTGGTTTGCAGCACCTGAATGCATTGCTAAAATCAATCTACTCTACGAAATAATTTTTCATTTAAGAATTGAATTGAAATTTATACAATTTCTTAGTAGAAATTTACTTTCTTTAACGAATGGGTAATTAACAAAGTTATTGTCAGTCAAATGTAAAATCTGGTGTGAACCAGTCACACAACTTTCTCTTGCTAATGAAAATAATTATTAATAAACCTAACATTAGTAATAAAGTATTAGAAATAAACAAAAACTAACCTCAATAAACATAACCTAATTTTAATTACGAGTGAAAGACGCAAAACGAAAATCGACCTGTTTGGCTTAAAACTACAAAAAAATCACTGTTTCACGCTAAACTAGCCTCTGTAGAGAAAAATGCTCTGAATAATAGTTGTAGATCTTTTCATTTCCTATAAATTTTATTATACACTTTTTTCGTGAAATGCATACTAAGGCTGAAATCTTAAAAAATCGATTTTTTACACGTTATCGTGAGAGAAAAAACAGAAAATCGCTAATTACCGCTAAACTAAGCGTTATACAAAAAAAAAAATGTTTGAAATAAAAGATGTAGGATTTTTGTCTACAACTTTATTATATACATTTTTGCGCCAAAATGCATATTAAAGCCGTAATCTTAAAATAAAAACAATTTGTTTACGTAAAAACAACCTCTCCAAGAATTTTAGCAAACATGGCGCCTACTATCTTGTAGGGCAGCGGTTCCCAACCCGGGGTACGCGATGAACCGGTTAGGGGTACGCCGAAAATAAAGATCAATGACGAACGTTATTTTTCTGAGTAACTTGGAGGGGTTATTGTACTGACAAGCTTAATGCAAGCCCACATCTAAGGCTTTATTTGTCTACATTAGAACCTGATTTCAAACAATCAAGTGCAACAAAACAGCCTCAAGAGTCACACTAAAAAAGAGTTCTGAAGACGTTTTGTGGACTAATAATTTAGTTACAATACATCACAATTTTCATGTTAGATTTTGTATTTACAAATTTTAAAAGCATTTTGTATTCGATGTGAGTTTTTTTTCAAAGTTTAAAACTAATCTGTCTTGTCTTAGATTAAAAATACTATAGGCTAATTATTATAACTCTGTCATTAGTATTTTGATGTAAAATTAAGACCACATAAGAAATGTTCAGTTTTCAATGAAATATCTATTTTAAATGCTTGTGTTAACCTTAATTTTCCTTGGTTTAAATTTATATCTTAATTTGAACACATAATAAAACATACAAGTGTAAGTTATATTTTGCAATATTTAAAAACTAACCAACGTATACTCACAGTACAATACCATTATGATTACAAAAAAAATAAATTTACATTATGCAAAATATTTGAAAATAAATAAAAAACATATGAAAATATGTAAATTGATTAGAGATTAGCTAGTGATTAAATAGCCCCTAGCCTACTTAGTGAAGTATTGTAGTTACAGTGATGTTACATTTTTGGGGGTACGTTTTTGGGGGTACCAAGGGGTACGGGAGAAAAGAAAGGTTAGGAACCCGCTGTTGTAGAGCACACAAAATTTAGTAAACCACGCGGTTTTAAAAAAAATCGTAGGACCATTTTTTGAGAAAATCCCAAAAAAGTGGAAAATTACACGAATAAACTACTACTTCCGGTTGACCGATTTTGATGAAAATGGTCGTGTCAGGTCCGACAGTGGTATGTAACTTAAGTTTCAAGTTCGTATGATGTTCCGTTCTTGAGATATTCTACACACACACACACACACACACACACACACACACACACACACGCACGCACGCACGCACACACAAACACGCGCGCGCGCGCGCGCGCACACGAACACACACACACACACATATATACACACACATACACACACACACACACACAGACCAATCGCTAAAAACATGATTTTGGGTTTAGGGGTTCTGGAAACGTGTAGATCCGGTGAAAAATCGATTTTTTAAAATCGACATGATAACAATATTTTCTGCCCCTAACAGGCAGGTGGAGTGTCAATCTATTTACACTCAATCTGTTCGTTGCAGGGCTAAAATAAATAGTTCTGTTTTTTATCACACGGTCAGTCAATTAAATGACTGATTTATTTAAGAACAGAAGAGGTAGAGGTGTAAAAGACACTAATCAGAGTTATCTCCTCTGAAAGTAATGAATTTCATTATACAGCCAGACCCTGTGGTGAATGAAGTGAAGGTGTCATTTGCAGAGTGGAAAATATGTGCCCTTCAGAGGGCCCGGCATGCTAATAAGCGTACTTTTCCACTCAGTGAGTTGTGGCAATGGTAAACCACCTGACTCCTCGTTTTACTTAGTAAAACTTCTACATGATCAAACCAGCCTTTCGGCTGTTGACCTAAACAACACAACAATATTTTCCTTTCTTTATATTCATATAGGCAAGAGATAGTAAAAATTACGAACAATGACCTAAAAAGACTATCTTAAGGACAAATTCTCTTTAGTACAATGTACAGCTATGAACAGTTAAACTTTAAAATCAGTATTTTCAGCGAATATGGAGTAATAAAGTCGGCTAATAAAAATAGGACAAACGAAATGAAGTACGATGAAGGGATAGATGGGTGACACTTTTATCAAAAGAGATAAGAGGGTGGGATTACCCCAACCACCCTTCTTTACCAACCCTTTCTTATACGAGGTACAAAATTGGATAAAAAAGTATGCATAAGATTTGATATAAAAGTGGATTGTCTGGTACAGCACGTGTCCCATTTGTTACACTCTACCACTCTCTCACTCACTCTCTCTCTCTCTCTCTCCCCACAATAGATACATGAGAGAGCACATTATGACATTATGATTTATATGACAACCCATCATACCGTATTACAGATTACGTTGTATACATATATGTATACTTTTTATGTAGTCTATATTACCATTTCAAAAAAATCTGGTGATAAACGCTCACACGACTTTATCTTGCCAATGCAAATAATTAACAATATCACCTAACATTACTAATAAACCATTAGAAACAAACAAAAAACTAACCTCAAAAAACATAATCTTGTTTTAATTATGAGTGAAAAACGTAAACTTAAAATCAACCTCAGTTTAGCTTGAAAATACGGATAATCACACTTTCACGCTAAACTAAGCTCTGTAGAGAAAAATTCTTAAAATATAAGTAGTAGATCGTTTAATTTCGTATAAAGTTCATTATAGATTTTTGTTGTAAAATGCATAATAAGGCTGACATCTTTAAAAAAAAAATCGATTTTTTTTTACACAATTTCGTGAGAAAAACAAGATATAGCCTACGTTAATTACCGCTAAACTAAACTTCATACAAAAAATTTTTGAAATAAAAGTAATTTAACAATCTGATTTGTCTACGAGTTAAAACAAATAAAAATTGTGCAATAATAAAAATTTATAGCGTAACAATAAACAAACTGAGTTTAAAGGAAAATTTTATCACCGGTTTTTATGCAACCAGATTTTCTATAAAATTTTATGGTTTATGACACGAAAAACAAGAATATAAGAAGCAAACCTACCTTTTATCTTTACAGGAAAATGCAATATACAGTAAGGAAATAAAGGGAAATAAAATTGTGTTTACTGTAAAGAGTGTTCAAGCTAAAACTGATTCGATAAAGAGTGCCACGTATAAATCCAAAACGAACATTTTCATTAAATGTAACCAGAAGCAGTAGTTTCTTCTTCTTTTTCTTCAGTTGCCTATCGGTTCCGAATGTTAGCGACCATCACAGCAATCTCACTTTGTTTGTTACTGTTAAGTCATGTTCACCCGGGTTAAGTAATGCTTCGTCACCGAATGCAATGTTTCAAATGCTGGCGCCGGAAACGTGACTTTTAGCCTACGATATAATAGCCTACTCCATAAAAAAGGGTCAATGTTTGATAGGGGTCCTTTGGTTTTATTCCGACAAATATAGACCGGTATGCCGACCGACAGAATGGTACACTATCAAAAAAAAAAAGGTTGCACGTGTTCTCTGTCTTCTACTATACCTGCTACCCACTTGATCAATCAACCCTTAATCCCTCAGTTTTTAATTCATATATAAAAATAAAATAATTAAACTACATTAATTTATTAAAACTAATTTTATTTATTTATTTTATTTTTAATTATTAAAACATCAGTAATAAAACATTAGAAATAAAAAAAACTAACCTCAATAAACCTAACCTACTTTTAATCATGAGTGAAAGACACAACATGAAAATCAACGTCAGTTTGCCTTAAAAATACGTAAAAAATTACCTTAAAAGTTGTAGATCTTTTTTCCTAAAACTTTGATTATATACACTTTTGTCGTAAAATCAATAAGTTACTACAAACAAAATCTTAATAAAATCGATTTTTCACACGTTTTCGTGAGAACAACAAAAAATCGCTAATTACCGCTAAACTAAGCGTTACTCAAAAAAATGTTTAAAACAAAAAATGTAGAACTTTAAATTTTCCATTTTTTTTTTATTATATTGCCTACATTTTTGCGCCAAAGTGCATATTAAAGTCGCAATCTTAAAAACAAACATTTTTTACGTGAAAACAGCCTCACCAACAATTTCAGCAAACATTGCGCCTACCTTATCTTGTAGAGCATAAAAAATTTAGTAAACCAGGTGATTTTTAAAAAAATCGTACGACCAGTTTTTGAGAAAATTGCAAAAAAGTGAAAAACTACGCGAATAAACTACTACTTACGGTTGACCGATTTTGATGAAAATGTTTGTGTCGGGTCCGGTACTAGTACGTAACTTAAGTTTCAAGTTTCAAGTTCGTACCATGTTCCGTTCTTAAGATAATTTGTTCACACGCGCGCGCGCGCAACACACACACACACACACACACACACACACACACACACCAATGGCTAAAAACATGTTTCTGTGGGTTCAGGGAATCTGAAAACGTGTAGATTTAGTGAAAACTCGATTTTGAAAAATGTCATGAAAACAATACGTTCCTTCCTATAGGCTATATTCATATAGGCAAGAGAAAGTAAAAAGCACTTCTGAGCTCTTTAATAACCAATATGTCAGCTATTGAAACAAAATATTGTGCTTAAAGTTGTTTTCTCTTAAAAAAATATTTATGTTAGCAAGAAAGAGGTCATGTGTATGTTTTACACCAAATTGTTTTTTCTTTCTCTTGTCTAATGAATATCTGGAAGGAAATAATGTTTTCATTTCGATTTGTCGAAATCGCGTTTCCATCGGATCTACACGCTTTTAGACCCCCCCCCCCCCCCGAACCACAAAAACATGTTTTTAGCGATTGGTCTGTGTGTGTGAGTGTGTGAACAAAATATCTCAAGAACGGAACATCCTACGAACTTGAAACGTAAAACTTAAGTTAGATACCACTAGAGCACCCGAAACGAACATTTTCATCAAAATTGGTCAAAAGGAAATACTGTAGTAGTTTATTCGTGTCATTTTTCCCTTTTTTGCAATTTTACTCAAAAACGGCTCTTACGATTGTTTTAAAAATTGCCTCATGAACTATATTTTCTATGCTCTATAAGATAGGGTAGGCGCCATGTCTGCTAAAATTCTTGGAGAGGTTGTTTTCACGTAATATATTGTTTCTTTAATATGAATTTAAGCGCAAAAATGTATATAATAAAAGTTGTGGAGAATTTAAAATCCTACAACTTATTAATCAAACATTTCTTTGTATAACGCTTAGTTTAGCAGTAACTAGCGTTTTTCTGTTTTTATCACACGAAAAGGTGTAAAAATTCAATTTCCTTTAAAGATTTCGATCTTAATATGCATTTTATAACAAAAAAATCTGGTGTGAAACACTCACACAACTTTCTCATGCCAATGAAAATAATTTAAACAATATAACCTAACATTAGTAATAAAACATTAGAAATAAACAAAAAACTAACCTCAAAAAACATAACCTTATTTTAATCATGAGTGAAAGACGCAAAATGAAAATCAACCTCAGTTTGGCTTAAAAATACGGTAAATCACTCTTTCACGCCAAACTAGGCTCTGTAGAGAAAAATGCTTTAAATAAAAGTTGTAGATTTTTTAATTTTCTATAAATTTGTAAATAAACACTTTTGTCATAAAATGAATACTAAGAGCGAAATCTTTAAAAAATCGATTTTTCACACGTTTTCGTGAGAAAAAACAGAAAATCGCTAATTACCGCTAAACTAAGCGTTATACAAAAAAAATGTTTGAAATAATAGTTGTAGAATTTTAAATTCTCTACATTTTTTATTTTAAAATTTTTGCGCTATAATACATATTTAAGCCGTAATCTTAAAAAACACTTTTTTTACGTGAAAACAGCCTCACCAAGAATTTCAGCAAACATGGCGCCTACCCTATCTTGTAGAGAATAAAAAATTGAGTAAATGAGGCGATTTAAAAAAAATCGTAGGACCAGTTTTTGAGAAAATCGCAAAAAAGTGAAAAATTACACGAATAAACTACTACTTCCGGGTGACCGATTTTGATGAAAATGTTCGTGTCGGGTCCGGTAGTGGTATGTAACTTAAGTTTCAAGTTCGTACGATGTTCCGTCCTTGAGATATTTTGTATACTCACACACACACGCGCGCGCGCGCGCGCGCACACGCACACACACACACAGACCAATCGCTAAAAACATGTTTTTTTGGGTTCAGGGGGTCTGAAAACGTATAGATCCGGTGAAAACTCGATTTCGAAAAATCGACATGAAAACAATACTTTCCTTTCCTATATATTCATATAGGCAAGAGAAAGTAAAAATATACAGTAAAACTTGTCTAAACCGGAATCGTTTTGTTCTCGAATTTTTTTTCCGTTTCACCAGTTTTCCGTTTTATACAGTATATCTACATTTAGGCAGCTAAATTTAACTTAAACGAATAGCAAAAGTAGTAGCAGTAGGCCCTATTAAATCGCCTTTAATTAGACGGAACAAATTAATTTAGAAATAAATTATAAAATTAAGATATAAAGCAATAGCAGTACTAATCTACAGTATCTTTATTTAGACTGAAAAATTAAAAATAATTCATAAAATTAATACCACTACATCTGTTGTTTACGAAAATAGTCTTTCATAGTCATCTGCCGCGTAGATTTTAAAGAACTGTTAAAAATAACTTCCTTTGCATCTTGCATCAGTTCAATAAGTTTTGGGCAATTTTTAAAAGCTGCAAATTCGTGCAAGTCATTAACTGCAGATAGCGCTTCATTGAATGTTTTTATTTTCAGTTCCCTTACGTCCTCTTCATCTCGACCATTATCATCATCATCTTCCTGAGCTTCTGTATCTTCCAATAAATCGACAGCATGGCTAACATTTTCACATACGTAGAGATCATCATCAAAGTGAACAACATCATCCGGTTCGAACTGAAGATGGGCTTCCTGACATAAAACAGCGATTTCACCTTCGCACTCTGTTTCATTATTCGGGATATCAACTTCGGTAGTTTCCTGGCTAGGAAACCCGGCTTTTACGAAACATTTTTTAACTGTCTGTGGAATTACTTTTTTAATCGCTTGATTTATCCAGCAAACGGCATCAAGCACGTTTATAGATTTACACAGCTCTGAGACTGTGGAAACGTCTTTCAACTTCACAATAAGTGATTGTAAAACAAATTTCCTGTAAAAGCATTTAAAGTTGGATATTACACCTTGATCTAAAGGCTGAGTGATGGAGGTTGTGTTAGGAGGGAACCAAGCAAGCTTAACGTTTGTCAGTGAAAGGTGAGGATGGCAGGTAGCGTTATCCAAAAACAATAACACTTTTCTGTTCTGGATTTTCATTTTTTCATTGAACATATTTAGCCATTCTTCCATAATTGCACCAGTCCTCCACGCCTTTTTGTTAAATCTCCAATGAACTGGTAAGGAATTTCGGTCAAGATGTCTAAATGGCCGTGGACAAGCAGCTTTCCCAATTACTAGTGGTTTTTCTATTTCGCCTTCCATACTGGCACAAAGAAACACAGTTAACCTCTCCTTTGACATTTTCCCTCCAACACACTTATCACCTTTTTCTACTAACGACTTGGTTGGCAACATTCTAAAAAACAGGCCCGTTTCATCACCGTTAAAAATGTCTTTGGTTTCGTAACCCTCGATCAGTTTTGGAATTTTTTCTTTCCACTCACTAACAGACTGATTATCTACATCATTAGCTTCACCACAAATTTCATTAAAAACGAGGTTATGACGAGACTTAAAACTGTCAAGCCAGCCATTTGACGCTTTAAAATCAAATTTTCCCAACTTCTTGGCTACTTCTAATGATTCTGTTTGAATCAGTGTCCCAGAAAGTGGCAATCCTTTTGCTCTAACACCAACAAACCATTCCCAAACACACTATTTATTTCCTCATTTGGAGTACTTTTACTTAGTCTTTTACTTTGACCCGCAGTCCCATTTAACCATTCGTCCATAATCTTATTTTTATTTTTTAAGGTGTCATAAACCTGAGTTTTACCTACTTTGAATTTCACGGTAAGTTCCTTCGCCGATCGTTTTTTTTTCGTGTTTTTCAATTAACCTTACTTTATCTGCAAGAGAGAAGGTTATGTGCTTGCCGCCTGGCATGATTAATTTTTAAAACTAAACTTTTGTTACAGGAATAAACACTTAAGCGAAATAAAACTTAAAAAAAAATAAACTTCAAGTCAAAACAAACACGTAACAAAACTTTACCAATACACAACTCACTGGCAGTTAGGTTACTGGCTGAACTGATCGTTTGTGGGAAAACCGTTATCGCAATCGCTCTAATAGCGATAAGTAATCACATAGCCAAATTTCCTTATCTCTCAATACAAAAAAAAACATCGTACGGTAATACTGTAGATAAGAGTAATCACATTTCGTAAAATTGTACACTACCGGAAATACATAGTATGTAGTATATGATAAACGTGTAGGTCTTTGTACATTAGCACTAGCCTACGCGTGAAAATCAACTGGGAGCAAACCCAGCAATAATTTTTTCCGTTTTACAATATCTTTGTTCTTAATTTCGCTTCCGTTTCCGGGTTATACAAGTTTCCGCTTTATACAGGGTATTAAGCATGGGGAAGATATCCGTACCCAGATTTTTTTTCCGTTTAGGCAGTTTTCCGTTTTATTAAGGTTCCGGTTTAGACAAGTTTTACTGTATAATCAAATTTATAGGAAATTAAAAGATCAGTATTCATTTAAGCATTTTTCTTTACAGAGCCTAGTTTAGCCAAACTGAGGTTGATTTTCATTTTGCGTCTTTCTCTCATGATTAACATAAAGTTAAGTTTTTGAGGTTAGTTTTTTGTTTATTTCTAATGTTCTTTACTATTGTTAGGTTATATTGGTCATTCTTTGCATTAGCAAAAGAAAGTCGTGTGAGTCTTTCTCACCAGATTTTTTTAAGATTTCAGCCTCAGGATGCAATTTACGACAAAAAAGTATATAATCAAATTTATAGGAAATTAAAAGATCTACAACTTTTTTTTAAGAGCATTTTTCTCTACAAAGCCTAGTTTACCGTGAAAGAGTGATTTTTCGTATTTTAATGCCAAACTGAGGTTGATTTTCATTTTGCGTCTTTCACTCATTTAACCATTGAGGTTAGTTTTTTGTTTATTTCTAATATTTTATTACTAATTTTAGGTTTATTGTCAATTATTTGCATTGGCAAAAGAACGTTTTGTGAGTGTTTCACACCAGATTTTTAATTTTTATTTATTTCGAAAGCTTTATAACTAATATTAGGTTATATTGTTAATTATTTGAATTGGCAAGAGAACGTTGTGTTAGTGTTTCACATTAAACTTTTTTAATTAGTGGTGATACTCGGCGTCCGGCAGATATAAATTACACATGTATAGTCCAGGCTCTCTTAGGTTGCTCCTAATGTAAACAAATAATGACGTCACTGAGCATGCGCATTGTATCAAAATGTGTACACGCTGATTAAAAAGTAACAACAAAGTACTTTCAAAAGTATTTAAATACAAAATACATTTAAAAGTATTTTTAAAATGAAATTGTTAGGCGTACATATATCATGACTGATGTTTTTAGTACTTTAAGTACTTATCATTTAAAAATAGTTAACTTAATAGGAATACGACATCCGTAAAGTCGGAGACTCTAGCGTGCACCCTGTAGTAGCTGGCTTTGGTTCGTTGATACTAGGAGCAAACTAACAACGGCTGAACTGTAAAAACTTTTCATACAATAACCGTTTCTTTTGTTCATTTGTCACAAGATTGTTTGTGAATCAATTTGTGGAGCACCTTTCGCATTTGTGTCAATGTGGATGTGGAAGTGTCGACTCGATAGCGGACTAATTTCAACAGAGAATTAAATTGTTGAATCGCAAGTGGAGGCGGGAGTGTGCGTGTGTGAGAGAGATTGATAGATAGGGAGCGAGAAACTGAAACAGAGACAGGGAGGGATAGCGTCAGAGAGAGTGAGAGCCACGGAGAGATAGACGGCGAGTAGGAGGAGTAACAGAGTGTTATCGCACGAGACAGAGGGAGTGAGTGGGTAGAGGAGGAGACACAGACAGAGATCGGTAGAGGGAGAGAAAAGAAGAAAGAGAGATAGATAGACCTATAGGATAGCGTGAGATAAAATAATACAGTGATAGGGGGAAAGAGAGAGCCACGGAGAGAGAAAAAATGAGATAGGCATAGAGTGGGGGAGAGTTTCAGAGAGAGTGATCAAATGAGATAGAGAGAGAGTGACCGTCAGAGACAGAAGGGGAGACAGAACGAGAGAATGAAACAAATAGAGAGAAAGATCGACTGAGAGAGAGAGAGAGAGAGAGAGATGGATAGAGGATAGAAAGAGATAGAGTGAGATAAAATAATACAGAGTTAAGAGGAAAAGAGAGAGCCACGGGGAGAGAAAAAAGGAGATAGGCATAGAGTGGGGGAGAGTTTCAGAGAGTGATCGAACGAGATAGAGAGAAAGAAAATGGAGAGAGAGACCGTCAGAGATAGAGGCGGAGACAGAACGAGAGAGTGAAACGAAGAGAGAGAAAGATCGACTGAGGGAGAGAGAAGGAGAAAAAGAGAGTGATATATATATATATATATATATATAGAGAGAGAGAGAGAGAGAGAGAGTGATGAGGAGTGACGTAATTGAATTAAAGTAGAAATTTGATTAGCATTGTAATTAAGCAGGTAGCTAAATAAATAAATGTTATTTTACAGTCGAATGAATATTACGACTAGCTGCCACTACCAGAGCGCACCGCACGCTTCCTCCTCTTACATTTAAATCATCACCTATTTATCAATTATTCCATCTGTAGGCCTACACTGGCAACCCCCGCTCGCTCATTCAATTAGGTATTTTAAAACCACTCTATATACAATATTTGTGGTTTTGTTTGTTGCCCTGTGGCAGAAAAATAAATTGTTTCCCTGTACTTCCAGCTCTAGAAAGTCCGACTTAAAGTTGTCCATGAGTGAAGAAAACACTCTTGTCTCAAATCAATTCCCACCGTTTTAATATTTGTCCCTGCGATTAAACAGAAATAGAATGCATAGATGAATACCGATGGAAAAGAAAGAGACAGTTGATATATGGCTGAAATAAGAGAGAGTAATACGTGGGTGGGTGCGGTACGCAGAGTAACTGGAAATATATGACTCATTCATTTCCAGTCAAATGAAAACAAATATATTGTGACGATATCGAAGAAGAGTATGGTGCGCGAAATTTCTAGTACTTAATTCATAGAATGGTAAAGAGTAGATAATAGAGTGAAAAATTAACAATAGGGTTAGTTATAAAAGGATACCTATTTATAAAGGGTCTTTGTTGTACAACTATTTGTGAAAGGGTCGGTTGATTACGTGTAACACCTTTCATTCTATTGTCGACTTGTTTACAATAGTTAACATTTTTCCAGTGAAAAGGGTTTTTTGTACTTTATTATTTGGATGGAATTTCTCTGCTTCTCTAGAATATCTTTTTGATCTACCTATATAAAGAATCTCCCGAGGCGGTCAGTGAGTTAGTATTTGTTTGATCTTTGTCAAGTGTTTATAGAGTGAGCTATCGGTGTGTAGTGCAAATAACGTATCCGGGCATTGTGTTGGTCAACTATTATTATTCAGTTTCATTGTGTATGTGCATTCTATATAATTGTTGTAAGTAGTATTAAGTAAATTATTAAGTTATTTATTGTATTACTTCATTATAATTAGTTTATTATTTATTTTGTAAATCTTTTAGTGGTAATAAATATTTGTAATTGTAAACTTTAGTGTAATAATTAATTAATTACCTAGATCCCGAAACGGACCTAAGCGATAAGTGTCACAATATGACATAGCCTACAGTACAAAAATAAAATTTTTGAATATTTCCGAATTTTTAATGTTTTTGGAATCGAATATTATTCTTCACGTTTTTCTATGAAATATAAAACTTGAATCGTCCTTCTAGCCCAAAAAATACACCATCCAGAGGACTTAGATGCACCCGATAAACTAAAACATGCGAAATCGTTACACTTTAAGTTGCTTAACTCATTAAAATAAAGTTACTTAACGTTGCAAAATAGCCTATAGCCTATTGATCAGGAAGCTGTAAGCTATGCAACAATGAACGTTTTTTTAAAATCAGGTGAGTAGTTTCTGAGATTACCACCTCATACAAACAAACAAACAAACAAACAGACGTTTCTTCTTTATTATACAGGGTGATTTTTTAGTCCTGTTACCCAATTGTTAATGTCTGGTAATTTTTTTCTAAGAAAGGGATATTTTGTTTTGTGACACAAAGTTGGTAGCCCTACTCAACCGGTATAGACACGACAGTTTGAGTTGATTCTCCTTGAGTTGCGTAAAATTTTGTGCTGTTTCCAGTTGTGTTACGAACAGAATGTCTTTTACCCTAGAACAACGGGTTTTCATTCTTGAACAATATTTTGATACAAAATCGTATGCGAGTGTAAAAGAATCATTTTAAATTAAATTTTTTGGTATTTCTCCACTCTATTCTAGTCAATTTCTAGGCTAACTAACTGATTTTTAGAGGCAGGTATTGTTTGCAGCAGAAAACGTAGTGGTCGACCAACTCTCTTGACAGATGACGTTAAGAGAATGTGAAAACAAGATTGCTCAATAAAATTCTCCATGGAAAAGTTTACAAAAACTTTCCTCGCATGTTGATTTGTCATGTTCGAGTGCTCAGAAAGCTGCTAAAAAATTGAATCACATACGATTAGTTCTAGAGCTTCAGCCTCCAGATTTAAACAAGAGATTGTTTTAGGATAAAAGACATTCTGTTTGTAGCACGACCGGAAATGGCACAAAATTTTACACAGCTCAAGGAGAATCAACTCACACTGCCATATCCATACTGGTTGAGTAGAGCTACCAACTTAGTGTCACAAAACAAAATTTATTTTTTTTAGAAAAATATTACCAGACATTAACAATTGGGTAACAGGACTGAAAAATCACCCTGTATTAGTACAGATAGTATAGATAAGCAAGAGAAAGTGAAAAATGTTATTTTTGTTTACGATGGACTAAAAAAAGTGAGAGCAAATTTTGTTTGCAAATCGCTCGTAAATGTCTAACAAACTACCGTGTTTCTTAAATTATACGAATAAAATAAGAAAAAACCTCGCTTTAAAACGAATCGTAGCAGAAATTTTATGTTTCTTACTTTGTGAGGTAGACGGGCTTCATCCTTCATTTAACGTGTAGGTATCAGACGAACTAATGTCCCATAGCGAAGCGAGTGAGAGGGAGATATATGGAATAACTAAGCATGCGCTCAAAGGTCTTTACCGTTATAATCCAGATCTGTAAACATACTACAGTCGTTATCTTGCTTGTTAGTTTACTGCATGGATAATTTTTTTTTGTTTAACGTCCGACTGTTTTGCAAATTGCTGCTAATGCAGACGGTGAAGGATGAAATGAATTTATTGTAACGTATGAAAAAATGCCATGTCCGAGTGGGATTCGAACATTTGTGGTAGTGGGATTCATTGCTCACAACAATGAGTGAAATTAAAGACAATGTTATTGGAACGGCGCGTATGGCTTGTGCGAGTGAGAGCGTTATGCATTCTCTCACTCCCACGGCTAGGAGACTGCAGTTCATCTGAATACTGTACTATAGTGTGTTTTGCGCATGTTTCCTCTTCAGTTGTTAAATGCTTCTGTCGTATAAGCTGACTAGCTAAAATACCCGAACAGTTTCCTTGGTGCCGTGGACGGTCGGTCGGGGTACCCAGTTCGATCCCTGTCAGGTCTGATATTCTTTTACTATTCATCATTATCTGTCACCATTATTATATAATGACAAAAGAAGTCTGGTGTAAAACACTCACACAACGTTCTCTTACCAATGCAAACAATTAACAATAAACCTAACATTAGTAATAAAACATTAAAAATAAACAAAAAACTAACCTCAATAAACATAATCTAATTTTAATCATAAGTGATAAACGCAAAATGAAAATCGACCTCAGTTTTGCTTTAAAATGTACGGAAAATCAATCTTTCTCGTAAACTAGGCTCTGTAGAAAAAAATGCCCTAATGATAGTTGTAGATCTTTTAATTTTCTATAACTTTGATTATATGCACTTTTGTCGTAAAATTCATACTACGACCGAAATCTTAAAAAAATCGATTTTTTACACGTTTTCGTGAGAACAAAAAGAAAATCGCTAATTACCGATAAACTAAGCTTTACACAAAAAAATGTTACAAATAAAAGTTGTAGAACTTTAAATTTTCTACATTTTTGTTACATACATTTTTGCGCTAAAGTGCATATCAAAGTCGCAATCTGAAAAAAAACAATCTTTGTACGTGAAAACAGCCTCACCAAGGATTTTAGCAAACATGGCGCCTACTCTATCTTGTAGAGCATAAAAAACTTAGTAAACCGGGCGATTTTTAAAAAAATCGTAGGAGCCTTGTTTTGAGAAAATCGCAAAAAAGTGATAAACACGATTAAACTACTACTTCCGGTTGACCGATTTTGATTAAAATGTTCGTGTCGGGTCCTCTAGTGGTATTTAACTAAAGTAAATACTCTAGTGGTATTTTTTGGGTGCAGGGGGTCTGAAAACGTATAGATCCGGTGCAACTTGATTTTTTAAAATCGACATGAAAACAATACTTTCCTTTCTATTTATTCATATAAGCAAGAGAAAGTAAAAATCTGGTGTGAAAACTTTTCTTTTCAATGTAAATATCAAAATAAGCAATGTAAAATTAAAAACCTAACCTATTTTTAAGCGTGAATAATGACGTGAAACGGAAATCGAACTATATTCCACATAAAAATATGGAAAATCAGTAATTACCTTTAAACAGGTTTTTTAGAGACAGTCATGTTGGTTTTGGCTTTGTAGAGAAAATGCTTAAATAAAAGTTGTAAATTATTTAATTTTCTATCTTATAATTTATTTTGATTATTACTATTTTGTAGTAAAATGTATACTAAGGGCGATTCTGATGAAAAACAAACAAACAGAAAATCACTTATTCCAGCTAAACTAAGTAGGTATTCTACAATTAGAGTAACAAATATACTGTAGTCGACGACACGTAAAAAAACCTTGTTTGGAAATTTGGTGGCCCTGAAAAGGGCCGCTAAATTGTGTTAGTGACCCTAAAAAGGGCCGTTGTTGGGGGTCGGAAGCGGTGGGCGGGCGTGGTAGAAGCGGAGCCCGAAGTGACGGGCTCGGCTACCGGGTTTAGGCCTAGCCTTCCATTAGCGGCAGTTGGGTGGGGATTGCAGCGTGGCAGTGGTGGTCCCCAGAGCCCCGCAGTGTCGGGTCAGCGTAGGCCGTCTGCAGATAGCGCGGCCTAGGCGGTTCTCTCCGGCTCGGCGAAGGCTGACCAGTGCGGGAATGTAGTGTCCGTCCCCGGTAGAACAGACCAAGGATGGTGGTTCTGGTCTCGGCTGGGCTCTTCTTCTGGTCTTCTCCGGTTGAGAGTGCCTCTCGTGAATCGAATCGAATCATTAAGGAATGGGTTGGGAAACCCATAATGGGCGATGTCGTAAAAGGATCACCTGATCGCTCGGGGAACAAGATTACAGAATTTGGGGTCTCTTTACTAATTTGAAGGAAGGAGTAGCTAGGGTTAATAATATGATTCGAATTCGGAATTGTCAGGGGGAGTTGAAATTAATAGAAATATGTGGGATTGGTGGGAAGAGTGGCGGAACGGCTCTTTTCTTTCTTTAATCTTTTAAATTTTTCACTGGCCTTTTTTTCGAAGGAAATTTAAAATAGGAATATTAAGGAAAGGGTGTATATACTGTATTTATTAAAGGAAATCGTGGAACGGCAGTATGCATATCTCTTTTGGCAGGTGGTTTGCCTCGTACAGGTTTCTGATGATGGGATGTTCTGAGATTTTTGCTGCGTCGTGAAGTCTTATTGAAGTATTGTAGATATAGTCCCAAAGGAACAGAAAAAAAATTTCTTGTTTTTTTATTTTTATTTTTTTGGTTTAACGTCCGGCTGTTCTGTAATTACTGCTAATGCAGACGGTGAAGGATGAAATTATTTTTTTGTAACGTAAGAAAATATGCCAAGGCTGAATGGGATTCGAACCCAAGACCGCATGATGAGAGGCGAGCACGTTACCAACTATGCCAACGCGGCCGGCAAATTTCCTGAGTAGTGGTGTTGGGGATAAGATAGTGGAAGTTGGATATTATGCGAAGGATTTTATTTTGAAAGGAGATAATTTTCCGTTTGTTGGATTTAGATAGGATGAGTCACCTGATTGGAGACCCATAGAGGAGAGATGATCGGGTAATGGCCGCGTATACACGGAGTTTAAGTGGGTCACGTATCGAAAAATTGGAAAAATTATGATTTTTTTTGTTTTTTGTTGCATAATGTAGTTTTAAATTTCCGCTAAAAAATGGTGTAAATATTATGTTTCTACGATAATTATAAATATTTTTTTCATTAACCTCTACAGCTGGTGCAACTACTCACACCAAAACAAGAAAATATTTTTACATTTATTTTACCATTATTTTTGTTCTAATACTATTTTAATTTGAAATCTAAGGTTGGAAGTTGTATTATCATAGCACACGATTGTGTTATTTTGCCGTTTTATTACAGTTGTTGTTTTAGAGTCAATATTTACTAACAAAAGTGTGTTACTAAGATCGAGTTTATTATTAAAATGAGTGTTTCCGAAAATTAGGTTTTTTACCACTTTTGTACCTTTTTCTCAGGACCTACTAAAGATATTTGAGTGAATTTTGTTTGTTTGAAAGATCCATTATTTCTGCCTATTCTGAGCGTTTAACAATTTAAATTTGTACAAAATTAAATTTTTTATTAAATTTTTAAATTATCACCAAAAGGTCTTTTCGGAAGAAAATTGTAAAAAAATTTTACTTTATCAATTTGAACATTTTTTCCGCTCAAAATTTGCAGAAAAGAATGATCTAAAAGATAAAAAAAATTAAGTGTCTACCTTAAGTAGTTCCTGAGAAAAAGGTACAAACGTTAACATTGTGAAGTATAGGGATACGTGACCCCCTTAAGGGACTTAGTAAATGATTTGGAACGGAGGAGCCTGTCGTGAGCCAGGGTTGTCACTTAAATCCCCCTCCGGCGAGTCCACTTCATTGTGGTGGGGAGGCGGTGTAGGCAGGTAATGTTGGTAGAAGAGTCGGCCACAAAATGCACCCATGTATGGATTAGATATTAGTTACTATGATTGACTTACCCTATCTTCAAATTCATAGAAATTTCAGTAAATGATACGAGTTAAAAAAACAAATCTGGTGTGAAACACTCACATAACTTTCTCTTTCCAATGCAAATAATGACCAATATAACCTAACATTAGTAATTAAACATTAGAAATAAACAAAAAAACTAACCTCAATAAACATAACCTAATTTTAATCGAGTGAAAACCGCAAAATAAAAATCGAACTCGGTTTGGCTTAAAATACGGAAAATCACTCTTTCACACTGAACTAGGCTCTGTAGATAAAAATGTTCTCAATAAAAGTTGTAATCTTTTAATTTCCTATAAATTTGATAAATACAATTTTGTCGTAAAATGCATACGAAGGCCGAAATTTAAAAAAAATCGATTTTTCATACGTTTCCGTAAGAAATAAAACAAAATTGCTAATTACCGCTAAACTATGCGTTATACAAAACAATGTTTGATATAAAAGTTGTAGGATTTTAAATTTGCTACATTTTTGCTATATAAATTTTTGCGCTAAAATGCATATTAAAGCCGCACAAAAAACAATTTTTTTACGTGAAAACAGCCTCACCAAAAATTTCAGCAACCATGGCGCCTACCCTATCATGTAGAGCATAACAAATTTAGTAGTCCAGGCGATTTTTAAAAAAATGTAGGACCAGTTTTTGAGAAAAATTCAAAAAAGTGAAAAATTATACGAATAAACTACTACTTCCGGTGGGTCGAGGCCGATTTTGTTGAAAATGTTCGTGTCGGGTTCAGTAGTGGTATGTAACTTAAGTTTCAAGTTTCGAATTCATACGTTGTTCCGTTCTTGAGATATTCTGTTCACACACACACGCACGTACGCGCGCGCGCGCGCGCGCGAGCACACACACACACACACAGACCAATCGCTAAAAACATGTTTTCTGGGTTCAGGGGGTCTGAAAACGTGTAGATCCGGTGAAAAATCGATTTGTTAAACTCGACATGAAAACAATACTTTCCTTCCTATATATTCATATAGGCAAGAGAAAGTAAAATATCACGAATACACAACTACTACTTCCGGTTGAATGATTTTGATGAAAAAGTTTGGGCCGGGTTCTCTTATGGTACCTAAGTTAAGGTCCGAGTATCAATAGCTTACGCTAAAAAACAAATGCTTTTTGGATGAGGGGGTTTAAAATCTTGTACTAAATATCCCGTGGATATTTGATTTTTAGAGAGCGACATGAAAACAATATTTTTCATACCTATATATTTATATAGTATAGCAAAAAAGTTAATATTTACGATTCTAAATGGATTTATTAAAAATGTAAGACTTTTTTTGATCATCCTATTCCATTTATATTGTGAAATTTATTCACGGTAGATTTAAATGTAAACCCATAGAGATCCGGTGTGTATTGCAGTTAGCTAATTTATCGCTTCTGTCCTCTGGTATACCCTGGCTATAACCTCTGCTCCATTAACAAATGAAACCAGAACGCCCGCTTTTACACAGATAAATTCCAAAAATATACTACTCATAAAATTCTACCCAAATAACAGACCCATAAATAAATGAATTCTCCTAATACAGATGAACTTTTAATAAATGTCGATGGAAAACCGGAATGAATTTCTCGTGAATGTATGTTACATTAAAAAAAAATCTGGTCTGAAGCACTCACACGACTTTCTCTAGCCAATGCATATAATGAACAATATAACCTAACATTAGAAATAAACAAAAAACATAACCTTATTTTAATCATGAGAGTGAAAGACGCAAAATGAAAATCAAGCTCAGTTTGGTTTAAAAATTCGGAAAATCACTTTCACGCTAAACTAGGATGTGTAGTGAAAAATGCTCTAAATAAAAGTTTAGATCTTTTAATTTCGTATAAATTTGATTATAACTTATACACTTTTATCGTAAAATGCAACTATGACTGAAATCTTAAAAAATCCATTTCTTACACGTTTTCGTAAACAAAAAACGGGAAATCGCTAGTTACCGCTAAACTAAGCGTTTTTCAATATATATATATATATATATATATATATATATATATATATATATATATTACCTATATTATTTACTAATAATATATCCCGTGAATTTTTTAAAAATGAAAGTTTTAGGATTTTAAATTCTCTACAAATTTATATTTACGTTTTGTTCGCTAAAATGCATATTAAAGCCGCTATCTTAAGAAACCATTTTTTCAAGTGAAAACAGCCTCACCAAGAATTTCAGCAAACATAGCCCCTACCCTACCTGCCTCTTGTAGAGAGCATAAAAGATTTGTTGAATGAGACGACTTTTAAAAAATATCGTAGAAGCCGTTTTTGAGAAAAATCGCTAAAAAGTAAAAAATCACACGTATAACTACTACTTCCGGTTGACCGATTTTGATGAAAATGTTCGTGTCGGGTCCTCTAGTGGTATCTAACTTACGTTTCAAGTTTCAAGTTCGTACAATCTTCCGTTCTTGAGATATTCTGCACACACACACACACACACGCACGCGCGCGCGCACACACACACACACAGGCCAATCGCTAAAAAAATGTTTTTTTTGGGTTCAGGGGATTTGAAAACGTGTATATACGAGTGAAGAGTGTATTTCTTAAAATCGCCATGAAAACAATACTTTCCTTGCTATATATTCATATAAGCAAGAGAAAGTGAAATAGGTATTCCGATTGGGTAGATTGAAGGGTGGTAGTCCCCCGAGGTCGACTTGTGTGACGTTTGGAAAAACTGTTTAAAAATGAAAACGTCAGTTGAGTGGTTGAAGGGAGGAGAACATTGTTACAAACAGCTAGCTGTACCTTTATAATATAGGCCTACTCAATATTACGTCTGACCAGACCACCTCTCTTATTAGTCTCCATTTCCTGGTAAGCCTACCTTTACTTCCTCCATCTCATCCAGGTCAGGCTCTCTTTCTTCCATCAATCTCACTCTCTCTTTCTGCTTCTCTCTCCCCCACACATTCATTATTTCTTTCTCTTTGACTCTCTCACTCTGCCCCCCATTCCCCTGCCACTATCATTCGCATGCTGTGTCTCTCTTTCACCCCTCTTTGTGTGTGAGTGTCTCTCTCTCGTTTCCCTTCTCCCACATATCTCTTTCCCCGTTTTTTCCTCTCGTCCTACTACCCTTCTCACCACCTTGTTTCAGTCTCTCTCTTAAGGTAAGATGGCAGGATGGTTTTAACTCAAAATTTCGATTTTTTGTTTTTTAACAGTTTAGGCCTAGATCCACCAGAAAAAACATTAAATTACGTCAAAAAAAATTTTTTGATTAAAAAATTAAGTTTTTTATTAAGTTTACACAGAAAAATCATCATGTTACCAATAACGAATATTTTTCATAATTTTATACTGCTCGATTTGAAACAAAACGAGAATTTTAGTTTTTAAAATATCTGCATCACTGTATTTTGTATTTACAGCTGTTGGTTCAGCTTCCTAACCAATTGTTGATGGGAAATTTACTTTAATCTAGAGTGACTGATAGTGTTCCTTGACCTTAAAACCAAATATAAGTAGTGGGGGGGGGAGAGAACCGCTAAAGAAATCAGCGCTCGGGTCGGATCCGACCCTTACCTTCTGTAAGAGGGTTAATATGTGAACATTTTTCACTTTAGGTATTAGAATAATACTTTTTGTTTATGTTGGTAGAAATGGAATTTGCTAGAGCTGTATCTGGCTGGTTATTTGAACGATCAAGCGTCACCCACACCCGACAACCGATACCCGACACCCTCTACCCTATACGCGGTGCATTCCATTTATCTAGCCTCCTCCACCCGCTCCTCACTTGTATCCAACCAACAAACGATTCGAGTCATTAGCCACCCTCACCCTATTCATCCACATTACAACATAACTGGTGCACAAATGTTTCCACACGTTCATTTTTTGCTGTAATTCTAGTGAATTTACAATAAATAACTCACTTAACGAAACGACCATTGTAACCTGACACAGTTTCACCTAATTGCTTTCATTACATTTGAATTTCACTGTTAAAAAATATTACTGCAGTAAAACGCTATTTAGTTAGCTCTTTCGTAACCCTAAAATCTGGTGTGAAACACTCGCACAACTTGCTCTTGCCAATTCATCAAATAACCAACAATATAACCTAAAATTATATATTAAAAATAAACAAAAAACTAACCTAAAAGATTGAAGCCGTAATTTTACAATATATTTGTTTATAACTTAAAGTTATAGGAAATTAAAAATTTATAACTTTTATTTTAAGCATTTTTCTCTATAGGGAAAAGTTTAGAGGCAATTACTGATTTTCCGAATATTTAAGTTCTACAGAGCTTGATTTTCATTTTGCGTTATTCACTCATGATTAAAATTTTAGATTATGTATTTCAATTTGTTATTGTTTACCTAGTTTGACAAGGTAATTTCTTTAAATTTATACTTTTCTGGTATTCGCGGAAGCGTTGAACTGATGGCAATGTAGTTGTGATTAAACGATCATTACGTTATTATTGTTCATTATCTACATTGGCAAAGAAAAGTCGGGTGAGTTAATTACACCAGATTTGTTACAAGTTTTCATGACAACTGTACGGTTTTTAGCATGTCCTGTTTCAATACGGCGTTCCGCTGCAACTCGCACGTTTCTTGTAACAATGATACAGTTCCGTAAAACCTCAAGAGGTTTAAACCAGTTTTTCGGCTGATCACCTAAAACAAATCTGGTGTATAAAACTCACACAACTTTCTCTTGCCAATGCAAATGATTAAAAATAATAATTATCATCTAAAATTAGTAATAAACAAAAAACTAACCTCAAAAAACATATCCTTATTATAATCATGAGTGAAGGGCGCAAAATGAAAATCGCCCTCAGTTTGGCTTAAAAATACGGAAAATCACTCTTTCACGCTAAGCTAGGCTCAGTAAAGAAAAATGCTTTCATTAAAAGTCGTAGATCTTTTAATTTTCTATACATTTTATTATATACACTTTTGTCGTAAAATGCAAACTAAGGCCGAAATCTTCAAAAAATCGATTTTTCACACGTTTTCGTGAAAAAAAAAAACAAAAAATTCGTTTATTACCGCTAAAGTAAGCGTTATACAAACAATTTTTTAAATAAAATTTGTAGTATTCTAAATTCTCTACAACTTTTATAATATAAATTTTTGCGCTAAAATGCATAAAAGCCGCAATCTTAAAAAGAAAATGTTTACGTGACAACAGCATCACCAAGAATTTCAGCAAACATGGCGCCTACCCTATCTGGTAGTGTAAAAAAAATTTAGTTAACCATGCGATTAAAAAAAAATGTTCATATAAAGAAAATTCTTTATATACACACACAACCAATCGCTAAAAACATGTTTGTGTGTGTTCAGAGGGTCTGAGAAAACGTGTAGATCCGGTGAAAACTCGATTTTGAAAAATTGACATGAAAACAATTTTTTCTTTCTTATAGGCAAAAGAAAGTAAAAAATAGAAAAAAATTATAAAATTTTTAGTTTAATTAAAAATAAAGTAAGCACAAGAGAAGAGTTTTCTTGTTGCGTCAGGCAATTTAATTAAATTTTTTATCGTCATTCGCTTCCCCCCAGTGCCATGGTAATATCTTTTGTCTTGTTATCAGGTGGGTGCTTTTCGTTGTGTCTTAAAATTAAGTGAGTGGCACTTGAGTCACCACACAATGGCAACCCCTTCTTTAACTCCACTCGGGGATTCTTGTCTCCCTTTTCACCCCTTCCTCCCTCCCGATTTCATTTCATCTATAGGGTGTGCAAAATGTTTCTCACATTTCCGTTATAAGGTAAAATATCTGACATAAAAAATACTCAAACGACTTTCTCTTCCAAATGCAAATAATGAACAATATAACCTAACATTAGAAATAACAAAAAACTAACACAACCAATAAACATAACCTAATTTTAATCATGAGTGAACGACGCAAAATGAAAATCAACCTCACATGGGCAAAAAATTCGGAAAAACACTCTTTCACGCTAAACTAGGCTCTGTCGAGAAAAATGCTGTATATAAAAGTTGTACATCTTTTAATTTTCTATAAATCTGATTACATGTTTTTGTTGTAAACTGCACAACAAGGCTGAAATCGTAAAAAAATTGATTTTTTACACGAACTCGTGAGAAAAAAAAACAGAAAAACGCTAATTACCGATAACTAAGCGTTATACAAAAAAATAAATGTTTAAAATAAAAGTTATGGGATTTTTAAATTCTCTATATTTATTGTAATGTACATTTTTGCGCTTAAATGCATATTAATGTCGCAATCTGAAAAAACAATTTTTTTTGTGAAAACAGCCTCTCCTAGAATTCTAACAGACATATCGCCTACTCTGCCTTGTACAGCAAAAAAAATTTAATAAACTAGGCGATTTAAAAAACTTGTAGGACCAGTTTTTGAAAAAAATCTCAAAAAAGTCATAAATTACACGTATAAACTACTACTTCCGGTTGACCGATTTTGATGAAAATGTTCGTGACGGTTTTGGTGGTGGTATGTAACTTAAACTTCAAGTTTCTAGTTCGTACAATGTTCCGTTCTTGAGATAGTCTTTTCACACACACAGGCACACACACACACACACACACACACACACCAATTGCTAAAAAAAATGTTTTTTGGTTCAGGGGTTCGGAAAACGTGTAGATCCGGTGAAAACTCGATTTTGAAAATTTGGCACGAAAACAATACTTCCTTCCTATAAATTCATATAGGCACGAGAAAGTAAAAATTTAGTCTGATAAAAAACAACCTTTTCAAGATAACAATGCAGCGAGATAGAGTGGAGAGAAAATTTATTAAAGTAAATTAGTTTTCCTTAACGACTCGAAGAATACTTTAAGTTGTTAATCTATTAAAGAAAATAGAATAAGACAGTTTTTCCTAGGGTAAGTTTTTCCAGGGAAAACTACAAGGGAAAAAATAAATTTGAAAAGTAAACTGCTATAACGAAGAGAAGGGGTCGGAAGGAGGTTTACAGAGCTCACGGGAAGAATATGTAAAGTGGAACAACTTCAGCTCGTTCAAACAGCACAGCTTTCAATTGTTTACTAGCAAAGGACAAAAACGTACGCCATAGGATGTTAAAAAACATATCTGGCGTGAAACACTTACACGACTTTATCTTGCCAATGCATACAATGACCAAGGTAACCTGACAAAAATATAATTGGTATTATTATAAATTTTTTTATCACGTATATTTATTAGAAATAAACAAAAAACTAACCTCAATAAACATAACTAATTTTAATCATGAGGGAAAGACGCAAAATGAAAATAAACCTCAGTTTGGCTTAAAAATACGGAAAATCACTCTTTCACGCTAAACTAGGCTCTGTAGAGAACAATTCTCTAAATAAATATAAAAACCGTTTAATTTCCTATAAATTTGATTAAAACACTTTTGTCGTAAAATGCATATTAAGGCTGAAATCTTTAAAAAATCGCCAATTACTGCTAAACAAAGCGTTATACAAAAAAATGTTTGAAATAAAGTTGTAGGTTTTTAAATTGTCTACAACTTTTATTATATACATTTTTACGCTAAAATGCATATTAAAGTCGCAATCTTAAAAAAACAAATTTTTTATAAGAAAACATCCTCATGAATTTCAGCAGGAGATTGCACGATGGTTTTAACTCAAAATTTTGGTTTTTGGTTTTTTATGCTTTCAATACTTTAGGCCGAGATCTACCAGAAAATAACATTAAATTATGACAAAAAACATTTTTTTTATGAAAAAATTAAGTTTTTATCAAGTTTACAAAGAAAAATTATCATATGACCAAGAACGAATATTTTTTACAATTTTACACTACTCGTTTTAGTGCAAAAAGAATTTTAATTTTGAAAATATCTTCATCACGGTTTTTTGTATTTTCAGCTGTTGGTTCAGCTTTCTAAACAACTGTTGATGAGAAATTTACTTGTTTGTGTACATATTGTTTTTGTTTGTGCCTTCTTGTTTCTTGCGTTTTCCTGTAAATTTAGATTTTAACACGACGTACATTTTTCTCAGAAACCAATAAACCTACCAGGCTAAATTTTTACCAGTTAATTATCTTTTATATCCACATATACCGACATTTTTATGACTTCCTCAGGTGCTCCAAAAATTAGTAATACGCAAAAAACGTAAAAAACAAATTGTAAACATTTTATGTTACCCGAAAAATTTCTAAAAAATTGTATAGTCCAAAGATTAAATTGAAAAAATGTCAGTAGCTCGAGAAGAAACCCGACACCTATAGCCTGTAAAGTTTAATTTCCCTATATTGTGCTAATCCTATGAAATATGTACCTGAAAATAGCAAATTTAACATTGGCGGGATACGAAGTACAGTCTCCCCTTAATTTTTAAGTTTCAACTTTGTGCAATGTTCCGTTTCTGGAATATATTGTCCACACACGCACTCACACAGACCAATTGCTAAAAATATATTTTTTCGATTCATGGAGGTTAAAAACGTATACTGTCGGTAAAAAATTGACACGTAAACAATACTTTTTCCTTCCCCATATTCATATAGGTGAAAAGAAAGTAAAAATTATCACCTTAGTTTGTTTTAGTCATTGGGTTATCCATCTTCGATAAGTTACCCTATCAATCAAAAGCGGTGAAGTAATTTTCTCTCGTTTTACGTAGTAATTTTAAAAAATCTGGTGTAAAACACTCACACGACTTTCTCTTCCCAATGCAAATAGTTAATAGTATAACCTAACATTAGTAGCTAATAAAAAAAACTCACCTCTAACAACAAAATCTTATTTTAATCATGAGTGTAAGACACAAAATGAAAATCAAGCTCAGTTTCGCTTAAAAATACGAAAAATTATTCACGCTAAAACGAGGCTCTGTAGAGTAAAAAGCTCAAAATAAAAGTTGTGCCTAGATCTTTTAATTTCATATAATTTTTTTTATATACATTTTTGTCGTAAATGCATACTAAGGCTGAAATTTCAAAAAAAAAATTGTTTCACACGTTTTTATAAGAAACAAATAGAAAATCGCTAATTACCGCTAAACTAAGCGTTGTACAACAAAATGTTTGAAATAAAAGTTGAAGGATTTTAAATTTTCTACATTTTTATTATATAAATTTTTGCGCTAAAATGCATAATAAAGCCGTAATCTTAAAAATCAAATTTTTACGTGAAAATAGCCTCACCAAGAATTTCAGCAAACATGGCGCCTACCCTATCTTGTAGACCATAAAAAATTTAGTAAACCAGGCGATTTTTAAAAACTATCGTAGGAGCCGTTTTTGAGAAACTCGCAGAAAAGTGAAAATTGACACGAATAAACTACTACTTCCTGTTGACCGATTTTGATGAAAATGTAATGTCTGGTCCTCTAGTGGTATCTAACTTAAGTTTCAAGTTTCAAGCTCACATGTTGTTCTGTTCTTCAGATATTTTGTTCACACACCACCAACACACACACACACGCACACACACACACACACACACACACACACACACACACACACCAATCGCTAAAAACATGTTCTTAGGGTTCAGGGATCTGAATACGTTGAAATCCGGTGAAAACTCAATTTAGAAAAATCGATATGAAAACAATACTTTCCTCTCTATATATTCATATAGGCAAGAGAAAGTGAAAAAAATGAAAATATATTTTGAATGTAGGCAGTAAAGGATAGGATCAAGTGAGATGTAAGTACTAGGGAGAAAAAGGTAAAACTGAAAGGCTGTTGTTGTAAAACATGAAAATAAATATCGAATAAAATCGAACGTATGGGTGTCAGAAGTTCATTGGAAGAGGGAAAAACCAGCTCACCGTACAGAGAGAAAGACTGTACTTGTCAATCCACCCATTTGGAACAAGCATTCTGAAATACAACCTGTCGGTACGATAAATGTGTGTGAGTGTGTGCTCTTGTAAAACGAGATAAACGAACCAGAAAACGAAATACAAAAGGGTTCGTACGAAAAAAAGAAGCAGCTTACAAAATAATGTCACAAGTACAGATCTAAGTACACGCTGTTCCAAAATATTATGCAACAATATCGATAAAAATTTGGTGTGAAACACTCACACAACTTTCTCTTGCCAATGCAAATAATTAACAATAAACCTAAAATTAGAAATAAACGAAAAACTAACCTCAATAACAAAAACTACTTTTAATCATGAGCGAAAACGCAAAATGAAAATCAAACTCAGTTTGTTTTAAAAATACGGAAAATCACTCTTTCACGCTAAACTAGGCTCTATAGAAAAAAATACTTACAATAAAAGTTGTAGATTCTTCAATTTCCTATAAATTTGAAAATATACACTTTTGTCGTACAATGCATACTAAAGCTTAATTCTTTAAATAAAAACCAATTTTTTACACATTTTCGTGAGGAAAAAAAACAGAAAATCGCTAATTACCGCTAAACTAAACGTTATACAAATAAATGTTTGAAATAGAAATTGTAACATTTTTAATTCTCAACAACTTTACTTTCAGAAGGGAACTACAACTTTACTTTCTAGCGTTTTTACGCTAGAATGCATATTAAAGCTGCAATTTTTAAAAAATATTTTTTTTACGTGAAAACAGCATTATCAAGAATTCCAGCAAACATGGCACCTACCCTATCTTGTAGAGCATATAAAATTTAGTAAACTAGGCAATTTAAAAAAAAATCGTATTACCAATTTTTGAGAAAATCGCAAAAAAGTGAAAAATTATACGAATAAACTACTACTTCCGGTTGACCGATTTTGATGAAAATGTTCGGGTCGGGTCCGGTAGTGGTATGTAACTTAAGTTTTAAGTTTAAAGTTTGTACGATGTTCCTTCTTGAAATATTCTGTTCACACACACACACACACACAGACCAATCGTTAAAAACATGTTTTTTGATTTCAGGAGGTCTGAAAACGTGTAGATCCGGTGAAAACTCGATTTTGAAAAATCTACATGAAAACCATACTTTCCTTCCTATAGGTACATTCATGTAGACAAGAGAAAGTAAAACTAGTACGCTACAAAATAACAAATTGTGTAAGGTGAACCAAAAAGGGAGGAGAAAGAGATTGAATTTTTCCTGCAGCAATAAACAGAACAAAGATGGGAGTGTATTACGTTTTGAGTAGATATTTCAGGAATTTTACAACAAAAGGACTCTGAGATAAGAGAGTGACTTGAAAGCTCTCTCTCCCACTCTCTCACACACTCCCTCTCACTACCTCACACTCTAACTCTCTCGCACACTCTGTCTCTCTCCCTCTCACCGTTACGGTGACACTGGTAATAACCTCGAACAGGAGAACAGAATCTGCTGTAGGTAGCCTAATACAATACAATCGAGTTCCCTTCTGTAACCCACTCAAGTAGGTGCATGCCTTTCCGTGTATTTCTCTTTTGTCTATTATTTAAAAGCAATCCGATCTTCCTCAAACGCGGCATTCTTACAAATTCACATAATATTATCATTTCTTTTTCAATATCAATTTTTTTTATAAATTTTAATATACAAAATATATTTTAACGACATATCTTTGACATTAAAATCTTGGGGTGAAACACTCACACGACTTTCTCTTGCCAATGTAAATAATTAACAATATAACCTAACATTGGTAATAAAACATTAGAAATAAACAAAAACTAACCTCAATCAACATAACCTAATTTTAATCATGATTGAAACACGCAAAATGAAAATCAACCAGAGTTTGCCTAAAAATATGGAAAATCACTCGTTCACGCTAAACTCCGCTCTGAAGAGAAAAATGCTTCGAATAAAAGTTGTAGATCTTTTAATTTTCTATAAATTTTATTTAATACACTTTTGTCGTAAAATGCATACTAAGGCTGAAATATTAAAAAATCGTAATTTTACACGTTTGTGAGAAAAAAACAAAAAATCGCTAATTACCGCTAAACTAAGCGTTATAAAAAAAATTGTTTGAACTAAAAGTTGTAGAATTTTAAATCCTCCGCAACTTTTATTACATAAATTTTTGTGGTAATATGCACATAGAAGCCGGAATCTTAAAAATCAATCTTTTTACGAGGAAACAGCCTCACCAAGCATTTCAGTAGACATGGCGCCTACCCTATCTTGTAGAGAACAAAAAATTTAGACACAATAAAAACCAGATTTTATTTTCATCAAAATCGGTAAAAAACTTATTTTTTTGAGATTGCAGCTTTAGTGTGTGTTTTACGATAAATATTTAATATAAGGAGAAAAAGTGAAAATAGATACAAAGCGAAAATTTACAAAACTTGTTCAAAGCTTCAAACTTTTTGTAACGAATTTATATTAATAGTAATAGTCTACTGCACAGCGTTTCCAATTTAAAAAGGACATCATTTTTATAGCCTATCTGTGAAAGACCACATTAGAAAACATCTGATGTGAAACACTCACACAACTTTCTCTTGCTAATGCAAATATTAAACAATATAACCTAACATTAGTAATAAAACATTAGAAATAAACAAAAAACTAACCTCAATAAACATAAATTAATTTTAAAATCATGAATAAAAGACGCTGGATGAAAATCAACCTTAGTTTGGCTTCAAAATATGGAAAATCAGTCTTTCACGCTAAACTACACTCTGTAGAGAAAAACGCTCTAAATAAATAATGTACAGCTTTTCATTTTCTATAAATTTGATTACATATCTATTTGTCGTAAAATGCATAATAAGGCTGAATTCATTAAAAAATCAATATTTAGTCTACACGTTTTCGTGAAAAAAAAACAGAAAATTTCCATTACCGCTAAACTAAGCGTTCTCTACAAGGAAATTTATCTTAAATAAAAGTAGTAGAATTTTAAATTCACTACAACTTTATTATATACTAAATTTTCGCGGTAAAATGCACATTAAAGTCGAAATTTAAAAAAAAACAATTTTTTTTACGAGACAACAGGTTCACCAAGAATTTCAGCAGACATGGCGCCTACCCTATGTTTCAGAACATAAAAAATGTAGTCAAGGTGGCGATTTAAAAATCGTAGGAGCCGTTTTTAAGAAACTCGCAAAAATGTGACAAATGACTCGAATAAACTACTATATCCGGTTAACCGATTTTGATGAAAATTTTCGTGTGGGGTCCGGGTAGTAGTATGTAGCTTAAGTTTCAAGTTCGTACGATGTTCTGTTCTTCAGATATTCTGTATACACACACACGCACACGCGCACGCACGCACGCACGCACACACACACACACACACACACACACACACACACAGACCAATCGCTAAAAACATGTTTTTTTGGGTTCAGGAGGTCTGAAAACGTGTAGATCCGGTGAAAACTCGATTTCGAAAACAATACTTCCTTTTATATATATTCATATAGGCAAGAGAAAGTAAAAAAAAATACAAATTTGTTTGTGATTTAAGCGATAGTAAATAACAATTTGTTTAATTTACCCAAATTCCAAACGGACCTTAGAGATGTGTCACAATATATTTATGATTTTCACGATAACAGTACTTCTTTTCTTAACTGATGTAGAGTAAATTATATTATCCCCACGAGGGATGGACAATTTGTAAAGATAATTATATTATCCCCACATGGGAATGGCAATTTGAAGAGAACTGAATATTCTCCACGATAAAATTCTCCAAATTTATTGAATAATAAATAAATTCCTCCACGAGGGCATGCCAAAATTGTTTTCAAAAGATGAAATCATAAGTCAATTACCTTGTCCCTTTTATTTTATTTCAACAAAATATTATTCGCAGTAAATGATTTTATTCAATTAATATATATTTTTATATTTACAGTCTTAGTTATTTCTTATCTTAGTTAATCAATTTTCCATTAAACGAATGATTATTATTGTTGTTTACCTATGTTTGCCATTGAACAGCCATCAGATAATCACTATTAATATAGAGTTTAATAATTTGTGTCTCTTTTCATAAGTTGAACATTATTTTATGTACTATTACTTATTTGTACTTACTATTTACTACATACGTAATATTATTTTTTTTAAAACTGAATGAGGGACACCCGTTTGGTTCGCCATCTTGTCCCTCACTGAAAATAATTTTGTACAAAATCTATCTTATTCTTCTCTAGTCGCCTAGCAACTGGAATAAATAACTTTTTATTAAAATAATTTTGTCAATGTGAAATAATTTTTAATAATTCTTAAATAATAATCAGCTGGAGATGTTTATAATTTTAATAGACTCAAAAAATAAACAATTCCAGATGTTCAGTAAATTTGGTACATTACACTGAGTAATATTTTATGATATTATTTAGTGACATTTATAGAGTAAGTATGCTGCTAATATGACATAGAAATGCAATTTTAGTGACAATTATTACTTAGAAGCTTGCTAATTATGATACGATAGACTAATTATATTACGTCATCAATTGAACGTAAATGGCTTAATGAGTATCGATGGTAGCGAATTCATCAGAAAATCCATTATCAAAATGTATATTACCGTGTAACAAACAACAGGGTGACTAAAAAGTTATTACACTATGAATATTCTTTTTACTTTCTGTTGCCTTATATGAATATAGGAAGGGAAAGTATTGTTTTCGTGTCTAATTTTCACCGGATATACACGTTTTCAGACCCTTTGAACCCAAAAAAACATGTTTTTAGCGATTGGCCAATTGTACGGAGTTGAAACTTGGAAATTACATAATGTATAGTCACTTAAGTTACGAGTTTGCCCTTGTTTGCAACGAGGGGTAAAGGGGGGAAAGCACCAGTGCGCGTGCGCGACTGCTTTAATTTCAGTAAGACAAACATAACAACTTATACTACACCCAAAGCATATACAGTACATCGCGGAACCTTTTCTAGGTTAACTGTTAATTACAGAAATGTCGGTTTCTCGAAAACGTGGTCGAACTATTTACATTGCTGAACGCAATGTTGTGAAGTTGAAGCTCAACAAAAATGCCGAGGCTACCCGTGCCTCTTAACAAAAGCCGTGAGCGAGCAGCTAACTACTGTCATGTTTCTCCTTCCATAATTCGAAAAATGATGACGGAAATTAAGGACGTGAAGAAGCTATTCTTTAACAGTTTTGTTGACACAAGGCAAAAAAAAGAAAACGGTTAGGTAGATACTAGAGAAACTGATAATGAAAACGCCGATGACAGCAATAGTAAAGAAGGCGATTCATTCGTAATTACAGTACATCAAACATTTCTAGTCATCATTTAATTAAGCTATATTGGCAATATTACTTTATTACGTGTGATTTTTCACATTTAGGAAAAGCACCCATGTCTGTTGAAATTTTTGTAGAGGCTGTACTGTCGTAGAAAAAACTGTTTTTTTTTAATTGTGACCTTTATATGAATTTTACAGCAAACAATCATGTAGTATAATAAAAATTAAAGAATATTTGAAAACCTTTTTTTTATTTTATGAAATTCACAATCTGTTAGAAACAATCAGTGAATGTGATATCACAAAATTTGAGAAAAATTAACATGGTACAAAAACGTGAGTGGAGAGACAGTCCAGTGAGAGAACTCCGACGTGAATAGACAAGTGCAGCATTTAGTTGCATAACATTGTAATGGATAGTCAACTACAGTAGGCCTACTACGTTAATAGATGAGGTCCCGGCTCCATCCACGTTTCAGACGTCTTATTCGATTGTTTGGGAGAGTCTGCGGAGAGCCAGATTTCAGATCAATGGGTTATGGTGGTTCACGAGTTTCTTCCTAAATTTTATATAGAGTTTTAAGAAAACGTCATTTATGTAGTATATTTTAAAACCTAAAATTTTTATTTCTGCATTATTTTGCAAAACACTTAGTTCAGCGGAAATTACTCGTTTTTTTCATAAAAATTCGTAAAAACAGTGGGATTTTTACGTTCTCTTGCCTATATGAATATATCTGTGGAGATAGGTATAAAGATCTTAACTGAAAAATTGTCGGTTTTGAGTAAGTGCACTACCTATTCCAGAAAAATTTTCTCAGGCAAAACTTTCTCAAAAACAAACAAAAAAAATTTCAAAATTTCCCCAAAAAAAATTTCAAAATTTCCTGAAAAACTTTCTGAGAAAACTTTTCTCAGGCAAAATTTTGCTTAAGTGTAGCTAACTCCTGAAGTGAATTATATTGACTGGTCTAAATGGCTTTATAAAAATTTTCTCTTCGTGTAACGGTATAAAGGTCTTAATTGTAATGATACCTTTAGATTTAGTTTCTCAGTCTTTTCTAGTTGTACAAATGGCCTTCAGTTAAGTTAAGATTTTTATACCAATAGTAGTTTATTTAGTTTAGATTAAGTTTCCCAGTGAAAGGTCTTAACTTGAGTTAACCTTTAAACCCACAGTAGTTTACTATTTCATCAATATTAACTGCAAAAAAAAACAATTTGAAGCGGTCGAAATGACAAGAAATTAATGTACGACTTTATAGCTTTTTAAAAACCGTTCTGGTAGAACACATTCTTAGTAAAGATAAAAGAAGACGCTTTTAGACGGGATGATGTACAGTGCTTAAAATATATTCAAGAACAAAAAGGTGCATTCTGTTATCGTGAGAGCAGCCAATTAATTATTAGGTCTAATAATAATGTAATTTTTAAAATTTTGGTATAATAATTTTTATATTTTACTTACTTGAAACTTACTTTAATTTTGTTTAAAATACGAGTAAATTTCCTTTTTGGAAGATGATTACATTATTGATATTGATGAGATTTCACTAAAATAACGAAAACTATTTTTACTTTCTCTTGCCTATATGAATATGAAGGACGCAAAGTATTGTTTTAATGTCGATCTTAAGAAATCGAGTTTTCTCCATATCTACACGTTCTTAAACCCCCTGCACCCAAAAAACATGTTTCTAGCGATTGGTCTATGTGTGTGTGTGTGTGTGAACAGAATATCTCAAGAACGGAACATCGTACGAACTTGAAACTTAAGTTACATACCACTACCGAACTCGACACAAATATTTTTATGAAAATCGGTCAACCGGAAGTAGTAGTTTATTCGTGTAGTAATTATTCACTATTTTGCAATTTTCTCAAAAACTGGTCCTACGATTTTTTATAAAAATCGCCTGGAATACTACATTTTGTATGCTCTATAAGATAGAGTAGGCGCTATATTTGCTGAAATTCTTGGTAATGCTGTTTTCGCGTAAAAAAATTATTTTTTTAAGATTACGGCTTTAATATGTATTTTAGTGCAAAAATTTATATAATAAAAAAAGGTAGAAAATTTAAAATCCTACAACTTTTATTTCAACCATTTTTTTGTATAACGCTTAGTTTAGCGGTAATCAGCAATTTTCTTTTTTTCTCACGAAAACGTGTGAGAAATTGATTTTTTTAAGATTTCGGCCTTCGTATGCATTTTACGACAAAATAGTATAATCAAATTAATAGGAAATTGAAAGATCTACAACTTTTATTTAGAGCATTTTTCTGTATAGAGCCTAGTTTAGCGTGAAAGAGTGATTTTCCGTTTTTTTAAGCTAAACTAAGGTTGATGTTCATTTTGCTTCTTTCACTCATGATTAGAATTAGGTTACGTTTATTGAGGTTAGTTTTTTGTTTATTTCTAATGTTAGGTTTATTGTTAATTATTTGCATTGTCAAGAGAAAGTTGTGTGAGTGTTTCACACCAGATTTTTGTTTTGTTAAAATACGAGTAAATTTCCTTTTTGGAAGATTAAATTATTGATATTGATGAGATTTCACTGAAATAACGAAACGTATTTTTTAGAATAATTTTCATGATGTCATTTTTTTATAAAATTTCTCACTTGTTCATAAATTGTTTTTATACGTCTGTTCTGCAAATCGCTGTTAATAGGAGAAGGGTGATTGTTGTAGATGAGTGATGAAAAAATGCAACACGTGACCGGGAATCGAACCCGCTGTAGAAGCAAGTTGCGGTAACCCCTACGCCAACTGGCCGGCACATAAAGCGCATTCGCTTTATGTAGAGCTTCAGGATTTTTTTTTTTTTACTTTTGAGACCCCATAGGATCACTTCAGCTCAAATTCAGGTTTGTTCCAGGGTTGGGTTTCTTTAAGAAGCACCTTCTCTTGAGACCGCCTTCTCTTCGTTTGGCCCACACTTTCTTAAGACGCTCCGATCTTTGTCTCCAGTCTTCATCGGTAAACACCCTGTTATATACTCTCCTGGGTCTTGGCGCAAATGTTATCATGTTAGCCTTGACCAGTCGGTCGTACTCTGTTGATTTCGTTAGTAGGTCCTGTTTAGTGATCTTAAGTTCCTCCATATCTTGCTGTACATTTTTCAGCCACTTACGTCTCGACACCTTATCCCAAAAATGGCTGATCAACCGGTTCACAAGTCTGGAGTTTTCTGTCCTGAGTAGGTATCCTAGGAATGATATTCTTTTCCTCCTGAAGTTGTCTGTTAGTGAGGTGATTAGCTTGTAGATGTCTTTGTTTGGGAGTAACCGCCACTGTCCTTCCACCATATGCTTTTTGTTTATGCACTTCCTCAGTATTCTTCTTTATATCTTCTCAATTCTGTCGGTGTCTCCCACGCGATACGGCCCGAATAAAGTTTCGCTGGCATAGTGAATTTCAGGGAGAACCACTGTTTGGTAGTGTCGTAGTTTGGTTTTTGTTGATAGACACTTCTTGTTGTAGATGTTTTGAGTGGTGATCAAGGATTTTTTCAGTTTATTAATCTTTTCTTGCCATATGGGCCTTTCGTCGAGACAGTTGGTTATGGTTTCTTTTTGACTTTATATTATGAAGAACTATTTTATTATAGTTTCAGCTACTGTTGTGTAACAGTTTACGAAATCAGTATAAATTTAGGTTTTATCGTAGGTTATCTTTAAAATTTTAGCATACATCCAGTTTTAGAGACTGAACGTTTAAATTTGAAATTTGCACTGTTAGAATAGAAATTTTATAATTCAGGGACAGAAAACTTAAATAAAAATTTACGTTATTTAGAGCAAATTACAAAATTAGTTGGGTGTTGCAGATATGTGGATATGAAAGGACTTGCGCAATATAAAACAGCTTGGAGAATTGCATCAAACCAGTCGAGACTGATTATAAAAAATCTGGTGTGAAACACTCACACAATTTTTTCTTGCCAATGCAAATAATTAACAATAAACCTAACAATAGTAATAAAACATTAGAAATAAATAAAAAACTAACCTCAATAAACATAACCTAAATTTAATCATGAGTGAAAGACGCAAAATGAAAATCAACCTCAGTTAGGCTTAAAAATACGGATAATCACTATTTCACGCTAAACTAGGCTCTGTAGAAAAAAATGCTTTCAATAAAGGTTGTAGATATTTTAATTTCCTATAAATTTAATTATATGCACTCTTGTCGTAAATGCAACAACTATCTATGCAGCTATTTGATCCTTCAAATATGCTTTAATCGTCTAATAGATACAGTAAACTTCCGGTTTTTTTTTGTTATCAGTCTTTCGACTGGTTTGATGCAGTTCTCCAAGCTGTTCTATCTTGCGCAAGTCGTTTCGTGTCTACATACCTGTAACACCCTACATCTTTTGTAATTTGCTTTATATATTCTAATCTTTGCCTCCCCCTACAATTCGCTCCTACATATAGTCTATATATATATATATATATATATATATATATATATATATAATGCATACTAAGGCCGAAATCTTAAAAAATTCGATTATTCACACGTTTTCGTGAGAAAAAAAACAGAAAATCGCTAATTATCGCTAACTAAGCGTTATACAAAAAAATGTTTGACATTAAAGTTTTAGGATTTTAAATTTTCTACAACTTTTATTATACAATTTTTTGCGCTTAAAAGCATATTAAAACCGCAATTTAAAAAAAACGATTATTTTTACGTGAAAACAGCCTCACCAAGAATTTCAGCAAACATGACGCCTACTATCTATCTTGTAGAGCAGTGTTCTTCAACTTTATCTTAATAAAGGGCCAAATTTTTATTATGGGTGTACTTGAGGGCCGTATCTATGTATATTTGTGTATGAATATAGGCTATATAGTATAAACATAGACTATATGAACATTTTGTCAGGTTAAAAGAAATAACATGTTTTTTTTTAAAGCTTATATTGTTTGAAAATGACAGTACATATCAATACTGAAACATATACTTATACATAAACATGTTACAAAACTCAAAACCAAGCTAAAAAAATCAAAATGGTGATTTTTCAGTTCAATGGGAAACTTGACATTTTTTCTCTTTCACTAGTTTAAAATCAACAAAGTGATGCAATGTTCTAAGCTCTTTGTTCAAAAACTGAAATCGTTCTGCGGGCCGTTAAAATTTACGCGGCGGGCCACAAACGGCCCGCGGGTTGAAGATCACTGTTGTAGAGCATCAAAAGTTTAGTAAACCAGGCGATTTGAAAAAAAAATCGTAAGACCAGTTTTTGAGAAAATCACAAAAAAGTGAAAAATTACACGAATAAACTACTAATTCCGGTTGACCGATTTTGATGAAAATGTTCGTGCCGGGTCCGGTAGTGGTATACAAAAATTTTAAAATCACCTGGTTTACTAAATTTTTTATTCCCTACAAGATAGGGTAGGCGCCATGTTTGCTGAAATTCTTGGTGAGGCTGTTTTCACGTAAAAAATTGTTTTTTTTAAGATTACGGCTTTAATATGCATTTTAGCGCAAAAATTTATATGACAAAAAATGTAGAAAATTTAAAATACTTCAATTTTTAATTCACAAATTTTTTTATAACGCTTAGTTTGGCGGTAACTTACAATTTTTTTTTCTCACGAAAACGCGAAAAATCGATTTTTTGAAGATTTTGCCCTTAGTATGCATTTTACGTTAAAAGTGTAAATAATCACATTTATAGGAAATTAAAAGATCTACAACTTTTAATTAAAGCATTTTATTCTGCTGAGCCTAGATTAGCGTGAAAGAGTGATTTTCCTTATTTTTAAGCCAAACTGAGGTCGATTTTCATTTTGCGTCTTTCACTCATGATTAAAATAAGGTTATGTTTTATGAGGTTAGTTTTTTGTTTATTTTTAAGGTTTTATTACGAATGTTAAAGTTATATTGGGCATTATTTGCATTGGCAAGAGAAAGTTGTGTGAGTGTTTCACACCAGATTTTTTTATATTGTTTTGTTAAAATATACCATTATAAAACACAATTTTATCATTCTTGATATTAAAAAATGTATTTATAAGCTATAGAAATAAACGTAGGCTATTACTAGTAAGAATTTACCAGTCAAAAGGTATTAAGTTGTGAATTGCACCCCCAAAAAAGGGACACAGCTTAAACGCAAAAAGGATTTTTATTTTCGCTGTTAAGTAGAAAATATAAAAAACGTTATAACAAATTATACTGTATTAACAACTTTTGGAAAAGATGATTGCACAAACTATCCTTGGATAATAAAAAATATATAAATATTAGTCTCAAATTTTCATTTGCTTCTCCTTAAAAATTACTGTTTTCATGGTAAGACCTTTAAACCTATCACTAGAGAAATGTTTGTCATATAAATTGGGTGACCATGTGATAAAAGAGAGAAATATTTATTTGCAGCCTTGAGATTGATAAGGAAGTAAGAGAGAGGTAAAAAAAGGAAAAAAGACACCCACAGACAAATAGCTAAACACATATTTTTTGGCTTACGGGGTCTGAAAACGCGTATATTTGGTGAAAACACAATTTGTAAAAATTGACATACAAAACAATTCTTTCTCTCTATATACACATACGAAATAGAATGAAAGAAACTAAAACAAAACGGCTAACAAGCAGATCGAGTGCAAATTATGTAACACCTCACCTAAATGTTACGGGCAAAAATTATATAAATATTATATAAACTGACTTACCTAATATAAACAAAAAATGGTGTCACCACTTTTTATAAACAAATAAACAAAAATTTATCACCGAAAAAATTTAATACTCTTTTCTTAATGAAAATCTCCAATAGTATTTTAGTTTTTAAATAATGAACGATTTAAATAAAAATGAACGGTTCAAATACGAGTGTTTACAATTTAAACATTAAAAGAATGTGTACGACGTGAACAGTTGAAAGACGGACAACCAACTGAATGTAGGGGAGGGTGTTACATTTCGAGAACAGTGGATATCAGATCTACAGCAGCGCTTCAAGCGGTACAAATATTAATCAATCAAAATAACCATTCTCCTCCCTTCTATGACGTAACAACGTCATAACTAAATCCTTCTTACCTATATCCGAATAAATCGCATTTTTTGTTTCATATTTCCACACTAAAAATATTACACTTGTAATAAATTTATAACGAAATAAAATCTTTATCTTTCAAAATGTCACATCGGAGAGAATATTTTTTTTACTTTCTCTTGCCTATATGAATATATAGGAAGGAAGTATTGTTTTCATGTTGATTTTAGGAAATCGAGTTTTCACCAGATCTACACGTTTTCAGACCCCCTGAACCCAAAAAGTGTTTTTAGCGATTGGTATGTGTGTGTGTGTGTGTGTGTGTATGTGTGTGTACGTGCGTGCGTGCGTGCGTGAGAGAGAGAGAGAGAGAGAGAGAGAGAGAGAGAGAGAGAGAGAGAGTGTGTGTGTGTGTGTGTGTGTGTGTGTGTGTGTGTGTGTGTGTGTGTGTGTGTGTGTGTATGTGTGTGTGTGTGTGTGTGTGTATTGTGTATTGTGTAAAGTTAATGTGCAGTTCTTGTGAATTCAGTTTCTGTGTTTTGTATGTTTGTATATTCTATAAAATTTATATATTGTAAGTAGTGCTAAGTAAATTATTAAGTTATTTATTGTTTATTATTTATTTTAAGTAAATTATTAAACCATTTATTGTATTACCTCATGATAATTAGTTTAATTATTTATTTTGTAAATCTTTTAGTGTAATAAATATTTGTAATTGTAAACTTTAGTGTATTAATTATTTAATAACCTAGATCCCGAAACGGACCTTAGCGGGAAGTGTCACAGTAGGCCTATATAACAAAAAATATAGAGAATTTCCAATTTCACAACTTTTGTTTGTGAAATTTTTTTGTATAATTCTTAGTTTATCGGTAATTAGCGATTTTCTGTTTCTTTCTCACGAAATCGTGTAAAAATCGGTTTTTTGAAGGTTTCAGCCTTATTATGCATTTTTCGATAAAAAAAACTATAATAAATGATTAGGAAATTAAAAGATCTACAACGTTTATTTAAATAATTTTTCTCTACAGAGCCTAGTTTATCGTGAAAGAGTGATTTTCCGTATTTTTAAGCGAAACTGAGGTCAATTTTCATTTTGCGTCTTTCACTCGTGAATAAAATAAGGTTATGTTTCTTGAAGTTAGTTTTTTGTTTATTTCTAATGTTAGGTCATATTGGTCATTATTTGCATTGGCAAGAGAAAGTTGTGGGACTGTTTCACTCCAGATTTTTTGTTTTACCTTCTTTCACCCTATCTCGTATCCCTATACAGAGGGAAAGTATTTTTTTTGTATGTCAATTTTTATAAATTGTGTTTTCACCATATAGACACCTTTTCAGACCCCGCAAGCCAAAAAAATATGTGTTTAGCTATTGGTCTGTGAGTGTCTCTTTTCCTCTTTTTACCTCTCTCTTACTTCCCTATCAATTTCAATCTCTCTCCCCCTTTTCTCTCCCAACCCTGTCACAGTTAATAAACTGTAATGATTTGGAAAGTGATCATTTCCAGACCCTAGCCGGCCGGCAATCGTTGCACGAACCTTCGCTATCCAATAAGTCACGGAGCCATTTTTCCGTTTTTTACGTTATTTAAAAATGTTAGGTTATATTGGTCATTATTTGCGTTGGCATGAGGAAGTCGTGTAAGTGTTTCACATCAGATTTTTTTAGAGTATGACACTAGCCTTAAATCTGCAAAATTTCATTAAAATAAATAAACCTGTTTCTAAAATACGAAGTATGGCTATTAAATAGCGAGACTGACGTTGTAAAAAATTTTATTTTTATTTTATACGTAATCACTTATTGTCACTTTCAATGTACACTCCTTCTCTATCCCTACAACGCTCCATGCGAATTTTCCATTGTTGGAAGTCATCTTCTGTCAGCTCCTTCAGGACTCGTTCCGCTTTCTCTTTTACAGCTTTCACAGACTCAAATCTTGTCCCTTTTAATGCGGATTTCACCTTAGAGAACAGGTAGTATTATATACACTTTTGTTGTTAAATGCATACTACGGCCGAAATCTTAAAAAAATCGATTTTTCACACGTTTTCGTGAGAAAAGAAACAGAAAATCGCTAATTACCGCTAAACTAAGCGTTATACAAAAAAATGTTTAGAATAAAAGTTGTAGTAGTTAAAGTTTACTACATTCTTTACTATATAAATTTTTGCGCTTAAATGCATAATAAAGCCGTTTTCTTAAAAAAAAATAAAACAAATTTTTACGTGAAAACAGTTTCACTGAGAATTTCGGCAAACATGGCGCCTACCCTATCTTGTAAAGCATAAAAAAATTAGTAAATCAGGCGATTTTTAAAGAAAAATCGTAGGACCAGTTTTTAAGATCATCGCAAAAAAGTGAAAAAATTACACGAATAAACTACTACTTCTGGTTGACCGATTTTGATGAAAATGTTCAGGTCCGGTAGTGGTATGTAACTTAATTTTCAAGTTTAAAAATCGTACAATCTTCCGTTCTTGAGATATTTTGTTCACACACACACACACACACACACACATACACACGCGCACGCGCGCGCGCGTACGCACGCACGCACACACACACACACACACACACACACACACACACAGACCAATCGCTAAAAATATGTTTTTTGGGTTCAGGGGGTCTGAAAACGGGTAGATCTCGTGAAAACTCGATTTCTTAAAATCGACATCCGTAACAATACTTTCTTTCCTATACATTCATACAGGCAAGAGAAAGTAAAAAGCTAAAAATATAAAACTGATAGGACGTAACAACGCCAATTGAAATAGCTAACCGTTGGTGCAGAGAAGGTTCAATTTGAACAACCGGTTTTCAAAAAACAACGCTCCTACTTTGGGTAGGCCTATTCATAATAATGAAAAAGACAGTAAGTTGCCAGTTTTACGTTCGTGCGATATTCCATTCTCGAGATATTTTGTTCACACACCGACTAACCCAGTAAAAACATGTTTTTTTGCTTCAGGGAGCCTGAGAACAAGAGTGTTTTAAGTGAAAATCAGATTATGGAAATTCGACAAGAATTTATAAATTATGGTAAGAGAATAAGGAGGGAGGCTAAATAAGTGTAGGCTACTAATTTTGTTATAAGTACACAAAATGACGATGTCTGTTCATTATACAAATATAGTTTACTTAAGTCTTCCTCTTAAAAAAAATCTAAAACATCTGGTGTAAAACACTCACGTGACTTTCTCTTGCCAATGTAAATAATGAAAATAGCCTATAACTTAGCATTAGTAATAAAACATTAGAAATAAACAAAAAACTATTCTCAATAAACATAACCTAATTCTAATCATGAGTGAAAGAAGAAAAATGAATATCTACCTCAGTTTAGCTTAAAAAAAATGGAAAATCACTCTTTCACGCTAAACTAGGCTCTATACAGAAGAAAAATGCTCTAAATAAAAGTTCTTTTATATTCCTATTAATTTTATTATACTCTTTTGTCTTAAAATGCATATTAAGACTGAAACCCTTTAAAAAAAATTGATTTTTTACACGTTTTCGTGAGAAAAAAACCAGAAAATCGCTAATTACCGCTAAACCAAGCGTTATACAAAAAAATGTTTGAAATAAAAGTTGTAGGATTTTTAATTCTCTACAACTTTTATCATATAGGTACATTTCTCCGATAAATTGGATATTTAAGTCGGAATCTTAAAAAAAAAACAAATTTTTCACCCAAAAACAACCTTCCCAAGAATTTCAGCAGACATGGCACCTACCCTATATTGTAAAGTATACAAAGTTTAGTAAATTAGGCGATTTTAAAAAGAATCGTAGGGCCCGTTTTTGAGAAAATCGCAAAAAAGTGAAAAATTACACGAATAAACTACTATTTCCGGTTGACAGATTTTGATGAAAATGTTCGTGTCGGGTTTGGTAGTAGTACCTAAGTTTAACTTTCAAGTTTCAAGTTCGTACGATATTCCGTTCTTGAGATATTCTGTTTACACACGCACGCGCGCACGCACATACACACACACACACACACAGACCAATCGCTAAAAACATGTTTTTTTGGGTTCAGGGGATCTGAACACGTGAATATCCGGTGAAAACTCGATTCGTAAAATCGACATAAAAACAATACTTCCTTTCTATATATTCATATAGTCAAGAGAAAGTAACAACGAAAATGGAACGGAAATGAAATATGAAGTTAATTACATGGGAATAAATTTACTGAATTAAATTCAAAAAAAGATTAATCTATTTTGCAAAAGATTAAATTTTGCTTTAATTTTTACCCGCGAGAGTTCGCTACTTGTACAGTAGTATTAGGAAACAAAAGAAAAAGGAATCCGGTGTGTTTGTGAAAAAGTAACGGAACTGTTTCAAATACGTACACCACATTATTATTAATACAACGGGTTTTGCTGCATTTGAAACCCCCAGACGGAAATGTAATAATTAAATGTCCCGAAACCCTTTGAGGGTGTTTAAAACAAACAACAAAAGGTTATGGAAGGGAAACAGTGGTATCGTCCTTGTATTTAATTATGTATTTGTATTGCACTGAATAAATTCTCTACGCAAATTACATAACATTACATCACACTGTAAGTTTGTTCTTTCTCAATTCTATTTCGGAAACAATAAACAATTCCGATTATATATTTTATTATCTGCTTAAATCTCGTGTATGTTATAAAATTACATTTTAAAAAACCCCGACAATAAACCTTCAATAAGTAAAAATCTGTTGTGAAACACTCACACCACTTTCTCTTGCTAATGGAAGATATAATGTTCATCTATACCATAGGCCTATCTGTATTTTATTCATTATTTATTAACATAACAACCTACCATTAGAAAACAACTTAAAAAACTGGTGTGAAACACTCACGTGACTTATTCTTGCCAATGCAAATAATAAGCAATATAACCTAACATTAGTAATAAAACGATAAAAATAAACAAATATGTTACCTTAATAAACAGAAACATTATTTTTATCATGAGTGATAAACACAAAATGAAAATCGTCCTCAGTTTGGCTTAAAAATACGGAAAATCACTCTTTCACGCTGAACTAGGCTCTGTAGAGAAAAATGTTCAAAATAAAAGTTGTAGATCTTTTAATTTCCTACAAATTTTAGCATACAGACTTTTGTCGTAAAATGCATGCTAAGGCTGAAATCTTAAAAATATCGAACTAAAATTGTAGGATTTTAAATTGTCTACAATTTTTATTAATTTATAGGTACTATATATTTTTGCTCTAAAATGCATATTGAAGTAGCTTTGTTAAAAAACAATTTTTTTACGTGAAAACAGCCCCACCAAGAATTTCAGCGGACATGACGCCTACCCTAACTTGCAAAGTATAAAGAATTTAGTAAAGCAGGTGATTTTAAAAAAAAACAAAGACCCGTTTTTGAGAAAATAGCAAAAAAGTGAAAAATTACACGAATGAAATACTACTTCCGGTTGACCGATTTTGATGAAAATGTTCGAGTCGGGTCCGGTAGAGGTGTCTAACTGAAGTCTCAAGTTTCAAGTTGGTACGATGTTCCGTTCTCGAAATAATTTTGTTCACACCCACACTCATGATTACAATAAGGTTATGACTCTTAAGGTTAGTTTTTTGTTTATTTCTAATGTTACGTTATATTGTTAATTATTTGCATTGACAAGAGAAAGTTCTGTGAGTGTTTGACACCAGATTTTTTGCCATGAAAATCTGTAGAAAATGGTATTTGTAAGATTTCGGCCTTAGTATAGGCCTACATTTATATGACCTAATTTTAATCAAGAGGGAATGACGCTAAATGGAAAACATGTCGATTTTTTGAAATCGAGTTTTTACTGAATCTACACGTTTTAAGACCCCCCTGAAACCAAAAAAACATGTTTTTAGCAATTGGTCTGTGTGTGTGTGTGTATTTCTATACAAAATATCTCAAGAAGGGAGCATCGTACGAACTTGAAACATGAAACTTAAGTTACATAGGCCTACCACTAACGGACCCGGCACAAACATTTTCATCAAAATCGGATAACCTGAAGTAGTAAAGCAGTACTTGCATTTGCTGATTATTATTATTATTATTATTATTCGTGTAATTTTTCACTTTTCTGCGATTTTCTCAAAAACTGGTCCTACGATGTTTTTTAAAAATCGCCTCATTTACTACATTTTTTATGCTCTACAAGATAGGGTAGGCGCCATATTTTCTTCAATTCTTGGTGAGACTGTTTTCAAGTAAAAAATTGTTTTTTTAAGATTGCGGCTTTAATATGCATTTTAGCGCAAAAAGGTTTATAAGGAAAGTTATAGAAAATTTAAAATTCTACAACTTCTATTTTTAAACAATTTTTCTGTATAACGCTTAGTTTAGCGGTAATTAGCGATTTTCTGTTTTTTTCTCAAGAAAACGTGTAAAAAATTGATTTTTTTTAATATTTCGGCCTTACTATGCATTTTACGACAAAAGTGTAGTATAGAATCAAATTTATAAGAAATTAAAAGATCTACAACTTTTAAAGCATTTTTCCCTACAGAGCCTAGTTTAGCGTGAAACAGTGATTTTCCGTACCTTTAAGCCGAACTGAGGTCGATATTCATTTTGCGTCATTCACTCATGATTTATTTCTAATGTTTTATTACTAATGTTAGAATTCTATTATTAATTATTTGCATTGGCAAGAGAAAGTTGTGTGAGTGTTTGACACCAGATTTTTTCCATGAAAATCTGTAGAAAATGGTATTTGTAAGATTACGGCCTTAGTATAAGCTACATTTATATGACGTAATTTTAATAAGAGGGAATGACGTTAAATGTAAATTAATCTCTGCAGAAATGAAAAATCTGGTGTAAAACACTCACACAACTTTCTCTTGCTAATGCAAATAATTAAAAATGTATAATGTAGGCCTAACATTAGTAATAAAACATTAGAAATAAACTATTTTCAGTGAAATCGGTGAAAAATAAAAAATTTATGTTAGCACATTGAGTGCTAGAGACTTGCCTAGCGGGTTGTTTTGTTGTCGTTTTAAATAATTCCGGAGGAACAGCGACTTTCGGATATCAGTTTGTTACTTTTATATAGCCCTCAGAAAGGGGTTTTCTTTGTAACCGTGCAGTTCGTTTTTGAATTTTCGTCATATGATCAGAAGATCATATAACCCTCGTACAGTATAAGCTACTCGTTCTGTATTTTTAACGGGGTTTCAGGGTACAGCTGTTGAAGCCGTTAATTTAGTAGCCTATAGGCTATTCGTAGGCCTATGTAGGTACTGATTGAAAATAGCTTACACTTTTAGATTTACTTTAAAAGTATATTATTTGCATTTTAAAATTATAATATAAAAAATTACGAATAAATCGTAAAGGTAAATGGAAAAATTCAAACAAGAAGTAGACTAAATTTTATTATAACAGGCGAAAATAAACCTAAAAAAACACATTGAATTGTTTACTTTTATGTTAGGCCTATTAGCAAACATATATCCATGTATAGGTGGCAAATAAAATAAATGTTTAAAAATGTTAATAACATAGGTTGAAAGCCTTACAATGAATTAATAGTGGCTTCTCATGAAGATATCATAAATTTTAACATTTGGTGGAATCAATTTTACAAGAAAACTTGCCTAAGTATTCAATCGTATGGAAAAGCAGTGAAACGTTCGGAAAAAGAAAGTTTTTCAAATTCCACATTTCATTACATGACTTGTGACAAATCCGATCCAGCAGTATTATTGTGCAAGAAGCATATTGGAGGTTTAATGAACCAACAATTCAGGCTAAGAAATACAAAGACATCACTGAGTTTGCCCCAATCAAGAGCGTACGAGACCAAAAAACCAATCATGAAAAGCAAGATTAACGACATACAGAAAACTTTACGCTTCATACCGGACACCCATTTACAATTTTGGAATAACATCTTGGAATGGCCAGTAGTGGAAAAAGACATTGAAGTAGACTGAATTAGTATTAGACTAAGAACTATGAACAAGACTTTAAAAAATTACGTATTTTATATTTTGTGTAGTGTTATTATATCATTGAACAGTGTAAAGTATGATTTATCAATGTTAGGCCTAAGTAATATCTATTTTTTATTATTTTCTGAAGTTAAACTTATAAAAACAGCTGTTGTAATTAATTAATGTAATAAATTCATGTAACAAAATATAAGAAACACCATTGATGATTAATTTACTACAGAAAGGGGACATTTACAAAAAAATTATATTTATTTATAAATTTTAAAAAAACATTTTACTTAATTTTATGGCTACTATCTATTTTCCAATATTAATAATTAACGATTAAGGCAAAAAGCATGGTTCTAAAACAAATAAATATACGGAAAAAAGGTTTTATGCGTCTCCTGAAAAAGAAGAAAATAGACAGTTGTCCCCTTTCTGCGGTTAGCAATTCACATAAAGCAAGCAGAGAACACGCTGCACGAATAAATCGGTACGATGGGAGAGACACCTCATAATTATTGCTCACCATTGAATGAGTTAATAGATTTTGCAAGGGTTCAGGGTACTTTTTTAAGGCTATTTTCGTAATCTACGCCTCTTAAAGCATCAGAATCGATGACTAACAGAAATAGTTTGAAAAATTCAAAAAAAAAAAGAACCTGAAGTAGAGTTAATTAGAGTTATTGTAGGCCTATTTGTTATTTGATTGCCGAAATCTAAGATTGTAGACATTTATAAATCGACAAAAGTGGGACATGTAGGCTACGTGTTCGGATTACCGCGACTATAGACTACTGTACACGGTAACTGTAGTAGGCTATTATACTTCCATAGATTGCTCACTAAGTAGGCCTAATTACCGTAAAAGTTAAGTTATTCTCAGCACGAGGATATTATCCAGCGTATCACGTTTAGGCTACTACGACTATACGTCAAGAAAACAATTCTTTCCTTCCTATATATTCATATAGCCAAGAGAAAGTTAAAAATCTGATGTGAAACACTCACACAACTTTCTCTTGCCAATGCAAATAATTAACAATAAACCTAACATTTGTAATAAAAAGTTAGAAATAAACAAATAAACCACCCTCAATAAACATAACCTTATTTTAATCATGAGTGAAAGACGCAAAATGAAAATCGACCTCAGTTTGGCTTAAAAATACGGAAAATCACTCTTTCACGCTCAACTAGGCTCTGTAAAGAAAAATGCTTTAAATAAAAGTTGTAGATCTTATAATTTACTATAAATTTGATCATACACACTTTTGTCGTAAAATGCATAGGCCTATTTAGGCCGAAATTTTTAAAAAAAATCGATTTTTCATACGTTTTCGTGAGAAAAAACAGAAAATTGCTAATTACCGCTAAACTATGAGTTAAACAAAAATAATTGAAATAAAAGTTGTAGGATTTTAAATTTTCTACATTTTTTATTATAGGCCTATAATTTTTGCGCTAAAATACATAGACCTAAATATTTCGGTAATAAAATTTAAACAAACTTTATTGTTTTATGAATCCTAGAAGAGGAATCATAAAAAATAACTTTACGTGAAACAGCCTCAACAAGAATTTCAGGAAACATGGCGCCTATCCTATCTTGTAGAGCATAAAAAATTCAGTAAACCAAGTGATTTTTTAAAAAATCGTAGAACCAATTTTAGAGAAAATCGACATAAAGTGAAAAATTACACGAATAAACTGCTACTTCCGGTTGACCGATTTTGATGAAAATGTTCGTGTCGGGTCCAGTAGTGGTATGTAACTTAAGTTTGAAGTTTCAAGTTCGTACGATGTTCCGTTCTTGAGATATTCTGTTCATACACAAAAAGACTAATCGCTAAAGACATGTTTTTTGGGTTCAGGGGGTCTGAAAACGTGTAGATCCGGTGAAAACTCAATTAGTAAAAATCGACATGTAAACAATACTTTTCTTCCTATGTATTCATTCAGGCAAGAGAAAGTAAAAACGGGGCTTTTCAACAGAAAACTAAATTTCAAGAAATTATGATAGGTACGTTTACTTAACATTATTATAATTATTTTAATAAAATAAAACTAACTTTTTGTCGATCAAGTAATATTGAAAGAAGATAATAATTAATTCCAATGCAATACACACACACACGAACACGGTATAAAAACAAAAATGGTAGCGGCAAAACAGCAAAAGTCTCTACTAGATTACAAACGAACCGACCGGCGCAGAAAGCATTAACAAACTGAACCTGAAGTTGAACAGACAAAACAAATACGATGTTAAAAGATGGCCGACTCGATCGGTCGACGCTGATTGGTTAAAATAAACACACACCACCAGTTGAACACCTGCACTGTCTGGCCAGCTCAAAATATAGAAAACCGCGGGGCACTTTTATACGACACAACAATCAACTTGCTTGATTGTTGTGTCGTATAACATGTATTTTATAACATAACCTTTAAATTGTTTAATAATTTCATTTGTCTCTTAATATACTTACCTATTTAATAAAAGATAAAAATTTTATCTTAATAAATTAATTCCCTTGAAATAATTTTATGTTATATTTACATCTATCAAGTGTTGTATCGTGAAAAACCAAAATAGATAGGCTACCCGAATAAAAATTTTTATAACTTCTACTAGCCAAAAAAAATTATATTAACAATTTTCCCTTTTTAAAATTGTCGATTTAGTTTTTATTGTCTATTTTTTTTTACTTTCTCTTGCCTATATAAATATAGGCTATATATATGAAGGAAAGTATTGTTTTCATGTCGATCTTTCCAAATCGAGTTTTCACCGGATCTACACGTTCTCAGACCCCTGCACCCAAAAAATATGTTTTTAGAGATTGGTCTGTGTGTGTGTGTGTGTGTGTGAGAGAGAGAGAGAGGGAGAGAGTTTGAGAGAGAGAGAGAGAACAGAATATCTGAAGCATAGAACATCGGAATTTCCCTTGAAATAATTTAATGAAAATATTTACATCAAATATGTTTTGTATCGTGAAAAACGAAAGTACATACCCGAATAGAAATTTTCATAACTTCTATTAGCCAAAAAATTAGAGCCTATTAACAATTTTCCCTTTTTAAATTATCAATATAGTTTTTATTGTCCGTTTGTGTTTTACTTTCTCTTCCCTATATGGATATAGGCTATTGTTGTATTGGAAGGAAAGTATTGTTTTCACGTCGATTTTTCCAAATCGAGTTTTCACCGAATCTACACGTTCCAGACTCCCTGCACGTAAAAAACGTGTTTTAAGCGATTGGTGTGTGTGTGTGTAAGTTTTAATTATTTAGATTTGCAAATGTTATTATAACTAGATTATGCTTCAGTAAGCCGAGTAATAAAAATTGTTAAAAATAAATATAGTTATTACTGATAAATAATTTATAGACCTACATAGTAAAATGTACAGCTCATCCTATGCGGTAAATTAGTAAATATGTTAATACATTTTGTATTTATCTACTAAATAAATAATAAATAAATAGCCTATAAGGATGCAATCCTTATATTGCGATTTTCTTTATAGCATCATGTTTATAATTTTTAATTTATTCTCATAATTTTAATGATATAGATAACACAAAATGCCAAAAAGACGGTATTAAAATACACAGCTTTTTAAGGTGAAGCTAATTTCAGCTTCAGCAAAACTCATACAGGCTAGTAAGGGTTATTTAGTTACCTCCCCTGCACCTCATCCCCTTAAATTGTTTGCAATTTGGATAATTGTATAGCCTACTTTGCGCAATATAAATTCCGTTAAATTTCCTGCTGTAGCTCATTCCAAATAGGCCTACAAGTGTCCCAGTATTTCCAGAAAAAAAATTAAACAAACTGTTTTCAGATCCGGCCACTCCAAAATTCTTTATTTAAATTTCGTTATATAAATTTTTTAAAACTTTGTTAAAATTTTTAAAATCGTTAAAAATGATTAAAACTTTTAAAATGTTTTAAATTTAGAAAGAATATGGTAGGCCTAAACATTAAAGTATGCGTAAAGGCCTCATTTCAAGTAGCCTATTTTAGATGATTATAAAGAATAGGCCGACGTTAAACAACGTGAACTAAGCCTATGTAGGCCTATGGTGTTTTCTTTTACATCAACAAAAGAGATATTTCATTTTTATCCACACAAGAGTACCGATGTTTAAAATATATTATTAATTAACGATTCTGAAAAATTCGTCCTAACAATAAAATAACGAATCATGTAACTTGTGTAGCCTACTTATTTATTATTATTATTATTATTATTATTATTGTGACAATATCGAAGACGAATAAGGTTCCAGAAATTTCTAGTAGTCTACTTAATTCATAAAATGTTACAAGAGTAAATAATAGAGTGGAAAGTAACAATAGGGCTAGTTGTTGTTGTTTAGGTGATCAGCCTGTAGGCTGGTTTGAACGTGTAGAGGTTTTACTAAGTAAAACGAGGAGTGAGGTGGTTTACCATTGCCACAACTCACTCAGTAGAAAAGTTTGTTTACCAGCATGCCGGGCCCTCTGAAAAGCACATATTTTCCACTCTGCATATGACACCTTCACTTCATTCACCACAGGGTCTGGCTGTATAGTGAAATTCATTAATTTGAGAGAAGGTAACTCTGATTAGTGTCACAGTACACCTCTACCTCTTCTGTTCTTAAATGATTCAGTCATTTAATTGGCTGACCATGTGATAAGAAACAGAACTATTTATTTTAGCCCTGCAACAAACAGATTGAGTGCAAATAATCTGACACTCCACCTGTTTATTATGGGCAGAGGGCTAGTTATAAAAGGTTATTTAAAAAGGACCGCGCTATTGTGTATGATAAGGTAGGGTCATTGTTGTACAACTATTTATGAAAGGGTCGGTTGATTACCTGTAACACCTTTTTATTATATTTACAATAGATCTATTTGCTTGTTTAAAATAGTTAAGACTTTTCCAGTAAAAAGGGTTTTTTTGTACTTTATTATTTGTAGACTATCGAGTTTCTCTGTTTTTCTAGAATTATCTTTTCGATCCGCCCATATAAAGGGAGCCTCGAGTGCGGTCAGTGAGTCAGTATTCGTTTGATCTTTGACAAGGGAGTGTTTACTACGTGTGCTATCAAAGGTAACTCCGTTAGAACAGGCCAACCGGTTTCCGAGGCATCAGTCTTATTCAGTCTTATTTTATAATGTGCATTGTGTATGCGTATCTATATAATATAGTAGTAATAAATATATAATATATGTATAATAGGCTATAGTAGTACTAAGTAAATTATTAAGTTATTTATTTTATTACTTTATTGTTGTTGTTCAGGTGGTCATCAGCCTGGTTGGCTGGTTTGAACGTGTAGAGGTTTTACTGAGTAAAACGAGGAGTCAGGTGGTTTACCATTGCCACAACTCACTGAGTGGAAAAGTACGCTTGTCAGCATGCCGGGCCCTCTGAAAAGCACAGATTTTTCACTCTGCAAATGACACCTTCACTTCATTCACCACAGGGTCTGGCTGTATAATGAAATTCATTACTTTCAGAGGAGATATCTCTGATCGGTGTCTTTTACACCTCTACCTCTTCAATTACTTCATTATAATTAGTTTATTATTTATTTTGTAAATCTATTAGTGTAATAAATACTTGTAACTGTAAACTTTAGTGTATTAATTATTTAATTACCTAGATCCCTAAAGGGACCTTAGCGATAAGTGTCACATTATTATTGTTATTATTAGATGTGGGAGAAAATTTTATGGCTATGAGGATGCCCTCTCATTCTACGGGCTTCAGTCTGACCACGTGACGTAGAGTGATGGAAGTTCTATACATTTACAACATTCCGCATTTTCGAATTGATGTTCCGGATATCTCGAAGATTTTTCTGAGGGTGCCTTGCACAGCTTTAACAAGTTTCAGGGTGTTTGGGGGAGCTACAAGATATAAAATACCTCCAATCAATAGATGTACCTATAGCTACAGCCAATGAAATAAATGGAGAGGTAGATCTGTTTCACAGAGATGGTAAAATTAAAGAAAAACTATACAGGATAGGCTACTGTGAAGGAAGGCTGGAAATACTGCGTGATCTAAATATATATTGTTTTATGTATTTTTACTTTCTCTTGCCTATATGAATATACAAGAAGGAAAGTATTGTTTTCATGTCGATTTTTCGAAATCGAGTTTTCACCGGATCTACACGTTTTCAGACCCCCTGAACCAAAAAAAAACATGTTTTTAGCGATTGGCCTGTGTGTGTGTGTGTGTATGTGTGTGTGCGCGCGCGTGCGTGTGTGCGCGCGCGTGTGTGTGCGTGCGTGTGTCTGTGTGTGCCTGTGTGTGTGTGTGTGTGTGTGAACAGAATATCTCAAGAACGGAACATTGTACGAACTTCAAACTTGAAACTTAAGTTACATACCACTACCGGACCCGACACGAACATTTTCATCAAAATCGGTCAACCAGAAATAGTAGTTTATTCGTATAATTTTTAACTTTTTTGCGATTTTCTCAAAACTAGTCCTACGACTTTTTCTTAAAATTTTCACGATTACTAAATTTTTTAAGCTTTACAAGATAGGGTAGGCGCCATGTATGCTGAAATTCTTGGAGAGGCTGTTTTCACGTAATGAAATTGTTTTTTTAAGATTACGGCTTCAGTATGCATTTTAGCGCAAAAATGTAACAATTAAAGTTGTAGACAATTTAAAAATCTACAACTTTTATCTCTTAACAGTTTTTTTGTATAACGCTTAGTTTAGCAGTAATTAGCGATTTTCTGTTTTTTCTCACGAAAACGTTTGAAAAATCGATTTTTTTTAAGATTTCTGCCTTAGTATGCATTTTACGACAAAAGTGTATATAATTTAATTTATAAAAAATTAAATTAGGCTAAAATAAATAGTTCTGTTTTTTATCACAAGGTCAGCCACTTATATGACTGAATCATTTAAGAGCAGAAGAGGCAGAGGTGTAAAAGACACTAATCAGAGCTATCTCCTCTGAAAGTAATGAATTTCATTATACAGCCAGACCCTGTAGGGAATGAAGTGAAGGTCTCATTTGCAGAGTGGAAAATATGTGCTTTTCAGAGGGCCCGGCATGCTGATAAGCGTACTTTTCCATTCAGTGAAGAAGGCATGGTAAACCATCTCACTCCTCGATTTAGCCTACTTAGTAAAACCTCTACAGGTTCAAACCAGTCTTTCGGCTGATGACCTGAACAACACAACAAAAAATTAAAAGATCTACAACTTTTATTTAAAGCATTTTTCTCTATAAAGCCTAGTTTAGCGTGAAAGAGTGATTTTTCGTATTTTTTAATTAAATTTTTAATATCTAGATGTTATCTTAAGAACACTTTGTGATATTAATATTAACAAAGTTTTGTTGTGTACGTAGAATGTGAATACGTATTTTGAAAAAATAAATAACTTTTATGAAGTCTGTTAATATGATAACTACGATTTATTTCAATGTGACATTGGCTAGGCTAGGGTAGAAAAACAGGCCGAGTCAAAAGACAGTCTGTTTATCCCTGGCTTCTTTTATTCTATCAACAGTTTTATCATTAAACTTCTGTTGAGTTAATTTTGATAAAAAACAACAAAAATATTATCTCAATATCTGTTGTTGCATGCTAAGTTATTAATACAAAAAAAAAAAAATTAAAATAGAGTAGGCCTCCGGGCCAGCCCAGTCAGTCAGCTGGTAGAAAGTCGCTATTATTAATGATTGTTAAGCAACACCGGTTGGGCAAGCGACTTTGTATGGTGACCAGCTGACAGCCATCCATGAACAAACTCTACTGGGGGTCCCTGTTCAAACTCATTTGTCTAATCTACTTCAATAAAAAAATACAGCAAAAAGCAGCGATCAAATTGGGTAGTTGTCAACAATGTACAGTTCCCGATAACAAATAAAAGATAAAAAAATTTAAAAAAATTAGAGTAGTTGTGTACTACTTGGGAACTTTCAAAATTGTTTCCTGAAAAATTTGGCAAATGTGAGTGAACCGGTCAATCCTTTGCACAGGGTAATTAAAATTTTATACTTTGTTTTTAAGTAGCTACGCCACGACTGTTTGTAAGAGTGGCAAGTGAATTTTTCATAGATAATTTTTTGTAACTGCTTTGCAAAAATTGACAAAAATAATATTATTACAGAAGAACCTCTTTAATCCGGCACGTTTGGGACTCGAAGCTTACCCCGGATTAAAGGAAATTCCGGACTATGGAGGTTATTTATAAAAATTACACGAGTCGTATAAAAAATAGCACAATTTGCACAAGAAACTTTTACTGTATGTATTTATTATTTAAACAATATAAATCAATATATAAGTACAGGAGAAATATTAAAATGCATTTTTTAAGTACAGTAGGCCTACATGATGAAATAAATTTGAATACAGTACAGTACAGTACAGTACTGTACTATTCGTGGTTTTTAGCAACAGCACTGGTAGATGGCTGGAAAAAAGATCTAATATCTACTTGCTTCTTACGACTAGTATTTTTTTTATTTAAAAAATCATTTTTTATTAAATGCAAGTTCATAACTTCGGCCATACTGTAGCCTATTGTTTATTTGACTCAGCAAATTTTACAAACGTGTAAAAAAGCGTACTGAGTTTACAAACTCAGAGCGTGACGCTTTGTGGCACTTGAGTGTCGGGTTGCTCACTTTACAATGTTCATTGTGAAGAAAGCAATTCTATAATTTTTGTCTATTGCCGTTGATGCCGGATTATAGACAATTCCCGACTATAGAATGCCGGATTAAGGAGGTTTTACTGTATATAAATTTCAAACTAATTAATAATTTAATTAATTAATTAAACTATTAGTATCAAAAAGTCTCATTTTTGATTTAATTATAATATTAATTTAAAAGTTGCATCGTATCGCCAACAATGGAAAGAACATGTTGAACGAATGTCAGCCGATAGGCTTCCACTAAAAATTTTCAAGTATCAGCCGGTAGGCAAAAGAGATATAGGCAGGCCACGGAAAAGGTGGCAATGATTATTACCATAAGGATAAAAAAAACAAATGTTATAAGATTGAATTAAATTTATCATTGATAAAATATTAATCAAACTGAATTACATATTTAATATTGAGGGAACTGTTTTCTAAAATTATTAATATAAGCTGAATGTGAGTCGGAACAGGCAATGGCCTAATCCCTGTTTGAAAGAAGAAGAAGAAGAATTTAAAAGTTGTTGAAATAAAAGAAAAGTATACGTGGGTGAAGCTGGACTGGCATAATATTACTACATGGATTGCTACGTCATAATAATATAGAGGAGGGCATTTGGATAGATGAACTGAACGTTAGGGGGTTACTTTACGCTGATGATTTAGTGGTAATGGCCTCAACAGTGAAGGGCTTACAGAGAATGATAAACAATGTAAAAAGTTACTGTGTGATAGGTGGGCTTTGCGCGTAAATATGGAAAAAACAAGAGCCATGGTATTCAGAAAAGGAGGTAGACTTGCGAAGAGGGAAAAATGGTATTGGGGAAATGAACAAATTGTAATAGTAAAGAAATATAAATATTTGGGCGTTACTTTCACTCCTAGTTTAAATTTTGCGGACCATATAAGGGAGAAGGTGGCGGCCGCAAAATCAGGCCTCAATAGTACATGAAAAGGTATAATGACTCAGCAAATCCCAGTTAAAAGTAAATGGGAAGTTTACAATGCTGTAACTAGGACGATAGTAAGTTATGCAGGACAGGTATGGGGATATAAGCCCTACGAAGAAATAAAGGCGTTACAGAGGTTTTTTATAAAGAAGATGTTCTCGCTTCCGCAGTCTACACCTAATTATATAGTATACTTGGAAACAGGTAGGGAGCGGCTATATTATTATTTGTTTTCATTGCAAGTGTCCTATATTTTGAAAATTTTAAAGTTAGAGAACCACCGACTACCGCGCGTTATAGCAACAAAAATTATTGAAAAGAATGTAGGATGGTTTAAGGAATGGAAGGAGTTGGGTGAACGGTATGCATGTGAAGTAAGTGAAGGTGTGAATGGAGCTAATGAATGGAAGACACAATTACAATACCTTATAAATTCTATGAGAATAAGTTATAGAGAAACAGTTATTATGCGGGCGAGAAGATCACAATTTCATTCCATTTTTAATCAGTTAAGTTGGGATTTGGGAAGTAATAATTATATAAATGTGTTGCTAAATAGAAACGATATTTCGATAATTTTTAGAACTAGAGGATCACTGTGGCAGTTAAATCATAGGCCAGGTAGAGAGGGGGTTCAGTTATTATGTACACTGTGTAATTTAAGGGAAGCTGAAGATATTATGCATTTTATTGGCAGATGCCCGATACTGGTGGAGATAAGATTAACAGTGTTTGGGGCCAGAAATCTTGCAGAAGAGCAAGTTGTAGATTTATTAAATGGTAGTGACTGGGCTAAATTGATTGTGTATGTGAGAAATTCGTGGATTTACAGGAAAGATTTGTTAAGGGAATATAATAGTTAAATGATGTGAATAGTTAAGTGACTGTGGGTGAGTGATGTGTTTGATGTGTGTGTATGCATGCGTGAGTGAGAGGAAGTGAATGTCTCTCTCTGATAGACCAATGTATATTATAAATAATATTAATTTAGGAAGTTTGTAAGGAAAATATTGTCCATTTTTTCTTTAGGAAATGAGATTATTTCGTAGTGTTTTACATTAACAGATAAGGCAAAGACGGATAGCAGCAATTAATATTGTAGATAAGAACTATCAGTGTGATTTTGTTTAAACAAATGCTTATCTGTTGATGAGGAAAAATACAGTATGCAACTCCGGCAGACAACTGGGAATCCGGTTATGTTCGATTAAAACTTAGATTAAGATAATTTTTGATATTTTGTTAAAAAGAAAAATTAGAAATAAAGTTTTATTATTATTATTATTTATTATTATTATTATAATTACTACGTCATAATATAGGGCAACAAAAAATTAAAAAGGTTGACCAAAATCAGTTTGTAGTGAACTAGGCAACAAAAACTTGCCCAATTTAATAATAATAAAGATGCAGCCTACGAATGGAATGGAACCAAAGGTTATACTCATATCATATTACAAACAACTGTTTAAAAAATGAATAGGCTACAAAAAACAGAAGCTTAATTTTTGTTCTAATGGCAGTATTTTTTGCTACTACTTTTATATGTCCAATCTGTTGACTTGACATCTCTCCCCTCTTAAGATACCATAGTTTTATTAAGGGTAGCCTACTAGGGGAAATAATATTAGGCTATTCAGTTAGACTCCAGGTTCAAGATGTTACTGTCGTGTGTTAAACAAAACTGATTTACATAATGTGACCAATTTATAAATATCCATTATAAAGTGAATTTTTTAAAAAATTGTTGTTAAACAACAGTGTGATAATTTAATAAATTTTAATGTTCGTTCTTTTTTGTTTTTGTTTAAGATTAATTTAAAATATATATTACCTTTAATGAAGTTATGCGATACTTTCCAATTTTGTTATTTTCTCCTCTACGCCGGTCGGTATATCCGATTTTAGTTTTAATTCTTGTTTAAACGAACAATTTAAACCGTATAAACGTTTCGGTGAGTAAAATATCTAGTAAAATAATAATGTCTAACGTATATTTACATTTCTCGATTAGTAACTCCGATTTTCGTTTTTAACATTTTAATAAACGCTTACCCGGACAACTTATACCTTACAACTGTTTCACAGCGCACCCACAATTGGTTGAACTGACCAACGTCTCAACCAATCATAGCAGCGTGCAAATTATAACTTGCCTAGTAACCAGGAAAAACAATTCAAAACAATGCTTTTTAATATTAAAAAATATTATTCTTTAGTGTTTTCTTTACCTCTAAAATTTTTTACATACAAAATAATTATTAAATATATAAAGAGTAACGAACAAAATTAAGTGTGATAATTTTCCACTTTATATAATTATTCTTTTGACTCAAAATCACAGCAGCGCGGAATGATAACTTGTCTAGTAACAAGAAAAAACAATTCAAAATAATGTTTTTTTAATGTAAAAAAATATTTAACATTAGTGTTTTCTTTACCTCTAAAAATTTTTAAATACAAAACAATTATTAAATATATAAAGAGTAACGAACAAAATTAAGTGTGATAATTTTCCACTTTACATAAATTATTCTTTTGACTTACAAACCGGTGTGCTTGTTGCAACAAACACTTTGCATTTGCATTTGTTAATCGTTCAACGTGTACGAACGTGAGGTGTTAGGTCGTTTTCTCTTGTAACTTAATATAAATACAAATAATGTTTTTATTGTATTTCTGTGCGTTTTCTTTCAATTTTGTTATTTATTAATGAGTACAAAGTGTAAAATTATGACTAAATATTAGTAGCTATTGTTATGATTCGGTGGATTTTATGATGTTGTAGTGTTGTAAATAATCTAAAACTTTAGTTTTTAAGCGGAAATATCGGCCAAGTAATTACGGGGCTTATTCTACGAACAAATTTCACACTTTCTCGTACTGTAAGTCATTTACCTTTTATATTATTAAGGGAGGAGTCTACTCAAAAAAAGTTTTTTTTATTCTCTTGAGATAAGTAATCTGTTTGTTTTGCAAATGAATAACCATTAAATTTTTAATTTTTTCATTTAAAAAAATGTTAATTTTGTTCACTACAACCCTAAATATAAGGGGTGGAATGGGGAAAATCATATCTTCGTTATTTGCTTATAACTTAGTTAATTTTAGAGGTACAGACCTGGTTTTTATGTCAAAATAATCAGAAAATTATGCTCATTTTTTTAAAAGTTCCATTTTTACATTGAACTTTACAATGGAGAAAAAATTATTTTTTAAAATTTTTTCCCCCAAAAATACAGGTAAGGTCATTATTATTTTATTTTTTTAAAAACTCCTATAATAAGTTTCAACCCGGCTAACCTACAAATAAAAGAGCAATAAATTCTGAATACAGTGGAAAAAAAATCATCAAGATAGCATTTATACAAAGAAAGTTATAAGGATTTTGTCATGAAGAAAACCTGAAATACTAAATGCCGAGAAAATTGAATGTAAAGTTTCACTTACAATTACACTTACACTTAACACCGATTATGCAAAAAAATGTTTTACAAATTTCTAGTTATCGTACATAAAAACAAAATATATAGCTGGATTAAAAAAATTCTGAAGTTTTATAATCAACCACAAAAATGTTTTTGATTATTTTTTAATTTTTAGTGATAAAACTGGGTAGACTCCCCCCTTAACTTACTAATACTTTTAATATTATTTTTGTAATAACATTATGAAAATAAGTAGATTTATAAAATAAAACATTTGAATAATTCACAATGTCTTCCTTTCTTTTTATCAAACAGGTCTATTTTTACTTTCTCTTGCTTATATGAATATATAGGAAGGAAAGTATTGTTTTCATGTCGATTTTAAGAAATCGAGTTTTCACCGGATCTATACGTTTTCAGACCCCCTGAACCCAAAAAATATGTTTTTAGCGATTGGTCTTTGTGTGTGTCTGTGTGTCTGTGTGTGTGTGTGTGTATACAAAATATTTCAAGAACGGAACATTGTACGAACTTGAAACTTAAGTTACATACCACTACCGGACCCGACACGAACATTTTCATCAAAATCGGTCAAATGGAAGTAGTAGTTTATTTGTGTAATTTTTCACTTTTTTGCGATTTTCTCAAAAACTGGTCCTACGATTTTTTTAAAAATCGCCTCATTTACTCAATATTTTATTCTCTACAAGATAGGGTAGGCGTCATGTTTGCTGAAATTCTGGGTAAGGCTGTTTTCACGTAAAAACATTTTCTTTTTAAGATTGCGGCTTTAATATGCATTTTAGCGCAAAACGTTATATAATAAAAGTTGTAGAGAATTTAAAATTCTACAACTTTTATTTCAAACATTTTTTTGTATAACGCTTAGTTTAGCGGTAATTTGCAATTTTCTGTTTTTTTCACACGAAAACGTGAGAAAAATCGATTTTTTTAACATTTCGGCCTTAGTATGCATTTTACGACAATAGTGTTTATAATCAAATTTATAGAAAATTAAAAGATCTACAACTTTTATTTAGAGCATTTTTCTCTACAGAGCCTAGTTTAGAGAGAAAGAGTGATTTTCCGTATTTCTAAGCCAAACTGAGGTTGATTTTCATTTTGCGTCTTTCACTCATGATTAAAATTAGGTTATGTTTATTGAGGTTAGTTTTTTGTTTATTTCTTATGTTTTATTACTAATGTTAGGTTTATTGTTAATTATTTGCACTGGCAAGAGAAAGTTGTGTGAGTGTTTCACACCAGATTTTTTTTGTTATAACATTATGCAAATAAGCAGATTTATAAAATAAAACATTTGAATAATTCACAATGTCTTCCTTTCTTTTTATCAAACAGGTCTATCTTTAAAAATAATTTCGTAAAATTTTTATGCTTGAAACGTAATCTTCTTAAAAAAATTTAATATTAATGTTCTTTATTTATTTCTTTGGTGTTTTTTATATACCTGAATGAAATTCATTTTTAAAATTTTACTATCATCCTTAATCCTTAAAGTCTAGGTTGCAGGTTTAAGAGAAACCATCAGTTTCAGGAATCATAACTAGAATCTACTTTCATCAAAATTTACATGAAATTAACATAAAGTTAAAGGGAAAATACAATTTCAGAACACCCTAATGACTATAGAATTTCCTTCATTAGGTTAATACATTTTTTATTTTAAAAAACTGTCAATAACAAAAGAAAACATTTTAATCAACATACCAATAAATGTGTTTACCGAATAAATAATATTTAAATCACAAAATTACGTAACGCATTCATTCAAAAGCCCCTAAAGATAAAAATTCAGAGTAATTTATAAAATAAATATGGGATATTGTTTGAGTCGATAGAAATTTGTAATAAATAAATCATGGTAATATAACTCAAATATTAAACAAGATTAAAATTTGACTTTTTTACTTCCTCTTGCCTATATGAATATATAGGAAGGAAAGTATTGTTTTCATGTCGATTTGTCGAAATCGAGTTTTCACCGGATCTACACGTTCTCAGACCCCCCTGAATCCAAAATACATGTTTTTAGCGATTGGTCTGTGTGTGGTTATACAAAATATCTGAAGAACGGAACATCGTACGAACTTGAAACTTGAAACTTAAGTTACATACCACTACCGGACGCGACACGAACATTTTCATCAAAATCGGTCAACCGGAAGTAGTAGTTTATTCATAAAATTTTTCACTTTTTTGCGATTAACTCAAAAACTGGTCCTACGATTTTTTTAAAAATCGCCTCATTTACTCAACTTTTTATTCTCTACAAGACAGGGTAGACGCCATGTTTGCTAAAATTCTGGGTGAGGCTGTTTTCAGGTAAAAACATTTTCTTTTTAAGATTGCGGCTTAAATTTGCATTTTAGCGCAAAACGTTATATAATAAAAGTTGTAGAGAATGTAAAATTCTACAACTTTTATTTTAAACATTTTTTTGTATAACGCTTAGTTTAGCGGTAATTAGCGATTTTCTGTTTTTTCTCACGAAAACGTGTGAAAAATCGATTTTTTTAAAGATTTTGGCCTTAATATTCATTTTATGCCAAAAGTGTGTATTATAAAATTTGTAGGAAATTAAAAGATCTACAACTTTTATTTATAGCTTTTTTTACAGTGCCTAGTTTAGCGTGTAGGAGCGATTTTCCGTATTTTTAAGCCAAACTGAGGTCGATTTTAATTTTACGTATTTCACTAATGTTTTTTGAGGTTAGTTTTTTGTTTATTTCTGAGATTTTATTACGAATGTTAGGTTTATTGTTAATTATTTGCATTGGCAAGAGAAAGTTGTGTGAGTGTTTCACAACAGATTTTTTTTTTTGTTTAACGTCCGACTGTACTGCAATCACTGCTAATGCAGACGGTGTAGGATGAAATGATTTTTTGTAACGTATGAAAATATGTCTTGCCTGAATGGGATTCGAACCCATGACCGCATCATGAGAGGCGAGTACGTTACCAACTAAGCCAATGCGGCCGGCTAAAATTAAAATTTGAAATGAAAGTTTTACAAAAAAATAAATAAATAGGTAGTCTATAATTAATTCTGCTGTGAATTTGTTTTCATTTGTAAATATTTATTGATGTAAAACTAATGTTATTAATAAAATATGCCATTTTGTTCAGTTTTACTCTACAAAATTAATGAAAAATTTAAAAATTATTAAAGATTTAAAATTTTTGGAGGTAAACGCCCACCTTAATGCAGAATAAGACTTTAATTCTATTACTTTCTCTTACTTATATGAATAAATAGAAGGGTATATTATTTTCATGTCGATTTTCTAAATCGAGTTTTCACCGGATCTACACGATTTCAGACCCCTGAACCCACACAAACATGTTTTTAGCGATTGGTGTGTGTGTGTGTGTGTGTGTGTGTGTGTGTGTGTGTGTGTGTGTGTGTCTGTATACAGAATATCTCAAGAACGGAACATCGTATGAACTTGAAACTTAAAAGTGAAGTTACATACCAGTACCGGATCCGACACGAACGTTTTCATCAAAATCGGTCAACCGGAAGTAGTAGTTTATTCGTGTAATTTTTAACTTTTTTTGTAATTTTCTCAAAAACTGGTTTTACGATTTTTTTAAAAATCGCGTGGTTTATTAACGTTTTTATGTTCTACAAGATACGGTAGGCGCTATGTTTGCTGAAATTCTTGGTGAGACTGTTTTCACGTAAAAAAATTGGTTTTTTAATATGCGGCTTTAATATGCATTTTACCGCAAAAATTTATATAGCCTAATAAAAGTTGTAGAGAATTTAATTTCCTACATTTTTATTATAACAATTTTTTGTATAACGCTTAGTTTAGCGGTAATTAGCAATTTTCTGTTTTTTCTCACGAAAACGTGTGAAAAATCGATTTTTTACAGATTTTGGCCTTAGTATGCATTTTACGGCAAAATTGTATTATAATCAAGTCTATAAGAAATTAAACGATCTACGACTTTTATTTAAAGCATTTTTCTCTACAGAGCCTAGTTTAGGGTGAAAGAGTGATTTTCCGTATTTTTAAACCAAATTGAGCTCGATTTTCATTTTGCGTCTTTTACTCATGATTAAAAAAAGGTTATGTTTTTTGAGGTTAGTTTTTTGTTTATTTCTAATGTTAGGTTATATTGTTAATTATTTGCATTAGCAAGGGAAAGTTGTGTGTGTTTCACACCAGATTGTTTTTACTTCTTTTTGCCCTATTACCGTATAGGGAAGAAAAAATAACCCACACGGAAGAAAAATAGATATTGTTTTCATGTCGATTTTTTGAAATCCAGTTTTAACAGTCAATATTCTGTTTTCAGACCCCTGAACCCAAAACCCATGGTTTACCGATTACGGGTTTAACGATTGTTTGTGTGTGTAAGAACAATATTTTAAGAATGGAATTTTATACAAAGTTGAAAGTTGGAACTTAAGTTAGGTGGTAGTCTACAAGGGACCTCAGATAAACATTTTCATCAAAATCGTTCGATCGGAACTAATACCTACTTTATTCGTGCGATTTGTCACATTTTCTCTATTTTCTCAGAAACGGTTTTTACGATTTTTTTAAAAATCACCTACATTTACTGAAGTTTTTGTGATTTACAAGATAAGGTAAACAGCTTGTCTGCTGAAATTCTTGGGGTATTGTTCGTGGTAAAAAATATAATGTTTAATAAATATTATGGATTTAATATGAATTTTACAAGTAGGCTATATATTATAGAAATTGAAGATAATTTAAAACCTGTAACCTTTATATTAAAAATCTGGTGTGAAACACTCACACAACTTTCTCTTGCCAATGCAAATAATTAACAATAAACCTAACATTATTAATGAAATATTAGAAATAAACAAAAAGCTAACCTCAAAAACATAACCTTATTTTAATCATGAGTGAATGACGCAAAACGAAAATCGAACTCAGTTTGGCTTAAAAAACGGAAAATCACACTTTCACGTTAAACTAGGCTCTGTAGTGAAAAATGCTTTAAATAAAAGTTGTAGATCTTTTAATTACCTATAAATTTGATGATATACACTTTTGTCGTAAAATGCATTCTAAGGCCGAAATCTTAAAAAAATAGATTTTTCACACGTTTTCGTGAGAAAAAATCAGAAAATTGCTAATTACTGCTAAACTAAGCGTTATACAAAAAAATGTTTGAAGTAAAAGTTGTACAATTTTAAATTTTCTACAACTTTTATTACATAAACTTTTGCGCTAAAACGCATATTAAAGCCGTAATTTTAAAAATAAAATGTTTTTACGAGAAAACACCCTTACCAAGAATTTCAGCACACATGACGCCTACCTTATCTTGTAGAGAATAAAAAATTTAGTAAACCAGGTGATTTTAAAAAAATCGTAGGACCAGTTTTTGAGAAAATCGCAAAAAAGTGAAAAATTACACGAATAAACTACTACTTCCGGTTGACCGATTTTGATGAAAATGTTCGTGTCGGGTCCGGTAGTGGTATGTAACTTAAGTTTCAAGTTCGTACGTTGTTTCGTTCTTAAAATATTTTGTTCACACACACACACACGCGCGCGCGCGCGCACGCACACACACACCCAAAAACACTTACACACACTCTCTCGCGCGCGCGTACGCACACACACGCTCTCTCTCTCTCTCTCGTACGCACACACGCGCGCGCAAGCGCGCACACACCCATACATACACACACGCACGCACGTGCACACACACACACACACACACGCACGCACGCACACACACACACACACACACACACACACACACACACACACACACACACACACACACATACCAATCGCTAAAAACATGTTTTTGTGTTCAGGGGGTCTGTAAACGTGTAGATCCGGTGAAAACTCGATTTCGAAAACTCGACATGAAAACAATACTTTCCTTCCTATATATTCATATACTAGGCAAGAGAAAGTAAAAATCTAAGGAATGTTAATGTTTACTTTCTCCTTCCTATATGAATAAATAAGAAGGAAAGAATTGTTTTCATGACGATTTTTTGAAATCCAGTTTTCACCAGAACGACACGTTTACAGACCCCCTGAACCCAAAAAAGATGTTTTCGCCTGTGAGTGTGTGTGTGTGTGTAAATAGAATATCTCAAGAACGGGACACTGTACAAATTTGAAACTTAAATCTTACGTTTGATACCACTAGAAGACGCGACACGGACATTTTCATCAAAATTGGTCCACCGGAAGTAGTAGTTTATTCGTGTCATTTTTCACTTTCTTGCCATTTTGCCAAAAACGGTTTCTACAATTTCTTTAAAAATCGCCTCATTTACTAAATTTTTTATGCTCTAAGATTTTTTATGTCAGCTGAAATTCTTGGAAAGGCTGTTTCTCGTAAAAAAATTGTTTTTATAACGTTTTAAGAACGGTCCCTACGTATTTTTTTTTTTTTATTTATTATGTTTTTTTTAATTCATTTATTTAACGTCGCATCAAGTACAACGGTCATTAGCGACAACGTTGGGGTTACACCCCAACGTCATTTGACGTTGGTGTGTGTGTGTGTGTGTGTGTATAATATACGTATAATATACACACACACACACACACACACACACACACACACATACGTATAATATACGTATATATATATGTTATCGTATAATATACGATGGAGGATGAAATGATATTTTGTAACGTATGAAAATATGCCGTGCCTGAGTGGGATTCAAACCCAGGACCGCATGATGAGAGGCGAGCACGTTACCAACTGCGCCAATGCGGCCGGCGTATTTATTTTAATGCGCCTCATTTACTACATTTTTTATGCTCTAAAAGCAGGGTAGGCGCCATGTCTGCTGAAATTCTTGGGGAGGTTTTTTGTTGTAAATAAATTGTTTTTTAAGAGTGTGACTTTAATATGCATTTTAGCACAAAAATGCACTATAGTCCTATAATAAAATGTATAAATTATAATAAAAGTTAAAATAAAAATTCTAGAACTTTAATTTAAACCCACCGGGTTGGTCTAGAGGTAAAGTCGTCGCCGTGAGTCAGCTGTTCAACAGCTGATTTTCGGAGACGAAGGTTCCTGGTTCAAATCCTAGTAAAGTTAGTTACTTTTATACGGATTTGAATACTAGACAGTGGTTGTGGGTGTACTTTGATGGTTGGGGTTCAATTAACCATACTCTCCTAGGAATGGTCGGCCTGGGTCTGTACAAGACTACACCTCATTTACACGTCATACACATCATCCTTATCTCATTGGGTAATGGGGGTTGCTTATTGTTCTAAATTGAACAGATTGCAACGTACACAAATTAGGAGTAAAAAAAACCTTTAATTTAAACATATTTTTGAATAATGGTTTTTTAAGCGGTAATTAGAGATTCTTTTTTTTCTCACGAAAACGTGTAAAAAATCTGGTTTTTTTAAAGATTTCAGCCTTATATGCATTTTACGACAAAAGTGTTTATATTAAAATTTATAGAAAATTAAAAGATCTACAACTTTTCATAAGAGAATCTTTATCTACAGAGTGATTTGCGTATTTTTAAGCCAAACTGAGGTTGATTTCCTCTTTGTGTCTTTCATTCATGATTAAAATTAGGTTATGTTTATTGTGGTTAATTTCTTGTTTATTACTAATGTTAGATTATAATGTTCATTATTTCCATCGGCAAGAGAAAGTTGTGTGAGTGATTCACACCAGATTTTTATGTCTCTAATTTTCTCTTGCTTATATAAATATATAGGAAGAATATGCTTACCTATATACTTAATATGCTTATATGAATATATAGGAATATATAGGTATTGTTTTCATGTCGATTTTTCGAAATCGAGTTTTCACCGGATCTAAGTTATACGTTTTCAGACCTCTTGAACCCAAAAAACATAGTTTTAGCGATTTGTGTGTGAACAGAATATCTCAAGAACGGAACATTGTACGAACTTGAAACTTAAAACTTAAGTTACATACTACTACCGGACCCGACACGAACATTTTTTAAAAAATCAGTCAACCGGAAGTAGTAGTTTATTCGTGTAATTTTTCACTTTTTACGATTTTTTCTTAAAATCGCCTGGTTTACTAAATTTTTTATTCTTAACAAGGTAGGGTAGGCGCCATGTTAGCTGAAATTCTTGGTGAGGCTGATGTCACGTGACGAAATTTGTTTTCTTTTTAAGATTACGACTAATATGCATTATAGCGCAAACATTTATAGCATAAAAGTTGTAGACAATTTAAAACATTTCCTACAACTTTTATTTGTATAACGCTTAGTTTAGCGGTAATTAGCGGTTTTCTGTTTTCTCCTCATGAAAACGTGTGAGAAATCGATTTTTTTAAGATTTCGGCTTTAGTATGCATTTTACGACAAAAGTGTATAATGAAATTAAAATATTTACAACTTCTGTTTAAAGCATTTTGCTCTACAGAGCCTAGTTTAGCGTGAAAGAGTGATTTTCCGTATTTTGAAGCCAAACTGCGGTCGATTTTCATTTTGCGTCTTTCACTCATGATTAAAATAAGGTTAAGTTTTTGAGGTTAGTTTTTTGTTTATTTCTAATGTTTTATTACTAATGTTAGGTTATATTGGTCATTATTTGCATTGGCAAGATAAAGTTGTGTGAGTGTTTCACACCAGATTTTTATATATCTATCAGTGATTACATAATTTAAGTTTTTTTTTGAATAAATGTAAGCAAACCTAAAACGAAAACAAGGGGTTTTAGTGAAGGGTTACATTTCATAATTAACATTAGCAAGAAAAGCCGTGTGATCTTTTTCGCCAAGTGGCAAAAACCTCCACAAAATAAACGAATAAATTAAATAAATTAGAGATAAATTTTATTTAATTTTATTGTAGAAACATATTTTTTAGCTCTTTAATCTAGTTGGATTAAAAAGCTGAAAAAATAATACATTACATATTTAGTAAATACAAATTGAACAACCAACTAAATGTTTATCTTTGTTGATCAGAGTCGCTTCAAATTTTGTATCGCCAGGACAATTTTCGCTGTTAATAAATTTTCAATATTTTGTTTGGTAAATAACCGGTTAAGTTTTTAAATTTCTAATTCTGAAACGTTTCTGACCAAGTTGTCTTCCCTTATTTTCACTGCTTCCACTGCTTTCTTCACCTTAGCCTCGAGACTGCCGTCTGCAACAAAAGTACATAAGAGCCACTCTAATGAACACATCTTAGTCGAATAGCATTTGGTTTATGGTTGTCTCTGAACAAGCAGCGACCAATTTTTCATCCAGTGGCCTACCACTAATACGCCCACAGAAAGTAACAAAAAGGAGAAAGAGAATAGTCTACAGATTTAACAAGTTGATTGCTATGTGACCCAAATATATATGTCTAAATTGTCTTTAAAAATGGGCCATGTGCATCAAAAATGAGTCACAGTACATAACTAATTTTTAAGTCGCGTGTTACAAAATGTGGTTTCTAAAGCTATGGCTTCAAAGAGTGACATTGTCCACTTAGCTTGTTTAAATAGTTGGCCTTTCTCAAATAATTGGATATTGCGTATACAGGTAGTTTTCCTCTTTTCCTGTAATACAATGCTGCTATTATTAAATTTTGTTTTTTTTTTGCTTATTTTGGTTGATTAGAATAGTCTAGAGTACTTTGCAACTAAACCCAGTTGTCTATCACATTTTTTTGTCGTACCACAAAAATGGGTCACATGGCACTGAATGTAAAATCATTCCAGTTGGCCATGTTGCCCAAAAGTGTGTCACAACTTTATTTAACAAAAAGAATTATTAATTAAAATACGTAGGTAAAATAACAAGACAAATGAATAAATTATTAAAAAAAGTACGATGGCCCCGCTGTAATTGTCACAAAATTTAGTGTGGCAGTCAACGTGTTTAATAGTTATTTTAAAACTATTCAGATGTTGTTACTCCGAAGTGCTCCTCTTCTGTGGAGTGGAACACCCTCAAGTGGAGGATGCAGCTCCAAACTTGGACTTCGCCGGCCATCTCCGAGTCAGCCTTTACCACAGCCACACTACTTAATTTTACTAATACTAAAAGTAACGGGTGTTTTATTTATTAAGGACGCAACCCTGATTATAAAAATATAGAAGTAATACATCGGTAAATTTTCTGTCCCCCAATTGGTATGTTGGCAACAGTGTACTCAAGACCAACTACCTAACACAGTTAAAATGTTCCAGTCAAGCAAAAGTGTGGTGACACCAGTCGTTTCGTTATATTGTGTCAGCAATGGTTTTTTCCAAGGAAGAACGTGTATTTATTGTAGAGACTTACATAGCGAGTAAATCTTACAAATGTGTGCAAGATAAGTTCAGTTGAAATTTCCCCGTACTGTCGTTCCGAATAAATCGTCAATATTTGGGGAAATTTCAACTGAAACTTATCTTGCACTCATTTGTAAGATTTACTTGCTATGTAAGTCTCTACAATAAACACGCGTTCTTTCTTGGAAAAAACCATTGCTGACACAATATAACGAAACGACTGCTGTCACCACACTAATGCTTGACTGGAACATTTTAACTGTGTTAGGTAGTTGGTCTTGAGTACATACCTATTGTAGTACAGAAAATTTACCGATGTATTACTTCTATCTTCTTGTAATCAGGGTTGCGTCCTTAATAAAACACCCGTTAGCACAAACATATTTAAATACAGTCGACTCCGATTGTAACAATCTGTTACAGCCAAAAGTAACTCGGGCTAGTAAACACCAATTCGGTTAACAAATTTATGTTAAAAGTGAGTTATATAAAGTTATGTTCGGTTTATTACTTTTAGTAAATCACTTTCTCTGCTTGTAGGGCTATGTTATATCGGCCCACGTGAACTGCTTCAGTCGCAGCTCTGTGTAGTTGTTGTGGAATGCAGTGCGTTGTTATAGTAGTGGGAGAATGAATGAGTTAGTAGTGTTTCACAGCTGATGCATTTGTAGTGGTAGCGTGTACTAACTAGACTAAAAACATATTCTTATCATCCGGCGCATTAATTTATCAAATACCTACTAAGGTATTAACTTGGTCGGATTCATAATATTTAACTTACCATTTTATATCAAAATATGTAAATAAATAATTGTAATAAATACAAACAAATATGTTAAATAGGGAAAGTTTGAAAACGAATGTTTTGTATCAGAGTAATACAACAATCGTATTCCCAGCATGCATCACTCATTCAATGTACCTCACCCGTACCCCCTTCACCCCGCACCACTACACCCAGCTGGCACTACATCAAGCAGTACTCTACTCACTTTTTGTAACTTTATATACAGGGTGATTTTTTAGTCCTGTACCCAATTGTTAATGTCTGGTAATTTTTTTCTAAGAAAGGGATATTTTGTTTTGTGACACAAAGTTGGTAGCCCTACTCAACCGGTATAGATACGACAGTTTGAGTTGATTCTCCTTGAGTTGCGTAAAATTTTGTGCTGTTTCCAGTTGTGTTACGAACAGAATATCTTTTACCGTAGAACAACGGGTTTTCATTCTTGAACAATATTTTGATACAAAATCGTATGCGAGTGTAAAAGAATCATTTCAAATTAAATTTTTTGGTGTTCCTCCACTCTATTCTAGTCAATTTCTAGGCTGACTAACTGATTTTTAGAGGCAGGTATTGTTTTTAGCAGAAAACGTATTGGTCGACCAACTCTCTTGACAGATGACGTTAAGAGATTGTGAAAACAAGATTGCTCAATTCTCCATGGAAAAGTTTACAAAACTTTCCTCGCATGTTGATTTGTCATGTTCGAGTGCTCAGAAAGCTGCTAAAAAATTGAATCACATACGATTAGTTCTAGAGCTTCAGCCTCCAGATTTAAACAAGAGATTGTTTTAGGATAAAAGACATTCTGTTCGTAGCACGACCGGAAATGGCACAAAATTTTACACAGCTCAAGGAGAATCAACTCACACTGCCATATCCATACTGGTTGAGTAGGGCTACCAACTTAGTGTCACAAAACAAAATTTATTTTTTTTAGAAAAATATTACCAGACATTAACAATTGGGTAAAAGGACTAAAAAATCACCCGGTACAATTTATTTTAATGTTTTTGGTAGCTCGATGCAGTAAATAAACAATCTCCGTACGTGTGCAAATAATTTATTCTTGTACTGTATTAAATGAATTTTACTAAACAAATAACGTATCGCCTATCTACACCTGTTTGCAAAAAACCTCGATCACGCTTCCTCATTTGCTCAGCAAATCTGTTCGAAATTAACTTATTACAGGCATGTAAGTTACAGTACAATAGCGCAATACTGTATAGTAAAGTCCAGCCTTTCTTAGTTTGCTCCTAATATAAACAAATAATGACGTCATCCAGGATGAGATGGTATGGTCATGTGCTCAGGAGAACGGATGATCATGTCGTGAAGAGGTGCCTTTCCATGGCTACAGGGAGGAGAGGAAGGGGTAGACCCCTTACCACGTGGATGACGAATGTCCAAAGAGACATGAAAATGTTGGGCTTATCCGAGGAAGACGCACAGGAGCGTAACAAATGGAGCTCTTTGATTGGGAAAGCCGACCCCGCGTAACGGGAAGAGGCGAGGCCAAAGAAGAAGAAGAAGAAGAATGACGTCACTGAGCATGCGCATTATATATTGTTGCCAGCTGTCCCACTAAATATCAAACCCACCGGGTTGGTCTAGAGGTAAAGTCGTCGCCAAAATCAGCTGTTTAACAACTGATTTTTGGAGACGAAGGTTCCTGGTTCAAATCCTAGTAAAGGTAGTTACTTTTATACGGATTTGAATGCTAGACAGTGGTTACCAGTGTACTTTGATGGTTGGGGTTCAATTAACCATACTCTCTCAGGAATGGTCGACCTGAGTCTGTACAAAACTACACAGTCTCATTTACACGTCATACACATCATCCTCCTCCATTGGGTCATGGGGTTGCTTATTGTTCTCAATTGAACAGATTGCAACGTACACACATTAGGGATAATTACAAAATTACTAAATATCGTCGTCTGCAGACGGTCCCGGAGCCTCCCACAGAGAGCGCATCTAACTTGTAGCAAGCAGTGTAACCCCCGCCGGCGAGGTATATAAACAGGTGTTTTGAACCGCGAGCGACACTCACTAGCCAGCTCCCGATCAGCAAGGAACAACAGAAGAAGAGGAAGCCCAGCCCAGCCGAGGGGAGCCCGGAGGCACCCATCTCTGGTCGACGCTACTGGTCAGCCGAAGAAAGCCCGTGCGTGTCGGCCGACACCACGGTGAAGAGTGAGTCCGGCACAGGCCCGGAGGAAACCGCCTCGGCCTACGGCGACCCGACACTGCGGGGCTCTGGGGGCCACCACTGCCACGCTGCAGTGCGGAACCCAACTGCCGCTGAGGGAAGGCTAGGCTTGAACCCGTTAGCCGAGCCGTCACTCTTCGGACACCGCACCGCACACGGCGGCTCGACGCGTCCGCCCACCACCAAAAACAACATCTTTAAAAGAAGAAACGGCCCTTTGCAGGGCCACCCACCGTGCAAGGCGAGACTTGGCCATGTGCCGTCGGCCCCGGTCGGTGACAATAAAAATGAGTACACACTGATTAAAAAGTAACAACAAAATACTTTCAAAAATATTTAAATACAAAATACTTTTAAAAGTATTTTTATAAATGAAATTGTTAGGCCTACATTATATCATGACTGATGTTTGAAGTACTTTAAGTAGCTACTTATAATTTAAAAGATAGTTAACTTAATAAGAATACGACATCCGTAAAGTTGCGGACTCTCCAGCGTCCACCCTGTAGTAGCTGGCTTTGGTTTGTTGACAGTAGGAGGAGGAGGAGGAGCAAACTAACAACGGCTCAACTATACAACGTTCATTTCAAAAGCTGCTCAGTACTACACTTAACTCGCGTTTCTTAAGTCATGTCAATGAGTTGTTTTTTTTTTCTTTTTTTTTTGTTTAACGTCCGACTGTTCTGCAATTACTGCTAATGCAGACGGTGAAGGATGAAATGATTTTTTGTAACGTATGAAAATATGCCGCGCCTGAATGGGATTCGAACCCAAGACCATCAATGAGTTGTGAGGATAAGTTTTAAGCGTGGAGTTTTTTTAAAAAAATCAAAAGAAAGAGTAATTAACGACATAAAAAAGGCAAGGTAAAAGCAAAACTCATTTAAACTTATGCTTCCTGCTAAGGTAAGATATTTCTATATATTTTCTTAGTTCACATTTTGTTTTAAATGTTTAATCACTGCAGTAAGCCTACTGCAGTATCACATACGAGTGAAAAGTAGTTCCGGCTGTTAGGTTTACTTTAAAACCGGAGTCGACTGTTGGCTACTCACAAAGAGCAACTACAATTTATGTAAGTAACATCTACTTACAATCGATAGGCTTACAATACAATCGATAAGTAGGCTTACAATCGATTGTGACGGATAAACTTACCTGTCATTTTAATGTGTTCCAAAGACGGGTAAACCGTGAAACGGCCCTCAGAATTGGCCCCAGTGGAGACGCCGAAATAATGCATCAGAAACGAATCTTTATCGGTCCATTTCATTAACAATTTCTGAGAAGAATACACTTGCACTTCGCCATTGAACCATGTAATAAGAAACGATTTATCTGTTCCTTTTGAGAGAATATCTTTTGAGTTAACGGATACCTTTAATTGTGAAATAACAAAGAAATAAGTTAATAAAAATATCAAATGTAGTAATCACTACATCGTAAAAATGCTTCTACATTTTTATTAGTATAATAGTTTTTTTATAATTAACTTATTATAGTACAAATTACTGCCCATAACAGACAGATGGAGTGTCAAATTATTTACACTCAATCTGTTCGTTGCAGGGCAAAAATAAATAGTTCTGTTTCTTATCACATGGTCAGCCAATTAAATGACTGAATCATTTAAGAACAGAAGAGGTAGAGGTGTAAAAGACACTAGTCAGAGTTATCTTCCTGAAGGTAATGAATTTCACTATACAGCCAGACCCTGTGGTGAGTGAAGTGAAGTTGTCATTTACAGAGTAGAAAATGTGTGCTTTTCAGAGGGCCCGGCATGCTGATAAGCGTACTTTTCCACTCAGTGAGGAAGGCACTTGTAAACCACCTCACTCCTCGTTTTACTAAGTAAAACCTCTACAGGTTCAAACCAGCCTTTCGGCTGATGACCTAAGCAACAACAGGTTACCAGAGGTGATACCTTGTAGAGAGTGCACTGGCAGATGCTCTTCAAGTAAATACACACGCTAACTTACAGTTCCTCAACTGATTCTTATAAAGGGGGTACAGACGTTTGTATTTCACTCATGTTAATTTTGTAATTTTCTCGTACCATTTTGTCAGATACTAATTTAGACAGAGATTTCAAACTAATACCATTTTATTTATTGAATTATGCTTTTTAGCGTATATTAATAATACTTTTCTTTTTTAAATTCTGAATTTTTAAAAAAATATTTTTTCACTTGATCTTGATTTGGCCAAATTTTGAATTATTTTGCGCATCTAACTCATAAAATTAAGAATATAATGGAAAAATTTTTTGGTATACCAGATAAAGAAAGTTATGAAGATATTCTGGCCAAAAATTAAAAAATATATCTTAATTAGTCTCCGAGAAAATGGTACTGAAGTGGAAAAAACCCACAATTTCTGAAAAACTACCGTTTTAAAAAAGAATACAACGCAATACGTATAAGTATGAAACAATACTAAAACCTAAACAGTACGGCACAAATTTCTAGGTTACTTCCTACAAACAGAGCATTCACAAAATAACAGCAAATTCTTGCATAAGATTCAATCTGTAAGGGAAACTATAGGTCATCAGCCTTTCGGCTGATGACCTAAACAACAACAGTACAAATTAAATGCATTTGTGCATTATTATTCGGCCTACTTGTCCACACCATCAAATAAGGTTAATTGGAGGCCTACCTTATGGTGTGAACCAATCCCAAGAGCGAATGGTTCAAAGATAAAAATAATTTTGTTATTTCAGGATTATGTCTGTTATTGGCACAGTTACGTGGTATGTCACTTGGGCTATATTGTTGCTTCTTGTCTGTAGTTCAGCGCTTTATCATTTCAATTATCATCGTCAACCCTTTATAGGTACTTACCACTGGCAATAAGGTCGATTTTTTAAAGAATAAGCTATGCAGTTGAACCCTATTGGCATTTTATGGCTTTATAGATGTTATCTGGTAAGTAGGCTATCCACATTTTGAAATTAATGCGCAGCGACCATTTACTTCATGAGTTACATTAATGTGTTAAGGATTCATGCCAGCGTACGCAACCTTGTTGTTTTGCTGTTACTTTTGTACAGTGCTTAAAAATTTAACTTTTTTACGGAAAAGTAGGCATTCATATTTTATATTCTACACATTTTCTGTCACATAGGACTACAAGTTGTTTAAATAAACATTCTTACCACTAAACATTATGCGATTCCCATTTCAATAAACGTTCCTTGGTAAGTGTACTTACCAGGGCATAACATAAAAAAAGAAATATCTTACTGTTCTGGTACTAGAAAAACATTATTCAAGTCTATGTAAAACAAAATTTAACATTTTTTACAACATGTATATTTTTCCCTGTAGTACTGCCCTACAAAGGGTTAAATACGATCACGAAGAATGGAGTGACCGATGGACAGATGCGATCTCAGTTAAATTTAATAAATGTCACCTTTTTATTAGTTTCATTGTCTTCTTCTTCTTCTTCAGGTGTCTTCTCCATTACGAAGGTTGGCTATCATCTTGGTCAGTCGTACCTTGTCCACTGCTGCTCTGAAAAGGTCTTTCGACGAGCAGTTAAACGCTTCTCTCAGGTTTTTTTAACCAGGATATTCGTCTGCGTTCCACCGAGGGTTTACCAACGAGTTTCCCTCGAATTATGAGATGCAGAATCTCGTATTTAGGCCCCCTCATGATGTGTCCAAGGTATGTCAGTTTTCTTATCTTTATGCTCTGCAGGATTTCCAGCTCTTTCCCCATTCTTCTGAGGACCTCCATATTTGTGACCCTGTCCGTCCACGGTATTCGAAGTATTCTCCGGTAGGTCCACATTTCAAACGCTTGTAGTTGGGTCTCACATTCTTTGGTGAGTGTCCACGTCTCTACCCCATACAAGAGGATGGGAAAAACGTAGCACTTGAAGAGTCGGGTTCTGGTTTCGAGGCTCAGATCGCAAGTTGATAGAAGAGGTTTCATTTTTAGGAATGCTGCCCTGGCCTTTTCAATTCTGATCTTTATTTCTGGCAGGTGGCTTGCACCGCAGTTGACTCGGGTTCCCAGATAGTTATAGGTTTCCACTTGTTCGATTCTGTCTTGCCCAACAAAAAGTAGTTCTTGTGTATTGTCTCGTTTAGTAATGACCATGTATTTTGTTTTTATTTTTTATTTATTTATTTTTTTTTTATTGTCTGAGTGAGTTTAATTTTGCAACGTCACATTTGAATACGATAAAGAACATTTAGTTAAGTCACCTTGGCATGATGTGCAAGTTTTCCAGATTCTAGGTCTATACAAACAGATCTCCTCCAGTGCCTTGCAGACGCGGCCAATCTGATAATAATAATAATTTACTTTAATCTGAACCGTTTGACTCAAGTTATTCATAAAGCCGTGGATGTTATGCAAAACACACTTGTCTAAATAGACAATATAACTTCATTGAATTTTTTTACGAACTAAGGAAATTTATAAAACATCAAACTTGAAAAAGTGAAGGAATGACGAGAGCTAAATAAAAAGATATAAATGAAAATGTATTAAAAATAAACATTAGTTTAGACTTATAAGAAATATTAACGCATTTCCATACTAACTGGCTGTTTTATTTGACCAACAGTCATCTGAGATTCGAGTCAACACTACTGCCGACTACAACGACCTGTTGGCTCGTCTTCCGTCCCATTTCAGATAGGCGTACTACATTTTTATAAATCATTTCTAATCTGATTGAAAGCCAGTGTGGTGCAACATTTAGAGCAGCTGGCGGCAGTTGTCCGGTTGGGTTAGAGAGCCACTCTTCGTTCTGGTATGGCGTTTTTGCTTATGTACTAGCGTTCATGTGAACGCTACCATTAAGGAAAGTCGGAACTGCTATCGTAGCCCATGTTAATGTTTGACCCGCTTTTTCCGTTATCTATGGCCAGAAAATCTTCAAATTTTAACTATAGTTCAGCCGTTGTTAGTTAGCTCCTACTGTCAAAAACAAAAGCCACCTACTACAGGGTGCACGCTAGAGTCTGTGACTTTACGGATGTTGTATTCCTATTAAGTTAACTATTTTTTAAATTATAAGCACTTACATTACAAAAAACATCAGTCATGATATGATGTAGGCCTAACAATTTCATTTATCAAAATACTTTTTAAAGTATTTTGTATTTAAATACTTTTGAAAGTATTTTATTACTACTTTTTAATCAGCGTGTACTCATTTTTATATAATGCGCATGCTCAGTGACGTCATTATTTGTTTACATTAGGAGCAAACTTAGAGAGGCTGGACTGTAGTAATTTATTGATATGTTCCTGACAGATAGACAGAGTCATTTTAAAATATACAGATTATTAATTTTTTTATAGATTTTTCTGTGAATGTCTACTCCAAAAACTGAAATCTTATAGAAAAAATTTGTACATTTTTTATAAATTAAAATAACATCAAATGCCTCCGTCTGTTGATGTAAATGCATGTAAGGAATGAGACATTAAAATTTACAGGAAAAAGCTTCATTGGTTCTTAAGAAAGCAGGTCTTTTGTATGAAAAAACACAGTTTTTGGGAAATAATTATTGAAATTTATAAATGCATTTCTATATAAAAACGTACTCACTTAGTGCATTTCTGCTCCATACAACCAGGAATGCACTAAGTAATTTATCCAACATAAATTGCATAACTTAAACCTTACAAAGTTCCTTCTAGATTGAAAACGAAATACAAAAAAAAATCATAAAAAATAGTGATAAAATAACTAAAAATCATGTACACAATGTGAATTGTTTATGAAAACAGGAAAATTTCACATGACATGTGGTTTTATAAAAACAAAAAAAAATTTCTAGTTGTCGTAGAAACACGATTTTGGTACCATTGGAAAGCGCTAATTTCAAACTGTATAACACAGTTGAAACATGAAAATCAATTTTATTTTATTTTTTCGAGTCCGACTCCCCTTAAATGCTTTCACCACGCTTAACCTAAGTTCATAATGGTTGGTTTATTTTTCTGCCCGTCTGTCAGATGAGCTAGAAATGCATCTAAATAAAACATGCTTGCTACGTTTAGGATATTTTATGGAGGTCGATCGCACACTGTTTACTTGGTTCATTCATTACATGTAGCCCTACGTATTCATTTTTCCTTATCAATTCGGGTTTTTTTTGCATCCAGGAGACTCTAAAGGAAGTACAGGACGTGTCAAGATAAAACTGATAAACAAAAAGTTTATCACAATGATAAATTCATCACTTACAACCGAAAATTTGTTTCTGCTACTGCTTACTTCAGTAGGCGTGTCATAAAACCCATTGTATCAAATATCACACAAAATTAAAAAGTCAAACACAATAATAAATTCATCACTTACCAATAATTTTTCCCCGCTACACTGCTTAACTCAGTAGGCTTGTCATAAACCCATTTGAATCAAATAGTACACAATATTTGTTTAATTAGAAGTTAAATACTGTTCAATCAAAACTATTTAGAAAGGAATTCGTGCACACTGTAAAATGTTTCATCAATCAAATATTGTTTTAGCTTTTTTTTAAAAAATGACTTAAATTGTCACAACTTTTTAAACCTTGTGGCAATTTATTGATGTATTTTCTACCTGCATAAGTTGGTTTTTGTTCAAACAATTTAGTGTTGTGATTAGCAACATAATAATCGATTCTGTTTTTTTTGTGTAGTGGTTATGAACATCTAAATTCTGTAAAAATGTATTTTTCTTTATGTAAATTATCACTTGAAAAATGTACAAAGAAGCAACTGTGAGCAATTGCAGCTCTTTAAATAGTGATCTGCATGAGGTAAGGTGGTTGACTCCCATCATACACCTGACAGCTTTTTTCTGTATTTTAAAAACTCTTTCCATGTTACACTGTGATGAATTACCCCACACTAATATGGCATACCTGATATGATTTTACTTTTAGTGGTTGGGGTTGAAACCATACTCTCCGAGTCTGCACATAATGCTCATCCGCTGGAGTGATGGGAAATTCAACAGATTGCATTGCAACATATAGTAGGCCTACACACATTAGAATTGAACAATCAGTTAATCACCTTTTCTTCCTGTTTTGGCCCGAAGCGGATTTCACATGTTGAATTGTCATTGCTTCCAAGAACAATCTGATACATGCGGTAGGTGTGGGCTCGGGCAGTAGTCAGTGCAATATGTGCATCATGCGGTGCATTCACTATCACATCCATACTGCCCCACTTTATTTCACGGAAACCATACTTCCATTTCGGATATGTTGTAATCTTCCAAAAATCTGATTCAATTAAAAGAATTTTGTTAAGTTATTGTAAATAAGATAATAAAAAAAATCATTAATTGATGCTAAACTAAGTTCTAACAGACAACAGAAAAACTTTCAGTCGGTTTTTTAATTTTGGATAAATAGTCAATTTTAAGGGGAGATGGTATGATTTTTTTGACTGAAAATAATTCCGGTTTCATGTTTTTTCAATAATTTAGACTTAGATCTACCAGAAACACATTAAAATCCGCCAAAAATTAATTCAATGAAGAAAATTGAGTTTTTATCAGGTTCCTCAGAAAAGTTATCATGTCAACAAGAACGAATTTTTTACAATTTACTTAAGTTTACATTTAATTTACATTTTAGTGAAAAAATAAATTTGGTTTGAGATATTTTGAATATTTTCAATACCAGTTTTAATAGTTTCAGCTGTTGGTTCACCTTTCTAACCAAATTTTGATGAGAATTTTACTTATTTGTGTACATTTTGTTGTTTATTTAGTGTGTCTTTTCCCGTAAATTTAAATTTTTAACACTTAGATACATTCTTTTCGTAAACCATCAAACCTTCCAGATTGAAATTTTTATCAGTTATTTGTCTTGTACATGCGCATATACCGACATTTCTATAACCTCCTCAGGTGTTCCAAAACGTTTTTGATATCAAAATAGTAGAAAAATATTTGTAAACATTTTATATTATTCATAAATTTTTTAAAAACTTTATGATTCAACGAATTAAATTGAAAAAATATCAGTAGCTAGAGAAATCGGATAACTGTACGTGTGTAAAGTTTCATATTTATATCTTTTACCAATCCTATGAAAAATGTGACTACACATAGCAAATTTAACATTTGTGGGGTACAAAGTACAGTCTCACCTTAAGCACACATTTTGTTTCATTAAAAACAGATATATGACATAATTGATAGCATTGCTCTCATTGATTTGGTAATGAATAAAGTAGGCCTGCGAGTATAAAGGCCTAAAGGATGGGGATGGCTAGAATAGCTCACTATTAACCAACCAACCGCTTAAATGTCCTGTACGCCTGCCTACCTATCCACTCCAATCGTACACGCACAAACCGGTTCGACTAAATTCACTTTTTTTCACAGAACCGATCGACACGCAACGCACTGTCACCTCGACAAAACACCCTAAGATTATCCAGAATAAATAGAATCGGCTAGAACACAATAAGAGAGAGCATAACACGTACAGTATTCAGATGAACTCAAGTCCCCTAGCCGTGAGAGTGAGAGAATGCATAACGCTCTCACTCGCACAAGCCATACGCACCATTCCAATAACATTGTCGTATAATTTTACTCATTGTTGTGAGCACGCGTTTATGCATGCAGTAAACTAACAAGCAAAATAACGACTGTAGTATGTTTTCAGATTTGGATTATTAGGGTAAAGACCTTTGAGCGCATGCGTACTTATGCCACATATCTCCCTCTCACTCGCTCTTTGGCCGGCCGCATTGGCAAAGTTGGTAACGTGCTCGCCTCTCATCATGCGGTCTTGGGTTCGAATCCCATTCAGGCACGGCATTTTTTCATACGTTACAAAAAATTATTTCATCATTCACCGTCTGCATTAGCAGTAATTACAGAACAGTCGGACGTTAAACAAAAAAAAAAAATAAATTTCACTCGCTCCGCTATGGGACATTAGTTCGTCTGATACCTATACGTTTTGTTTATAAAAAAAAGAAGATTCACCACCAAGATAAGGGATGAGCGACACCAGTTGACAGAATAACATAGCAGGCCCACAAGTTTTATTTCTTTTTACCACGTTACCAAAAATGACCGACCGTTGTAAATAAGTTGTGCTGGCACTACCCACAATCATGATGGATAATTGGAAGGAGCTGTTTCCACCAGTCAACGTCAACTGCACAATTGCAACAAATGCCGTGGTGAGTTATGCCTAAAAGAGAGGGAGAGGGACCATCGGCAAAAGAACCGGATGAACACAAAGATGGAGCATTTCCCATTTCACTTGTGCAAAAGCAAAAGGTAGGCTGATCCAAAACAGCAACTTATGTAACTCTTAGTTTGCTCCTAATATAAACAAAAATAATGACGTCACTGAGCATGCGCAGTACATTAAAATGTGAACACGCTGATTAAAAAGTAACTACAAAATACTTTCAAAAGTTTTTTTTTTGTACGGCCACAGGGGACCACTGTAAGTTCATTTATTGTTCCTTTTCACCCTTAATCTCGCGTGGTAGTTCTTCATTCGGTCAGATCTACTCTTCCTCTCCGCTTCGGATATCACCATTTTTTTCCTGTTGGTTTCCGTTCTCTTAAATTTTATCTTTCCGTCTCTCAGTAGGTTGTAATTTCCAGACTTCTCCAAATCCTTTCTCTCTATATTCAGCTCCCTCATGTCGTCCACAACCATTCTGAGCCACTTGGGTTGGGTTTTCCTCTTCCAGTAAAATTCTGTTAGCTTTTTCAATAGTCTTGTCTCGGGCATTCTTAGGATGTGCCCCAGGAAAGATATTCTCCTCCTTCTAAATGAAATTGTTAGGCTTACATCATATCATGACTGATGTTTAAAGTACTTATAATTTAAAACATAGTTAACTTAATAGGAATACGACATCCGTAAAGTCGTAGACTCTAGCGTACACCCTGTAGTAGGTGGCTTTTGTTTGTTGACAGTAGGAGCAAACTAAGAACGGCTGAACTGTAGCCTAATGAAGCTATGCCGCGGTTTCCTAAGAAAGCGGAAAGCGCAGCCTATTTACTGCGGTGGAGAATGGACCACTTGGACATACCATTTTTAATTTACTTGCAACATAGGGAGCGAGGTATTTAAAAATCTGGTGTGAAACACTCATACAACTTTCTATTGCCAATGCAAATAATGAACAATTTAATGTAACATTAGTAATAAAATATTAGAAACAAACACAAATATTAACTTCAATAAACATAACCTTATTTTAATCATGAGTGAATGACGCAAAATGAAAATCGACCTCAGTTTGGCTTAAAAATACGAAAAATCACTCTTTTACGCTAAAATAAGCTTTGTAGAGATAAATGCTCTAAATAAAGTTGTAGATCTTTTAATTTCCTATAAATTTAATTGTACTACACTTATTTCGTAAAATGCATACTAATCTTAATTTCTGTGAAAGTGAAATTTTTATTTCTCATCTGCTAACTACACCCGGACCCAACACTAATTTAGAATAGTTTTACACTTTACATATTTTTAAATGCCGAGTTACATTGATAGGCCTAGAGCTAGATTACATGACGCCGACAATGGATGTAGATGAATCGACAACGAACAAACTATTAATTATTAAATATCGGTTGCGATTTTCACTTGTTTCCAACGAGAATCAAAGGAGCTTTTAAATTTAAATAATAATTAACCTCCTGAATTAAAAGGTACTGTCACCGCCACCCCTTCTAATTAATCATTTACTGTGTTCCCGGCTTCAATAGTTCTCCCGGCCTTTGACGGCATAGCGACAAAGCTTTTGGCTGCGCACCGCAAAGGCCTTTGTCATCAAGGCCAAACCAGTAGCCGTTCTCTACCACAGCGCTCTCGGCGACTATTTAAAGAGCGCTGCACTGAGCAGGAATTCAATTCCAATCAAGACACCGAGGGATTCATTTCCACCAGACAGCAGACGAGACGTCCACCACGGCACACGGCTGCCAGACTCCAGCGAGAACTAATCGACGACCCCGCAAGAGAGAAGATGATGCTTCCGCTCGCCGACCCGTCACCGTAAGCCGTCGACCGGACCGTCATCACCCAAAGCGGTCCCTCGACCGAGCCTTACGTCCACCGGACCCGACGAAGCAGCCATCGACGCACTACTGCGAGGGAAGAAGATAACGTCTCCGCTGGACGACGACACGCCGTGTCGCCCAGCTTCTCGTCGCAGCCACGCGCTGCCTACACCGGTCTCCTTCGAGACCAGCACAACGGCCCTTCTCAGGACCAATTCAATAAGGTTTACACCGGACCTTTTCAGGGCCATCAAACACCTCTGCCCATTGCGGCGGATTCACACCTAAACGGCCCTTTTCAGGGTCACCAAAATGATAAAAGTTAACCACTTAATGTCGCCATCCGGTGACAGTAGGCCTACGGTAATGAATGTAAAAAATCTGGTGTGGAACACACACAACTTTCTCTTGCCAGTGCAAATAATTAACAATAAACCTAACATTAGTAATAAAACATAAGAAATAAACAAAAAACTAACCTCAATAAACATAACCTAATTTTAATCATGAGTGAAAAATGAAAATCAACCTCAGTTTGGCTTAGAAATACGGAAAATCACTCTTTCTCTATAAACTAGGCTCTGTAGAGAAAAATGCCCTAAAAAAAAGTTGTAGATCTATTAATTTTTTATAAATTTAACTCTATACACTTTTGTCGTAAAATGCATACTAAGGCCGAAATCTTAAAAAAAATAATTTTTCACACAATTTCGTGAGAAAAAAAAAGAAAATCGCAAATCACCGCTAAACTAAGCGTTATACAAAAAATTGTTTGAAATAGAAGTTGTAGCTTTTTAAATTCTCTACAAGTTTTATTATAAAATTCTTTTCGCTAAATTGCATATTAAAGCCGTAATCTTAAAAAAACTTTGTTTATACGTGAAAACAGCCTCACCAAGAATTTCAGCAAACATGGCGCCTACCCTATCTTGTAGAGAATAAAAAATTGAGTAAACCAGGCGATTTTTAAAAAAATCGTAGGACCAGTTTTTGAGTTAATCGCAAAAAAGTGAAAAATTATACGAATAAACTACTACTTCCGGTTGACCGATTTTGATGAAAATGTTCGTGTCGGGTCCGGTAGTGGTATGTAACTTAAGTTTCAAGTTTCAAGTTCGTACAATGTTCCGTTCTTGAGATATTTTGTATAACCACACACAGACCAATCGCTAAAAACATGTTTGTGTTGGTTCAGGGGGTCTGGAAACGTATAGATCCGGTGAAAACTCGATTTCTTAAAATCGACATGAAAACAATAGTTTCCTTCCTATGTATTCATATAGGCAAGAGAAAGTAAAAATTCAACGTTTTGCTGGTCAAAAGCAACTCCAGTTGCAGTTGCTCTGCGTTACGCCTATGTAGGCCTACGCAGCTCTGAGGTCTTGTCAAACAGAACGCGGACAGTCCGCGCGGACTCTGTTTTAGACACTGTTGCATCACCCTAGTCAAATAGACAGCGGCCTACGCCGCGTACCAATCTATTCCTCGGCGGACTGTTGGGAGGTTGTATTTTTCTACAGAGTCTGCGACGGACAGGATGGCCGATGAAGTGGAAAAATTAATTGAATTTGTTAGGGAGCACCAATATTTATATGATGTGCAATATACTGATTACAAAAACTTGGTTAAGAAAGCACAATAATGGAGGGATATTGCTGAAAAACTTCAACAAACCAGTAGTAGGCTATATTAAACAAAAATTTTATTAATTTTTTGTTATTACAGTATTTATAACAAACAATTAGTTTTACGTTTTTACTGTCGACGTGACTTGACAGACAGCATAACTGTACATTGAAAGTGTATCAATCAATAAATTAGTCATTGACTTATTAATTATTAACATTATTCATTAACATTGACTCAAATAGTTTAAGTAATTAACAAATTTGTCTCGTATAGGGATGTCTGTTTCTGGTAGTGATTTTGGAGGTAGTATAATTTTGTTATTTACGAACTCACGACAGAAAAAGGAATTTTCGAAGATACTACTATTATTATGCCACCCATAACCACCTTTATCAACAATAATGAAATTATAGTTGGGATAAACGAAAATACAAACATGAAAAATCGGTCTTCGAAAAATTCAATTCATTGCAAGGTCGGGGTAATTCGCCTACCTCTTCTCTTTTGCAATTAATTTCGTGCACCCATTTTCTTTATAGTTTCGGCCGTCTCAAAGCGAACAAAATAAGTAATTGTTCTTCGTCTGAGGAACTGCTAGACAATATAAATTCAGTTTTAAAGTTGAAAAAATAACAAATTATAAATTCGCCACGACTCGTTCACGTTTTCTTTACAACTGTTTGGTCCGACCTGATTTGTCCACGTTAAGGGGGTAGTCAACTCAAGAAGATGACTTTTTTGAAATTTCGAATGGTTTTTCCATTTATTTGAAGTTTAAAGTTTACTGAAACGCAACATTTGTTTACTTTGCATGTAGGCTACGTTGACAAAAAGTTATAAAAACATTTGTTTAAAATAAAGCTCACAGCAAGGCAACTGAATTACTCGTATTCCTTCAACTTTAAGTTTTCCGGAAATGTGGTTTTTGCATGATTGTACATTCGTGGGAATTAAATATTTTCGTTTGTATTGGAGATATTCGGATGATGTTTCTTTTCAAATGTTCATAATTTCTTGCTCTATTATCTGTGGAATGATTATGACAAAAACCTTAATAGGGATTTAGTTAAAAAATAATTTGTGAATACATAAAATAAATGTTTTTGAAAATATGATTTTTTTTAAATAAAATTCTTGTAAGGAAAAATACATACAAGCGCATACAACAGATAATAGACAGCAATTTTCTGTATTTTGTAGCATAAGAATCATGTTGATATCTTTCTTGGTTCTTGAGATATTTGATTTCCCGTAAAAGCCCGCTTTTCCAACCTCACCCTTATATAAGGGACTGTAATTAATTTTTCGGGTTGGTTCAAATAATGGTAGATCATTACTAGTAAATTACTCTTTCATTTAAAATAAATAATGATAAATTATAGCCAGACTACCCCCTTAAGTTAGGCTCTCTCAGTCGGCGTTCTGTTTGACAACACGTCCTTTAGTTTAGATCTGGTCATTCGAGCAAATCACTATTCAATCAATAACTTAACTTAAGTTGGTTACTGACATACATAAACAATAGCACGTATTAATTTACCTTCGATCACCCATTTACCCACTGAACCATGAGTATAGACGCCATAATGTGTTATACTTTCTGGTCGTGGATCGGTCCATCTTATCAATGGTCTGTTAGAGCCCTTCTCCCCTACTTGTATGGTGCCATCATGCCAACTGATCCAAAATCCCCGGGGATCTTTATCGCTTAAAATGCCAGGTGTATAAACCTTAGCCTGTTCTCCGAGGCTTTTTTTCGAAATTGTAGTCCATCTACAGTTTTGTCCGAAAATTACCTGGTAAATAATAAACGCCATTAATCATTTGTAGTAAAAAATGCGACCATATTTTCAACACTTATTTAATTAAAACTACTGTCCGACAAGTTTCAAAATAGGATTCCCTCCCTTCCGCACTTCATCCTAGCCACCTCGCATTACGCACCGTCCCAAAAACATTAGCTCAAATAGTCAGCCTACTAGTACAGCTCATTACTACAACAGTATTTTTATATTCATACTTACTATTACTTTATTATTCATTATTATTATTTGCACTTATTTAACCTGTACCTGTTTAAATCACAAATACCTATACACTCACACTGTATTTGTTTAATCGAAACGAATTTATCTGAATATTGAACAACCGATCAAACCCAAAACATAATAAAACTGCTCTGACTGACTACAAAACCAATATTGCACGGTCGCTAACACTGTACACCTGAAGTAAAAGCACAGTTTATATTAGCTGCTCTCAAGTAAATAAGGAATAATGCTTACTCCATTTAATAATTAAATCGTATCAATTATTTACATTAACAGTCAACATTATAAATTAAGAACTTGCTATGTTATATAAATTATGACTTCTTCTTAAAGTTGCATCTCCTATCGGAGGTTGGATATCATAATGGCTATGGTCAGTTTGCTGGTGAATAGTTGCTGCTCTGAATAGTTGCAATGAACTACAGTTGAACCATTCTCTAAGATTCCGCAGCCAGGAGATGCGTCTTCTTCCTACGCCTCTTCTTCCTCGGATCCTTCCCTGCATAATAATTCTCAGCAACTCATATTTTCTCCTCTGGTTATGTGACCCAAATATTCTAGTTTTCCTGTTTTTATACTTTTCATAACTTCTAACTCCTTATTTAAACGTCGGAGCACCTCAACATTGGTAACCTTTTGGACCCACTGAATTTTCAATATTCTCCTGTAACACCACATTTCGAACGCTTCTATCTTCTTTATGTGTTGTTTCTTCAATGTCCAAGCTTCCATTCCATATAGTACGATAGAAAATACATGACTACACTACCTAATAGTGAACAAAAATAATGGAAACACTAATGACTTTCTGCTGATGGTGGTCACATAATCTGTACAAAATGTTATGCATGACAAGAATCTATTATAGTACAAGTGATATTCATATTAATTGCTAATTTGTGTTGTGCGTACCGATGTATTCGATCCGGCATGTAGTGCGAACGGGAATGGAAGAAGTGGGGAAGGGAGGGAATCCTTTTTCGATCGTTGTCAAATAGTAACTGATTTTGCTGTTGCTCACGTGACGTCTTTTTGGTCGTTTACACTTGCACAGATAAATACGTTCAGGTGCTACTACACAAAATACACAATCTGGGAAATTGATTTCAGTGATATTCTGTTGAAAACATTATCGTTTGTTTTGTTTTAACTTGACGGACAATTACCTAATAAGAGGAAATATTTCTTTCATTTGCACCATCACAACACTGATCTGTTTGTTTATAGTACACCTGCCTGTTACATTTCCTTCATCACATCTGTCCATCATTTGAAGGGATCTTGCACTGCAAAGTATCTCTTCGCCGCTCCCAACTTGTCACTCGCAGCTCACATTTTATGCGAGTCGTTTTCTTTAACGAGTCATTACAACTGTCATGAAGATGATTGTAATGAAATGGACATTGGAAGATATCTTCTGAATTTCGAATGCCTTTATTTCATAAAATACCACTCTCTACTCCGACGTCTGTTTACGTGTTCTAAGAAAGTGAATACAATTCAGACTGTGTCGTATCATTCGGAGGTGCTTCATATAAAAATTTTATTTTCAATTTTATTATATGAATAAATTTATTCATTAATAAATGAATTTTATTTTTGAATTATTTCCGCAACTCATGCCTGCGCACAGGTGATTTAACATTTGCAGGCGTGATTTCCGGTAATTTTTGTAATGTAAGGCAGGAAGAGGGGGACAAGAGGGATCAGATTTTTATTACATATACAGAGTGATTCAAAACTACACGAAAATCTCTTGGGATCTCATTCTATAGCTAAAAATAAGATAAAAAGTTCATATAAACATATGCCTGAAAACGCTTAGTTAGTGAGTTACGGCAAGCGAAAAATTTCATCTAGAACTCTGTACCCTCGGTGAAGTAAGGCCGTATAAAAATGTTAAAGATAGTTACAAAGATACAAATACTATTGTTTATTATGCTTTTTAATCTGAAAAACTGAATAAAATTGGTTCCAGAGCTGTAAATGCAATACTTTCAGAGATATCTTACATAAAACTCAAGAATTGGTGCAAAGAAATAACACATTCTTGTGTTTAACGTAAGATTACTTCCATAAATGGTAAATAAAGGTGTATTTTTTCTTAAATAAATTTGTAGAAAATTTAATTTTGAAAAGATTCATGTGAATTACTCAGGAAAAAAATGAATAATAGATATTGAAATTTCGCTTTATTTAATATCAAAACAGACGCTTATTTTTCAATATGTAGTTAATATTTTATACAGTTAAAAATGTGCGTCTGTTTTGATTTTAAATAAAGCGAAATTTCAATATCTATTATTCATTTTTTTCCTGAGTAATTCACATGAATCTTTTCAGAATTAAATTTTCTACAAGTTTATTTAAGAAAAAATACATCTTTATTTACCATTTATGGAAGTAATCTTACGTTAAACACAAGAATGTGTTATTTCTTTGCACCAATTCTTGTGTTTTATGTAAGATATCTCTGAAAGTATTGCATTTACAGCTGTGAAACCAATTTTATTCAATTTTTCAGATTAAGAAACATAAGAAACAATCGTTATTGTATCTTTGTAACTATCTTTAACATTTTTATATGGCCTTACTTCACCGAGGGTACAGAGTTCTAGGTGAAATTTTTCGCTAGCCGTAACTCGCTAACTAAGCGTTTTCAGGCATATATTTATATGAACTTTTTTTCTTATTTTTAGCTATAGAATGAGATCCCAAGAGATTGCCGAGTAGTTTTGAATCACTTTGTATATATTATTTTTGTTTGTTTTCTCTATCTTTTGTTTTCTTTTCTTTTATACATATTTTTACTGTATTATTATTTGTAAAATAATTATTGTAACTTTGTATGGGAAAATAAAGTTAAATTTCAAATTTCACTTAGCCAGCGTCTACTCAAGTGCAGGGCTATACACGCCATAGCCTAACTAAAGTCCAGCCTCTCTTAGTTTGCTTCTAATGTAACCAAATAATGACGTCACTGAGCATGCGCATTATATCCAAATCTGTACTCGCTGATTTAAAAGTAACCACAAAATACTTTTAAAAGTATTTAAATGCAATTTAAAAGTATTTTTCAAAATGAAATTGTTAGGTCTACATCATATCATGACTGAATTTTTAGTACTTTAATAATTTAAAAAAATAGTTAACTTAATAGGAATACGAGATCCGTAAAGTGGTAGACTCTAGCGTGCACCCTGTAGGAGGTGGCTTTTGTTTATTGACAGAAGGAGGAGCAAACTGACAACGGCTGAACTGTAACTAAATGGCCCGTCATTTCCTTTAATAATTGCTATGAATAAGCCTAAATAAAAAATAACATTTTTCTCATTTGGAAAACGATAAATACGAGTATAATAATAGACCAACTGATTTGAAATCTAATCTACAAACACTTAAGAATTTAAGGGTTGAATGCTCTTTTCAAACACTTAGGGGTACATTTTGGAAATGGTTCATGAGTAATTGAATTGGTGAGTGGAAAAAGTGTAATATTCCAAAAAATGCGAAATTGAACGAAGATAGCAGTTTTGTTAAGTTTACTTCGGCGCATGTATTGGTAGATAAAAGGGAAATATTCCTTGTATCTAAAGCAGCTAAGCTACATTAAAAATTTAGTAGAGTGGAAAAAGGATAATATTCCAGGAATATTACCCTTCTGCTATTCAATAGCGAACAGCAGTTGGACCACTGGTTTCTGTGTTATTTTTTTCAAAATGTGGTAACTGTAAATTATTTTAAAATTAAAATAAAGTTTTGTAGCATATTGGCACATTATATTGTTTTTTCAACTTAATTTTTCCCATTCACTTGTAGTACTAAATCTAGAAAAAGGTGAATAGTCAACATATTAATAATCAAAAATCAATCCCATGATTATTGTAAAACAAATTCTAAAGTCACCATTAAAAAGCTTTAATATAGTACTACAAATGACCAATTGAACATTTCACCATTAAACCAAAAACAAAGTCACAAAACAGTTTTTTTTAATTTCTCGAAAATAAGGATTTTGGAATATTACCCCTTTTCCACTCACCGATTCAATTTGTGATTGAATTATAAGTAACATTTTTACAGAGTTTCAGCCACCTGGCTTGTCCGGAACATATCGGATTAAAGGACCAACACTTTTTACAGAAGGATGTAAAAATCATTTGCTAAGCTTTTCTATTTTATCATAAAGTGAATATTCCCTCCAAATGCGTGTACGTGATGCGCATGTGATGAGTGAGTGAGTGAGGGCTTTCCCATATAGATAAAACTCGTACCTTATAAATGTGATGATGTTTGCATGAATCATTGGAAAACTTAACTTGTGCCTCAAGTTTTGTTTTAAGAGTAAAGTTTATCGCTCCACTGAGTATAGGTTTAAACTGGTACTCAAATTTAGCTGGAGTCTTAAAGTGGTACTCCTTTCTATCTACGGTTGGTGGCTCTGCAACAATAAACTCAAAACAGTCAGTTAATTAAGCCTATACGAGTTTTGTAACATAAAATCTAAGTAGAAATAAACTGGTTAGACTTTACATCATTACTCTAAAAAATGAGCTGGTTGCCTTTTACCCGGCAAAACGTTTCAACAAATTAATTTATGAATTTCCAAAATGGAGTTGAAAGTGCAATTTCTTATCTGTCATTTGTATGCTGCCTCGAGCCAACAGTAAGGCAATGTAAGTCAACAGTAAGCCGACCGCATTGGCGTCGTTGGTAACGTGCTCGCCTCTCATCATGCGGTATTGGGTTCGAATCCCATTCAGGCATTGCATATTTTTATCCGTTACAGAAAATCATTTAACTTTTCACCGTCTGCATTAGCAGTAATTGCAGAAGAGTCGGACGTTAAAGAAAACAAAAAAAAACAGTAAATAATGTAGGCCTACCATCGGGTGTTTTGTTAAGAACGCAACACTGATTATAAGAAGATAGAAGTAATACACCGGTAAATTTTCTGTCCCCCAATCGGTATTTTGGCAACAGTGTACTCAATAACAACTACCTAAGGCAATTAAAATGTTCCAGTCAAGCATTAGTGTGGTGACAGCAGTCGTTTCGTTATATTGGGTCAGAAATGGTTTTTTCCAAGGAAGAACCGGGTGTTTTGTTAAGGACGCAACCCTTATTATAATAAGATAGAAGTAATACAATGTTTTCATTGCAATTTTCTATTCATTTATAAAATAATAATTTAGATTAATTAATAATTTGTAAAGTACGGAAAAGAAAAATATGCCGTAGATTGTGGCTTTTAACATAGGGTTGTGTCCTTAATAAAACAACCGGTTCTTCCTTGGAATAAACCATTGGTGTTACAATATAACGAAACGATTGCTGTTACCACACTAATGCTTGACTGGAACATTTTAACTGTGTTAGGTAGTTGGCCTTGAGTACACTGTTGCCAACATACCGATTGGGGGACATGAAATTTACCGATGTATTACTTCTATCTTCCTATAATCAGGGTTGCGTCCTTAATAAAACACCCGTTATTATGGAGTTCGCCACCCTACCTCAGTCATGACAGTTGTGCCTGCAGCCTACTCGGGAAAATGCAAAGTCTTCAATGAGGATTAGAAGATAAAGCGATCGATTCCTAAGCAGATACCTCAACTGTCGTGTCACGTTTACCTTTTCTGTCCAGTAGAAACTTGGGTGGGTCATCACAGAGTGCGCCGGTTGTCAACGAAAGTGGCTACTGCCCGATCCCAAGCTTTGTGCAGCTGAGAGGTATGCATTACGTCACTACTACTGTGAGAGATTGCGTTAGTAGTAGTAACGTTTTACTTGTATTATGTTTGTAGTTGTCAAGGGTACTATCCAAACTACATAATATATTCTGTGTCACCGTCTACAGCGAATAGTGAAAACAACACCCACCTATGTCACCCCACTAGGCAGCCTACTGCCCAGCGAAGAGCAATGAGATGATTCGTACACTATTATGACGTAGCAGCAGTCTGGTTCTTCGTCTGTCCCCTTCATCCTGCAGCTGCACAAAGCTTAGATTCATACAGTAGGCCTACTTGTCATCAAGCCAACTTTTTTCAACCAGCTCTGAATTCAACGCCAAGTTACTCTCAAATTGCATGACAGTGCAGCACAACTATAAACAATGACAGGCTACTATTATTTTTTTTTTCTTTTTTTTCCGTCTCCACCCACTCCTATGGGTGGTGGCAAGGATGCGAGGTGGTCCAATAGAATATCCCCTGCCTCGGTATACTGCACCATTATAACTTAACGCAGTCATTCTTTCTTCACTAGAAAACAGTACATACACCCCCACATAGACACGAATAATATAAAAATATATAAAATAACATAAAGATCACACAATATTTACAGCCTTCCTTCACAGTATCCTGTATAGTTTTTTTTTAAATTTTACCAGGCCTTCGGGCCAGCCCAGTCAGTCAGCTGGTAGAAAGTCGCTATTATTTGTTAAGTAACACCGGTTGGGCAAGCGACTTTGTATGGTGACCAGTTGACAGCCATCCATGAACAAACTCTACTGGGTGTCCCTGTTCAAACTCATGTCTAATCTACGTCAAAAAATACAGCAAAAAGCAGCGATCAAATTGGGTAGTTGTCAACAATGTACAGTTCCCAATAACAATAGAAGCTAAAAAAAAAAAAAACAAATTACCATCTCTGTGTAACAGATCTACCTCTCCATTTATTTAATTGGCTGTAGCTATAGGAACATCTATTGATTGGAGCCATATTTCATACTCTATTAAATTAGTAAAACAAATTAAGTTAAAGCGACTATAGAAGAGCAAGAAGCACATTTCAGCACAACCATTTGTGTCCAGACGGAATGATATTACCTCGATGATGGACATGGTCCAAAGAAGCGGTAGCGGTGAAAAGGCCTTGAGCTCCATCCCAGGCAGCGACTCCAAATGCACCAACCCCTTTCACATGATCATCACTTTCCCATGAAAGCAATAACCGATTGTTAAAATATACAGCTATGACCCCATTGAACCATGTAATCAGAAATGGTGTATCTTTTCCTTCCGAAGGAGTACATGGTGTGTTAACTTCTACCTTTCAAAGAAAATCACACAAAGATCAGTTAAAACAAATATCAAGTACGCCTACATTCACAATACCCTAACAATTTAAAATACTTGTTACCACAGATTGAATACAGCACAAAATATTTTCCTTCACAGTGAAAAATAAAATTGTGAAGAAGCTTAATTTTCTCATCTGTTTTGTTTTTGTGTTTGTATATATAGATACTGTCGTCACGAGATTGCCTTTTGCGTATGTATGGGCTGTTAGAAAGGGGAAAAATATACAGTCGGACCTCCATATATCGAAATTGTACGTTCCTCATAAAACATTCGATATATAGAAACTTCGATAAAGAGAAACGCTGTTTTTTTTTCATTATCACTGCTACTTATATTAAGTGAGATTACTCGACCGTGACCATATTACCTTAAAACAGTATTTATTTACAATAAAGTTTGTTTTATTGTGAACACGGGTGTGAAGGGCAATTCTCCACAGAAAGAAAAACTTTTCTCTTTTGCTTAGGCATGTTTTTATCTCGTAACAGTTTTAGGTACCCATTTGAAAACTTCTTCGACGTATTTACATATTTTTGATCGTACATTGTATAAACGTATCATACTACCCTTGTACGTGAACCACAGTGGTCAACGTACTGACGTACTGTATAGTCACGTTGCTCTCTCTCTCTCCCCTCACTTTCCCCTCTCTCTCCCTCACGCTTCCCCCCTCTCTCTCAATATTTCGGATTGACTAGTGTCAATCCTTGGGAGGGCTATATGGAGTTCTATTTATATTTTTACTAAAATTAAATTCGATATATAGAATTTTTGTTTTCGATATACAGAAGCATTTTTCATTTAAAATTTTACGGGACTCAGGAAATACTTCAATATATAGAGAATTTCGATATATAGAAGTTGGATAAATAGAGGTCCTATGGAGGACTTTATTTACAATACCTCGAAACGGCTACACGACGCTGGGAAAACTGACGGACCCCAGATCATTCAGGACTTGTACCGACGCCTACACCCACCTGAAGTCTCTATCCCATTACCATTCCACGACTTTATCTAAATTTTAGAATGACCCGCTTAACAAAATTTAGAGTTGCCACATTTTTATTCTGCCCTGTATTCCTCTTATTTACCCATGCCCCTCCTACTTGTATGACTCACTCCCCCCAGTTGGTAGTTGTCCCCATGTTCCTATGCATAATCACTCCACTACGGTGAAAAGAGCCGCCATTTTAAATTAATAAACACTCAGAAGATAAAAAGGCCGGTGATTATGCCAAACTCTACCCTTTCCGTCTCCCCTGAAATCATAAACTAACCCCTACCTTAAATTATACCTTTAGTCCACGTTCAGTAAAATGCATGCCTTCCCCTCACCAAAATAATAGGCCTCCCACAAAACTGAAAAAAGGCCACTGAAAAATAAAATAAAATAAAAGAGCCGCTCTTAAACCCACTTGTCCCTTAATTTAAATTTTCCACAAATAACTTCTAAAAATAAATTACCTCCTTTCAAGTCCCAGTTCCAATGTCCCACGAACCAGAATCCTATTTCCTATTTAAACTATAAAATTCCCCCTAAATTTCTTGAGGTTGCAATTATTCTGTTATATTGTTCCCCGAGCGACCAGGTGTTCCTTAACACGATGTCGCCATCATAGGGCTTCTTAGCCCTCTCAACCAGGATTCAGGATTCAGGTCCGACTGTATTTGCAGTGCTACCAACCGCAACAGTGAGACACTACCGTGCAGTTTCTACATAAGTTACATTTTGTAGGCTAAGCTGTGGCGGTTTATTCAGAGAAAATGTTTTCTTCATAAACTGTATAGAAAATAAATATGACTTGTAATATTGCCTATCGCTTAATTAAATGACTAGAAATGTTTAATTTACTGTAATTACGAATGAATCGCCTTCTTTACTATTGCTATCACCTGCGTTTTCATTAACAGTCTCTCTAGTATCTATCTAACCGTTTTCTGTTTTTTTACCAGGTGTCAACAAAACTGTTAAAGAATAGCTTTTTCACGTCTATAATTTCCTTCTTTATTTTTCCAATTGTGGAAAGAGAAACATCACAGTAGTTAGCCGCTCACTCACGGATTTTGTTAAGAGGCACGAATAGGCATTTCTGTTTAGCTCCAACTTCTTAACATATTATTACATTTCATATTAAATTTCGTTCAACACTGTGAATAGTTCGACCACGTTTTCGAGAAACCGACATTTCTGTAACTACAGTTAACCTATAAAAGGTTCCGCGATATACTGTATATGCTCTGGGTGTATAGTATAAGATGTTATGTTTGTCGTAGTGAAATGAAAGCAGTAGTCGGGCATGCGCACTGATGGTGTTGCCCAAACAAGGGCAAACTCAATGCAATGGCAATGGGTGACTCAAGTGACTATAGGGCTACCAGAGTGTACAAGAGTGATTCACTCGAATCACCACATCAATCATGTCGTAGATATGTATAAAAATCTGGTGTGAAACACTCACACAACTTTCTCTTGCCGATGCAAATAATTAACAATTAACCTAATATTAGAAATAAACAAAAAACTAACTTCAATAAACATAACCTAATTTTAATCATGAGTGAATGACGCAAAATGAAAATCGAACTCAATTTGGCTTAAAAAAAGTGGAAAATTCTGCGGAAACGTTTGAAAATGACACCTTATAAATGGCAGTTAGTACAAAGTTTAAATACCAGTGATAAAGTCGTACGTAAACATTTTTGTCTGGAGATGCAACATTGTGTTGAAAATTACGATGCATTCTTTAATCGCCTAATTTTTAGTGATGAATGTAATTTTCACATTAGTGGAAAAGTTTATAGACCTAGTGTTAGAATATGGGGCACAGAAACCCCAAAATAAACTTTACAGCATACACGCGATTCCCCTAAAGTAAACGTCTTTTGTGCATTATCTTGTGAAAATGTGTACGGGCCGTTCTTCTTTCACCAAGTGTCAGTAACCGGAGTAATTTATCTGGACATGTTAAACGAATGGTTAATGCCTCAACTCCAGGAAGATAGTGATTACATGTTTTTGTACAAGATGGAGTTCACTTTGGTGCACACATTGAACAACTGTAAATATTTTCAATAAAAACTTAATGAATTCTTCTATACAGGGTGATTCACAAAGATATGCAGAAACTTTGGGAGCCCATTGTACATGTAAAAATAATGAAAAAAGTTTATATAAACATGGGTCCGTAAATGCTTCGTTACCGAGTTACGGCTAGCGAAAGATTTCTCCCGGATTTCAGCTCACCACATGAAATGAGGTCTTCCTGAAGTTCTGGTAAGGTAGATTAAGGGGCGAATTCAAACGTTTCTTATGGTTTTTGACTTGATAATTTGAATAAAACAGGTCCCAGAACTGTAAGTTAAATAGTTTTTGAGAAAAACAGTGTCAAATGCATAAAATTGAGTGAAAAAAAACACATGTTTTCATCTTTGTTTTTATGGTCAATTTTACTTTGTACCGTTATGAATAAAAATTCTTTTAATCAAACATCTATTCGCTTTCTGTGTACTTTATTTACACCGGTTTGTTCAGAATAAAATTTTCTACATGTTTGTTTCAAAAATTTTAACTGTTTTTTGGTGAATTAACAAAGTTATTCTTGCCCAAAGATGAAAAAATGTGTTTCACTCCATTTTTTGCATTTAACACTGGTTTCTTAAAAGCTATTTAACTTACAGTTCTGGGACCTGTTTTATTAAATTTATCAGGGCAAAAACCATAAGAAATGATTACATTCTGCCCTTAATCTACCTTACCAGAATTTCAGGAAGACCTCATTTCACCTGGCGAGCTGAAATCCGCGCGAAACTCTCGCTAGCCGTAACTCGGAAACAAAGCATTTCCGGACCCATGTTTATATAAACTTTTTTCATTATTTTTACATGTACAATGAGCTCCTAAAGTTTCTGAATATCTTCGTGAATCACCCTGTATAATAGTGTAAATAATTACCTTAACTTTTCAAAAATGTGACCAAACGTGTGAAAAAGGACCTTAACTTAACCAATGTGAATTTTGACTTATTAGTATCACTGGAAAGAACACAAAACACTCAAAAATTCTTTTTTTTTCTTTTAGAAGTTCCAAAAACTGTGAAAGTTATTGCAATTTCAATATGGAATTGTAAAAAAGTGCGTTTTGAGAAAACAGCCATTAAAGTTTTGCAATATATATAAAGAGGAGCATAAAGTTACTACTGACCATCAGGTACATGTAGTAACTGGTATCATCTTATAGAAAATTTTGTGCTGATTTCAGATATGTTATTATAAATTACCTGTAATCTATACTTTTAAAGAAGTGAAGAGATAATGGTAGGGATGTTACAAAAAAATGTTTCTGAATATAAAAAGTAGTCTTTTTAATCACTACTAAAATATTAAAATAAAACATAATAATAATAATACTTAGGCTTAAAGACGGAAGAGAGAAAAATAATTAGGAAAATTCTAGGACCTAAATGGACCGAAAACGGGTACAGATTACAGAGAACGTCGAAAAATTGAAGAATATTCCAACATACAGGAATATTCCTGTAGAGACAGACATGAGGAAAAGACGCCTTCAATTTTATGGCCACATTATGAGGCTTCCTGACAATAGACTCACAAAGAGAATAGTAAAATATGTATCTTCACTTGTTAATGGGGGGGGGGGGAATGGATACAAAGTATTAAAAAAGATTTAGAATTGGCCAAAATCACCAAAGAAGAAATTCTCATAAGAGACAATTTTAGAACAAAAGTTAAAAAATGGGAGGTTAAACCAGAGACAAAAGCTCCAAGAACCGGAACTAAGTGGAGTGAACAGAGAAAAGGTGAATTCTCACAAAGAATGAAAAACTGGTGGGTGGATAAAAAGGACAAGAAATCCCAAAAACAAACCAGATTTACTTAGCGTCTTCCACTTCGGGAGCTTTACGACTAATAATAATAATAATAATAATAAAACAGTGTTCACAACTACAAACCTAGAAGTTACCAGACTACAAACCAAATATGGAACAATCAACAGGGTGTCTTTTTTTAAATATTTAGGAGAAGTTATTTCGGAGAAATTTTCACAGCAGGAGAGAATAAAGAAAGCTCGTAAAGACCTAGGGCTGGTGCAATTTATTTATAAAAAAAAATGCTTGTCTCTTCACACAAAAATTAGACACTACAACACAGTGATCAAGCCATCAATGCTTTATGCCAGTGAGACCCTGAACCTCAACAGGAAAGCCGATTTAGAAAATTTGAAAAAGGAGGAAAGGATAATAAGGAAAATTCTCGGTCCAAGATTAACTGAAAACGGTTATAGATTACTAAAAAATAACAGTTGAGCAACATTCAAATATTGTAACAGACATGAGGAAAAGACGTCTTAAATTTTTTGGTCATATCATGAGGCTCCCTGATCATAGAGTTACAAAAAAGATGGTAAAATATGTAGCTTCGCTTGTCAATGGAGGGGAATGGATTTGACACGTTAAGAAAGATCTAGTTCTGGAAAAATTACTGATAATGAAGTTACCAATCGAAATAGTTTTAGAACAAAAATTAATGAATGGGAGGTTATTCCAGAGGTTAAAATTCCAAGAGTTGGAACAAGATGAAGTGAGGAAAGAAAAGCTGATTTTTCTCAGAAAATGAAAGGCTGGTGGGCAAACAAGAAAAAACACCAAATAATAATAATAATAATAATAATAATAATACTTAGGCTTACAATCTAACAATGATAATACCTAATTTAACAATACATTTAAAAAAAAACTTTTGTACTGTACTAAACTTTTTACTAAAGATTATTATCTTCTGTTCGTAAGTTAAATCTTTTATATGTACAGCTTCAGCAAACCCCTTGAAACCTTAATATTTCGTAAGAAAAATACATCTTCACACATTTTATTATTAATAAGTATACTTCTTTCCATAAATGTATAAGAAAACACAAATAATATAAATTAAACCATTAACTTTTCTTAAATCAGAACTTTAAACTAAACAATCAAAAATACTTCAACTTCGCTTATATGATTAACATTGGTGAAGATATGATACCTTTTGTGTAGTGTACAAGGGTCTACAAAAAAATTATTTTATGCCATCTGTTGTTGTTTAGGTCATCAGCCGAAAGGCTGAATTGAATTTGTAGACGTTTTACTAAGTAAACACAAGGAGTGAGGTGGTTTACCATTGCCACAACTCACTGAGTGGAAAACTATGCTTATCAGCATGCCGAGCCGTCTGAAGAGCACAAATTTTTCACTCTGCAATGACACTTTCACTTCATTCACCACAGGGTCTGGCTGTATAATGAAATTTATTACTTTCAGAGGAGATAACTCTGATTAGTGTCTTTTACACCGCTACCTCTTCTGCTCTTAAATGATTCAGCCATTTAATTGGGTGACCATGTGATAAAAAACAGAAATATTTATTTTTTTAGCCCTGCAACGAACAGATTGAGTGTAAATAATTTCACACTCCACCTGTTTTTTACGGGCACTTATGCCATCTATTGTCATTATAAATTCAACTATATCAGTTTCTAGTTGTTTATAAAGAATGTATAGTCCAGCCTCTCTTAGTTTACTCCTAATGTAAACAAATAATGACGTCACTGAGCATGCGCATTATATCAAAATATGTACACGCTGATTAAAATGTAACAACAAAATACTTTCAAAAGTATTTAAATACAAAATACTTTTAAAAGTATTTTTCTAAATGAAATTGTTAGGCCTACATCATATATATCATGACTGATGTTTTTAGTACTTTAAGTAATTATAATTTAAAAATCTGGTGTGAAACACTCACACAACTTTCTCTTGCCAATGCAAATAATTAATAATAAACCTAACATTATTAATAAAATATTAAAAATAAACAACAACTAACCTCAAAAACATAACCTTATTTTAATCATGAGTGGAAGACGCAAAATGAAAATCGAACTCAATTTGGCTTAAAAAAACGGAAAATCACACTTTCACGCTAAACTAGGCTCTGTAGAGAAAAATTCTCTAAACAAAAGTTGTAGATCTTTTAATTTTCTATAACTTTTATTATATACACTTTTGTCGTAAAATGCATACTAAGACCGAAATGTTAAAAAAATCGATTTTTCTCACGTTTTCGTGAGAAAAAAACAGAAAATCGCAAATTACCGCTAAACTAAGCGTTATACAAAAAAATGTTTGAAACAGAAGTTGTAGGTTTTTAAATTCTCTACAACTTTTATTATATAAGTTTTTGCGCTAAAATTTATATTAAAGCCGTAATCTTAAAAAAACAACGTTTTTACGTGAAAACAGCCTTACCGAGAATTTCAGCAGACATGGCGCCTACCCTATCTTGTAGAGAATAAAAAATTGAGTAAAATAGGCGATTTTAAAAAAAATCTTAGGACCAGTTTTTGAGAAAATCGCAAAAACTGAAAAATTATACGAATAAACTACTACTTCCGGTTGACCGATTTTGATGAAAATGTTCGTGTCGCGTCCGGTAGTGGTATGTAACTTAAGTTTCAAGTTTCAAGTTCGTACGATGTTCCGTTCTTGAGATATTCTGTTCACACACACACACACACACACACAGACACACACACAGACACACAGACACACAGACACACACACAGACCAATCGCTAAAAACATGTTTTTTGGATTCAGGGGGTCTGAAAACGTATAGATCCGGTGAAAACTCGATTTCGAAAAATCGACATGAAAACAATACTTTCCTTCCTATATATTCATATAGGCAAGAGAAAGTAAAAAACAGTTAACTTAATACGAATACTTCAAACAGCTGTACTGAGAATTATTACGCTTGGTGAAGATTAAGTCCCTTTTCACACGTTCGGTCACAAAAAATATAGTTTAATGGTCGGCCGGCTGCGGATCACAGAGTGACGTCACGCTGGGAAAAACCGGCTGACCTTCGTTCTCAAATAATTTTTTTTCTTTATTTTTTTTGCGCCCTGGAGACTCCAGGAGAAGTATAGGACATGTCGTCAGATATAACACCTGGAATACATATAAGAATCACACAATGTATCACTACTCTCAAGAAAGAAATTCTTGTACGCTATAAAAAGTTTCACCGATCAAGTAATTTTTCATATTTTTTTTAAAAGAATTCAAATCCTCACAACACTTTAAAAATTGGGGTAATTTATTCATGAATTTTCTCCCTGCATAAGTCGATTTTTGTTCAAACAATTTTGTGGAGTGATTAGCCACATAATAATCATTCCTGTTTCTCGTGTTATGATTCATAGTGAACATTGAAATTCTGCATAAAATTATTTTGCCTAACATACATAATCACCTCAAAAATGTAATACAGTAGACTCTCAAAAATCCGGATCGCGCTAGTCCGGACTCCGAATAGTCCGGACGATGATTTTTTTTCACTTTATTTTCTGAAAATTTACAACTTATAAATTAACAACCAGTAATAAGTTTTCATGGGATTGGCCCGATGAACGGATCATGCGATTAGCACTATAATTTGTGTGTATGTACTGTCACCGGATGGCGACGTTAAGTGGCAACCTTATTAATTTGGTGGCCCTGAAAAGGGCCGTTTAAGCGGTGGTCGTCTGTCGTAGTCGTCGTGGCGGTCGGAGGCTGGGCGACACGGCGTGTCGTAGTCCAGCGGAGACGTCATCTTCTTCCCTCGCAGTAGTGCGTCGATGGCTGCTTCGTCGGGTCCGGTGGGCGTAAGGCTCGATCGAGGGACCGCTGTGGGCATCGCTCGCGTCAGCGGGCGATGACGGTCCGGTCGACGGCCTACGGTGACGGGACGGCGAGCGGAAGCATCATCTTCTCTCTTGCGGGGTCGTCGATTAGTTCTCGCTGGAGTCCGGCAGCCGTGTACCGTGGTGGACGTCTCGTCTGCTGTCTGGTGGAAGTGAATCCCTCGGTGTCTTGATTGGAATTGATTCCTGGCTCAGTGCAGCGCTCTTTATATAGCTGCTGTTGTAGAGAGCGGCTACTGGTTTGGCCTTGATGACAAAGGCAGCCGGAAGGTTTGTCGGGCGCCGCTACAGGGCTTTGCGGTGGGGAGCCGAAAGCCTTGTCGCTATGCCGTCAAAGGCCGGAAGAATTATTGAAGCCGGCAACACAGTAAATGATTAATTAGAAGGGGTGGCGGTGACAGTACTTTTTAATAATAATTGCGTATATAAAATGTATGTAAATGACATTTTTTGTCATTTTGGGCCCACAGTAGTTTGCGTCGTCGGGAGCTCTGTGTTTCAGTAAAATCTATGTTTATGATTTTACGAGGCATTTTATTTAATCCCAAAACCGTACTTTACTAAGCACAGTACCGTACTACAGTACATTTAGATTTCATTTAGTTGATCGTGTAATTACTCTATAATTGAGACATATATGACGTTCATTGTTACATGTTTGAAATCCGTAATTTGCAAATCTTACAAAGAGTGCAATCGAATCTTATTACGGTACAGTAGCGTTAAGTTTAGTCAATGTTTGTGCTTCGTATATTGAATAATTACAGTACCGGTAGCCTACTGTAATTTATTAGGCCTACAGTGTTTTCAAGTTTTTTCAGAAGCTCACTCTTATATTAGCAGATAAACGTTAATGCTTATTGTCATAATTATTCGCCATAAAGACGAAATTGCCAACCTCCGGGAAATCCGGATTTTTCGAAATCCGGACCGGCCGTCCGCCACATTAGTCCGGATTTCTGAGAGCCTACTTTACTAACATTAGGCCTATGAATGTTGGATAGTAGGCTAATCACTAATCACCTGTAACGTGTCTTCCCCTTCGCCGTAGCTGATTGAAGATTTCTCGTTGTAGCTTGTTCCTAATGCGATCGTGTAAAGGTTTTTCACATCTTTGAAGGTGGTTTTCAGTGCGATCCTTCCAACACGAGGTGCATTCACGGTCACATCCAGTCGACCCCACACGATCGGTTCATATCCATAATTACCGACGTCCGTGTTTGGAACCGGTGTCGTATCTGATTTAATTAAATAATTTCAATTAATTACATTAAAATTATTACCTTTTATTTTAGTTTTTAAAAAATCTGGTGTGAACCGCTCACATACTTTCTCTTGCCAATGCAAATAATTAACAATATAACCTAACATTAGTAATAAAACTTTAGAAATAAACAAAAACTAACCTTAAAAAAACATAACCTTATTTTTATCTTGAGAGAAACACGCAAAATGAAAATCAACCTCAGTTTGGCTTTAAAATACGGAAAATTACTCTTTCACGGTAAACTAGGTTCTGTAGAGAAAAACGCTCGAAACAAAAGTTTTAGATCTCTTAATTTTCTATAAATTTTATTCAATACATTTTTGTCGTAAAATGCATACTAATGCTGCATTCTTTAAAAAATTGATTTTTCACACTTTTCGTGAGAAAAAATCAGAAAATCAAATCGCTAATTACAGCTAAACTAAGCGTTAGCCTATACAAAAAAAAGTTTGAGTTAAAAGTTGTTGGATTTTTAATTGTCTACAGTTTTTATTATAAAAACTTTTGCGCTAAAATGTATACTAAAGCCGTAATCTTAAAAAAACAATTTCTTTACATGAAAGCAGCCTTACTAAGAATTTCAGCAAACGTGGCGCCTACTCTATCTTGTAGAGCATAATAAATTAAGTAAAACAGGTTATTTTAAAGAAAAGTCGTAGGACCAGTTTTTGAGAAAATCGCAAAAAAGTAAAAAATTACACGAATAAACTACTACTTCCAGTTGACCGATTTTGATGAAAATGTTCGTAACTTAAGTTTTAAGTTTCAAGTTCGTACGATGTTCCATTCTTGAGATATTCTGTTCACACACACGCACACACACACACACGCGCACGCACGCACGCGCGCGCGCGCGCACACACACACACACACACAGACCAATAGCTAAAAACATGTTTTTTGAGTTCAGGTGGTCTGAAAACGTGTAGATCCGGTGAAAACTCGATTTGAAAAAATCGACATGAAAACAATACTTTCCTTTCTATATATTCATATAGGCAAGAGATAGTAAAAAAACTCAATGTTGAGCGATAACTCTTCCTCCGTATCGACGTTCTCTAGAGATGGAATCGATACTGTCTGATCACCTTCAACTATCGCATTCGCCGGTACCTCAGATATATCTTGCCACTGCGAGAGGTGTGGCCGCTGCGCTATATCGGCAGCAGCAACCCCATCACAGCGCCAACAGCGGGCAAAATATGAACTAAAGACCGGCGTAAAAATAGTACAGTAACAAGATGCCTATATTTCTAACGAATACTGTGAAAATTAGAAGCAATAAATTTTACCACCCCTAATGAACCAGTTACAGCACAGAAGATGTGTTAAATGCCGATGAGATAGGATGAATTTTAAATGTCAGGCCTACCTGAAGGAACACTAGCTTTAGAAAGAGATCACAATCTAAAGGTAGGTCTATTTTTGTCTCGTTATTTTTTATTTTTTTTTTTTTGGTTTAACGTCCGACTGTTTTGCAAATTGCTGCTAATGCAGACGGTGAAGGATGAAATGAATTATTTTTAACGTATGAAAAAATGCCATGCCCGAGTGGGATTCGAACCCAAGACCGCGTGATGAGAGGCGAGCACGTTACCAACATCGCCAACGCGGCCGGCTATTTTTGTCTCGTGTATTATAAACATGAGAAAGTGAGAAAGGAATTCCCCTTGGACTCCACATCAGGTGTAATACTATCCAAACCGGATTGCAACGGCACCTTAAACGCTACTACTCTGCCTGATATTATTAGCTACTATTATAAGAAACGAAAACCAGACTTACAGTTAACTTAATTTATTGACATTTATGCAATCTGAAATAAATTAAAAAGTAAGTGAAAAAAAGTATTTTTTGAAATCCCAGTTGCCTGTAAGACGGCACACTTTCTATCATTCAATGATACATCAGGTCCCTCCCTCTTTCACTTCCCGCTCAAAATACGTTATCACATTATTAATAATTTCACGATTTTTGACTATGCAAAACTTGACCCGTTTTACCGACTTTATTTTTTCCCTTTATTTTCACTCATTCTATATGAACTCAGAACTGAACCGAGTCAACGGAAAAGTAAACAGCTTTTAATAATATTAGACACTATATTAGAAATTAAAATCCGATAAATAACAATATAGTAAACGATAAAAATGAATACATGAGATAGAACAAACAACAAAGATAGATTATAACATTTGTGCAGAATAACACTTCACTTCAATAACTAACTAATTAATCACTTGAATACACTAAGGTTAGAACTCAACTAGAGAGAGAATAGTGAAATAGGACTACTCCCACCACCCCTTAGACTAGCCCTGTGTTTCCCAAAGTGTGCGCCGCGGCGCCCCGGGGCGCCGCAGGCCACGGATTTAAAAATGTATATGAAATAATTTTTTGTTTGAATTGTAATTATATTTTATAAGATATCATATTAAAATTTCATATATAAAACTTGCCTGTGGTTTTTCGAATATATTTACTCTCCTCTGCCAACTTGTCTTTCATAATAATTATAATATAGTTTTTACAATTATAATATTCTTAAAATCCGCCAAGAGCTTACAAAATAGCAGTTTTTCCTAGAAAATACATATTATTTGAAGCTTGAATTTTTGCCTCAAAATGATTAAAATGCTGTTTTTGAACGTTTAATTTTCAAAAATTTCATACCCCCCAGCCCACATCCCCTGGAAGGTGTGAACCCCCAACGAAATACCTCACCAGCTGCCACTGAGCAAGGTAGAGGGGCGCCGCCGTAACCTTAAAAAATCACAAGGGAGCCGCGAGGTCAAAAAGTTTGGGAAACACTGGACTAGCCCAGGGCACTGTGACGTCACTTTTCCCTTTACAGAATATTTTCACTGTACCGACACACACATTAACCATTTTTCTAGATTTGTGGTTCTGTAGGCCTATTTGGAATTTCCTTGATTTTCGCAATTAGTAGGCCTATCGTATTCCGTTCAGCTGTATTACTTTTATCATGCATCAGTGACTGACTAATAGGCCTACAGAAAAGTATGATAGAATGATATGATACAGGCTGATTTTTTAGTCCTGTTACCCAATTGTTAATGTCTGGTAATATTTTTCTAAAAAAAATAAATTTTGTTTTGTGACACTAAGTTGTAGCCCTACTCAACCAGTATGGATATGGCAGTGTGAGTTGATTCTCCTTGAGCTGTGTAAAATTTTGTGCCATTTTCAGTCTTGGCTACGAACAGAATGCCTTTTATCCTAAAACAATCTCTTGTTTAAATCTGGAGGCTGAAGCTCTAGAACTAATCGTATGTGATACGGATACAATTTCAATTTTTTAGCAGATTTCTGAGCACTCGAACATGACAAATCAACATGCGAGGAAAGTTTTTGTAAACTTTTCCATGGAGAATTGAGCAATCTTGTTTTCACATTCTCTTAACGTCATCTGTCAAGAGAGTTGGTCGACCACTACGTTTTCTGCTGCAAACAATACCTGCCTCTAAAAATCAGTTAGTTAGCCTAGAAATTGACTAGAATAGAGTGGAGGAACACCAAAAAATTTAATTTGAAATGATTCTTTTAAACTCACATACGATTTTGTAGCAAAATATTGTTCAAGAATGAAAACCCGTTGTTCTAGGGTGAAAGACATTCTGTTCGTAACACAACTGGAAACAGCACAAAATTTTACGCAACTCAAGGAGAATCAACTCAAACTGTCGTATCTATACCGGTTGAGTAGGGCTACCAACTTTGTGTCACAAAACAAAATATCCCTTTCTTAGAAAAAAATTACCAGACATTAACAATTGGGTAACAGGACTAAAAAATCACCCGGTATGATAGAATGATATGATATGATGGAATAGATTAGGCATACCTTCAATCAACCATTCTACATCTTCACCGGAAGCACCGCCGCTCACTGCATAATGTGTTACGACAGAAGCTGTTTCTGGATCGGCCCATTGCAGGATCGGAGTTCCTCTTCCCTTCTTTCCTGCGGCTACAACGCCATTATTCCACCTCACCCAAAATTCTCTGTGTTCGTCTACTTTTAAAATATCTTGTGTATTAACCCAAGCCTTGTCTTCCTTTTTGCCTGTCTTATCGTGTTTACGAATGACAGTCTTTTCATTGTCTTTCGCTCCAAAAATTATCTGAAAAACAACAACAGATTTCATCTGCAGAAGATATAGCGACCACATTTTTCAAATTTACTTTATACGTCTGACAAAATTATCTTTGTTACCTGAGGCCACTATAAATGCTATTTAAGTAAATTAATAGCATTTATTTTAAATGCTATTGTGATTCATTTTATTGCATTATTTTTATTTTTTTTTAATTACAAAAGAACAATTAAAAATTTCAGTTAAATTCAAGATATTCACACTGTATAGATTAGGCCTTACTTTTTTATTCTTTTGTGTAAACAATAATAATTATAGTAAACTTAAGTTATAATGAAATTCAAGGGCTCGGCATTATTTGTTGTTTATAACCGGATGCGCCTATACGCCGTAAGCCTACTCTATTATCTTCCGATTACCGGAATAGGCGAACCAATATTTAATTTCAATTTCCCAATAGTTAATTTCAGTTTTACTGACTCCACTTGGTTACTCGTTTGTAGGTGAATATAGGCTATAATGGAGTTTTCCCTTTTCCATCTTATCTTGGATTATCGGCTGTTGGTCGGTAATTGACCAGTTAGGCCCATTTGGTTGGTGTCTTAGTGTCTGGAGTAGTCGCCTGCTGTCCCTAGCTCACATTCCATTTCGCTCCTCTACTCATGGCATATAAATAATTTACATTCCGTAATGTTTTCGCTTCTTGTATGGCCACTTCATTTTTAAATACCGGGCAGTTACGGATCGGAGGAATCCTGCCCACCACAGATACACATCCTTAAAACCTTCATCAGGGTGAAGAGGATCACCGCAAATGAAGGCCGGCCCGTGGTGTAGTGGTCAGCGCAACTAGCTACTATGCCGGGGTCCCGGGTTCGATTCCCGGTCAGGTCTGGCATTTTTTTCATCTGTAAATCACCGCATATCATTACCTACGCACAAGCCCAAGGCTTATGTAGGCATCATCACTTAATAAAAAAAATACACGTCTGTTGCCGTTTGCATGATGTTGCTGTGTGACATCGGTTGTGAGATAGACGCACAAACATCTTATCGATGGATTTCAGTTGGTCTAACCTTCTCGGTAGTGTAGGTCGATCAAATCTTACTACATGCAGGCACTTCGCCATTTCTTTTCTAGAGCAATGCGGGAAATCTGCGCACACAATTATGCCTTTTGAGTAGCGTCCTGTGTGGTTCAAAAATATGCGAGCCATGCCAACCTAAAATGGTCGTGGTTTGTCTCGATCTACCACAAATTTAGTCCAGAATGGACGCAAACATTGCCCTGTTAGCCAGCTTAAAAATAAGGGTGCCATGGCGGTATCCGCCCTTGGCGTGGGCCCAAGGAAGTAGATTCCACAGAGGAGATTCCACGCACATGGAATGGTTACATAAGGGCGATAAAGCAAATGGTTTACAAAGCCCTTCGTCATCTATATAGACCTAATGTCCTATCCATACTCGTATATCTTTTACGTAACCTTTTCTTCCAATTTCTTCCAGTATATTCTATCCTAAAAGAAATCGGTGCGTTAATTTCGGCTGATTGAGAATTCAAGTAAAAGTACTGCGATCTCCTGACCTCACGTCATCAGACTTTTCCAAGTGGGGTTGAACAATGTCAATTGTTCACTGAAAGCGGATTAAAAAATCCATCTAAGCAATTTGATTCAGTAATAATACCTTAGCAGCTGCCGTTATACTTGGAGCAACGTCGTTGGTACTAAGCGACACCTTTATTCTTTTCACGATTGGACTACAATACGAGAGTAATGGTTAATAACCGTCTACGCTTATTACCAACCTGTTGTTGTTTAGGTCAAAAGCTGAAAGGCTGGTTTGAACCTGTAGAGGTTTTACTAAGTAACAACGAGGAGTAAGGTGGTTTACCATTGCCACAACTCACTAAGTGGAAAAGTATGCTTATCAGCATGCCGGGCCCTCTGAAAAGCACATATTTTCCGCTCTGTAAATGACACCTTCACTTCATTCATCACAGGGTCTGGCTGTATAATGAAATTCATTACTTTCAGAGGAGATAACTCTGATTAGTGTCACAATACACCTCTACCTCTTCTGTTCTTAAATGATTCAGTCATTTAATTGGCTGAACATGTGAAAAGAAACAGAACTATTTATTTTAGCCCTGCAACGAACAGATTGAGTGTAAATAGTTACCAACCTAACAAACATTTTTCAACGCCAACGAATCGGTCAGTAAAAACGTGATTTAGCAAAATAGACCTGAAATGAATAGTCTACTACTAGGGCCTACTTTTTTGAATTAGCCCTACGTCACCCGATGTAGGCCTAATTTTGGGTCGTCGCCCAAACAAACCACTATTACCGTTTTAAATGGCTTAAAATATCTGGTAACGGCCGGAAAATTGTATTTGGCTAACAGATTGTTTATATTTGATAAATTTATAAAATAAGTTACTCGTAATTTATTTTTCACTTTTTCTAATTAGGCTAATTGTTTAACGAGCCGTGTAAAAATGTACAACGATAACGCTACTTAGGAGAAATAACATTGTAACATACGCGTCACTTGTTAACACGTTGACTGCTAGTGTAAATATGATTTTTATTGTGTGACCCAAATATATATGTCGCACTTGTCTTTAAAAATGGGCCATGTGCATGAAAAATGAGTCACAGTACATAACTAATTTTTAAGTCGTGTGTTACAAAATGTGGTTTCTAAAGCTATGGCTTCAAAGAGTGACATTGTGCACTTAGCTTGCACTCATATCAACAAGGCTCTCTTTGTCTCGTTTGATAGTTGGCCTTTTTCAAATAATAGGACATTGCGTATACAGGTAGTTTTCCTCTTTTCCTGTAGTACAATGCAATGCTGCTATTATTAAATTTTTTTTTCTTGCTTATTTTGGTTGATTGAAATAGTCTAGAGTACTTTGCAACTAAACCCAGTTGTCTATTACATTTTTTGTCGTACCACAAAAATGGGTCACATGGCTCGGAAATGTAAAATCATTCCAGTTGGCCATGTTGCCCAAAAGTGTGTCACAACTTTATTTAACAAAAAGAATTATTAATTAAAATACGTAGGTAAAATAACAAGAAAAATGAATAAATTATTAAAAAAAGTACGATGGCCCCGCTGTAACTGTCACAAAATTTAGTGTGGCAGTCAACGTGTGAATGCTTTTAATTTGACTGCCAAAATCGATATATCGAATGGTGGGAGCCACACCACATCAACAGATCAAGCAAAAAAGATGAAAGTGTTACCTCGTATTTCAAGAGGAAATCATCGTCTGTACCTTCCGCCAATGCAACGTAAGCATCGCTGCTTGCTTTAACAGAAAAATTAATTGATCCTTGGGTTATAGGTTCAAATACATAAGTTTCTGTTACTGGGCATGCCAACACAAATTTCGTTGGCTTCATTAACTCTGCAACAATAAAATTTCATAAATCAGTTGTACAATTGTTCCTTAAGGTATTAAGGGCTAATTTGGTTCCCTAAGGTAACAGAGTGACCCCTAGAGACAGCCGCACAACTGTAAATAATTTTCAAAATTTAAATGCGATTACTCAGGTGCTGATTCTACCGTTAACAATCTGAAAAAGCAAAAAGTGGTTTGTGTCACTTTCTTTTCAATGCAAAATAATGAAGCATGCAACTCATGTTAATTATAAGTAAACATGGTTAAATGACCTAATTTTATTCATCAGTGAATGCCGCTGCATGGAAATCAACCTTTGTAGGACTTGATTCTGTAAAACTAGTTCACTACACGGCAAAACTACTAACGGTTTCATAATCATAGACACCCGAGTTTCAACCCGAAGCATCTCCAAAACTATGGGTCAGATTTCAACATGCTTTACATAAAAATTTAGCTCATTTTATTCTGTGTTTACCTATATTAGTCCTACATTTTTAATGCTGTTTAAAAATTGCCATATTGAGGTGGGAAGACAAAAAGACCCGGTTTTTTGATACCGCAACAAATCTTTTGCGTTTAGAGGCGTGTAACTCGATAAATATTTAACCAAAAAGTTTAAAACTTTAACACAACATAGAAAATTATATTCTTACAGCGTGTTTGAAATTTCAAATTCATACGTTATTTAAATGTTGATTTATTAACAATATTCTGAACTCTTGCTATCTCGGTAACCGCTCAATCGTTCGGCACGGGCAAACTATCGTTGTTAACAGAGTAAAAAATTTAGTGCAGATAATTATGTTAATAACATGAAACATCGATTGGCCAATGTTGTGGTAGAAATTTTAGAATTTTGAAAAATAGATGGGTTATGCGGGGGGTGGGTGTTACTATTCATGTTGCTAGTTTGTGTACGTGACATTCTGTCGGACTGTCTACCTGAATTGACAGACTGCTTTGTCAATTCAGGTAGACACTCAGAGCCAGGCTACATGGGTAGTAGAGGGCCCACCCCCCGCATTACCCATCTATTTTTTTAAATTTTAAAAATTCTACCACAACATTGGCCAATCAATATTTCATGTTATTAACATATCTGTACTAAGTTTTTTACGCTGAATACAACGATAGTTTGCCCGTGGCAAACGATCGAGCGGTTACCGAGATAGCAAGGGTTCAGAATATTGTTAATAAATCAACATTTAAAGAACGTATGAATTTGAAATTTCTAACACACTGTAAGAATATAATTTTCTATGTTGTGTTAAAGTTTTAAACTTTTCGGTCAAATATTTATCGAGTTACACGCCTCTAAACGCATAAAATTTGTTGCGGTGTCAAAAAACCGTCTTCCAACCTCGATATGGCAATTTTTAAACAACATTAAAAACATAGGTTTTATAGGTAAACGCAAAATGAAATGAGCTAAATTTTGATGTAAAGTATGTTGAAATCTGACTCATAGTTTTGGAGATGCTTTCGGTTCAAACTTGGGTGTCTATGATTATGAAACCGATACCTAGTTCTGCAGAAATAAATGCTCGAAATGAAAGTTGGTAGTATTTTAATTTTCTGACACTTTTCTCGTGAAATTCCTCTTTCTTCGAATTTCAATGAGCAAAATACGACGAATCACTAATTGACACTAAAATAAAGGTGGTAGAAAAAGTGTTTTATATAAAAGTTAGGCCTCACGAGGCACACGTAGATGTATGCTAATACGTGAAACTTTAGACCAACGACGTAGGGCCTAACCAACTCAAACAAACAGATTTACACTCAAATCACGTGAATGGAATAGTTCGGAAGCTGTAATCTAGATTTAAGCATAGACTTTGATTCAATTAAAACCTCTTATACGTAATTTACCAGGCAACCCTAGAAGAAGCCCCCGTTTAAGATAGAGCGGAGACAACCCCACACAGATGAAAGATTTCGGAACCAAACCTCAATCAAATAAATTTACAGAAATTAAATGAATCTTCTGAAAACTAAAATTCTGGTGTGAAACACTCACACAACTTTCTCTTGCCAATGCTAATAATTAATAATAAACCTAACATTATTAATAAAATATTAGAAATAAACAAAAACTAACCTCAAAAACATAACCTTATTTTAATCATGAGTGAATGACGGAAAATGAAAATCGAACTCAATTTGGCTTAAAAGAAACGGAAAATCAAACTTTCACGCTAAACTAGGCTCTGTAGAGAAAGATTCTATAAATAAAAGTTGTAGATCTCTTAATTTTCTATAAATTTTATTATATACATTTTTGTCGTAAAGTGCATAACAGGCCGAAATCTTTAAAAAATCGATTTTTCACACGTTTTCGTGAGAAAAAAACAGAAGATCGTTAATTACCGCTAAACTAAGCGTTATACAAAAAAATGTTTGAAATAAACGTTATAGGATTTTAAATTCTCTACAACTTTTATTATATAACATTTTGCGCTAAAATGCATATTAAAGCCGCAATAGTAAAAAGAAAATGTTTTTACGTAAAAACAGCCTCACGCAGAATTTCAGCAAACATGGCGCCTACCCTATCTTGTAGAGAATAAAACATTGAGTAAACCAGGCGATTTTTCAAAAAATCGTAGGACCAATTTTTGAGAAAATCGCAAAAAAGTGTAAAATTACACGAATAAACTACTACTTCCGGTTGACCGATTTTGATGAAAATGTTCGTGTCGGGTCCGGTAGTGGTATGTAACTTAAGTTTCAAGGTCGTACGATGTTCCGTTCTTGAGATATTCTGCACACACACACACACACACACGCGCGCGCGCGCACACACACAAACACACAGACCAATCGCTAAAACATGTTTTTTGGGTTCAGGGAGTCTGAAAACGTATAGATCCGGTGAAAACTCGATTTCGAAAAATCGACATGAAAACAATACTTTCCTTCCTATATATTCATATAGGCAAGAGAAAGTAAAAAACAGTACATAAAATTAATGAATAAATCCTTATTAAAACTAATTAAATAAATACCGAATATTGCTATTGGTTAGTGGTGTTCTTTTCCAAGTCCTAAAGTAAAGTAACAGTCTACTTTAAGATTTTACATTATATCATACTTACGTTAGTTTTTCATCATATCAATTGTTTGTACAGCTGTGAATAAAGATTTTAAAGAGTAAAAATAGTTGGATACCCCAAAGAATTAACGACTGGTGATGAGATCTAGCCAATAACAGCAGAGGTCAAGTGTCAAGTTGCCACTTGGCTTTGGCACACTCTGTTACACCCAACTACAGCTGACTTTGTCAATCTTCCATGGACGGCGCGCGTATCTAGATGGTACTAAGGACATTTCTTTAAATCTTTACAATCTACGTACAGGTTCACAAAATATTTACGGCCTAAACTTTTTTCGTTGCAACACGAATAAAATTTGAAAAAAATATTAAATTTGTCTATGTAAAACTTACTGCAAAAATCTATGTTTAATAGCTCTTGAGAAAAAGACAAACCGTTAGCTTGGATGTAAATGAGCATCTGGACACAATATCTTTCATTTAACTTGAATAAGAAATCCATCATTTTTCACCTGCATGTTTTCAACGTATAAAGTCAATTTTTAATTTTCGCCTATTTAAAGATATTGTTCACGGATGAAATTAAGATTAAATTTCATTCCCAAACGAAATTTTTAAGGCTTTCTTAACAGAAAAATTTGATCGTTTGTTAGGTCTGTGTTGTTCAACCTGAAAAATTGGGTAAAACAGGCCGCAGAACTAATTGCCTCTCATAGTTTTGTAGATAATATTTGCTTGTTTTATGTTTAACGTAAAATAACTTTGCTAAATGCTACAACATTTAGACAATTTAAATTAAGTAAGTGAAAAATAAATGCGGTTATTAAAATTCGCCATTTATAGATTACAAAACCAGAATCAATTGTTACAACTATTACTATTTGTCAACAGAATGAAATGAAGTTTGCTATAAGTTGGCAATAAAAGCTTATCAACCATTCTCATATTAGAATATAAACGAGGGCCGTTTGGATTCCCTGCAATGGGCTCCGCTCGACCAATCCAATATATTCTAGTGCCAGTCATAACGAAAGGATATTATTGAAACTTCCCGCAGCTTCTATTATAAAATTTGTTAGATCGCCTTTTTTGTCGATCCGGTTTCAATAAACAGTTGACGTGTGATGTCGTGAGGTCACGGCAATTTCACCTGTCCATTAGACTAGTTTTCGAGTGTTATTGTCATAACTACGATAAACACGCTCTGGGACCCGTTTTATTCAATTCTTTAGGTTACAAACCATAAAAATTAAATTTAAATCGAATTGGCCTCTTTATTAATGCCTTAAAACTTTTAGAACGACCTCATTTCACCGGGTGAAATCTTTCGCTAGCCGTAACTCGGCAACAAAAATGTTTTCGGACCTATTTTTATAATATGAAAATTTTTTAAATTTTTAGCTGTACAATCATCAGAGCCGTTGAATTTTCAATCACCATTTTCAATCACCAATTTATACAAATAATTTGAACGCTAATTAATAGTAACCCACCGGGTTGGTCTAGAGGTAAAGTCGTCGCCAAAATCAGCTGATTTTCGGAGACGTAGGTTCCTGGTTCAAATCCTAGTAAAGGTAGCTAATTTTATACGGATTGAATGCTAGACAGTGGCTACCGGTGTACTTTGATGGTTGGGCTTCAATTAACCATACTCTCTCAGGAATGGTCGACCTGAGTCTGTACAAGACTACACCTCATTTATACGTCATACATATGATCCTTATTTCATTGGGTGATGGGGTTGCTTATTGTTCTCAATTGAACAGATTGCAACGTACACAAATTAGGGATTACAAGAAAAACAAATTAATAGTGATGCGACTATAGACCTACAGCAAGTAAATTTTAATGACAGACAGAATACAATTACCTGAAGGTGTAAAACTTTCCAAAGAGGGGCTAACTGTGAAGTGGCCGACAGCATCAGACGACGTGCAGACACCGAAGTGAGTGATCATGAACACCGGATTGGGATCTTCCCATGCTAGAAGTAACCGATCTTCAAAAAGAACATTCACCACGCCATTGAACCATGTGATGAGAAACTTCTTCTCTTTGTCTTTCGAGAGAATATCTGGTGTGTCAACTTGTACCTTTCATTGGAAAATCACAAAAAAACCAACAAAATTAAAAGAAATCTGGTGTGAAACACTTACAAAACTTTCTCTTGCCAATGCAAATGATCAACAATATAACCTAACATTAATAATAAAACATTAAAAATAAACAAAAAACTAACCTCAATAAACATAACCTTATTTTAATCATGAGTGAAAGACGCAAAATGAAAATCGAACTCAGTTAGGCTTAAAAATAAATACGGAAAATCACTCTTTCACGCTAAACTAGGCTCTGTAGAGGAAAACGCTTTCAATAAAAGTTGTAGATCTTTTAATTTCCTATAAATTTGATTAATACACTTTTGTCGTAAAATGCATACCAAGGCCGAAATCTTAAAACAATCAATTTTTCACACGTTTTCGTGAGAAAAAAACAGAAAATCGCTAATTACCGCTAAACTAAGCGTTTATACAAAAAAAATGTATAAAAATGAAATAAAAGTTGTAGAACTTCACATTCTCTACAAATTTTAGTACATAACGTTTTGCGCTAAAATGCATATTAAAGCCGCAATCTTAAAAAGAAAACGTTTTTACGTGAAAACAGCCTTACCCAGAATTTCAGCAAACATGACGCCTACCCTATCTTGTAGAGAATAAAAAGTTTAGTAAATGAGGCGATTTTTAAAAAAATCGTAGGACCAGTTTTAGAGAAAATCGCAAAAAAATGAAAAATTACACGAATAAACTACTACTTCCGGTTGACCGATTTTGATGAAAATGTTCGTGTCGGGTTCGGTAGTGGTATGTAATTTAAGTTTCAAGTTCGTACAATTATCCGTTCTTGAGATATTCTGTTCACACACAGACACACACACACACACACACACACACACACACAGACCAATCGCTAAAAACATGTTTTTTGGGTTCAGGGAGTCTGAAAACGTATAGATCCGGTGAAAACTCGATTTCGAAAAATAGACATGAAAACAATACTTTCCAATAGGCAAGAGAAAGTAATAATTAGGCTAACTGTGAAAAACTACCGGTGCGACAAAATTAATGTTTAGCTGTATTCATGTTTTAGTTGAAATGCTTCAGTAAAATGTATTGTGCGGGTCCAAGCTGCGTGTAGTTGCGGGCTGAAGGGTACCGGTCAGGTATAATGAATGAGTGACGCATGCTGGCAGGACGATTGTTGTATTACACTGATTCAAAACATTATTTTTCAAACTTCCGTATTTAACATATTTGTTTGTATTTATTACATTCATTTATTTACATATTACTTTCTCTTGCCTATATGAATATATAGGAAGGAAAGTATTGTTTTCATGTCGATTTTTCGAAATCGAGTTTTCACCGGATCTATACGTTTTCAGAGCTCCTGAACCCAAAAAACATGTTTTTAGCGATTGTTCTGTGTGTGTGTGTGTGTGTGTGTGTGTGTGTGTGTGTGTGTATGTGTGTGTGTGTGTGTATGTGTGTGTGTGTGTATGTGTGTGTGTGTGTGTGTGTGTGTGTGTGTGTATGTGTGTGTGTGTATGTGTGTGTGTGTATGTGTGTGTGTGTATGTGTGTGTGTGTGTGTGTGTGTGTGTGTGTGTGTGTGTGTGTGTGTGTGTGTGTGTGTGTGTGTGTGTGTGTGTGTGTGTGTGTGTGTGTGTGTGTGTGTGTGTGTGTGTGTGTGTGTGTGTGTGTGTGTGTGTGTGAACAGAATATCTCAAGAACGGAACATCGTACGAACTTGAAACTTGAAACTTAAGTTACATACCACTACCGGACGCGACACGAACATTTTCATCAAAATCGGTCAACCGGAAGTAGTAGTTTATTCGTATAATTTTTCAGTTTTTTGCGATTTTCTCAAAAACTGGTCCTACGATTTTTTTTAAAATCGCCTATTTTACTCAATTTTTTATTCTCTACAAGATAGGGTAGGCGCCATGTTTGCTGAAATTCTCGGTGAGGCTGTTTTCACGTAAAAACGTTGTTTTTTTAACATTACGGCTTTAATATAAATTTTAGCGCAAAAACTTATATAATAAAAGTTGTAGAAAATTTAAAAACCTACAACTTCTGTTTCAAACATTTTTTTGTATAACGCTTAGTTTAACGGTAATTTGCGATTTTCTGTTTTTTTTCTCACGAAAACGTGAGAAAAATCGATTTTTTTAACATTTCGGTCTTAGTATGCATTTCACGACAAAAGTGTATACAATTAAATTTATAGAAAATTAAAAGATCTACAACTTTTGTTTAGAGCATTTTTCTCTACAGAGCCTAGTTTAGCGTGAAAGCGTGATTTTCCGTATTTTTAAGCCAAACTGAGTTCGATTGTCATTTTGCGTCATTCACTCATGATTAAAATAAGGTTATGTTTTTGAGGTTAGTTTGTGTTTATTTCTTATGTTTTATTACTAATGTTAGGTTTATTGTTAATTATTTGCACTGGCAAGAGAAAGTTGTGTGAGTGTTTCACACCAGATTTTTTTTAATATAAATTGGTAAGTTAAATATTATAAATCCGACCAAGTTAATAACCCGGTAGGTGTTTGTTAAATTAATGCACCGGGTGATAAGAATATGTTTTTAGTCTAGTTAGTACACTTTACCGCTACAAATGTGTCAGCTGTGAAACACTACTAATTCATTCATACACTCATTCACTCTTTCACTACTATAACAACACACTGCATTCCTCCCAACTACACGGAGCTGCGACTCAAGCAGTACATGTGGTGCGAGTATAACACAGCCCTACAAGCAGAAGCTTGTAGGGAATTGAACTACTTTTGCTACGTCACATCCAAAAGGCCAACTACGTTATTTGTGATCAACAAAAGTCCAAGTGAGTGGACACACGTATTAGCGTGACCTACACTGCTATTGCCTAACCCTTTCAGTGCTGAAACAATGTTTTAAAGTTTGATGTAAAGTGCCTTTCAACTTGAATAAGGGTGTACAAAAAGTGCCAGCCCTTATATCAAAAACTTGCTGGCGTAAGCCTGCCATTGCCGACCAGAATTTCGACGTAACAGGAAAATAAAATTTTCTATTAAAAATTACTTTTTATTGTGTGCGTAAAAATAAGATATCGTTCTAACACTAAAAATATTCAAAATATTTTTTTTTAGTTTATTTGAAGTCATATTGGCAGCTTGGTCATTAGCAACTACTAAGAGGGTTTTGGTACCTTAACGGTGGTTTTAACTTGTTAAAATTTCCAGACCCTAGCCGGAAATCAAGGCCGCGTTGGCGATGTTGGTAACGTGCTCGCCTCTCATCACGCGGTCTTGGGTTCAAATCCCACTCGGGCATGGCATTTTTCATACGTTACAAAAATTCATTTCATCCTTCACCGTCTGCATTAGCAGCAATTTGCAAAACAGTCGGACGTTAACAAAAAAAAAAAAAAAAAAAATAGCCGGAAATCGAACTCAGGACCTTTTGTTTCGTAGGCTAGGGTGCTAGTTACTACGCCATGAAGCGGTTTCAAAATACATTATTCAAAATTAATTTCTGTTTAAAAGTTTTTTTTGGAAATGTTCGGTTATCCGGAAGCATGCACATTAAGCATAACTGACGGGGGTCCGGTAAACCAGATATTATAAATACGTAAAAAAATCTGGTGTGAAACACTCACACAACTTTCTCTTGCCAGTGCAAATAATTAACAATAAACCTAACATTAATAATAAAACATTAGAAATAAACACACAAACTAACCTCAAAAAAACATTAGTGAAATACACAAAAATAAAATCGACCTCAGTTTGGCTTAAAAATACGGAAAATCGCTCATTCACACTAAACTAGGCACTGTAGAAAGAAATGCTTAAACTAAAAGTTGTAGATCTCTTAATTTCCTATAAATTTTGTTATATACACTTTTGTCGTAAAATGCATTCTAAGGCCGAAATCTTAAAAAAATAGATTTTTCACACGTTTTCGTGAGAAAAAAACAGAAAATTGCTAATTACCGCTAAACTAAGCGTTATACAAAAAAATGTTTGAATTAAAGTTGTAGGATTTTACATTTTCTACAACTTTTATTATATAACATTTTGCGCTAAAATGCATATTAAAGCCGCAATCTTAAAAAGAAAATGTTTTTACGTAAAAACAGCCTCACGCAGAATTTCAGCAAACATGGCGCCAACCCTATCTTGTAGAGAATAAACAATTGAGTAAACCAGACGATTTTCGATTTTTAAAAAAATCGTAGGACCAATTTTTGAGAAAATCGCAAAAAAGTGAAAAATTACGCGAATAAACTACTACTTCCGGTTGACCGATTTTGATGAAAATGTTCGTGTCGGGTCCGGTAGTGGTATGTAACTTAAGTTTCAAGTTTCAAATTCGTACGATGTTCCGTTCTTGAGATATTCTGTTCACACACACACACCCGCGCGCGCGCACACACACACACACAGACATACACACACGCACGCACGCACGCACGCATGCACGCGCGCACACACACACAGACCAATCGCTAAAAACATGTTTGTGTGGGTTCAGGGGGTCTGAAAACGTATAGATCCGGTGAAAACTCGATTTCTTGAAATCGACATGAAAACAATACTTTCCTTTCTATATATTCATATAGGCAAGAGAAAGTAATATAGGGTGATTCAAAAAGAGCGCCGGTTTTGATATATCAAATTAAGAGATTTATTTTATTGAAAAACTGAAAATAAATACATCAACAAGTTCATCTTACCTTCCGATTTCATGTATGAAAAATGATGTCATGCATGTGTCCTCCTCTACTGCGCTGGCACGCATCAACTCTGTCCATGAAATTGGATATTACTGCACGACAAGTTTCGATTTCCATTTGCCCGATAACCCGTCGAATTTCCTCCTTCAAGTCATTGATGTTTCGGGGTTTATTGGCATACACCAATGACTTCAGATGACCCCAAAGATGAAAGTCACAAGGCGTCAAGTCACACGACCTTGGTGGCCATTGGTGGTCGGAATTACGAGAAATGATGCGATCCTGGAACCGTTCACGGAGCAACAACATTGTTTCTCGTGCAGCGTGACAGGTGGCACCATCCTGCTGAAACCACAACTCGTCAATGTCCATTCCATCCAAATGACGCCACAAAAACTCCCTAATCATCGTACGGTATCGGTCTCCATTTACTGTCACGGCTTGTCCTTATTGATTTTAAAAAAAGTAAGGGCCGATGACACCGCCCGACCAAAAGCCGCACCAAACTGTCACTCGCTGTGCATACATTTCCCTTTCATTAACCACGCGAGGGTTTTCTAAACTCCACATACGGCAGTTCTGTTTATTAACAAAACCGTTTAAGTGTGGAAGTGCGCCTCATCACTGAAAATGATTTTGTTTGCGAAGGTGTCATCATCCTGCCGTTTTCTCAATACCCAGTCAACAAACTGTCGTCTCTTCTGGTGGTCTGCCACTTTCAAATGTTGCGTCAACTGAATTTTATACGGGTGTTATTGGAGATCGTACCGAAGAATTCTCCGTACAGAAGAACATCGTAAACCCAATTGTTGAGAACGGCGACGTATTGATTTTGCTGGGCTAACAGCCACACTGTCACGAACCAACGCAACGTTTTGCTCAGTTCGGCCAGAACGACGACGTCCAGAACTTTTAAGGTCGACTGTTGAACCTGTCTCAAAAAACTTTTTCATGAGTCTGCGAACTGTTGATTCATTCGGTGCTTCATTACGTTCTAGAGTACCGCGAAGTCGCCTGACAGTAGCCGCATAACTCTCTCCACTCTGGTAAAATGTTTTGACGATTAACACTCGTTGTGCAATAGTAAATTTCTCCATGGTTAGACACAGACTGCGAGAGTACTACACTGCGAACAAGAGAAACTACAACTGAATCGTCAATCGGAATGTTCTCCGAAATAGAAATGAGGTCTAACAATGTTGCCAACCGATAAACAAAAATTTACCAGCCGTTTAAAAACCGGCGCTCTTTTTGAATCACCCGTTATATCGACGTCCTGTTTTCCGGACGTTGGTACTGAAAGGGTTAATAAATTTATTTTAAGGGTCGATGTAGGCCTATCACCAGTTGAAAAACTAACGTGATAGAGAAGTGGGTGAAATGTCCAAAATTCAAATCCTGAATCCTGAATCCTGGTTGAGAGGGCTGAGAAGCCCTATGATGGCGACATCGTGTTAAGGAACACCTGGTCGCTCGGGGAACAATTTTACCGAATAATTGCAACCTCATGAAATTTAGGGGGAATTTTATAGTTTAAAATTAGGAAATAGGATTCTGGCTCTTGCGGGATTGGGACTGGGACTTCAAAGGAGGTAATGTATTTTAAGAAGTTACTCGTGGATGAAAATTTATATTAAGGGACAAGTGGGTTTAAGAGCGGCCCTTTTCTTTTCTTTTTTTTTTTTTTTGTTTTTCAGTGGCCTTTTTCAGTTATGTGGGAGTTTTATTGTCTTGAGGAGGGGAAGGCACGCACCGTACTTAACGTGGACAAATGGTACAATTTTAGGTAGGGGTTAGTTTATGATTTTAGGGGAGACAGAAAGGGTAGAGTTTGGCATAATCACCGGCCTTTTATTTTCTAAGTGTTTAATAATTTAAAATGGCGGCTCTTTTCACCGTAGTGGAGTGATTATGCATAGGAACATGGGGACTACTACCAACTGGGGGGCGTGAGTCATACAAGTAGATGAAGGGGCATGGGTATATAAGAGGAATACAGGGCGGAATAAAAATGTGGCAACTCAAAATTTTGATAAGTGGGTCATACTGGAATTTAGATTAAGTCGTGGAATGGTAATGGCATAATTTCCTAGAAAATGCACAAACAGTGAAGTGATGGAACATTGTCCAGTGTATGCAAACAACATTCTTTTCCCAATGGCTTTTTGGTTTGCTAGTAATTAAATAAATTTCCAAGTGAACGCTGAAGCAAATTGTGTATTTGATACAAATGCCGCGCTTATTCAAGTAAGCAATAATTGAGTAGTGGTCATAAATGAATTCAACGTAGTGTTAATATTTGGGGCTCATCAGTTTGATCCCCAATAGCTGCCTTGTAGGGCTCACTCACTTTTCCGAGTCTCCTGCATGCAGTTATGAAAAATCCGTTAACTGCGACTCCAAATGATTTGCAAGTTTTGTAGAGTTTATTCACGGGTTTAACGGAGGAAATTATTTTATTTATATTTTTCTATTCGTTTATTATCTGTTCATCTAACATTGCATTCTTTCTACTTATTTTGGATAATTCTAAGATTATTGTTTCTTTATTCCTCTCTTGTTCTTGGTAGAAATTTTAATGAATCCTTGGGTAGGTTTTTGTATACAAACAGCTACCCCCTTTGTCGGCTAGTTCCAGTTGTAACTTGGATTATGGATGAACTGAGTGCTGTTTTCAAGTGCGTACTGTTAACGAAATTTTCTAAAAAGTACGTTAAGAAAAGCAGGTCTATCTAAAGGAAACATTGAATGCAATTGGTTGTAGGGAGGAGTCGATTATCATATGGAAATAACAATTTTTATTGTTAATTAAGTTTAATTTATAAGTTTGAATAGCATTTTGTAATCATTTTAGCCTAGGTAATTAAACTGTAATTTGTTTGCGATCTAAGCGTAATTGTTAAATTTAATTAAACTACCTCTAAATTTACCTCTACTTAACTAATCGATACCTCGATGTAACGAAATGGTGCCATACTGCACATAGCAACATTGTAGGCCTACTATAGTAGGCTACTCTACATTATGTTCTGTAAAAATAATCGACAACTGTTTTTTATAAGTTTCTGTGGCCTTTGACGCAGGCCTGCACTCGTGTGGTTTCCGTACCTCAACTGTAACTGTTTAAAAACACAATACATTCTTCACTACACAAACAACAACAAGTGGGTTATTTTCATTATTCTCTACTCCAATTACCACAATTACTTCTAACCTATAACAACAGAAATAGTGATACTGAAAATTGAAGCGGATTTACTAGGTTAGGTTAATTGAATGCGAGGTGATCACGTGCACAGGTCTTGTGGTCGCAACCCTTGAAAATTCCAATTCTAAGTATCATCCGCTCTAAAACCGGCGGTACACCATCAATTATAACCTCAGGTTTGTATTTCAATGGGTCACTTATCTTTAGATTTGGGTTAGCCAAAATAACATCTGCTAGAACTTCGTTATTGTCCTAATTCGGATTCAATACAAAAATAACACCAACCCCTCGTACATTAGCCGCTTTCTTCATCTTAATAGTTTTTTCATTTTTAAGGGTAGTGTGTGTATGGCTATCCTAAGCAATGTTAATGTTTGTACCTTTTTCTCACCAACCACTACACCTAGAGCTACAACTTTTTTTTGTATTTAAGGCCACTCTTTGGTACATAATTAGAATGTGTAGCATTTAATTCTGATAAGAATTATGATTTTCCCAATTTTTTTAAAGAGACCATTTTTTTCATCGAAAATTCACCGAAAATTTTTTTCCCCCACAATTTTTAATATTTTTAAAAACGGCACATTCAATAAATAGAACTGGACGATTAACATACTCCATAAAAATTTCAGCCTTGTACCTTTTGTGGAAGCTGAGGAAAAGATACATAAAGTTCTAAAAATGACGTTTTGAGATATTCCGTTTAAAGTTTGAGAAACAAAAACACGGAGTGTAAACTAAGACAGACCACAACAAAAATTGTGCAGGTTATAAACTTTAATGCGATACTGCCAACCTATGAATACATGATAAAAATACATTAGAGACGGCAGTGTGAAAAAGTAGTAAAATAAATCACAGTAAAATATTAATCGAAAAGAAAAATTATTTTGTAAAAATTTGTGACAGATGGCAAAATCAGCTTAAACATACAATCACAAAAAAAAATTGATGAAATATTTTTTTCTAGTTGGCGTAGCAACAAGATTCTAACGCCGTTTTAAAGCGCACGCACATTTCAAATTGTATTTTTAACGAAAAATCGATAATAATTGTTTTATTTTTTCATTCCACACTCCCCTTAATACTGTCTTTTAATGACAGTTTCACTTTTACACTCGCTTGTACAAACCCCACACCCTCCTTTGGTTTCACTAATACTACGTGGTAGTTCGGTCTAAGTCTTTTGATATTTTCTCCCTTCTTTTCTGAAATTTTTTCTTCATTTATTTATTTTTTGGTAGCTGCACTTCTTCAGCAAAAGAGTTTTTTCTCTGTCCTTCAACTATCTTAGCGGCTAGCAGGTCTATTCGTCGATCTATTTTTTCAAATTTTCGTTCAATGTCAATTAAATATTCAAGGAACTGACTGCGAGGATTGGTTATATCGTTAGAATTCTGTACTTGTACTTTCAGGTTCGATTCATCCTCAATATTAAATTTTTTTTTTTAAATTATTTAAATCACAAAATTGTACTTGTACAATACACACACAAATGTTACAACAACTCGATACAATAAAATATTTCGCCGACTTAGTGAATAGACTCGACCGTCATCCAGCAGTCTGTCATTATGAGACGTAATTACGTAAACCTGCCCATAACAGACAGATGGAGAGTCAAATTAATTACTCTTAATCTGTTCGTTGCAGGGCTAAAATAAATAGTTCTGTTTCTTATCATATGGTCAGCCAATGAAATGACTGAATCATTTAAGAACAGAAGAGGTAGAGGTGTAAAAGACACTAATCAGAGTTATCTCCTCTGAAAGTAATGAATTTCATTATACAGCCGGACCCTGTGGTGAATGAAGTGAAGGTGTCATTTGCAGAGTGGAAAGTAAGTGCTTTTCAGAGGGCCCGGCATGCTGATAAGCATACTTTTCCATTCAGTGAGGAAGGCAATGGTAAACCACCTCACTCCTCGTTTTACTTAGTAAAACCTCTACAGGTTCAAACCAGCTTTTTGGCTGATGACCTAAACAAAATTACGTAAACATAGGCCTACATCCACTAATATACGTTTCAAAACTACAGACTCCTCGAGTTCGAAAGCAAGTTGTCGAAAAACGGCTAATCGGGTACCTATTAGGTAATAAACTTTGCAACAAAATTTAACTTGTTTAAGGGGACTGTACTTTGTATCCCGCCGATGTTAAATTTGCTATTTTTAGGTACATTTTTCATAGGATTGGTGAAAGATAAGAAAACGAAATTTTACACGCTTATAAATAGAGAGTGGATTTAGCTACTGATTTTTTTTTCAATTTAATCTGTTGGACCATAAAGTTTTTAAAAGAATAACGAATAACATAAAATTTTTACAATTTCTTTCTACGTTTTTTGCATTTTACTAATTGTTTGAGCACCTGAAGAATTAAAAACAATGTCGGTGAATGTGCATGCACATGATAATTTTAACTAGTACGAAGGAACCGGTTTTTAATGCTCCTTATTACAGTAAAATGGCGAATGATATTAAACTGTGTGTATGGCTACTCTGACAAAAGTGAAGTAGTAAGTAAATCGGTGTTAAGTGCAAAATAAGTACGAGGGTCATTCGTAAAATAAGGTTCCCATGATTTTTAAAAATAGACAGCTATATTTTTTATCTCAGTGTTATACATCAATTTAAAGCTGAAAACTTACGCTACTTTTCTACATAATTGCCGTTTCTGTCCAAACACTTTTTCAGACGATGCTCCAACTTTTCTATCCCCATGTTGTAGAATTGTGCCGCCAATCCTTTGAGGAATCGAGTAAACTCTTCCTTGACTTCATCATCGGTACCGAAGCGTAGGCCACCCAAGTGTTCCTTTAATTTTGGGAAAAAGTGATAATCACTTGGGGCTAAGTCCGGGCTATAGGGAGGTGGGGCACAACAGTCCAGCCTAAATCTGTCAGCAGTTCTTGAGTTTGATGTGAGACATGAGGTCGAGCGTTGTCATGGAGAAGCCTCACACCACTGGACAATCTTCCTTTCTGGCGGTTCTGGATCGCGCTTCTCAGTTTTCTTAATGTGTCGCAATATCTGTCAGAGTTTACTGTTGTTCTATGATGAATGGCAATAGGTGAAATCCGTTTTGCATTTAAAAAACGTATCACAGCGCGAATTTCATATCTGGCGGTTACAGCGATTGGGAGCTCCATCGTCGAAAGGTGCTAGGCCGGCACTGATCGACGAAGCGAGGCGAGAGTGGTGCAAAAAAAGAGAGGGAGAGCTGATGAGTAAGACAGTGTTGCCAGATTTCTCCCAGCACATCGCATTCTGTCTCGGCAGCTTAGGGAACCTTATTTTACGAATGACCCTCGTAATAAGTGCACTTGTAAGTAGTACCTAAGTGCTTTGTGGTGGTCTGCCTGTGCCTGCTCATACACGGTAAAACCTTTGCACGCATTGTGACGTAAATGAACAAGAGAGGATTAAATTTGTATTATACATAGGTATCAGACGAACTAATGTTCCATAGCCGAGCGAGTGAGAGGGAGATATGTGGCATAACACTACGCATGCGCTCAAAGGTCTTTACTCTAATAATCCAAATCTGAAAACATACTACAGTCGTTATCTTGCTTGTTAGTTTACTGTAATCATAAACGACTGCTCACAACAATAAGTAAAATTAAAGAAAATGTTATTGGAACGGCGCGTATGGGTTGTGCGAGTGAGAGCGTTATGCATTCTCTCACTCCCACGGCTAGGGGACTTCAACTCATCTGAATACTGTACAGTACAGTATTCTGCAATTACTGACTAGACGGTGAAGGATGAAATGATTATTTTTAACGTATGAAAATATGCCGTGCCTGAAGAGGATTTGAACCCAAGACCGCATGATGAGAGGTGAACACTAATAATCTCAAAAACACATAAATGTGTTACACATAATGTGTTATTTTTTGTGTTATATAATATTATTTTGGCTAAATATGGTGGGAATCACACATAATGTGTAATTTCCAAATGACACATAGTAAAAAATATATGTAAAAGAAATGAAACAAAAAGATAAATAAATAAACAAAAATAAAATATATTATATATTTTAAAAAATATATTTAAATATAAAATATATATTTAAATATATATATATATATATATATATATATTTACAAAAAATAATAAAATAAACAAAAATAAAATATATTATATTTTTTAAAAAATATATTTAAATATAAAATATATATTTAAATATATATATATATATATATATATTTAAATATATATTTAAATATATTTAAAATAAAATATATTATATATTTTATTTTTGTTTATTTATTTATCTTTTTGTTTCATTTCTTTTACATATATTTTTTACTATGTGTCATTTGGAAATTACACATTATGTGTGATTCCCACCATATTTAGCCAAAATAACATTATATAACACAAAAAATAACACATTATGTGTAACACATTTATGTGTTTTTGAGATTATTAGTGTTCACCTCTCATCATGCGGTCTTGGGTTCAAATCCTCTTCAGGCACGGCATATTTTCATACGTTAAAAATAATCATTTCATCCTTCACCGTCTAGTCAGTAATTGCAGAACAGTCGGACGTTAAACCCTTCCTCCCAAAAAAGAAGGAAAAAAAGAAAAGTCATTTGGGAAAATAAAGTTGAATTTCAATTTAGATTTATTTTTTAATTTGAATAATATTCAAAGTTTATTACAGTTTTTAATAGCTATTAAAAATTTGTCCTTTATTTTTGTAAAACTCCATAAATGAATGTAATTTGAAATAGAAGCTCAGAAAAACCCGAGTTCTTTCTCACTTTGAGTCTATTTAAGTGATAATTTTTCGGATATTAAAAAAGTAAAAAATAAATTTCGACTGTTAAGATTTATCAGCACCATATTAGAAATATTATCTGAAAGAATATAAATAGAAAATAAAAACGAAAAGGGAAGTTAAAAGCCGTTTCAGCTGTAAATCCTCTTGTAATAATCGTATTCAATAAAATAGACTTGGTGCAAGTATAGGAGTAATGCCGTTCAGGAACGCTGCGGCGTCACGTTCCAGCGTTGCCTCGCGGTAGTAGTCATGTAGCCCTAGGCCTATTTCATCCGCTTCGCGTGTAGTTTTTAGCTAAACAACTACAAATTTTGAAATTTTTCTGGAAAGTTTACAATCCACTTTTTATTATTTTTAATAATTTTCACGAATTGATTAATTACAATAAAAAATTATGAAATAAATGGTATAATTTGCAAGTTGATCGGATTTTGGGTTTCAAAGAAAAAGTTACTTTGGAACATTATTTGTCAATAATGATTAAAAAATTGAGTTTTGAGTTTGGGATTATGCAGACTCCTTTAGAAAGGACAGTTGTATATCTCCTGAAATTTGGCGAGAATCGGACCATCCGTTCTTATTTCACACGACAAGCACGGCTACAGGAAATTAGGCTAAAAAATGGGCACTTTTTTGTTCAAGAACAGAACTTAACAGAACTTTTTTGTACAGAACTTAACTCTCTATAGGTCTGTATACTTACCACTGGCAATAAGGTAGATTTTTTTAAGAATAAGCTATGCAGTTGAACCTTTATGGCATTTTATGGTTTTATAGATATTTTTATTATCTGGTAAGTAGGCTATCCACATATTAAAATTACCGCGCAGCGACCATTTGCTTTGTGAGTTACATGAAATTGGTAAGGATTCATACCAGCGTACGCTACTATGTTATTTTGCTGTAACTTTTGTACAGTGCTTAGAAAATTGCAGTTTTTTACGGGAAAGCGAGCATTCGTGGTGATAGAGAGTTAAGATAAGTTATTGGCCGCATTTGTCTGTTAGGCGTATATAGCCTAGGGGGCTACAAGGTATTTCAATGAGCATTCTTACCACCCACTAAATAATATTAAGCGATCCCCATTTCAATAAACATTCCTTGGTAAGTATAGTTACCACGGCTAAAGAAATATCTAACTGTTCTGGCATTAGAAGTAGTACATTATTCAAGTCCCTATAAAACAAAATTTAACATTTTACAACATGTATATTTTCCCCTATAAAGCATAGGGCATTATACTGCCCTACAAAGGTTTAAAAACGTGTCAAAAAATTTAGCCTTTCGATTATTCAAACCAGATTTAAACAAGCTAAATTTTGTGTAAAGTTCGTAAATATCCGATCAGCCGTTTTCCGACAACTTGCTTTCTAACTCGAGGCTTTTTTAGTTTTGAAAAGGGTAATAGTTCAGATATTTTTTAATTACAATCAAGAAAACTTTCTGTAAACATTCATTCGTTCAAACAGATTCGTAAAAAAAATTTCCAATAGGAATTCTTGATATTTCTTAACTTGGTGAATTATTTAACGATTTTTGCTGGGATTCTCGATTTCGTTATTTCGAGGTACGACTGTTAAAATAGGGAAGGAAATGAAAAATGTAAATGAATCACCTCGGTTGAATTTCGATTGCCGTAGCAGATTTCAGATGCAGTGTTGCCATTCATTCCGATAGCTATATGATACATTTGTAGGGTCTCGGCTGGGCCAGTGGTGAGCGCAACGTGTCCGTCCTGCGGTGCTATTATAGTCACATCCATAACGCCCCACAATATTGGAAAGTGTGTGTACTTTCCATCGTCTACTGTGCTATACTTCTGAAAGCCTGATTATTTCATTCATTCATTCATTACTACAACCAAACTCATGTATGAAAAGTGAAAAGAATAAATATTATTTTTAATACAATAGATCATTACAAATATTTTCTACTCAATGCGGTCATTAACAATTAAGTAATCGTGTTTGTATTAACAGGTTGACTGCCATGAGAAACATAAATATGTCTCGGTGTTAAATCCACCACTGCTATGAGTCATCAATCTGTGTCTCGCATAACTTTGCCACGGCTGCTGCGAGACATGAATTTGTGTCTCGTTACAGGCCGCTGTTTACGAAGTTTGACAGCTGACTTATAATATATTATGCATAAAAAGTTAAAACTGCAAAATTTTTACCCATATTTTTAGCATTTGCGTATTATTATTAAAATTATTTTGTTAACTATCTTTAAAAACATTCATTGACGAACATATTTTTTTCCTATTAATAAATTTTCACCAGTAAGATTCTTGACAGTTTTTTTTTGTAAACAAAGATTCAAAATTTAAAAAAATGTGAGCTTGGCCTAACTCAGTTCATCTTTTGTAAATAGTGTACAGTAAATTGTGATTAGACTTCAATTTTTGAAAAGAACCAGAAAAAGTTTTTTTGTGATTTATTTTGTGGAACTGTAAAACATTTTATTTCATTTTAATCAAGAATATAACATTAGTAATTAATAGCTTTTGGCATGTAATTATGGTAGGTTACAAAATACTGCTTTGTTTTCCTTCAATCACTAAAGTAATAAATAACTTTGTGTGTTTTCACGTTTTTGTTTCAATTTGTAATTCACTTTAAGACATAAAACCATGTCTCATTATCTGGGGTTGCTACGAGACATAATTTTGTGTCTCAGTTATTTATATGTGGTTTTTTTTAATGAAAACTGAATGTAAATTAATTATAACACAACAAATATGTATTTAGGGTGGAAAACTTTCCTTTTATTGAATTTTTTTTAAACGCTTTTTCATTATTTTAGGCGTAGCGGTCTTGGATAGCACTAATATTTTGACGTGGCAGTCAACTTTGTTAATAAAAACCGTAAATGATAGCCTACATACTAACGTACAAACATTAAAATAAATTACCACAAATTATAAAAATCTGTTGTGAAACTCACACAACTTTCTCTTGCTAATGCAAATAATTAACAATATAACCTATGTTTAATCGTAAAATGAATAACATAAGAAACCTAATTTTAATCATAAGTTAATTACGCAAAATCGAGTGAGTCGCGGGAAATCACGCAAATGAAGCAAAAATAGATGTAAAAATCTAAAACAGATCGTTAAAAATTGCTGAAGTATTTAATTCAAATTAGCATATCTCGGTTCCATCGCCGTTTGAGGAATCTGTGTGGATTCCTGGGTAGAAATGGTGAATTCGCGCTCTAATAATTATGTTGGTATTGTGAGGAAGTCGTTTATACAAACATAGCAAAATATCGTTTACGTAAGGAACGTTTAGGTGATTATACTCGTATTTGATCCAATTTGATACGTACTGCATACAGGGTGTTAGCGCCAGTCTTCCCGGGGTTAATTCAAACTGTTTTCCCCGCTAATTACAATTTGTTCCTGCATCTGTTTCCGCGTGACATCATTAAGTCACGTCATCCGTATCCCCTCTTCCTTTTGAATATCCGGCTTCTTCCTTAACACACTTTTGTCTTAGCTGCCGTGATGTATGGTTGTGTTCTTGTCTCTTACGATTAGCGTGTGGCGTGGGTTGGCGATGCCCTGCCAATTTCTTCGTTTACAATCAGTTCGTTTCGTTTCTCGTTGGTTTACCACAAACCTAAACTGTTCGTTATTCTATGCTTGTGTGAATTATATTCATTGCTCATGTGTTTTTTATTGTAAACTGTCGTAGTGTATTCATTGCAATGTTACCAGTGTGCTTCCACGTGATTATCTACAAGTTTCAAGTTGTTATTGGATTCCAGGTAAGAACATTTTTCCATTATTACGGTTAGTTATTCAATAGTGTGTCTCCCTATGTTTTTTCCCTACCAGTTATGTCCGTTACCTTTCGTTATTTTATTCCTCCTGTTACTAATTCATTTTGTTTATTCTTTAAATCGTTTTTGCTGTGGTCGGCAGCCGCTTAAAACTGACCTGGTCCTCCGAATTAAGTCAATTAATCGTTTATTAAGTTCTATAAAATTATTCAGTTTAAATTCGTTTCATTGTCTTTTATCCAGCGTCTTACAAGCGCTAACACAGGGCATCGGCTATCAACCGTAACAGCTTCGGTGCTTTGTTTCCGTAAATCCGATTATGCTGCAGAAAGCTTTGTAAAAATAAAATCAGTTTAACAGGTTGCCTCCCAAGGCAATTTTTGAAATTTTGCTTAAAAACCCCATACATATTTCATGGTTCCTTTGCTTTATTTAATTAATTTTCTTTCAAGTATAGAGTATTGTAAGGCTTAAATTTTTTTGGCGCTGATTTTTAGGTGAGAGACTGATCAGGTACTCATGAGTAAAAAAAAAAAAATCAAATTTACTGTGAAAGACTGATGTGTTTCACTGAAATTTCACTTTTATTTCTATGAAATATATCTATTTTATAAATAATTTATCTGGTTATTTTTCAAAAAAACTACATAAATATGGATGATGCGTCTCTCTATCAAGCAGTTGTTCGGCGAGGGGTAAACTTGATTACCAGTTGTCTTCAGAGGCACCGACCAGTCAACTTTTACAATGAAAAAAATACTGTAATATGAAAACCTTCAAAAATTAAAAGATAATATGATGTTTCATTATATAATATTACTAAAACATGATTAATAATGCAATAATAAACTATAATATTAGTCAATATTATGTAATAGTAATATTAAACTGTTAAGTTTCACCGACTCATTTTTGACTCAATCGGATCAAGTAAATCACTAAATATGACTGGTGAAATTTTTTTTGAACTCATTTCAAACAGCTCAGTATATGATTCAATGCAAACGAGCATCCAATCCGTCTCACGATTCAATTAAAACACTATTTCGTGGGAGACGGATCAGTCTCTCAAAAGTAAATTTTACAGATCTGGTGAGAGACATATGGGAGTCAACCTGTTAAGATATGTGTGCAATTTTGAACGTCTGTTTAGAACGTAGTGCAGTTGTATCAGCTGTTTATCCTAATGTTTAAGAGTGGTGCTAATGTTAACGTTAGCATGCCAAGTAATTCGTCGGCCCAGTTAGCAAACCAAACTCGTCTGTGGAAGTTGATTTCCATACAGAAAAATTAGAGAGCAGCTGTGCGAAGGCCTACATGATGTAAATGTCGTTTGTAACTAAACTTTAATTCTTCATTTTCTGAACCAGTCCTCTAAAAGTAATAGATAAGTTAAATGACGCTGAATAATATTATAAGAAGCTTTCTTTGCATCTGCTGATGAAGATAAGTTTGCGGTGGCATCTGCAAAGGAAGCAGTCGTTGTGGAATTAGTCTGTGGGATGTCACTAGAGTACATAATATAGAGATACGATCCAATGACCGTACCTTGGAGAACTCCTGCTGATGAAAGGTATATTTTGGATGAGGCTGCCCAGCTACTGCAAGAAATCCACTCTAAATTTCTACATAAAGGAGATAATCACACCAAGTATAAGTCCGAAAAAGATTGTACGCAGTTTACAGAAAAGGCCATCACGCCAAACTCTATCGAACGCTTGTTCCACATCAAAAACAAATGCAGATGCTTGCTGCTGCATGAAATCAACTACTCTATGCAATTGGTGCACAGTGGAGTGACGTTCTCCAAATCCAAATCGGTCATCAGGGAGGATATTTTGGATGTAGGCAATTATTCTTTGGAGTAAAATTTTCTTGAAAATGTTTGAGTCAATCGGAAGAAGGCGGTATGAAGAGGGATTTTATAGCGGCTTTTCTGGTTTGTGGACCATTTTTATTATTTAAAGCTTCCACTGTATAGAGATCTTTGTTGTGCAAAGAGTAGCGTTGATAATATAATTGAGCAACAGTAGGTCTATGCCTTTACGAGGCAGTTACCGGAATACCTTGCAAGTGATTACGTCACATCCAGGGGTCTTTATTAAGGGAATTAAAATTATTTGGCTACAATACGACATCAGCAGGGATGACACGCTTGGGTGGTTGAAGGTGAAGTGGAGTTTCTAGTTACCCTTTATCACTAATGGTATGACCAGGGTCAAATATATCGCGATGGGCTTCAAAATGTGATCAAGATGTTGAGCAAATACTTGCGCTTTTACGGTCTCATGTTATGCACGTGCCGTTGCTAGACCGGAGCAGTGGAAAGGAGAATGATGTTTCAAGAGGCCACATGTCCATAAAACATATCCATTAACTCCATAAAGAACCATTGTTCGTATTATTGAGGTCATACGGCGGTGGTAACAAAAAGAATTAAATCTCTAATTCGATACTTCATTGCATTAGCTAGGCGGTTAAGTGAGTCTCCCTCCTTGATTGAAGCTACGTCAATGCGTTTCGCGTTAACGACAACTTTTAATTCGCTTCTGCTGTCCATAAAAGGGTACGTAATGACGTCGTGTTGTCTCGAATAAACCTACTAGACGAGGGCTCAATCACGAGTGATAGTTATTACTTATTACTGTGAGACATACGAGGTCTGTTCAAAAAATAACCAAACTTTTTGAATTACGCGCAAACAGGGATACTTAGCGACGTGCAGTTGGCAGCACACTACTCTACGTCTTTCTTTATTAAACATATGTTTTTGGATTGTTGATATCTCATTTACTTTTCATTGTGTTGTGTTTTTAGTACGACGTGTTTAAGTGCCAGTGACGATTTTTGTAAGGTGAAATTTTTGTCAACCCGTTGTGAACACTGCACTTTTGTCTCAATGCCGTAGCCGTAAACCCAGTTTTCGTCTCCTGTTATGATCCTTTACCTGAATGTTGCATCATCATTGGCTTGTTCAAGAAGTTGCCGACAAACTACCACACGATGTTCTTTTTTGCTGTTCGGTCATTAAACGGGGAACAAACTTTGCTGTAACTCACAAAGCAAGTTCAATTTTTCAGTTAAAATTTTATGGTACGATCCAATTGAGATGCCAACCTCTTCTGAAAGTTCTCTGACAGTCAATCGGCGATTTACACCCACCAGATTATGTATTTTCCTAACGAGGGTGCCATCAGTTGAAGTCAAAGGCGTTCCAGGTCGAGGGTCATCTTTAATTGACTGGCGACCACTTTCAAATTGAGAAAACTAGGTATTTACAACAATGCGTACAACTCAGAGAATCATCTCCTTAAGCTTGTTTCAAAAGTTGAAATGTTTCTGTGAAAGTTTTCCCCAGCTTCACACGAAATTTCACGTTGCACCTTTGCTCTAAAATTTCGCACATTACAAAAATCGGCACTAGCACTTAAACACGTCGTACTAAAAACACAACACGACGAAAATTAAATGAGATATCAACAATCCAAGAAAATGTGTTCACAAAAGGAATGACGTGGAATAGTGTGCCACCAACCGCACGTCACTAAATATTTGCATTAGTGCGTAAATCATAAAGTTCGGTTATTTTTTGAACAGACCTCGTAAGTTAATACCAATTAATTGTCGATTCCCGCAATGACTTAGCAAGTAACATCGTATTATTTTATAATAAATCAGTCCGTTCAGCATAACTAATAATACAAAAGAAAGAAAAAAATAATATTGAATTACCTTCGATCACCCATTCACCGTCAGAACCAGAACCAGTTAAGATTCCACAATGTGTTACTACAATTGGTTTTGCGTCGACCCATCTCAAGAATGGAACTACACTCCCCTTCTTCCCTACGGCTACGCTTCCGTCATTCCAACTGATCCAAAATCCCCTGAATTCATCACCGTTTAAAATACCAGGCGTATTAATATAGGAGTAATTTTTCTCCCATATTTTTCCAAACTGAATTGCAGTCTGTGTATTATTCAAACCTCCAATTACTATCTAGTAAACAAAGAACACAATCCATCATCATCATCATCCGGCCAAACAGATGTCGGCTCACATAAACACTGGCATAGATACTGAAGTCACGAGATTACCTTTTGCGTATGTATTGGCTCTGAGGAAGGGAAGTGAAATATTTGCAGTGCTGCCAACCTCAACTGTGAGACACTACTCGTACATTTCACTACCGTCCAGTTTTTAGATATATTTTGTAAGCTGTGGTTTCAAGGAGAAACAATAAAAATGCTGAGATTCGCCGATGATATAGTAGTATTAGCCGAGGCAAAGAAAGAACTAGAGGATGCCTTAAATGGAATGGATGATATCTTGAGAAAGGATTACTTCATGAAAATTAATAAGAACAAAACGAAAGTGTTGTGCAGCAGCAAGAGTGGTTTAGAGATGGGAAATTTAAAAGTAGGCAACGAAAACATACAGGAAGTTAGGGAATTCTGCTATCTAGGGAGTAAAATAACAAAGGATGGAAGAAGCACAAGTGATATCAAGAGTAGAATTGCTCAAGCTAGAAAAGCCTTTGAAATGAAAAACAGCTTACTGACTACAAACATTGATTTACAGATTAGGAAAATGTTTTTATAACATTACGTTTGGAGTGTAGCATATATGATAGGGGCTGTAGAAAGGAAGAGGATAGAAGCTTTTGAAATGTGGTGTTATAGGAAAATGTTAAAGATTAGGTGGGTGGACAAAATAAGTAATTTAGAGGTTCTTAGGCGAGTGGATGAAAAAAGAAGTATATGGAAGCATCTTACCAAAAGAAGGGATAGGCTAGTGGGGCATATCCTAAGACATCCAGGTATTGGGCTATCAATAATGGAGGGTAATATTGAGGGAGTAAATTGTAGAGGGAGGCAAAGATTAGAATATATAAAGAAAATTACAAAAGATGTAGGGTGTTACAGGTATGTAGATATGAAACGACTTGCGCAAGATAGAACAGGTTGGAGAACTGCATCAAACCAGTCGAGAGACTGATGACAAAAAAAAGCTGTGGTTTATTCCGAGAAAATATATCTTCATAAACCTAATAATAAACAAATATGACCTGTAATATTGCCAATATAGCTTAATTACATGACTAGAAATGTTTGATTTACTGTAATTACGAATGAATCGCCTTCTTTACTATCGCTGTCATCGGCGTTTTCACTATCAGTCTCACTAGTATCTACCTAACCGTTTCCTTTTTTTACCAGCTGTGTCAACAAAACTGATAAAGAATAGCTACTTCACGTCCTTCATTTCCATCTTAATTTTTTGAATTGTGGAAAGAGAAACATCACAGTAGTTAGCCGCTCGCTCACGGATTTTGTTAAGAGGCACGGGTAGCCTTGGCATTTTTGTTGAGCTTCAACTTCACATCATTTTATTACATTGCATATTAGATTTCGTTCAACACTGTAAATAGTTCGCCACATTTTCGAGAAACCGACATTTCTGTAACAAACAATTAACCTACAAAAGGTTCCGCGATAATACTGTATACGCTCTGGGTATAGTATAAATTTTTATGATTGTCGTACTGAAATTAAAGCAGTCGCGCATGCGCACTGGTGCTTTTCCCCCTTTACCTCTCGTTGCAAACAAGAGCAAACTCGTGACTCAAGTGACTATATAATGTCCAGACTGAATTGGTGGATCAACTGCAACAGCTATAGCTATACACTATAGGTAATGGTAATACAGTATTCAGATGAATTGAAGTCACCTAGCCGTGGGAGTGAGAGAATGCATAACGCTCTCACTCGCACAAGCCATACACGCCATTCCAATAACATTGTATAATTTTACTCATTGTTGTCACCAAGCGTTTATGCATGTAGTGAGCTAACAAGCAAGATAACGACTGTAGTAAGTTTTCAGATTTGGATTATAACGGTAAAGACCTTTGGGCGCATGCGCAGTCATGTCACATATCTCCCTTTCACTCGCTCGGCTATGGGACATTTATTCATCTAATATCTGTACAGAGTGTTTTCTAACACCACGCACTGTTCAAACATTTTATTCTTCTAATCACAAACAATTCACTAATTTTCTTTCACTTTGTTTGTTAGTTATCTTGTACGTGTAGGCAAGCAACGAAGAGAGGTATCATTGCAACTCTATAGCTACGCGCGCCAATTCAGGTTGGACAAACTGAATTGTTCACTATAGTCGTTTGCACGTTCAGTTGACAAAATGGATCTTATGGCAATCGTCACTGCTATTAGCGCAACTAAAAACATCAATTAAACGCATCTGCATGCGAATATAAATACATTTTTTAAACCTCTGTAGAACGAGTATTTTTTAAGGTAGAACTACAATTCAAGTTTTGCTTGACGGTAAAAAAGTAATATGTAGAATGTTTAAAGAATTAAATAAATCCAAAAACTGCAAAAACATTTTTTTCGTTTGGGGGGGGGGGGTTAAAATGAATATCTTATCTATTTTACTGCAGACATACTAGTAATGCCTTCTCCACATTCCCACGCCAGACTTTCTAAATACTGCGTGATAAATGTAAAAAATGACGCAATCGGTTATTACAAATCTAAAAAATCTTTCCCAGTACAGATATCAATGAAAATATTTCACATTTGGAATCCGCATATGAATTTGAGTATAAACTTAGTGATAATTATTAATTAATAGCCATTTAGATTACTCTACATTATAAAGGTTTGTTATGGATGGGGAGCGGAAGGAGGGGAATGTTATTGGTTTGATAGCATTGGTTCATCTAGAAAGTCGATTTTGGTATATGTGCAAGTAGTAGTCAGAGCCCCATACGAAATATATGGTCATATACTGCTCCATTGTGTTAACTGAACGTGCAAAATACTATAGGAACACACTCCACCTAACATTTGCACTCTTTAAAGTTTCAAGCGATTGTCCTTCTTTTCAAAACAACTAACAAGTACTGTAGGCCTACAAATACAAACGGCCTTATCACCGATGTGACGTCATAATAGCCTGCTACTTATCGGTGCACCTTTTCAGTTTTCTCTTTATGTACGCCTAGATAGTCTGTTCTTTAAATAACAGGTATTAAAGTTTTAGATTTTAAATAACAGGTATACTGTTCGCCAACTACGGCGGCATGTAGGGAGGGTAGCGGGACAGAGAGAGAATGTGTTGCGTCGGCCGTTCACCTCAACTCATTTCAATCAGTGCACGGTGTTCAAGCGCAATAGTGACAATACGCGGTACGGTAGGGCACTCTGCCGGCCAGTTTCGTTCACTACACTCTAACACGCTCATTTTTCATCAAAAAATTCTGAAAATATTACTTTCGGTTCCTAATGGATCTTATTTTATTACACTAAAAATGTTATTATTATACTCTGGTATTTATATAAGATACGCTCGTACAAAGTTAGACGTTTAAATCTCATCGCATTTTTTGCGTATCACGTAGGCTAATATAACTTCTTTTCCAGGATTACATAATAAGCGTTTTATTATTTTGTTATAAAATATAAAATTTTATCTGTAATTTGATGTATGTAGGGCAGAAAGAGAAATAATAAACGAGCTTGAACAAATAACTTTTTGAAGGGAAGTCAAAGATAGATCATCGTGTCTGGTGTCTCCTTCCTGTTAATATTCCAAGAAGCTGAATCAATTTTAATAGTTGTGAATTTTATACGAAACATACGTCAAATTTTAGAAATCAACTACACACGCACAATATCAGTTGTTTGACATTTTAGCAAAAAGAACCGTACAGTAAATATAACAGAATGAGGTTATGACGTACCATTCTTTTGGGCCTGTCAAAACTTATGGTAGGTACATCATTTAGGAAAAAACTTATTGCCTATTACCCTAAAATGAATCGCAGACATTTTCCTCGTATTTTGTGCGCGCGCAACTAATTTCGATGGCGTGCGGCTTTTGAAAGCGACACAAATGTCAAAACGATTACCGCATGAACAGAACACAATGAGTAGTGAGTACTACTTAAGAGGCAGCCTGTATCAGGCTACGACGCTGTGGTGGGGGAGCTACTTACTGCGCATGTGCGGCCCGCATGCCACCGTAGTTGGTTATATTTATATTTGATTCCTCCATTCACTTGGACATCAACAACCCGGCAATTAAAGGGAAAGAGCATCTGAAATAGGAGTGGCGTCCACATGATACGCTTATTCATCTGTTGCTATGGAAACGACAGACTCACTAAACGACCACACAGAAATGATATTACTCTACACAACACAATTATTATAAGAGAACGTTTTACCCAGAAACGGCCGTTTTCTTCAGCTGGATCGTTTGTCAATACAATGTGTGCATCATTTTTTGCTTTAACAGCGAAATTTATTCTTCCACTGGTGATAGGTAAAAACTGATATTTCCCATCAGCAGATGTGTCAATCTCATACTGCTGTCTCTCTATGCTTGTTGAGAATGAGTCTGTAATAATAAACTCCATCAGTCAAATTTGACATTCCATTCACCAGGTAAGATTTCCTCTAGACACCCTACACCCTACACCAGTCAGTCAGTTTAATTGCAATTTAACATATAACAGTTGATTAATTCTATTATATTTAATAACACATAATTAATTTAAAACACATGGAAGACGATTTTGTAAAACAGAGAATGTTTATTTGACTTAGCAGAAGAAAATTGTGTCATTAACTATAATGACAGTGGTTTGGATTTTTCTGGTAGTGACGAAAGTATAAGGTAGGTATTTGTAATTTCTGTGTTTTGTTTTCCATTATAATTTGTTGACTTTAAAAAGAAGAAATAATTTTGTGTAAATAATCGATTTTACTTGGTTGGAGTATGAAGATTGTTTTAATTTGTTATTGTATTTTATTTATTGTATTTTTTTTATTTTTTTTATTGAGTGATGATGCCTATATAAGCCTTGGGCTTGTGCGCATAGACCTGACGGGGAATCGAACCCGGGACCCCGGCATAGTAGCTAGTTTCACTGACCACTACACCTCGGGCCGGCCGAAAACTTTAACTTTGTTAAAGTTACCTTAACAAGATAACTTGTTAAGTATCTTTAACTTGTTATTGTACTTAACTTTTATTGTATTTAACTTGTTTTATATTGTGACAATATTGAAAAGAATGTGGTTCGAGAAGCTTCTAGAAGTTCATAAAGTGTTAAATAGTAAATAATAGAGTGACAAAGTAACTATAGGGTTAGTTATAAAAGAATATTTAAAAAGGGCCGTGTATAATAAATAAGGTAGGGTGTACAACTATATGTGTAACACCTTTTATATTTTATTGTCACTTCTTGTTCACACTAGTTAAGATTTCTCCAGAACCAATAAAAAGGATTTTTGTATTTTATTATTGCATCGAAACTCTCTTCTCTGTTTATCTAGACATCTGATTGACCCACCTATATTAAGAAGAGAGCCCCAAGTGCGGTCGGAGAGTTAGAGTTAGTATTCGTTTGATATTTGACGACTGTTTATTGCGTGAGCTTTCGGTGCGTTAGAAAAGGTCAATGTGTCCGGGCATTGATTAATTATTATTATTATTCTGTCGTATTGTGTACGTGCATTCTGTATAATTGTTTGTAAGTAGTACTAAGTAAATTATTTAAGTTATTCATTGTATTACTTCATTATAATTAGTTGATTATTTATTTTGTAAATCTTTTAGTTGTAATAAATACTTATAATTGTAAACTTTAGTGTATTAATTATTTAATTACCTAGATCCCGAAACGGACCTTGGCGATAAGTGTCACAATATTTTACAACTCACCTGAAATATTAAACTATTATTTATATTCATGTGTACACACCTTTCGTCATTTTCATGCAAGGGGCCAAAACTAAATATTTCTTCTTCAGTGTCAGATGTTTTAATTAAATAATTACCATTTTTTAGATAATTTATTAGTTTACTGATTAAAAAGGTGATCGGTTGGAAGGGGATTAGAAATGAACAGAGGTTGGTCGGTGCCGATAGAATCGATCGGTTACACAGTTCTTCTTTTCTCATCCCCTTAGTATGCCATTAATTTTCAAACAGTGCTTATGAGCCTAATTAAACACACTTTAATTAATAAGAAACACAAATTCACATTTAATTAATATTGTTGATTATAACATAACTTTATCGGGGTAGTCAACTCAAAGAGATGATGTTTTTTTTTAAATTTTGATGTTTTTTGCATTTATTTGAAGTTTAAAATTTTCTGAATCACAACATTTGTTTACTTTGTTTGTACGTTGAAAAAAAGTTATAAAAACATCTATTTAAAATAAAGCTCTCTAGCAAGGCGAGTGAAATTATTCCTTCAACTTTAAGCTTTCCGGGAATGTAGTTTTTACAAGATTGTAATTCTTGGGAATTAAATATTTTGGTTAGTATTGGAGGTATTTGGATGATATTTTTTTCAAGCGTTCATAATTTCTCGCTCCATTATCTATGGAATGATTATTAAAAAAAGCTTAATAGGGATTTAGTTAAAAAATAGTTTGTGAATACAGAAAATCAATGTTTTTGAAAAATGGTTTTTTTTCAATAAATTTCTTGTAAGAAAAAATACATACAAGCGCATACAACAAATAATAGAGAGCATGAAAATGACGGAAGGTGTGTGCACGTGAATATAAACAATAGTTTAATACTTCAGGTGAGTTGTAAAATATTGTGACACTTATCGCTAAGGTCCGTTTCGGGATCTAGGTAATTAAATAATTAACACACTAAAGTTTACAATTACAAGTATTTATAACAACTAAAAGATTTACAAAATAAATAATCAGATTTCTGTATTTTGTAGCATACAAACCATGTTGATATCTTTCTTGGTTTTTGATATACGTATTTGATTCCCCGTAAAACCCGCTTTTCCAACCTTACCCTTATATTGGGGGGGTGTAATTAATTTTTTGGCTTGGTTCAAATGGTAGATCATTACTAGTAAATTACTCTTTCATTTAAAATAAATAATGATAAATTACAGCCACAAGTTTTGATTTTCATTTACTGGGTTTACTACCCCTTACATTATTTGTGTTATGATATTCATCGTAAAATTACTGTCTTGCCTTTTTATGTCCTTCTGCATCTCTTTCCAGCCAACAGTTTTCCTTTTTCTGTGCAATATTTAAATACAGAGTGATTCAATAAGATGGAAACAATTTCAATAAGCTGTATTTCCTGAACTACATGTTATATTTTAATTCTGTAAATTACATTTGAAAGAGAAAGTTTTAAATTTTAATTTACATACATGAAAGTTTATAGATGTTCAATGTGTCCTCCTCTGGCTGCACGTACAACATCTAGACGGTAACTGAACTCATCCCAAACTCTCTGACGCATGTCTTGGGTCACTGAGTTGACTGCAGCTGTGATACGATTCCTTAGTTCATTCAAATTGGTGGGAAGAGGTGGTATGTAAACTGCACTTTTCACGAACCCCCACAAGAAAAAGTCACAGGGTGTGAGATCTGGAGACCTCGGTGGCCAAAACTGAAGTGCAGAGTCGTCATTCGCCATGCGACCTATCCATCGTTGACGTATGGATTCATTTAGGAAACGCCGAACATTGCGATGCCAATGGGGTGGAGCTCCGTCCCGCTGGAAAATGTAATCTCCTGAATCTTCATTCATTTGAGGAAATCCACCCCATTGGCATCGCAATGTTCGGCGTTTCCTAAATGAATCCATACAACAAATGCAATTGTAAAATAAAGCAATTCGATCGGACCAAGTTGCATGCTCGCAACAACGTCAGGAAGATGTGAGGACGCAATGAATTTAAATTGATGGTTGCACAGGCCGTGATATTTAATTACAAATAAAAAAAATAATATAGTTCGCTTGTTTAAGTACTGAAAATAAACAATGCCATTTAAAAGTACCATAAGAATACTTAACACTCGTCACTGCTGTCTAGAGTGTCATCGTCAGCATGGTGATAAACATTCTCGTTCAAAATTAATCTAACGTTGGAATAAACCACACCATCCACAGCTGGCCCAGAGACGCGCTTTTGCGGTATTGTCTCTTGAAATTTATTCAACAAACAACTTTTTCGGAACAGAACAATTGGGAAATGTTAACTGAAATTTGTCTTCTACTCGTCCGTACGATTTATAAGCGAAATAAGTCTCAAGAATAGACAAACACACGTTCGTCTTTTGGAAACGACATCTTGTCACAACAGAGGCGAATGGATACTGAAATAGCACCGGTGCACAATAACAAAATTTCAATTAACCTTGAATGCAGTGTTGCCAATTGTCATGTAGGGAATGTTACGGTGAAACGTAACTTTTTGAAACGCCCGTTAGATTATTGTAAAATGTTATTGAAGGAGAAATGCTGTGAATAAGAGCCGATCACAAATAGCGTATCTCCTCTCTTATATTTTAAAATATCATATTATTAATTATAGAGTAGGGTACACCTAACATCAATCAGTTTCATAAAAAAAAATGTTTTGTTGTTTCTCGTTTATTTTCAGTGACCGTTAATGCCACATTTCCATAAATGATTAAGCAGATTGTGTTCGGACAGAATATAAATTACCTGCAAAGATAAAATGATCCAAAGAAGGCCTGGCAGTGAAATAGCTGAAAGCACCAGGATAAGAGGCGGTACCAAAGTAACATATTGCTGGTGGACTGGAATCTTCCGAGGCAATCACTAACTTCTTTTCCTTGTTGAATGCGCAGAACAACCCATTGAACCATGTAAGAAGAAATTGTATTTGTTCCCCTTCCTTAACATAATTCGGCGTTTCAACACTTGCCTTTCATGGTAAAATCACACAAAAAACATCAGTTACAACAAAAAAATCAAATGTATTCACACAATTTTTGCAAATTAAAAACCATTGGTGTGAAACACTCACACGAAATTTTTTGCCAATATTTATAATATTTGCAGTGAAAAATGAATTAAGGGACAACGAAATGTTTATTTATCAGGTTTGCTTTCGTACAAGATAACTATGCGTTTCGTTACACCAAGATATTTCGCGCTTTCAATTTTTAATTGATTGGACTTGCCCGTTTTCAACTTAGAATCTTCCATGGTCTTAAAGAAAGGGTGCCCAGTTAGAATTACATTAGCCTACTTTCCCTTGCCAGAAACATAATGGTAACAACCAGTTGCTGGTACGACATAGATTAGCGACAATATTTATGGTAGGTATATGTACCAAAGATGGCCTTAGTTAATGATTAAAAATCTGGTGTGAAACACTCACACAACTTTCTCTTGCCAATGTAAACAATTAACTATAAACCCAACTTTTTTTTTCAGTTTATGACCACAAAGGATCACTTTAGTCTCTTTGGTTAGTTCTTTTTCTTCGGCAGTTTATTTCCTTTTCATTTCTTTCTGGCCAATAATTTTTCATTCTGTCGGATCTTGTTTTCTCAATTCGTCTGAACAAACCTGTTCTTTTCGTTTAATTGTTCTTACTGATAAAATTTTGTTTTTGTCATTAATTGTTTCTTTGTAAACTGGTGTGCGATCTTTGACATCAGCAATTGTTAGATTTAATTCTGTTCTGTCTTTTTTGATTTATTCAAGCCAAGGAATTGTAGCTCCTTCTATTTTTGCACACATGAATTTTTCTACAATTTTTCTTAATAATCGGTTTTCTGGAGTTCTGAGGATATGAGAAAAGAAAGAAAGTCTCTTTTTGCGCATTGCATCAGGGATTGGTTCTATTTCTTTATAAATTTGTTCCCAACATTAGAAATAAACAAAAAACTAACCCCATTAAATATAACCTAATTTTAATCATGAATGAAAAACGCAAAACGAAAATCGACCTCAGTTTGGCTTAAAAATACAGAAAATCACTCTTTCACGCTAAACTAAGCTCTGTAGAGAAAAATTCTTAAAATAAAAGATGTAGATCTTGTAATTTCCTATAAATTTAATTATATACATTTCTGTCGGGAAACATACATACCAAGGCCGAACTCTTAAAAAATCGATTTTTTCACGTTTTCGTGAGAAAAAACAGAAAATCGCTAATTACCGATAACTAAGCTTATACAAAAAATGTTTGAAATTAAAGTTGTAGGATTTTAAATTTTCTACAACTTTTATTATATACATTTATGCGTTAAAATGCATATTAAAGCCGTAATTTAAAAAAAACAATTTTTTTACGTGAAAACAGCCTCACCAAGAATTTCAGCAAACATGGCGCCTACGCTATCTTTTAGAGCATAAAAAATTTAGTAAATCAAGCGATTTTTTAAAAAATCGTACGACCAGTTTTTGAGAAAATCGCAAAAATGTTAAAAATTACACGAATAAACTACTACTTCCGGTTGACCGATTTTGATGAAAATGTTCGTGTTGGGTCCGGTAGTGGTATGTAACTTAAGTTTTAAGTTTCAAGTTCGTACGATGTTCCGTTCTTGAGATATTCTGTTCACACACACACACACACACGCGCGCGCGCGCGCGCACACACACACACAGACTATATATATATATATATATATATATAGTCTATATAGACTATATACGGTTGAACGTAATCATGTTGTGTCCACTTGAGATACTACCTAACGTTAAACGTTTTAATTTCGTACGGTATCCGTTCTTGAGACATTTTATTCTCATACACCCACATAGACCGATTTGGATTCAGGTGGACTGAAAATGTATAAATTTCGGTGAAATCTGGATTTCGAAAAATCGGTACGAAAAAAATGCTTTCCTTCCCTGTACATCGATATAGAGCAATAGAAAGTAAAACTTTTGGTGCGAAGTACTCACACGATTTTCTCTTCGCAATGTACATAATGAAAAATGTGCGACTCCATTATTGAAGATTGGCGACAGCTCTCTGTTGATCGGTCTCTGTCATGGACCACTCTAGAAAGAGAGTGCATACGCCTACTCAAGTTGGTCCGGACCTGCACCTGCCCTCAATCAGTCATACATATCAGCCCTGTATAATTTATACAGGGCTGATATGTATGACCAAGGTAGGTAACGACATAGGCAGTCTTTCAATGTGGGACAGTTCTCTATACAGTACACACACATACACACACACGCACACACGCACGCACACGCACACGCGCACACACACACACACACACACACACACACACGCACACACACACACACACACACACATCTTGAACGCTTCTTATAGATGCGCGGACTGCATACTCAAAGTTCATGTTTCAATACCGTAGATGCACGTCCTTACCACAGTGAAATTATATTGTTGGCAACCACATGCTTCATGTTTACAACTGACAGCCTGGCTATTTCAATTCGAGCTCTCACTTCTCGTGCTGGCTTCAGATCTTTTAAGTTTTATTGGCAGCATATTATAGAGTAAAATGTAGGACCTACCCTTGCACAACTCAAGTGGTATAATTGCATCCGTCTTCGGCTTTGCTTTCTGCACTTTTTCCAAAGTTGTCAATATTGACGTTTTTATTTGTTCGATTTCGATGCTTTCCTGGCGTACTGAACTTTCTTCCCCAGCTTTTTGTATCGGTTAAAACTTTTCTTATCGAATGAACCGATGCTCCGCAAAGACTTGCAACACGACCCGAGAGTTTCACAAGAGAGCACCCATTTAGTCTTCTGACCTTTAGAGGTCTAGTCGGCTGACACTTTTTAAAAATTACTCCATGGTGAAAGCAGCATTTTTGAATACTGCTTGTAGTAAAGGACTCTCTGTTATTATAATATTGAAAATACAAGTAAAGCGTAACTTGCGTCGTTCAACTAACGTTAACATTTCACGATCTGTTTAGTCCAACTAGGCGTTGGCCGACTTATTGCCAATAAATATGCAAATTTAAAAAAGAACCAAATTTATCACTTATCAGTATTAACTTACACGATGGAAAGGAAAATCTAAAACCAAGTTAATTACCACTGTAACCCCATCGCCTGTTCCAATCGATATGTGACAACGTGTATCTTCAAAGCTTCCTAACTGCATTTCATACTTTTTCTCGCAATCCCCATCTTTAGTACTAAGTGAAAAAAGTCCATCATGCTTTGGGTTTACGACCACATCCGCATGGCCCCACAATATTGGATGGAAACTAAAGTCGGAATCGTCTTGTGTTTGAAACTCCCAAAAATCTAGTTTAATACAAAAAAAAAGATTTATTACAATTAAGAAAGAAATAATCTTGCAAGCTACAACGTCTCTATAGTTCAGCCGTTGTTAGTTAGCTCCTCCTCCTCCTCCTTCTGTCAACAAACAAAAGCCACTTACTACAGGGTGCACGCTAGAGTCTGTGACTTTACGGATGTCGTATTCCTATTAAGTTAACTATTTTTTAAATTATAAGTACTAAAAAAATCAGTCATGATACGATGTAGGCCTAACAATTTCATTTATAAAAATACTTTTAAAAGTATTTTGTATTTAAATACTTTTGAAAGTATTTTGTTGTTACTTTTTAATCAGCGTGTACACATTTTGATATAATGCGCATGCTCAGTGACGTCATTATTTGTTTACATTAGGAGCAAACTAAGAGAGGCTGGACTATAAATACATTTCAACTAAATGAATGATATTTATTCTACAAATTAAAATAGATAATTGTAAAATTAGACCTCTGCATGGCCTTTGCTGACATTTTCCATGCTCTACAGCAGAGAGTTGATTCATTAACAAGGCTTTCAAATACCAATGTGATTAATTAATTAATTAATTAATGTGAATGTTATTAATTAATAACATAATTTATGCTTCATGGGCGAAGGACGCTAAATGAAGATTACGGGAAATCACTAACCGACTCTAAATTAAGCTCTGTGAAACGAAAGCTTCAGATAGCTTGAAATAGTAGTAGGTTTTACTAGGTGAACCTGTGCGGGAAAACCCGCACAAAAGTGTAATTTTTTTTTATAGAACTTCTCTGTAAACAACATTTTTTGTTTTATTGTTGTGTGGCATTATTTGAACTTTTAGGCTATCAAATGATCTGACACGTGACATAGCAACGTACAATTGTCCATGTGAAAATACCGGCTGTGGCAGATAAAGGGCAACTTTGTTGAATGTTTGGCCTTGGGATTTATTTATTGTAATCGCAAATGCTAAACGGATGGGGAACTGTCTTCTCTTAAATGTAAAAGGCACAAAGCACCATCCAAAGGGGTTAGATTTAACCGCGGTAGTAAAACCCTTCTGCCTTTGGCTGCCCCTGTTATGACTTCTAAATCAAGGAAAGTTCGTACATTCTTAGATTCTTAGATTTCCGATGTTACTAATTTCCAAATTATTTCGGGTTTTATGTAATTGAATTTTGTCTTCGCGCATTATAATAAGGTGTCTGACGAACTGATTCCGTTCGAGCACTTTGAGGCGTGCCTCGTCTCCTTCCTCTTGGTCTTCCCCCTAATGGACGACTATCCATTAAAAAAATAAAAAGAGAAGCAGAGTAAAAGAAAAAATAGGAAATTAATTTCCTGAATATATTATCGAGAAGAAAATGATATCAGTGTGGTTGCCTGAAGAAAATAGTGTTTTGATGATGTAGTTGCTTCTTACATTGTTACTCTACTTAGTTATAACTGAAAAACAACTCTGATCAACCAATACTAAACTTGCCCCCTCTTCAAACTGTAATAGCTGCGCGAGATATATATGGGAGGGATAGATACAGAAAGAGAGAGGCCTATACTTCAGTTCGTTGAACTTCAAAAGAAATTGCAAACAAATTTTGTATATTTTTAAATATTGTGTTTACATTAGAAAAGAGGAAACGACGCTCCGTACACCGACTGTTGCAGGCCTGAGCTTTGTCGGTGCTTGCGCAAATAGCATCGACTAGTAGGCCAATCGTCAATCGCTCCACAGCAGTTCATCTAGGCCAATAAAAGAAATATCGACCGTGATAAAAATATAAAAAAAGTATTCAAGAATATTCCAGAATCAGCCTCTCCAATCTATTCTAGACCTCCGATTTTACGGTCATAAATCGAAATATTTGATTTTGGATAGTTTTCTGCAAATCTACTCGAACAGACGATTCATTTGAGCCCACTTCGGGGAAAATCGGTGAAGGTTCAGGTGGTTAAAATCGTGTTGAAAAAAACCTGCTCGCTATTAATACAGGGTGATTCACGAAGATATGAAGAAACTTTGGGAGCTCATTGTACATGTAAAAATAATGAAAAAAGTTTATATAAACATGGGTCCGGAAACGCTGCGTTACCGAGTTACGGCTAGCGAAAGATTTCGCCCGGATTTCAGCTCATCAGGTGAAATAAGGTCTTCCTGAAATTCTGGTAAGGCAGATTAAGGGGCGAATTCAATCGTTCCTTATGGTTTTTGACCTGATAAATTGAATAAAACTGGCCCCAGAACTGTAAGTTAAATAGTTTTTGAGAAAACCAGTGTCAAATGCAAAAAATGGAGTGAAAGAAACACATTTTTTCATCTGTTTTTCTGGTTAGTTTTACTTTGTACTGTTATGAATAAAAATTCATTTAATCAAAGATCTATTCGCTTTCTGTGTACTTTATTTACACCGGTTTGTTCAGAATAAAATTTTCAACATGTTTCATTCAAAAAATTTAACTGTTTCTTGGTGAAATACGTAACAAAGTTATTCTTGCCCAAAGATGAAAAAATGTGTTTTTCACTCCATTTTTGCATTTGACACTGCTTTTCTTAAAAACTATTTAACTTACAGTTCTGGGACCTGTTTTATTCAATTTATCAGATCAAAAACCATAAGAAATAATAGAATTCGTCTCTTAATCTGCCTTACCAGAATTCCAGGAAGACCTCATTTCACCTGGTGAGCTAAAATCCGGGCGAAACTTTTGCTAGCCGTAACTCGGAAACAAAGCATTTCCGGACACATGTTTATATAAACTTTTTTCATTATTTTTACATGTACAATGAGCTCCCAGAGTTTCTGCATATCTTCGTGAATCACCCTGTATATAGATAATTTTGTACAAGTTCCATGATATACTACTGCCCAATCTCAAGCTTTGTGCAACTGAGAGGAATGCATTAGGTGCGTCACTACTTCTGTGAGAGATTGCGTTACTACACTGGACGGCGTACAGGTGTGCACATTGAGACATCGCTGTGTTCCCCCCGGGCTATTATTAACCAACCTTAAAATATCTCCTACTGTTTTCTATCCATGTTTTTACGGTAAATAATTTTGCTTCATGCAACATTTTATAGATTTAATTGTTTTAATTGTTTTCCTTTTAACATGTGCTTATTATTATTTCTCTTTTTATTTTTTTAATATTTTATTTAGCCTATAATCCTTGTTTCTTCTATTTTAAAGATTGTATTAGCAAAGTGTAATAATAATTGTAAAATACAATTTTTGGTTGTTTCATTGTGAGTGATTGTAGAAATGACAGGAGCGATTATTTGAAACAGCAGCGAATAGGAGTAAGTTATGAGTGGTGTGTCACCCTTCAACACCAAACCATATAACTATTTAACTCCTCAAATATACAAAAGAAAAGTAACCAACTGGCTGATTAATTTAGGGAGAGGGCAGTCTGAGCATTTAATCACTTCTATCTATTCAAACTAATTATTGCTCTTCCTCTTGTGTCAGCTTAATTTTTTTTTTTTTTTTTTGTTAACATTGTCATCGAAACTGCCCATAATAGACAGGTGGAGTGTCAAATTATTTACCCTCAATCTGTTCATTGCAGGGCTCAAATAAATAGTTCTGTTTCTTATCACATGGTCAGGCAATTAAATGACTGAATCATTTAAGAACAGAAGAGGTAGAGGTGTAAAAGACACTAATCAGAGTTATCTCCTCTGAAAGTAATGAATTTTATTATACAGCCAGACCCTGTGGTGAATGAAGTGAAAGTGTCATTTGCAGAGTGGAAAATATATGCTTTTCAGAGGGCCCGGCATGCTAATAAGTGTACTTTTCCACTCAGTGAGGAAGGCACTTGTAAACCACCTCACTCCTCATTTTACTTAGTAAAACCTCTACAGGTTCAAACCAGCCTACAGGCTGATCACCTAAACAATGTCATCGAAAGTCTGCTTCATCCTTTGCCATTATTATTATTATTAATATTTTATGGCCTACAAAGGACCACTTTAGTCATTTTACATGTAAAGTCTTTCCCTCTTTCTTCCTTTTCTTTTCCGCCCAATATTTTTTCATCCTTTCCGAGCGCAATTTTCTTTCCTCCTCTGGAACCACTCTTCCCAATCGTTGCTTGTTCCTTCCCGGCTGTAGTATAACACGTTCGTCCTTCAATATCTTCAATGCATTTGTCTTGTGTTTTAAATCTTCTATTGTAATTTGCCATTACATGACATTTTTTAAATTTATTTTTTATACTATTATCCTGTTTTTTGTATATTTACGTTAGGAAATTTTGTTGTATGTTTTTCTTTTGTAAATTTTTGTTTCTTTTCGTTTATGTAAATTTAGTGTAGATATAAAAAGCTATTAATATAATAGAATAAATAAAATAAACCAACTGATACCCGCGCATAGGCTAGACCTATGCGGGTATTACGAAATAATATACGATAACATTCATTGTACTTGTTTTTACCAATAATAAATAAATAAATAAATAAAATAAAAAAATATTTATCGATTCGTTTATTAATAGTTTAAAATCGACTTTTATAATTTATTAGACCATTTTTTTTTTTTTTTTTTTTTTTTTTTTTTTGGTTTAACGTCCGACTGTTTTGCAAATTGCTGCTAATGCAGACGGTGAAGGATGAAATGAATTTTTTGTAACGTATGAAAAAATGTCATGCCCGAGTGGGATTCGAACCCAAGACCGCGTGATGAGAGGCGAGCACGTTACCAACATCGCCAACGCGGCCGGCGATTAGAGACCAGAAGCTGGAGTAAGTATGACGATTAATAAATTTACCTTCGATCACCCATTCACCATAGCAATTCATCTTAGTGCAGAGTCCATAATGTGATAAAACAGGAAACGGTTCTGGATCGACCCATTGTACAATCGGCATTAGTTTTCCTCTCTCTCCGACAGCAATAGTTCCATTATTCCACCTGATCCAAAATCCACGGTGTTCATCACCACTTAAAATACCAGGCGTCATAGCGGAAGCATTTTCTCCGGAAGATTTTCCTTTTCGAATTGCAGTCTTTCCATTATTTTTCATTCCGAGAATTATCTGGTAAACAACAGAACTACAAAGTACAGTATTCAGATGAACTGAAGTCCCCTAGCCGTGGGAGTGAGAGAATGCATAACGCTCTCACTCGTACAACCCATAAGCGCCGTTCCAATAACATTGTCGTATAATTTTACTCATTGTTGTGAGCAAGCGTTTATACATGCAGTAAACTAACAAGCAACATAACGACTGTAGTATGTTTTCAAATCTAGATTATAACGGTAAAGACCTTTGGGCGCATGCGTGGTTATGCCACACATCTCCCTCTCACTCGCTCGGCTATGGGACATTAGTTCGTCTGATACCTATATTAAGATCGAAAGGAGAGGAATTTTCTTGCAACACTTTTAGTGACTAACGCAGACCAACTTTACTTTTGTGCATTAAGTTAGGTTTATTACTTTCACTTGCCCTATATGAATATACCTGCCCATAACAGACAGGTGGAGTGTCAAATTATTTACACTCAATCTGTTCGTTGCAGGGCTAAAATAAATAGTTCTGTCGCTTATCACATAGTCAGCCAATTAAATGACTGAATCATTTCAGAACAGAAGAGGTAAAGGTGTAAAAGACACTAAGTAGAGATATCTCCTCTGAAAGTAATAAATTTCACTATATACTTGGACCCTGTGGTGAATGAAGTGAAGGCATCATTTTCAGAGTGGAAAATATGTAATTTTCAGAGGGCCCGACATGCTGATAAGCGTACTGTTCCACTCAGTGAGTTGTGGCAATGGTAAACCACCTGACTCCTCGTTTTACTTAGTAAAACCTCTACAGGTTTAAACCAGCCAAGCAGGCTGATCACCTAAACAACAACAACAACATATTATTATACAGGGTTTTTAAAAAAAACTCTCAATTTAATTAATTTGTATTTAACGAAATATAAATTGGATATGAACAGTCTACACACCGAAGGAAAGAGCAAGTTGCAAAGTTTTGTTTACCATCGCTTGGGCAATGATAGTTGCGTAAACGGCCGGTAGGGTGCTCAAGCCAGTTGGCAGCCATTTCATGTCCCCGATGCTTATTTTGCAGCGTAAGGTTTTCTGTGTTCTTCAGATTGCAACAGGTGAGTCGGCAGTTACAGTGCAACGGGCCGGATGAAGCTCGGGCTTACCGCATGTGCCACAGGATGACGTCAGACGAATGGAAGACAGTTTTGTTTGTAGTCCAAGCAAGCAGACCAATTACCACCTAGTAGAGAACTAAGAATACTCAACCAACTGTATGGCTAGTTTAGAGACGGGTTTGTTGTACAAGCTCAACCCTTACAACTTGTGCAGACTCTCCTTGATAATGACTAAGAAAAGCGTATTGAATTTTGTGTTGGTATGCTAGAAACATGCCCATAACGGGCAGGTGGAGTGTTAAATTAATTTTGCACTCGATCTGTTTGTTACAGGGCTACAAAAAATAGTTCGGTTTCTTATCACATAGTGAGCCAATGTATAATTGGCTCAATAATTTGCAATATATAATAATTGTTTAGTCATACAGACTAAACTATTTAAGAACAGAAGAGTTAGAGGTGTAAAAGACACTAGTCAGAGTTATCTATTCTGAGAGTAATGAATTTCACTATACAGCCAGACCCTGTGGTGAATGAAGTGAAGGTGTAATTTTCAGGGTGGAAAGTGGGTGCTTTTCGGAGGGCCTGGCATGCTGATAAGCGTACTCTTTCAACTCAGTGACCTAAACAACACACTAAAAACGATGGAGGATGACGCGTTTTTGTCGCGCTTAATTTTTAGCGATGAAGCTACGTTCTATATTAATGGAAAAGCGGATGGACACACTGTTCGCACACGGGTCTGCAAAATCCCCGTACAACATTGCAACACGAGAGACTCGGTGAAGCTAATCGTGTTCTGTGCCTTACCACGAACCAACTGATCTCTCTCATTGTTGTGTGTTGTGTATCATTTCAAATAAACTACTGCGGCAAACATGAAACTCTTACCTCGAACGGATACTCTTTTTTGGTGGGATGATCCGTGAGTGCGATATGGGCGTCACTGTATGCTTTCACCGTGAAATTTATTGATCCACACGTTATTGGCCTGTACTGATAATGCTTTACACCAGGCGTAATGAAAGACAATTCGTTTGGGGTACATGTATCACCTGCAACAATAAATTTTATAAATCAGTCTTACGAATTTAGGGCCGTTAGGCATGAAGGTGCAGCATCCAACTGGGCCAGTCAATTTACTATTTGTCTATGAAAATAGAAAGAGTTTATACAAATAATGCAAGATGTTGATAACATGATAATATGTGTACGTTCACTAAAATGGTACCGTTAGATCTCGATTGTCAGCGAAAGGCCGCTACTTTCTTTAAGGTCTTCATAGCGGTGGAAAAACTGTAAATTGTCGACAGTTACCTATACTAATATAATAAAGAAAAAACGTCTGTTTATTTGTTTGTATGAGGTAATCTCAGAAACTACTCAACTGATTTAAAAAAAATCTTTGATTGTTGCATAGCTTAGAGCTTCCTGATCAATATAGGTTATTTTGCAACTTTAAGTAACTTTAATTAAGTGAGTTAAGTAACTTAAACTGTGACGATGTCGCATGTTTTAGTTTATCGGGTGTATAGCACTTTTATTTTTTCAAAGTCCTTTTGCTGGTGTATTTTTTGGGCTACAAGCACGATTCAACTTTTATTTCATAGAAAAACGTGAAGTATAACATTCGATTCCAAAAACATTAAAAATTTGGAAATATTCAAAATTTTTATTTTTGTCTGTATTTCATATACTAGTATTTGTTTTCATTCGTAGCGAATGAGTCATATATTTCCAATTACTTTGCATACCGCACTCACGTATTACTGTCTCATATCTAAGCCATATATTATTAACTGTTTCTTTCTTTTCCATCGGTATTCTTCTATGCATTCTATTCAATTCTGTTAAATAGCAGGGACAAAAATTTAAAACGGTGGGCATCGATTTGAGACATGAGTGCTTCCTTCACTCATGGACAACTTTATGTCGGACTTTTTAGAGCTGGAAGGGTAGAAAAACAATTTATTTTGCTGCCACAAGGCAACGAAACCACAAATATTGTATATAGAGAGGTTTTAAAAATAATTTAATGAGCCCTATATTAGGATTAGCTGCTGTGAAGCGAAGCGAGCGGGGGTTGCTAGTATAAAATAAAAATTATTTTGAACAGCGAAAACGATTAAATTCTAATCCATTTTGGTTTTGTCCTACGACTTGAAGAGGTTATAGTCGTGAGAAAGTGAGAAATGAATTCCCCTTCTTATTAAACGCTTTTATTATTTTTATTTTATTATTTAACTTACTCTTGGATCCATCAAATCTTGCAACTTAAAATTTTAATACTTCTACCGTATCAATATGAATCAAACTTTGCACACTTGTTTATCTTCGATGACAATACGCTGTGGAGGTGTTTGTAAAAAAAAATTTTAAAATTTAAAAAAAATTAAAAAAAAAAATTTAAAAAACGCTTTTATTTAAAAATTACTTAAAACAATTAACTAAAAAGAAAAAAAAGAAAAAAAATTTACAAAAAATTCACAGAAAAAAAATTACAAAAAAATCAAAAACAAAATTAAAAAACTTTTTTTAAGAAATGCTATTATTTAACAATTAATCAAAAAAAATGAACTAAAAATAAAAAATAAAAAAATTTACAAAAAAAAAATCACAGACATTACAGTTAAAAATAAAAGCGTGGCGCATTAATATATATAATATTTATTGTAAAATATTCGTTGTAAAATATTATATTATATTAATGCGCCACGCTTTTATTTTTAACTGTAATGTCTGTGATTTTTTTTTGTAAATTTTTTTATTTTTTTATTTTTAGTTCATTTTTTTGATTAATTGTTAAATAATAGCGTTTCTTAAAATTTTTTTTTTAATTTTTTTTTGATTTTTTTGTAATTTTTTTTATTAGCTTACTATTATAAGAAATTAAAACCAATGAAACACCAGGTCCCTCTTTCACTTCCCGCTCAAAAAAACGTTATCACATTATTCATAATTTCACGACTTTGACTGTGCAAAACTTGACCTTTCTTTCCCTATTTTCAATCATTTGATATGAACCGAGTCAACGAAAAAGTAAACAGCTTTGAATAATATATAAGACACTACATTAGAAATTAAAATCCGATAAATAACGATACTATAGTAAACGATCAAAATGAATACATGAGATAGAACAAACAACAAATATAGATTATAACATTTGTGTAGAATAACACTTCACTTCAATAACTAACTACGTAATTAATCACTTGAATACACTAAGGTTAGAACTCAACTAGAGAGAGAATTGTCAAGTAGCACAACTCACGCGTACCCTTCTTCCTTATTAGATGGACTTTTCCATACAGACTACTCCCACCAGCTTAGACTGGCCCAACACACTGCGACGTCACTTTTTCCTTTTACAAAATATTTTCACTATACTACAAATTTTCAGCATTGCAGTGCAGATGGCGACGCAGAAAAATTTGAAATGGACCCTCTTCGATACAATTTTTAAATAACTCATTTTCCTCCAACCGATGGTTTCCACCTTCCGAAAACATTTTAACACTTTCCAGGTCGTCACCTTATCCGAAGGAAACCACAGCATATTACAGCCACTAGATAACTGTACCGCTTTATTTAGGAAACCATAGCTTAGACGGCCGTCTTATTAAACGCGCCGAAGCACAACTTTCTTAGCAAACTGTGTCTTCACGCGGCTACACGACTGTAACCAGTGTTAAATTTACTCAATTTTTACTTTCTCTTGCCTATATAAATATATAGGAAGGAAAGTATTGTTTTCATGTCGATTTTAACAAATACACTCTTCACCGGGTCTACACGTAAACAAACCCCCTTAACCCACACAAACATGTTTTTAGCGATTGGTCTGTGTGTGTGTGTGTGTATGTGTGTGTGCGCGCGCGCGTGCGCGTTCGTGCGCGCGTGTGTGTGTGAACAGAATATCTCAAAAACGAAACATCGTATGAACTTGAAACTTGAAACTTAAGTTACGTACCACTACCGGACCCGACACGAACATTTTCATCTAAATCGGTCAACCGGAAGTAGTAGTTTATTCATGTAATTTTTCACTTTTTTCGATTTTCTCATAAATTGGTCCTACGATTTTTTTAAAAATTGCCTGGTTTACTTAATATTTTATGCCCTACAAGATAGGGTAGATGCCATGTTTGCTGAAATTCTTGGTGAGGCTGTTTTTACGTAGAAAAATTGCTTTTTTAAAATTGCAACTTTAATGTACATTTTAGCAGAAAAGTTTATGTAATAAAAGTTGTAGAGGATTTAAAATCCTACAACTTTTATTTCCAAATTTTTTTTATAACGCTTAGTTCAGCGGTAATTAGCGATTTTCGGTTTTTTTCTCACGAAAACGCATGAAAAATTGATTTTTTTAAGATTTCTGCCTTAGTATGCATATTATGACAAAATTGTATTATGATCAAATTTATAGAAATTAAAAGATCTACAACTTTTATTTGAGCCTTTTTCTCTACAGAGAATAGGTTAATGTGAAAGAGTGATTTTCCGTATTTTTAAGCCAAACTGAGGTCGATTTTCATTATGCGTCTTTTACTCACGATTAAAATTACGTTATGTTTATTGAGGTTTGTTTTTTTGTTTATTTCTAATGTTAGGTTTATTGTCAATTATATTTGCAATGGCAAGAGAAAGTTTTGTGAGTGTTTTACATTTTATTTAAACTACTCAAAAACTAATTGGCGACACAATGCGACAGAATATAATATTAGACGTACCTGAAGGAGTAACATGATCCAAAGAGGCGTAAAAGTCGAAAAAGCCCCTAACATGAGCCCATGTGGAGAACCCAATGTTAAAGATTCCAAACGGTTCCGGATCGTTCCATGTAAGAACTGATCGATTCTGATGAAGTACATTCACCCGGCCATTACACCACGTAATTTCAAATTCTTCCATTTTCCCTGGCGAAAGAATACCTGGTGTGTGGGTGGAAGCCTTTCGTTGTACAAACACAAACAAAGTTCATATATAACAAATATCAAATCTAAGCAAATTAAAAATATTTTATACATTGTATTTTAACCCTTTATAGGTGTGTGGTAGGTATACTTACCACTGGCAATAAGGTCGATTTTATTTAAGAATAAGCTATGCAGTTGAACCTTATTGGCATTTTATGATTTTATAGATGTTCTCTGGTAAGTAGGCTACACACATATTGGTAAGGATTCATACCAGCGTACGCTACCATGTTGTTTTGCTGTAACTTTTGTACAGTGCTTAGAAAATTCCAGTTGTTTACGGGAAAGCAAGCATTCATGTTGATAGAGAGTTAAGATAAGTTATCGGCTGCATTTGTCTGTTAGGCGTATATAGCCTAGGGGGCTACAAGGTGTTTCAATAAGCATTCTTACCACCCACTAAATAATATTAAGCGATCCCCATTTCAATAAACATTCCTTGGCAAGTATACTTACCAAAGCTAAAGAAATATCTAACTGTTCTGCCACTAGAAATACATTATTAAAGTCCCTATAAAACAAAATTTAACATTTTACAACATGTATATTTTTCCCTGTAAAGCATAGGGCATTATGCTGCCTTCATTTACACCTTCATTTCCTCAGTGGCAGCGGAAAACAAAGAGTAACGGACACCTTCTTCCTACTAACAAAACAACTCATCGCTTCGACAGTATTTAAAGTACAGCCTTTCTTAGTTTGCTCCTAATGTAAACAAATAATGACGTCACTGAGCATGCGCATTGTATAAACATGAGTACACGCTGATTAAGAAGTAACAACAAAATTCTTTTAAAAGTATTTTTCTAAATGAAATTGTTAGGCCTACATCATATCATGACATATTTTAACTGCTTTAAGTACTTATAATTTAAAAAATAGTTAACTTAATAGGAATACGACATCCGTAAAGTCGCGGACTCTAGCGTCCACCCTGCAATAGGTGGCTTTTGTTTGTTGGCAGTAGGAGCAAACTAACAACGGCTGAACTTGTTTGTATGCTATGAAATGTAAAATTTTGCTCTACAGGGACTTGAATAATGTATTCCTAGTGGAAGAACAGTAAAATATTTCTTTGTTTCAATGTGAAACTTTGGTAAGTATACTTACAAAGAAACATTTATTGAAATGGAAAACACAAAATGGATTTAATCTACAGAATTTATACTGTCTTCACGAGTTCAATCTTTATAAGTTATCGAAAATGGATATTTCATTTATTTTATTAAATCCTTAATGTGTTTACTTTGCAATCTGTTCCATTAAGAACAATAAGCAACGTCACGACCCGATGAAATGAGGACAATATGTAAGTTATGACGTGTACAGACTCATAGAACAGAGCTGTTAAAACTGCTGACGTGCAACGGTCATTTCACTTATGATAAACTCACTTCCAAAGTGATTTTAAAATGTATATAAGCCTGCAACTGGCAGCAAAAATTGCTTCATGTTCCAACAAGTGTCCAGTAACAATAGCCCACACTCGTGCGCTTTCTTTTTCAACTTGCGATTCGACATGCGATGTCGCATGAGCTTAAAGGCATACCATCTTCTTGCAATCGTTCGAAGAGCTTTATCTCAAAAAAAAAACATTACGAATATTTTTAAACACTATACTAAATTAAAGCCTGTTCTTTCCTGCATTGATTGGTTTGATTTAGATTGTTTTATTTGGAAATTAAGCGGAGATAACTCCAGAAATTTATACAAAAAAATACTCAGTTTTTAGCCGGTTTTCCGTAACTGTGGTTTTTAAATGTCAGTTACTCCGTCCAGGCTTTTCACAAAAATCGGTGTTTAAGTACATTGAAGATCAGAGTTCTTTCTATAATATGAATATTTTAAAAGTTAAATCTCATGTTCCGTTTTAATATGCCGGCCATTTTTTAAAAAATTGCATTTTTGGCTCCACGTAAAGGTAGGGAAATTATTTTTGGACTGAACCATGCATTTTCACAAAAGATTATGTCAAGCAAAGCGTTTATTATTTTTTTAAATAAAAACATCGTTAAATAATTCAAAAGGAGCTACGGAATGAGTTGCAGCAGAAAAACACAAAGTTTGTTTTTCTAAACGAATACTCTGAGCGGATACCGCTACAGAGCTCAGTTTCCTTTCAAGAAGTTTAGAGGCTAATATAATATTTTTATTAACACCACATATCTATTTTTAATTTTACAAATGCAAAGTACGATACATGGCACAATACTGCTGTAAAAATGCATGATTCAGTCCAAAACTCATTTTCCTATCTTTACGTGAAGCCAAAATACACTTTTTTTAAAAAATAATGGCCGGAATTTTGAATTGGAACATCAGACTTCTATTTTTAAATTATCATACAGAGAAAACTCTGACCTTTAGTGTACTTAAACGCCGTTCTTTTATGAAAAGCCTGGACGGAGTAGCGGACGTTTAAAAACGACATTAACGGAAACCCGGCTAAAATCTGAGTTCTCTTTATGTGTAAATTGCTGGATCTCCGACTAGTTACGAAATAAAATAACCAAAGTCAAACCAATCAACGCAGGAAAGAACAGGCTTTAATTTAAAGTAGTGTTCAAAAATATTCATTTTGTTTTTTGTAACAGAGCTATTCAAACGAGTGCGGACAGGTGAATAGCATGCCTCAAAGCGCATGCAACATCGCACGAGTGTCGTCATAGCTAATGCACTTGAAAACGCATCACTCAATAAATTTAAACATTTAATTTTCCATCAACATCATAATCGTCTTCTTCATACCTCTTCCGAGTTTGTTGAAGCCCGCCCATCAACTTCACTCTGCAATCTCTCTTCCATGCTGCCTCTGCTGACATGGCCTAACCATCTCGGATTTCCCCAGCATACTCCTTTTCAACTTCATCTCTGTTTCCTGGATTCTAGTTTGATTCCACATTTATCCCGCTTAGCAACGTCTTGATCCTGTCTTATGCCTCTCACACTTTTTACAAAACAACTTGCCATCTATCTACTCCGCTCCCTCTACATTTTTGAGGTGATTATGTATGTTAGGCAAAATAATTTTATGCAGAATTTCAATGTTCACAATCATAACACAAGAAACAGGAATGATTATTATGTGGCTAATCACTCCACAAAATTGTTTGAACAAAAACCTACTCATGCAGGAAGAAAATTCATAAATAAATTACCCCAATCTTTAAAGTGTTGTGAGGATTTGAATTCATTTAAAAAAAATCTGAAAAATTACTTGATCGGTGAAACTTTTTATAGCGTACAAGAATTTCTTTCTTGATAGTAGTGATACATTGTGTGATTCTTATATGTATTTCAGGTGTTATTTGACGACATGTCCTATACTCCTCCTGGAGTCTCCAGGGCGCAAAAAAAAAAAAAAAAAATACTACTGCCGGCCGCGTTGGCGATGTTGGTAACGTGCTCGCCTCTCATCACGCGGTCTTGGGTTCGAATCCCACTCGGGCATGGCATTTTTTCATACGTTACAAAAAATTCACTTCATCCTTCACCGTCTGCATTAGCAGCAGCAATTTGCAAAACAGTCGGACGTTAAACCAAAAAAAAAAAAAAAAAAAATACTCTACTCTCTACATCTACATTTACTCTTATGTCAATTTCTCCAGCACCATTTCATTTTGCTTTATTCCATGTCCCTACCTTACCTCCTCTAAATTCTTTTCAAACAGCACTTGACTTTTTTCTTCACTGAATTCCAAAGCATACTTTTGACAATCATGTCAAGATGTTGGAGAAGACCGGTGCCGGTGCCTTTCACCGTATAGGCAACCAGATCGTCTGCAAACAATAAGTAACCAACCTTCCTTCGTATTTCTAAAATAACCCCCCCGAGTCAAATATTTGCGTTTCCTGTTCTTGAGAAATTCTAATATCCGTTACATATATACAACAAATATCTGTACGTTAGAACAAGAACAACCAATGTCAAAAAAATATTTTTTTTTTTGTTTTGTTTAACGTCCGACAGTTCTGCAATTACTGCTAATGCAGACGGTGAATGATGAAATGATTTTTGTACGTATGAAAAAATGCCATGCCTGAATGGGATTCGAACCCAAGACCACATGATGAGAGGCGAGCACGTTACCAACTTCGCCAATGCGGCCGGTCAAAAAAATAGTTTTGAGAAAAGAGCAAAGGAAGATCTGTGCAAAATTTTAAATAAAACCAGTAATTCTACCCAAGTCAGCTACAATGGCAGCAAAAATTAAGAAAAGTCTCTCCAAAAGCAACCATTTATGACTGTGGTTGATTTTGGATGAAGAAATTATGGTATCTGAGAACCAATGTTGTGTTTGGTTGTTCTTGCAATAATATTTTTCACCCAGCTGACTGACATTAGTAATAAAATACATGCAACATCTCATGAACTATACATAATGGACATTGGTTGTTCTTCCATTAAAAAGTATACAAAAATTATGTTGATAACGTGTTTAACTCATTTTTACTTTCTTATGCCTATATGAATACATAGGAAGGAAAGTATTGTTTTCATGTCGATTTTTCGAAATCGAGTTTTCACCAGATCTATACGTTTTCAGACCCCCTGAACCCAAAAAACATGTTTTTAGCGATTGGTCTCTGTGTGTGTGTGTGTGTGTGTGTGTGTACAAAATATCTCAAGAACGGAACATCGTACGAACTTGAAACTTAAAACTTAAGTTACATACCACTATTGGACCCGACACGAATATTTTCATCAAAATCGGTCAACCGGAAGTAGTAGTTTATTCGTGTAATTTTTCACTTTTTTGTGATTTTCTCAAAAACTGGTTCTACGATTTTTTTAAAAATCGCCTGGTTTATTCAGTTTTTATTCTCTACAAGATAGGGTAGGCGTCATGTTCGCTGAAATTTTTGGTGAGGCTGTTTTTACGTAAAAACAAAGTTTTTTTAAGATTACGGCTTAATTATGCAATTTAGCGCAAAAATGTATATAATAAAAGTTGTAGAGAATTTAAAAACCTACAACTTTTATTTCAAACATTTTTTTGTATAACGCTTAGTTTAGCAGTAATTAGCGATTTTCTGATTTTTCTCACGAAAACGTGTGAAAAATCAATTTTTTTAAAATTTCGGCCTTGGAATGCATTTTACGACAAAAGTGTATATAATAAATTTTATAGGAAATAGAAAGATCTACAACTTTTATTTAAAGCATTTTTCGCTACAGAGTTTAGTTTAGCGTGAAATAGTGATTTTCCGTATTTTTAAGCCAAACTGAGTTCGATTTTCATTTTGTGTCTTTCACTCATGATTAAAATAAGGTTATGTTTTTGAGGTTAGTTTTGTTGTTTATTTCTAATGTTTTATTACTAATGTTAAGTTTATTGTTAATTATTTGCACTGGCAAGAGAAAGTTGTGTGAGTATTTCACACCAGATTTTTGTAAAAGAATTACATTGATTGTTCTTGTTCTAAGGTACAGATATAAATATGAAAACAAGTGAAAACTAATATTCGCCTGGACGATAAACCATGCCGTACTTACTAACTAATTGCAGAAAGTGGATAAATTTTCAGATTGTATTCGCAGAATTTAAGGAAAACTAAAATTAAAACTAATTCAAATGTTATGGTGTTAGTTACCGTCAACAACTTTTTCGACCCGGTGTAGATTTCTGTAGTTGTGTTCTTACTGCCTCCGATAATAATATGATACCATGATTCACCAGTCCCTTTGATGCTATTATGAAGTGCAATATGTGCTTCTTTCGATGCATTTATACCCAAAACCAGATGGCCCCACAATATAGGATGGTGATGCTTGGCAGGTGTGCCTATTTCTGGAGTTACAATCTTCAAAAAACCTGATTTAATAAAAAAATATTGTTATTATGGCTGCAAATAAATGCTAGTAGGAAAATTATATTGCAAATTACATACTGCCTAGAAACAAAGCATACTAAGTAATACATGAGTATAAAATAGGCACGGTTACTTTACTAGACGGTAGGGGGGATCATGAACAATATGCGCAGTGACAAGCCTCTCTCTCTGACGTCACTGATCACCAGCGACAGCCCACGCACGATACGTACCGTGTCGGTGTGTGATGTTTACTAGTCTTAAGGGGGTAGTCAACCCAGGAAATGAAAATGAAAACTATATATACTATAAGCGAGTTTGATCTACAGCTCCAGCCGCTTCTCGCATCCCATCCGCCATCTCTCTCGGTTCATCCAGTCCCCCTCCACAAGATTTCCATTCCTCATATCGGAATACACCTGCTTGTTCCACAGTTCGGGCGGTCTTCCTCTTCTTCTTCTTCCAGGTGGATCCCAATTCAGCATTCTCTTGGGCCACCTTTCATCTCTCATCCTCTGTGTATGTCCCAACCATATAAGGCGCTTCTTCTCAATTTGCTCCACTGTTGTATCCATTTTCCCCATTCTCTTCCTTATCTCCGAATTTCGTACGCGATCCATCCTTGAAACACAACTACTCCGGCGCAAGAAATCCATCTCCACAGCATTTATTCTTTGCCTGTCTCTTTTGGTCAATTCCCACGTTTCAGAGCCATAGAGCAATATACTCTGTACAATGGAATGATAGATTTTAATTTTCGTACATTTTTTTATATTTGTAGACCAGAGTATGGAGTTTAATGTTTGTGTCGCCTGCCTGGCCTGTCCAATTCTACTTGTGATTTCTCTTTTTGAATTTCTCTCCGATGATATTATGCTGCCCAGGTATTTATATTCATCACATTTCACCACATTATGACCTCCTACTTGTAGATCCCTTGCTGTACCTCCTGAAACTAGGTATTTGGTCTTTTTGAAATTTATTTTCATTCCATTTTCCCTATAAGAATCAGCAAGTTTCCTGATCATGTAATGAATATCATGCTCATCACCAGCCATTATTACTTGATCATCGGCGAACAAGAGTGAGTAGGCCTAGATATATTCGTTATTTATTGGGATACCCATATATTCACACTTTCCTTTCCAGTCCTTTAATATCTCCTCCAGATAGATTTTGAACAGGGTCGGAGAGAGACAACAGCCTTGACGCACGCCCTTATCTGTACCAAATGGCTTTGACACTTTATTTCCTATTTTTATCACATTTATTTGGTCCTTGTAAGTTTCTTTGACAGCAGAAATGTAATGCTTATTAATGATGATTTATCCAAGATTTCAAAAAGTCTCTGTATTGGTACCGTATTTCTCCATATTGGTATAGCTTTCTCCAGATCGATAAATATCAAATGAGTTTCCAAATTCCTCAGTTTTCTCTTTTCAATTAGCTGCTTTAATGTAAACATATTGTCAGTACAAGAGCGTCCCGCGGTAAATCCACTTTGTTCTTCACCTGTATTTATTTCTTTTTCAATTCTCTTCCTTATTATGCGGCCACACAGTCTCCCTATTGTAGCTAATACTGTGATACCCCGGTAATTCGCACAGTCATCACGTGATCCCTTCTTGTGGATCGGTGTCAAGTAGCCAAGCTTCCAATCTTGGGGAATTTTATCGTGCATGAATAGGCATCTATTCAATATATATGCAAGGATTTCAAAAGTTCTAGAAGTTGCAGCTTTCAAGAGCTCAATTGGGATACCTCCAGGACCTGGTGATTTACCATTTTTCATTTCTTTAAGACTCTCTTGCACTTCTCTTTCTGTTATCTCATCTATTTGGCCGACAGGTTCATATTCTCCCCACGGTTTTAGATACACTTCTCTATCTTCTTTTAACATCTTAGAGAAGTAAATCCTCCATCTGTCAATGCCTATCAGATCTATTGCTATGCCTTTCCTATCCTTCCTCAGGTTCTTAACAACATTCCATGCCTCTTTTGTCCTTGTGCCACCAATATACTGATCAATTTTTGTGCATGTTTTTTCCCATTCTTCATTCTTGAATTGCTGTATCTTTATTTTGACTTCTTTCCGTTTCTGCTGATACAATTTTCTGTCCTGTTCATTCTTTGTCACGAGCCAATTGTTATACAACCTTTTCTTTTCCAAAACAATTTTCTCTATACTTTCCGTCCACCATGAGTTTCTCTTCTGTTCTACCTGTTTTTCACGTTCACCAAGCGCTTCTCTAGCTGCGGAATGTAATGCTTCTTTCAATGCATCATACTCTTCTTCTGCCGTACCTGTTGTGTAGGTTGGAAGTTTGGAGGATAGTCTTAATTTATAAAGAAATCTGATTGAGTCATCGTTCAAACTTTCTGTAATATATTTCCTCTGGTCCAAACTGCCAGATTCGTCTTGGTTATTATTACCCTCCATATGATTGTTCAATCTTTTGATAGGTAGAAATACTTCCATTTTGAGTAGATGATGATCAGTTCCACACTCCGCACCTCTGTACACTCTTACATCATGAACGTTAAGTGAGGTGTTCTGCCTAGTGATAGCGTAGTCAATGATGGATCTTAGCTGTCTTGTTGGTTGGATCCATGAGAATCTATGAATATCCCTATGTTGAAAGTGACCGTTCTGTATCTTGAGCTCAAAAGTTTGGCATGTGTCTATGAGTCGAGTTCCATTTTTGTTTACAACATCTTCTCCAAAGCGTCCTACAACTGGATCATTCATTCTTCTACCTGTTCGAGCATTGAAATCACCTAACAGTATTATTTCTTTCCTCTTATTAATGTTACTTAACAAGTCTGTTAGTTTATCCTCAAAACTATCTTTTATTTCGTTGTTTGAGTCATCTGTGGGAGCATAAACTGCAATTACAACAACATCATGGCCCAACATCTTCAAATTGATTTTCATAAGACGTTCATCAATTTCTTCCCATGATTTTACCAGGGGTTTAAGTTGTTTTCTTATTGCAATAGCAATTCCAGCTCGCGCTCTATTACTTTTTGGGACTCCACTGAAAAAGAGCATATAATCACCCATGTCCTCAAAGCCAAATCCTTTCTTTTTTGTTTCAGTAAGTGCAGCTATATCAATTTTGTAATGCTTCAGCTCTTCCGCCACTTCTCTTTTTTTTGTATTTATTCCTTGTATATTCCAAGCTGCAAAGTTGATTATCCGTTTCCGATTTCTGATTCGTTGTTTGGTATGTCCTTTTTATTTTTCCGAGATTCCAGTCCTGTTTTCCGAGGCAAGTTTATGGGATTTTTTGCGTGAGGTAATTTTTACAGATAACGGGGTGCAGGCCCATCGATCGAACCCCCTACCAGGAGGACCGGTCAATTTTCTTTCAGGGTTTTCTTCCCTCAGCCTTTGATAAATCAATACCACATCTACAAGGCAGCAGCATTGCTTAGAGTACTTCTTTGTCTGACTCCTACCCTTCGACCTGTCCGGCTTGGGAGGCCCTGCCAGTAGTTACACTACCGCCGGCATAGCTCTCCGGGTCAAAGGAGCACACAAGCCCCTTCACCAACGTCAAGGTCTTGTACTCACTAGGAGGGGAAAATGAAAACTACAGGCTATAATGTATCAATCATTATTTATATTTATTTTAAATGAAAGAGTAATTTACTAGTGATGATCTACCACTTGAACCAGGCCAAAAAAATAATTACGTCCCCTAATATAAGGATCGGGGTGGGAAAGCGGGCTTTTACGGGGAATCAAATATCTCAGGAACCGAGAAAGATTTCAACATGATTCTTGTGCTATAAAATGCAGAAAATTACTGTTCATTATTTTGTTGTATGCTATTGCATGTATTTTTTCTTACAAGAAATTTATTGAAAAAAACCCATATTTTCAAAAACATTTATTTTATGTATTCACAAATTATTTTTTAACTAAATTTCTATTACGGTTTTTGTAATAATCATTCCGCAGAATAGAGCAAGAAATTATGAACATTTGAAAAAAACATCATCCAAATACCTCCAATACAAACCAGAATATTTAATTCCCAAGAATGTACTATCATGCAAAAAAACATTTCCGGAAAACTTAATTTAAAGTTCATCGAATAATTTCACTCGCCTTGGTAGTGAGCTTTATTTTAAACAAATGTTTTTATAACTTTTTGTCAACGTACTAACAAAGCACATGGTGTGATTCATAAAATTTTAAACTTCAAATAAGTGCAAAAAACAATCAAAATTAATAAAAGAATCATTTTCTTGAGTTGACTAACCCCTTAATACGATCTGTAATACTTTACTAGTGTTTAATAAAAATGGTGTGTTGTGCGATTGCCGGATGTTCTAATCCCGATAGATACCAAAGGAGTTTGATATTATAAGTTTTATTGTTTTCCAAAGGCCATTGAAACTAAATTGAAGTGAATAAATGCTTGCAAGCGGGCCGATTCATTTTCTGCTGATAGTGGTCGCGTGTGTTCAGTACATTTCAACGAATTGAATTATGTACGCGATTTAAAGTCCAAGTTCCTACATCTTCCATTAAAACGTGTCTTAAAGACGAATTTAACCCACCGGGTTGGTCTAGAGGTAAAGTCATCGCCAAAATCAGCTGTTTAACAGCTGATTTTCGGAGACGAAGGTTCCTGGTTCAAATCCGAGTAAAGGTAGTTACTTTTATTCGGATTTGAATGCTAGACAGTTGTTACCGGTGTACTATGATGTACTATGTTGGGGTTCAATTAACCATACTCTCTCAGGAATGGTCGGCCTGAGTCTGTACAAGACTACACCTCATTTACACGTCATACATATCATCCTCATTTCATTGGGTCATGGGGTTGCTTATTGTTCTGAATTGAACAGATTGCAACGTACACACACATTAAGAAATTAAAAAAAAAAAGACGAATTCAGTCCCACATTTAAATTTGCCGATTTATAGTGCCTTTCTACGTCTTAGTGCCTTTCTACGTCTGGTAAACCCGACTTGTAGTGAACGTAAAAATCGGGTAGGGAAACGATACGCTAGTAAGGAATTTTTTGATATTTTAAACTCATCTTGGGTGTTGGGTTCGAATCCCATTCAGGAACGGCATATTTTCATACGTTACAAAAAAATCATTTCATCCTTCACCGTTTGCATCAGCAGTAATTGCAGAACAGTCGGACGTTAAACCAAAAAAAAAAAAAAAAATTAAACTCATAAAATTACAACACAGCCAGTTCACAAAATGAACGGATACCCGTAGAGAAAGGTAGGCCTCGTTTTAATGAAGAACCACCAAATTTTAATGTTGTGTAGTCAGAGGAAACTGATCTCTTAAAAAGTGAAAACCTCGAATTAAAAGAAGAAAACAAGTTACTTAGAGAAAAACTTCAGACCGCATACGAAGAATTATTAAAATTAAAATCGATTTCCCGTGTAAACAAATATCTGAACCGCTATGTTTGTAACAACAGTGCAAAAATGGTACAGTCACTACGCACCGACCGAGTTGTTGCAGGACCAACCTACGTCATCTTATTTTATCTGACAGCAGCTGCGCGTGACCGCCGCTACCGTGTAGGCCCTAATATAGTATATAGGGCCTACAGTGGAAATAGGTCATATTTTTTACTTTCTCTTGCCTATATGAATATATAGGAAGGAAAGTATTGTTTTCATGTCGATTTTAACAAATCGAGTTTTCACCGGATCTATACGTTTTTAGACCCCCTGAACCCAAAAAACATGTTTTTAGCGATTGGTCTGTGTGTGTGTGTGTGTGTGTGTGTGTGTATACAGAATATCTCAAGAACGGAGCATCGTACGAACTTAAAACTTGAAACTTAAGTTACATACCACTACCGGACCCGACACGAACATTTTTATCAAAATCGGTCAACCCGAAGTAGTAGTTTATTCGTGTAATTTTTCACTTTTTTGCTATTTTCTCAGAAACTGGTCCTACGATTTTTATTAAAATCGCCTGGTTTGCTCAATTTTTTATTCTCTACAAGATACGGTAGGTGTCATGTTTGCTGAAATTCTGGGTGAGGCTGTTTTCACGTAAAAACATAGTTTTTTTAAGATTACGGCTTGATTATGCAATGTAGAGCAAAAATTTATATAATAAAAGTTGTAGAGAATTTAAAATTTTACAACTTTTATTTCAAACATTTTTTTGTATAACGCTTAGTTTAGCAGTAATTAGCGATTTTCTGTTTTTTTCTCACGAAAACGTGAGAAAAATCGATTTTTTTAACATTTCGGCCTTAGTATGCATTTCATGACAAAAGTGTATCTAATAAATTTTATAGGAAATTAAAAGATCTACAACTTTTATTTATAGCATTTTTTCTCTACAGAGAGTAGTTTAGCGTGAAAGAGTGATTTTCCGTATTTTTAAGGCAAACTGAGATCGATTTTCATTTTGCGTCTTTCATATATGAAAAAAATTAGATTATGTTTATTAAGGTTAGTTTTTTGTTTATTTCTAATGTTTTATTTCTAACGTCAGGTTTATTGTTAATTATTTGCATTGGCAAGAGAAAGTTGTGTGAGTGTTTCACACCAGATTTTTCTAAATTGTATTCCTCCTGAGACCTGACGGTCTCATACTGCCATTTGAGTCCTGATGAGAAACATTACGGTGTTTTGGTCTTAAATAAAGACCGATGGTATAGTAGATGGTATAAAGACCGAAGTGTATAGTATAACTATAGTATACTATTATAGTTTGATTGCACTGGCAGGCATTTCACGTACGTTTTATCTATTAAATTTGACTTTTTAACAGTGTATTGGATCTCCATGTATTGGATCTTTGTTGTACTACAAATGATGTTTTCTTTGTATTCTGTTTATCCCTATCAAAATGGCAGACAACGCTTGTACTCCTTCTACAAGTGGAAAAAATTCTCAGCCCTCAACCCTTGCACCTTACAGGGGTATAGTAGCCTATACTATACCTAGGGGTCTCTACCAATGCACACCACTACTGACTGATTTGCCACCACTCAACCAAAGCTACCTCCCTCCCTTCAAGTATACTGTACTATACCTACAGGTCTCAATATATACAACCCAAAAAAATACCTCAGGTCCCAAGAGGTTAAAAATGTCCGTCCCTATTTGGTGACCAGACAACAAAGTAATCATGAAACCATAGTGGTGTCTTATACTGCCCTACTAAGAAAGAAGGCAGTAAGTGCAAAAAGCTCAAGTGTGGGAAAATGACTTTATAGTATTTTCAACAGCTGTAACACAATTACGAGTATTAATGTAACATGATTTTGTGATTATTTATAGTAAAAAGGGAAGTTTTTTAACTTTTTTTAAGTTAAAAATTGAAAAAGTTAGTTACAACAATTAAAAAAGCAGATACTGCTTTTTTGCCTGGTAAACATACCTGGTTGGTTGGTAGGAGAGGGACACACATAGTTTAATTTATTTAATTTTTTCAAGCTCTACAGGCTGCTAAGGCTTGTGCCCAATATTTTATTGTAATTTTTTAAAATCCATATTCAAGAATTTGTCCACAGATCAATATTTAAGGTGGTGCAACCTTAAACTTTTATGACTAATCGACAATGATATACAAAGCAGTAAATGAATTCAGTATGAAGTTCTACTACATAAAAAATCAGTATCTGTAGCATACTAAGAAATAAGGGAGTAACTATATATAGTGCAGATACTGCCTTTTCTCTTAGTATTTGAATATAGGGCCTACTCTTCTTTTCCTTTGTAAGCCTGGCAAAAAAAACATGTAAATAATGCTTTTGAATACCTCGATATCTAAGTAACCGTTGTAGGTAGGGCTTTTTTAGTAAGTTCGCTAGATTCCTTGCGCTCCAAAACATAAAACTCAAAATCAAGAAATTTGCAGTTACTGACTTTTTTCTTAGCAGGGCAGTATAGGCAGAGCAGGTGGCCCCTTCCACCCTTCCACCCGCCCACTTCGTTTACGGGGATAACCAATTTGTGTAGCGTTGAGTTTAGCTGTCGGAAGGAGTTGCCAAAAGCGTTCACTTTAATCAACACATTCAATTATGAGCTCTCTCTCCCATCGGGCTGATTACTCGTCCAGCATATTCTGAGTTTATGTTGGGCTTTATGTTGGGCCTACAACTTATGTTACCAACGTTTTTATAGATTCATTTTATTTGCGGCTTATACATGGATTTATGTTTGCTAATAATTTAAAAGTAAACAATTCGGTGTTCTTTTTAGGTTTATTTTCGCCTGTTATAATAAATGTAATTATTTCTTGTTTGAATTTTTCCATTTACTGTTACGATTTACGCGTAATTTCTTATATAATATTAAACTACAAATAATATACTTTTAAAGTAAATCTAAAAGTATAAGCTATCTTGAATCGATAACTGCAGAGATAATAAATTCACGGTTTCAACTGTACCCTGAAAACACGTTAAAAATATTTAACGAGTATACTATACGAGGGTAGAAGATCGTATGACGAAAATTTTATAATACAGGGTGATTCATGAAGATATGCAGAAACTTTTGCAACTCATTGTACATGTAAAAATAATGAAAAAAGTTTATATAAACATGGGTCCGGAAATGCTTCGTTTCCGAGTTACGGCTAGCGAAAGTTTCGCCCAGATTTCAGCTCACCAGGTGAAATGAGGTCTTCCTGAAATTCTGGTAAGATAACTAAGGGGCGAATTTAATAATTTCTCATGGTTTCTGATCTGATAAATTGAATAAAACTGGTCCCAGAACTGTAAATTAAATAGTTTTTGAGAAAAACAGTGTCAAATTAAAAAAATGGAGTAAAAAAACACATTTTTTCATGTTTATTTTTCCGGTTAATTTTACTGTACTGTTATGAATAAAAATTAATTTTATCAAACATCTATTCGCTTTCTGTGTACTTTATTATTTACACCGGTTTGTTCAGAATAAAATTTTCTACATGTTTTATTCAAAAATTTTAACTGTTTCTTGGTGAAATAACAAAGTTATTCTTGCCCAAAGATAAAAAAATGTGTTTTCACTCCATTTTTTGCATTTGTCACTGGTTTTCTTAAAAACTATTTAACTTACAGTTCTGGGACCTGTTTTATTCAATTTATCAGATCAAAAACCATGAGAAATAATTAAATTCGCTCCTTAATCTACCTTACCAGAATTTCAGGAAGACCTCATTTCATCTGGTGAGCTGAAATTTTGGCGAAACTTTCGCTAGCCGTAACTCGGAAACGAAGCATTTCCGGACCCATGTTTATATAAACTTTTTTCATTATTTTTACATGTACAATGAGTTGCAATATATCTTCGTAATATCTTGGTGAATCACCCTGTATTATTCAGTCTAATTGATAGAATAAGAATAGGAGGAGGAGGAGGAATGAGATGAGGTTAGGCCTACCTTCGATGAGCCACGCACCGGCAGTCCCCTTCGGAGTACTCACTTGATAACGTGCTAGACACCCGACCCACGCGAAATCATTCCAACTCAAGAATGGAGTCAGCTGACCCTTCTTCCCTACAGTTATCGTCGTACCATTCCACTTGATACAAAATTCTCTGCTTTCATCCTCACTTAAAATGTCTTCCGTCTTGGCCATAGCCTTGTAAGGATCATCATCGCCAATTATCTTAATAAAGCTCTGTGTATTCTTTTTCTCTCCCAAAGTTACCTGAAACTCACAATTTAATTAATTTACCCACTTCTTTCCGTTCATTCAAGTTACAAACAAGCAAACGTTTAATACTTCTCTTTGCTCTACAGCAACGGTTCCCAAAGTGAGGGGCGCGCCCCCTAAGGGAGGCGTGAAGACACGTCAAGGGGGGCGCGGGACTTCGAGATAGCTTTACCCTCCATAACGGATCCTTTCAGTGTCAACGTAGACTTCCTGCCCGAATTACTTAAAAAACAAGTTTTAGAAATAAAAAATGTTTCTGCTACGAAAAACGATTTCGATAAAATTGACAAAACATCACTTTGGGTTAAGTATTAGGCCTACCAAGGTTACCCCAGTATATAACAGCAAGCGGCAGTAATTGTAATTATCTTTATCAAGCACCTATCTGTGCGAAAAAGTGTTTTCAGCACTTGTTACAATAAAAACAAAGCATCGGTGCAATGTTGGTTTTATCAATGATTTACGTTGTGCACTTTCTAATAATCAACCTTTTTTTTAAAAAAAAATGCGAGGCCATCCATCCACTGATTTATTTTGTCTCTTGTTGAAATTAAATTGCAACTTCTAATGCTAAAAAAAATAAAAAAATAAATGTATGGTTGTTCAATGTTATACGTGATTTTTCATTGCCCAATAAAATTGTGTAAGGGGGCGTGAGAAGTTTTCTTTTTGGCAAAAGTGGACGTAAAAGATAGAAGTTTGGGAACCGCTGCTCTACAGCATTTATTCTCAACCTTTTTTGCTCCGCAACTCCCGAATAGTAAAAATAAATAAAATAAGTATTTCGTGAATCCCCTCCCCTAATGATAATAGTAACACTTCACTAACACACAGAAGCATTGAAAATATAAATAGGCCTACCTTTTCCACGTCTTACAGGTATCTCCGTGAAAAGGGGTTTTCCTCTATGGTTGTTCTAAAGAATAAACAATATTTTACTTTTTTATGTTTCTAACGAAGATGCACCTATCAAGAGAATGTTAAATGAATAACAAAATCAAGCATCACATTAATAATTGCAATTGTAAAATTATAATAAACATTTTATAAAATAAAAATTATCACATACTCAGCCACTTATTATGACTGAACTATTTAAGAACAGAAGAGGTAGAGGTGTAAAAGACACTAGTCAGAGTTATCTCCTCTGAGAGTAATGAATTTCACTATCCAGCCAGACCCTGTGGTGAATGAAGTGAAGGTGTCATTTGCAGGGTGGAAAGTAAGTGCTTTTCGGAGGGCCTGGTATGCTGATAAGCATACTCTTTCAACTCTGTGAGGAAGGTAAATGTAAACCACCTTACTCCTTGTTTTTACTTAGTAAAACCTCTACAGGTTCAAACCAGCCTTTCGGCTGTTGACCTAAACAACAACAAAATAAAAATTATAATATAAAATTATAAAATTTTTATAAGTGAGTTTATAATAAACGATTTTTTCTAATAAAATGATTTCATGATAATTATCATGATTGTTTCGCGAACCCCAGGTTGAGAATCACTGCTCTGTATAGGAAAGTATTGTTGTTTGTTGACTTTTCGAATCAGAGTTTCCACCGGAACATTAACGTTTCAAGGCCAGCTGAATAAAAAAAACAAGTTTTGACCGATTGAGTGTGCGTGAACAAAATATCTCAAGGGCGGAATATATAGGTGATTCAAAAAGAGCGCCGGTTTTGATATATCAAATTAAGAGATTTATTTTATTGAAAAACTGAAAATATATACATCAACAAGTTCATCTTACCTTCCGATTTCATGTATGAAAAATGATGTCATGCATGTGTCCTCCTCTACTGCGCTGGCACGCATCAACTCTGTCCATGAAATTGGATATTACTGCACGACAAGTTTCGACTTCCATTTGCCCGATAACCCGTCGAATTTCCTCCTTCAAGTCATCGATGTTTCGGGGTTTATTGGCATACACCAATGACTTCAGATGACCCCAAAGATGAAAGTCACAAGGCGTCAAGTCACACGACCTTGGTGGCCATTGATGGTCGGAATTACGAGAAATGATGCGATCCTGGAACCGTTCACGGAGCAACAACATTGTTTCTCGTGCAGCGTGACAGGTGGCACCATCCTGCTGAAACCACAACTCGTCAATGTCCATTCCATCCAAATGACGCCACAAAAACTCCCTAATCATCGTACGGTATCGGTTTCCATTTACTGTCACGGCTTGTCCTTCTTGATTTTCAAAAAAGTAAGGGCCGATGACACCGCCTGACCAAAAGCCGCAACAAACTGTCACTCGCTGTGCATACATTTCACTTTCATTAGCCACGCGAGGGTTTTCTAAACCCCACATACGGCAGTTCTGTTTATTAACAAAACCGTTTAAGTGGAAGTGCGCCTCATCACAGAAAATGATTTTGTTTGCGAAGGTGTCATCATCCTGCCGTTTTCTCAATACCCAGTCAACAAACTGTCGTCTCTTCTGGTGGTCTGCTACTTTCAAATGTTGCGTCAACTGAATTTTATACGGGTGATATTGGAGATCGTACCGAAGAATTCTCCGTACAGAAGAACATCGTAAACCCAATTGTTGAGAACGACGAGGTATTGATTTTGCTGGGCGAACAGCAACACTCTCACGAACCAACGCAACGTTCTGCTCAGTTCGGCCAGAACGACGACGTCCAGAACTTTTAAGGTCGACTGTTGAACCAGTCTCAAAAAACTTTTTCATGAGCCTGCGAACTGTTGATTCATTCGGTGCTTCATTACGTCCTAGAGTACCGCGAAGTCGCCTGACAGTAGCCGCATAACTCTCTCCACTCTGGTAAAATGTTTTGACGATTAACACTCGTTGTGCAATAGTAAACTTCTCCATGGTTAGACACAGACTGCGAGAGTACTACACTGCGAACAAGAGAAACTACAACTGAATCGTCAATCGGAATGTTCTCCGAAATAGAAATGAGGTCTAACAATGTTACCAAACGATAGACAAAAATTTACCAGCCGTTTAAAACCGGCGCTCTTTTTGAATCACCCATTAGTAAGAAATTAAAACTTGGTTTTTAAGGAGCATACTAAGAGAGGATCCGACAGTAACGTAGCTAGGATTTAGTAAAGGGGGGGTCTGGCATGAACTGGCATAGGGGGTTCTGGGGGACCTCCTCCGGAAAATTTCTGATAATTTGACCCCGAAAACACGGTTTTTATCATATCTTTAACTTAAAAATACATACGCTATATATTTTTTTAAATTTAGGTACTAGTTTCCATTGAATTTTTAATATATACATAAGTACAAAAATATAATAAACTATTTTGTAATGAAGTTGTCGAATGGTCAATAATTGAAATAATACTACCGAAACGTAATTAGGTAACAAATTTATTCACAAAACATAAAACACAATTTGTAATTTTTGTTATGAATTCAAAAAATTGGTATATTAAGTGAGGTGATAACATTGGTGTAGTTTTGAGTTATTTCCAAAACTGTTTTGAACATTTAGGTCCAATTTTCTGTTTCTATTGTACATAAATAGGCTACCAGAAGTCATACCTAATGGCAGAGCGTTGTTGTTTGCTGATGATACTTCAGTAATCAGTAACAGTTTACTGGTAGATGCTCTTAAAGTAAATACACATGTTATCATAGAGTCCATAGTACAATTCTTGAATCAAAAATGTTTTTAACAGTTAATGGTAAAACTTTTACTTGGAAGTGTCAATTAGTGATTTAAGTAGAACAGAGTTTAGCGTAATTTAAATTAAAAATAGGTTATATATTTCACAGTTTTCATTGGCAAGCAAAAGCAGTACCAGTGATTGTCCAAGTAGAGAATGTGTTAGTGGGAAACCCTCGTGCATGAACGCCACCATTTTCTACCTTTATTTAGTATGGCCGGAGAGACCAAGTGTAACAGAGACAAAGAAAGAGATACTGCGTTGTATTAGCCCAGTCGGTTTTCTATTAGAACAGTGGAGCTTATGCAAGATTGTTTTAATTAATTATGGAAATTACTAGAAATTAAAAAATCTGGTGTTAAACACTCACACGACTTTCTCTTGCTGATGTAAATGATGAACTATATAACCTCTTGTTTAATCATGAGTGAACAATGTAAAACATTACCTAATTTTAATCATGAGTGAATAACGCAAAATGAAAATCAATCTATTAGACTCTAAAATAAGTAAAATCACTAACTGACGCTAAACTAAGGTATGTTACTAAGTTGGTACGCCTGTATTGGCATACAATAAAATGCAAGAAATGAAAGTTGCACGTTTTTTATTTTCTAAAACTTTAATCGAATATATTTTTGTACAGCCTGATTTTGGTAAGGAGAGCGGTGGGCAAAGCGTGTGTGTGCATTAGTATAGTCTTGTACGTACTGCAATAGTGCAGCGTATGTAATAGACAATGGAACAGCATGCCTACTAAATGCAATGGGTGTACACTCTGACTGTACATCGAACTGGAGGTCGGTGGGGGGAGGGGTATGCAGGGTCCAAGTCAAATATGCGCATGCGTATCCCACCACCACTTACAGCAGCTATTGGCTTGTTTTTTAGTGAATTGGATGCACCCTACTAATACCGCAATCTTAAAAACTTTCATTTTTTTACAGATTTTGATGGAAAAATCAAAATGAAAAAAAGGTAAAATGAAAATCAACCTCAGTTGGGCTTAAAAATACAGAAAATCACTCTTTCACGCTGAACTAGGCTCTGTAGAGAAAAACGCTTTAAATAAAAGATTTAGATCTTTTAATTTTATATAAATTTGATTATATAGACTTTTGCCGTAAAATAAATGCTAAGGCTAAATCTTAAAAAAATCGATTTTTACACGTTTTCGTGAGACAAAAAACAAAAAATCGCTCATTTCTGTTAGACTAAGCGTTTTAAAAAAAGGTAAAAATAAAAGTTATAGAGTTTTAAATTCACTACATTTTTTATTACGTACATTTTTGCGATAAAATGTATATTAAAGTCAATCTTAAAAAACAATATTTTTACAGGAAAACAATTTCCCCAAGAATTTCAGCGGACATGGCGCCTACCGTATCATGTAGAGCATAAAAAATTTAGTAAATGAGGTGATTTTTAAAAAAAATCGTAAGAGCCATTTTTGAGTAAATCGCAAAAAAGTGAAAAATGACCCGAATAAACTAGTACTTCCGGTGGACCGATTTTGATGAAAATGTTCGTGTCGGGTTCTCTAGTGATATCTAACTTAAATTTTAAAATTCAAGTTCTTACGATGTTTCGTTCTTGAGATATTCTGTTCACACACACACAATTATAATTTTTCAGATCATTTGATAGCCTAAAAATTCAAATAATGCCACGTAACAATAAAACAAAAAATGTTGTTTACAAAGAAGTTCTATAAAAACAAATTTACACTTTTGTGCAGGGTTTCCTAGTATTTCATTATAAGAAATCATTTCGTTATTATCAGTGGCAAGGCGTTTTTTCTAACTAAATACTTTTTCAAAATTTAAATTCTTAAAATTTATTTTTAATTTAAACAATTGTATTTCGTTTTTTTAATTTGTAGTGATAATTTTTTTTTTGGACTGAGTTTAGCCGGACAACGCGCGCTGGTTTTCGATTCAGTTCACTACATAAGCCTACTACCGGGTGATTTTTTAGTCCTATTACCCAATTGTTAATGTCTGGTAATTTTTTCTAAGAAAGGGATATTTTGTTTTGTGACGCAAGGTTGGTAGCCCTACTCAACCGGTATAGATACGACAGTTTGAGTTGATTCTCCTTGAGTTGCGTAAAATTTTGTGCTGTTTCCAGTTGTGTTACGAACAGAATGTCTTTTACCCTAGAACAACGGGTTTTCATTCTTGAACAATATTTTGCTACAAAATCGTATGCGAGTGTAAAATAATCATTTCAAATTAAATTTTTTGGTGTTCCTCCACTCTATTCTAGTCAATTTCTAGGCTTACTAACTGATTTTTAGAGGCAGGTATTGTTTGCAGCAGAAAACGTAGTGGTCGACCAACTCTCTTAACAGATGACGTTAAGAGAATGTGAAAACATGATTGCTCAATTCTCCATGGAAAAGTTTACAAAAACTTTCCTCGCATGTTGATTTGTCATGTTCGAGTGCTCAGAAAGCTGCTAAAAAATTGAAATTGTATCCGTATCACATACGATTAGTTCTAGAGCTTCAGCCTCCAGATTTAAACACGAGATTGTTTTAGGATAAAAGACATTCTGTTCGTAGCACGACCGGAAATGGCACAAAATTTTACGCAGCTCAAGGAGAATCAACTCACACTGCCATATCCATACTGGTTGAGTAGGGCTACCAACTTAGTGTCACAAAACAAAATTTATTTTTTTTAGAAAAATATTACCAGACATTAACAATTGGGTAACAGGACTAAAAAATCACTCGGTAGGCCTACAATAGCCCTACCAACCAAATTTCTACAGCTTATAGGCTTTTGTTATCGGCGGTGTACTAGCAGTGTTAGTAAAGGTTGTTCAGGATAAAAATTGAAATTTAAGAAAAAATATTTTCTTTTAGTAATATCACTTTAGTACAAAAAAGTGTCACAAAATCAGTAAAAAATATGTTTAGCTATACATACATAAAAAAGCAATTCATTGCGAAAAAAACATTTTTTAGATATTGCAAATTGATTGACGCTTTCAAAAGATATCACACTTTTTGTTCAACAAAGTAAAGTGCTAGATGAAAGAAATGGCGTAAAAACCACCTAAAAATAATGTGGTGTCTTTTCAATTTTTATTTACTTGTCTTCCATGCAAGTTCTATCTCTTTTGCGCCTGTTGCTTTGTGTATTATCCTTTTCTAAACAGGATAGCATAAATCAAAATTTGTTATCGTTTATTTTGACGCTAAATGAGAGGTTTAACCGAGGGGTAGAAGAGACGGGTAGTGTTAACCTTCTTTGTTCGATTTTAGGGTCATAAAATTTGTCGCCGGCACTTTTAATTTATTGATTTCGATTGTTACATTTCAAACTAACTGATGATGTTATTCCCAAACAAATACGGGTTTTTTGTTGAAAAGTTATGGATAAAAACGTTCAAATTTTAGTATTGGCTGTTAAAAAAAATACATTTCTTTCGCGTAACACCACGTCGTCAATTTTCATCGTACAAATATGCAAGATATATCAAATGAAAGAAGAAAAAAGTTTCTATCTAATAAAACTAATTCCGTTAGAATATAATGAATAGTTGCGGAGATATTTGAGTTTAAAGAACGATGATGACGAATGGGTGATATTGGGCTTCCAGGCTAGAAAGGGGTAGTAGTCGAGTATGTGCGGCAGCAGCTACCTCCACCACTACCCACAACGTAATTTACGAACGAGATCCCGCCTCTGTGGAGCTATAACAATGCACTAAATTCGCTGTCTGCCCATAACAGACAGGTGGAGAGTCAAATTATTTACTCTCAATCGGTTAGTTGCAGGGCTAAAATAAATAGTTCTGTTTCTTATCACATGGTCAGCCAATTAAATGACTGAATTATTTAAGAACAGAAGAGGTAGAGGTGTACTGTGACACTAATCAGAGTTATCTCCTCTGAAAAAAATGAATTTCATTATACAGCCAGACCCTGTGGTGAATGAAGTGAAGGTGTCATTTACAGAGCGGAAAATATGTGCTTTTCAGAGAGCCCGGCATGCTGATAAGTGTACTTTTCCACTGAGTGAGTTGTGGCAATGGTAAACCACCTGACTCCTCGTTTTACTTAGTAAAACCTCTAGAGAGGTTTAAACCAGCCTAAAGGGGCTGATGACCACCTAAACAACAACACAATTCGCTGTCTACGTTACACGTACGGACAGTTACTAAATGAGTAAATCACTCGACCGTTGGTTGCTACTCTACTAAATCACTCGACCCGTGTAAACTATGTTTAACAGAGGTAACACAGTCTCACCAGGTAACCCGTTGATTCTCCAACACAATCGATCAACTTAACGGTAGCGCTTTCGCTCGCTTTAACAGCGAAATGTATCGATCCGGAACTAATAATCTCATACTGAAATTCAAATTTTTCTGGCGTGTTGATCTGACTTCTCCCTAGGGTTGAAGGCTCTGCAACAAATAAATCCATAAGTCAGTTGTGTGGCGTGACTACATATATCCTCCATCGGGATCTCAACATTGAGACTCCAAAGTCATGTGAATGTTGAGGCGCTCCAACTCCTTGACAACTCACACCTAATTAGAAGATTTAAGGGCGTAGTCAACCCGGAAAATTAAAATGAAAACTACAGGCTATAATTTATAATTATATATTTTAAATGAAAGAGTAATTTACTAGTAATGATCTACCTCTTGAACCAGGCCAAAAAAAATAATTACAACCCCTATAACGGTCGGGGTGGAAAGCAGGCTTTTACGGCGAATCAAATATCTCAGGAATCAAGAAAGATATCAACATGATTCTTGTGCTAAAAAATGCAGAAAATTACTGTCTATTATCTGTTGTATTTGCCAAAAACAGACAGGTGGAGTGTCAAATTATTTACACTCAATTTGCTAGTTGCAGGGCTAAAATAAATAGTTCTGTTTCTTGTCACATGGTCAGCCAATTAAATGACTGAATCATTTAAGAACAGAAGAGGTAGAGGTGTAAAAGACACTAATCAGAGTTACCTCCTCTGAAAGTAATGAATTTTCATTATGCAGCCAGACCCTGTGGTGAATAAAGTGAAGGTGTCATTTGCAGAGTGGAAAATTTGTGCTTTTCAGAGGGCTCGGCATGCTGATAAGTGTACTTTTCCATTCAGTGAGGAAGGCAATGGTAAACCACCTCACTCCTCGTTTTACTTAGTAAAACCTCTACACGTTCAAACCAGCCTACAGGCTGATGACCTAAACAATATCTGTTGTATGCTACAGTATATATTTTTTTTACAAGAAATTAATTTAAGAAAAACCATATTTTCAGAAACATTTATTTTGTGTATTCACAAAATATTTTTTAACTAAATCACTACTAAGTTTTTTGTAATAATCATTCATTAGAGGAAGAAATTATAAACATTTGAAGAAAAAAAATCATCCAAATATCTGCAATACAAACCAGAATATTTAATTCCCAAGAATGTACAATCATGCAAAAACAAATTTCCGGAAAATTTAATTTAAAGTTTAAGCAATAATTTCTCTCGCCTTGCTAGTGAGCTTTATTTTAAATAAATGTTTTTATAACTTTTTGTCAACGTACAAGTAAACACATGATGTGATTCAGAAAATTTTAAACTTCAAATAAATGCAAAAAACAATTAAAATTTAAAAAAAATAATCTTCATGAGTTGACTACCCTCTTAAGCGCCAGAAAACCTTCGAATTGGTTTGATTTATGAAATATCTTATATTAGTCTATTTTGCAATAATTTGTAAATAATCAATTGTAATAAATTATCCTGTAAACCAGTTGTACATTAATTACCTTATAAAATCTTATTTTTTGTTTTATAAAGTAAGAATATAAATAATATATAATTTCTTTTTGAAAATAAGAATGTTTTATTTTAGAAAATAATAATAGTATGTTAAGTTTGAAAATAAGAAATGTGTAGCCTATTTAGAAAATAAGACAACTAATATAAAATAGTTGTTCCATAAATGTATTTTGTGTATTTCATAAGAATTTCATGAATCGGTAACAAATTTTGTTTAGTTCTTAATGATTATGTGTAAATGTACTATAATAATAAGTAAGATTAGGTACAAAGGTGTAGCCTACGTTGGCAAATTTAACACAGAAAATAAAAATAGCAATACGAAATACTAATCTTTAAAAGTATGAGAAGCATTACAGTTTTATCTTAAATAATTGTTATTGTTAGAAAATAAGAGTAGCCATTGGGTTTTCATTTCTTATGATAATGTAATCCTTTAGATATTTAAGTTGGAATAAAATTGTTCGTTAGTCTAAGACTAGTTACAATAAATAAATAAATACGTAAATAAAAAATTATTTTGTTAGCTTTCACCGGCTCAATACATCAAAAGTGAAAACAAATATGAAATTATACCGGGTGTTTATAAATGAATAGCGGAGAGGGTTTTAACGCTCTACAATATTTAATACATTATAGTTACAGCTTCTGCCCATAACAGACAGGTGGAGTGTCAAATTATTTACACTCGATCTGTTAGTTGCAGGGCTAAAATAAATAGTTCTGTTTCTTATCACATGGTCAGCCAATTAAATGACTGAATCATTTAACAACAGAAGAGGTAGAGGTGTACACTGTGACACTAATCAGAGTTATCTTATCTGAAAGTAATGAATTTCATTATACAGTCAGATCCTGTGGTGAATGAAGTGAAGGTGTCATTTGCAGAGTGGAAAATATGTGCTTTTCAGAGGGCTCGGCATGCTGATAAGCATACTTTTCCACTGAGTGAGTTGTGGCAATGGTAAACCACCTGACTCCTCGTTTTACTTAGTAACGCCTCCAGAGGTTCAAACCAGCCTCCATTCGGCTGATCACCTAAACAACAAACAGTTACAGTTATACATGATACATCAAACGAAAGTGCAACTCAAGCAGTTTTGTTTGTTGGCAGTAGTGCGCAATGTTTCCACCGCCAGCCGTTAGAAAGCGTTAGAATCAAAGATGGCGGCTAAAGAACAGAAAGCGTTTTGTGTTTTACAATTCTCAAAGACGCTAACGAAATGTTGTTGCATGAAGATTTTCTACATCATGTCGTCTTCAGTGATGAGTTGACCTTTCACCTTAGTGGACAAGTGAACACTCATAATGTGCTAATCTGGAGCACAGGAAATCCTCACGTGATGGTACAAGTGCAACGAGACTCCCCTAAATTGAATGTTTTTTGTGCCATGTCCCGGCGGAAAATTATAGGCCTTTATTTTTTGTTGAAGCAACTGTAACTGGTGCTTCTTACCTTGACACTCTACAGCTATGGCTTTTCCCTCAGTAGGAAGATGGTGCGCCGCCTCACTGGCATAACAAAGTACGCGATTGGCTGAACGTCACTTTACCCGACTCCTGGATTGGCCGCAAGGGGTGCTATGACAGGTGGCCTGAACCGCAGTAGAGGTCCATGATATTGACGGGGCAAGTCCCGTTTTAATGAAATGTTGTTTTTATTATGAAATCCATCGGTATGTCATTGAAAATATTATGAATAGCGGACTAGCATCAGTTTGTGCAAATGATGCCAGATGTGTACCTTCACTAGCAAAGTCTATAAAGCTAATAAACAATATTTATACGATTAGACAAAAACAGCAACCAGATTTCAGCACAACCATTTGTAATTTATCTCAGTGTAATTGAATGTTTTGCCTACCTGAAATTGTAACATGATCCAAGGATGGCCAAACAGAGAATTGACCCCTACAGACTTCAGTGGTGACGCCGATTTGACTGAACGCAAGCTGTGCTGTCGTGTCTTCCGATGCGACTAATAAATTCTTGTCGTCCGAAAATACATTGATGCAGCCATTGAACCAAGTCATATAAAAATATAATGGTACATTTTCATCAAGAACAGCTGCCACAACGTCAGCCTTTCCTCGTACAATCAGAAAAAAAGGTCACTCAATAGACTATTTATAAACTAAGCATATTAAAAACATTTCAGTCATAAATTAAAACCAGTATGAATGTTTAATCATGAATAAACAAGGTAAAATTAAAACTTTCAAAGTTTTAATCATAGGCCTAAGTGAATGATTCTAAGTGAAAACTAGCCTCTGTTTCACTTAAAAATAGCTACTGATTGACCACGCTAAACTAAGCGCTGTAGAAAAATTCTTCATATAAAAGTTGTGTTTTTCAATTTTCTAAAACGTTGATTACATAATCTTTCGACCTAAAATGCATTTCATTAATGCACCATCTTTTCCTTTTCAGGGGTATAATTAATCTTATTTCATTAAAAATAATTTTTTGAGAGACCGTAAGCCTACTGTCAATGAACGAAAATCTCTTTCTCTACACCCTGATAGCCTCTCGCCGAATAATCTGACTAGCTTGTCGTTTAGTTTCTGCCGATCTACTCGGCGGATTACCAGACGTGCTGTTTCCTATTCGGCACAAGGTAAAGTTTTTACCAACGAAATTACTAATTACGAAACACAATGAAGTCGAGATTATGTTAAACCATTTATGTTGAACACAGTGGCAACGTCACTGTCATTTACAAAGATTGATAATAGAAGTGAAAATTGACTCCAGTAATCGTTGCTGTTAGACCAAAGCAATCGCTTTTCAATTATCTGTAGGCCTACCAGTCCAACCAGTATGTTCTCTGCTTCAACACACGCTCAACTGATGCAGTAGTCGCGTAACTAAAAAAAATCTGGTGTGAAACACTCACAAAACTTTCTCTTGCCAATGCAAATAATTAACAATAAACCTAACATTAGTAATAAAACATTAGAAATAAACACACAAACTAACCTCAAAAAACATTAGTGAAATACGCAAAATTAAAATCGACCTCAGTTTGGCTTAAAAATACGGAAAATCACTCTTTCACGCTAAACTAGGCTCTGTAGAGAAAAATGTTCTAAATAAAAGTTGCAGATCTTTTAATTTTCTATAATTATGATTATATAGACTTTTATTATAAAATGCATACTAAGGCCGAAATCTTAAAAAAAAATCGATTTTTCTCACGTTTTCGTGAGAAAAAAACAGAAAATTGCTAATTACTGCTAAACTAAGCGTTATACAAATGTTTGAAATAAAAGTTGTAGGTTTTTAAATTTTCTACAACTTTTATTATATACATTTTTGCTCTAAATTGCATATTAAAGCCGTAATCTTAAAAAATCTATGTTTTTACGTAAAAACAGCCTCACCCAGAATTTCCGCAAACATGACGTCTACCCTATCTTGTAGAGAATAAAAAATTGAGTAAACCAGGCGATTTAAAAAAAAATCGTAGGACCAGTTTTTGAGAAACTCACAAAAAAGTGAAAAAATACACGAATAAACTACTACTTCCGGTTGACCGATTTTGATGAAAATGTTCGTGTCGGGTCCAATAGTGGTATGTAACTTAAGTTTTAAGTTTCAAGTTCGTACGATGTTCCGTTCTTGAGATATTTTGTACACACACACACACACACACACACACACACACACACACACACACACACACACACACACACACACACACACACGCACACACACACACACACACACACACACACACACACACGCACACACACACACACACACACAGACACACACTCACGCACGCACGCACGCACGCACGCACGCACGCACGCACGCACACACACACACACACACACACACATACACATGCTCATACACACACACACACACACACACACATACACACACACACGTACGCACGCGCGCGCACGCACACACACACACACACACACACACACACACACACACACACACACACACACACACACACAGACCAATCGCTAAGAACATGTTTTTTGGGTTCAGGGGGTCTGAAAACGTATAGATCCGGTGAAAACTCGATTTCTTAAAATCGACATGAAAACAATAGGGTACTTTCTTTCCTATATATTCATATAGGCAAGAGAAAGTAAAAACTACTTTGTCAGAAACAGATGAATAAAATTATTTTACTTTTTTTTATTTATTTAACGTCACATCAACTGCAAGGTTATTAGCGACGACGTTAGGGTGGAACTGTGTGAGGATGAAATGATTTTTTTTTGTACCGTATGAAAAAATGCCATGCCCGAGTGGGATTCGAACCCAGGACCGCATGATGAGAGGCGAGCAAGTTACCAACTCTACGTAACTTACTACTTTTGCTGCTAGTTAAAATTTACTAAAATTTTACTTTTTGCTGCTTCTTATCACAGCTAACGTCTGTACGAGATTTTAATGCGTACAACGCATTAAAAATATTCGTCTTTTCACTTGAGGATAAATTATTTTTCAAAAAATAAAATTTATTTGAAATTCGGGGTTGCCCTCAAAAATTGAGTTGTACCATTATTGCATATTTTCATGTCCTGAAATTTGAGGTAAAAATGTAAAAAGACAAGACTTGTTTGAAAATAATTCGTACTTAATCTTAAAAATACATCATTTTATTATTCGAAAGTACAAAAAAATTACAATGAAAAAATTGATAGTTTCACTTTTTATATAGAATACGTTAAGATAAAGATGATTGAAATGGCAATAATCAGTTTCAGGCGTCTCTTGGCTGTTGCCAAATTAAACACTTAAGGCCTACATTTCACCTTCCGATAAACAAACATTACTTATTTCTGCTTACAGAGCGTTCTGCAAAAGGTTCCAAGAATTCAGGGCGTGATTCCCCACAACAAAAGAAGAAAAAAAGTTCAAATAGGTCCGAAAATCATTAGTTACCGAGCTATACAGGGTGAAAGATTTCGTCAGATTTCAGTTACCTCGTTGAAACGAAGCCCTACAGATATTTGTTGGGCGTTAAATTAGGCATAAATTTTACCGTATTTTTTTTTTTAATTCCTAATGTGTGTCGGTTGCAATCTGTTCATCAATTGAGAACAATAAGCAACCCCATCACCCAATCAGATGAGGATGATGTGTATGACGTGTAAATGAGGTGTGGTCTTGTACAGACTCAGGTCAACCATTCCTGAGAGGGTATGGTTAATTGAACCCCAACCATCAATGTACACCCACAACCACTGTCTAGCACTCAAATCCGTATAAAAGTAACTACCTTTACTAGGATTTGAACCAGGAACCTTAGTCTCCGAAAATCAGTTGTTCAACAGCTGATTTTGGCGACGACTTTACCTCTAGACTAACCCGGTGAGTTTAACTATGTATTTTAATTTTGAATTCTTCACAATAAAGTGACGAGCTTAAATAATTATAATTTTGAATCGCACTATAATTTTTAAATAACAACGAAATTTAAAAAAATTCTTGTAATGTAACGGTAATTGTATGATACGGTAGTTATGTGTGTGCAAATAATTAAAAAATTATCGTGTGGGATCACAAACATTATTTAAATTTACTGATTTATGAAAGACAGCAGAGATATGCCTACACTTACCCCAGTTTAGAAAGCATAACTTTGAGCAACATAATTTTCATCCATGTTCTGAAAAACCGGTACAAAATTTACTTAAATTATGATTCAAATTCAAAGAAAAATAATATTCATTCGGTATGTAGAATGCCTTATGATTTCACGAGAAGGATCTTAGCGACTGGTTTCGTTGTACCTGAGCGAAGCTGTTCACAGTTACGGCGTCCCAAGTTCAAACCGTCATGATTGCCAACCTCCGGTCAGTGAGCTTGAATGAATTAAACTACTACTTCCGGTAGACCGATTTTGATACAAACAGATTTTATGGTTTCAGAGGGCCGAAAAACGTGCATAACCGATGAACTGGATTTGTAAGAATCGCCATGAAAATGGTAGGCATACTTTGCTTCACTCTATGGCATATAGGCTAAGCGTAGGCGGAGGGCATTCAGAGAAGAGAACAACAACTATTCAATCAACACTTCATGCCACGTAGGCCTACTACTTTCATTCATTTGATCTAATTTATGAATCTTTTCTTTTTTTTGTTTAACGTCCGATTGTTCTGCTATTACTGCTAATGCAGACGGTGAAGGAAGAAATGATTTTTTTGTAACGTATGAAAATATGCCGTGCTTGAATGGGATTCGAACCCAAGACCGCACGATGAGAGGCGAGCACGTTACCAACTACGCCAATGCGGCCGGCATTGAATCATCAATTTATAAATCTTTTTTTTTTTTCGTTTAACGTCCGACTGTTCTGCTATTACTGCTAATGTAGACGGTGAAGGATGAAATGATTTTTTGTAACGTATGAAAATATGCCGTGCCTGAATGGGATTCGAACCCAAGACCGCATGATGAGAGGCGAGCACGTTACCAACTTCGCCAATGCGGCCAGCAATTTATAAATCGATCAAATTTTAAGCACAGAAGAGAATAAGTATAATTATACTAAAAGAAGAGAAGAAGTAGTCCAATTAAAAACGTCAGTTGATTACCTTAATTTCTGTTTCTCCGTACAGAATGGTGCATCTTTGGTTCTTTTCATTTCCGAAAACAATCTGATAGCATTTATCTTTGTGAGCAGCGCCAGGAGTAATTTCGACGCGTGCTTGACTCTCTGCCATTATCGTCATCGCCACATAGCCCCATAGTATCGGTTTATAATCATACTCGGATGACGATTGCGTTTTTATATCCCAAACATCTGATTCAATATGATTAATTAACTATTAGCCAATGTTACATGATAATTAAGTCTAACCAATATCATAAATTACGTATTATACCTATAACCCAATCATGTGAATCACGTAGCAAATTCTTTTACAGACTCACTTCGTTATTATTTTCCATTCCTAATTACACAAAACTGATCCTTTATCCAAAATATATTTCACTGAACGCTTTTTTCATACGCACCACACTTTCCCTATTAGGAGATCAACCAACACTGTGGGAGTGCTCGTTCCCCTCCGCGCCTTACGTCACTCTTGTGTCTGGTGTAGTAGTCGCACTGAATCCATTTCGTTAAACGCCATTTTCGTGTAGCCTCTACTAATCAAGTAACAAATCTGTGGCAAGATGGTAAAAGCTGATAAGTGCAATTTTGAAAATTTTTCAGGAGAACAGTAAGTTGAAAGTTTATCTGTTCATTAAAAATCAGGTTTCATTGGAAATACTATCTACTCTTAATTTATTTTTCATCTAAATAAATTAAGAGTAGATAGTATTTCCAATGAAACCTGATTTTTAATGAACAGATAAACTTTCAACTTACTGTTCTCCTGAAACATTTTCAAAATTGCACTTATCAGCTTTTGCCATCTTGCCACAGAAATGTTGCAGAGTAAAACAAATTAGTAAACATGTTGTTGTGCAAAAACTATTAAAGTTAGAGAGCAATGTTTCACCTGTTATTCCTCCTATTCCCAAGTAGGCCTATCCCTTGAATCAGTTGCTCTAATCTAATTTGTCTGATTAAGGAAGCTTCTCTCTTGTAGGCGTACTGTACACACTACAACTCGTGCATTAGACCTATGATAAATGCTCTTTCTCAATTGGTAGTAGGATTTTCGCTCGAGGGTACTTTCTACGGAAACGACAACAGGCCTAATAATACTTAAAACGTCTGGCGGACGTTCTTCAGCCGAGAGATGCGCCAAAAAATTCTCAATCAACCCATTACTTTACGGTGTCTCCCATAATTAATTTTTAAATAGAATCTAGCCTCGAACAGAGAGAGGTTCCAGGTCAATGTTAGCCAAAGTCCATAACCGGTGACTGGGCTATTAAATTCAAGTCTGCCTACTGTGCAGGCACCCAAATTCAGCCGCATTCATTGTTACCGCTTGGCACTGTTTTATGAAACATGGTTAATCAAAAAATTAACTTCAATCTGAAAAATTTGTATTTTTGTCGTGTTATTAAGTGTTATATGTTCGGAGATTACGAGATCCCACAGAAAGCTAAATAAATAACATACTAAAAATCTGGCCTGGTACGAGCTGCAAACAATCGGAATTTGGCTGTTTATATATCCGTCCAGAACCTTTTTACAACAGCATACATAATGAAGCTACAGTTACGAATTAACGCAACTTTATTTTCCATTTAAGTTTTAAAGCGTAGAAGTAATACCAGAATATTATCAATTAGAGGAAAACGCAGAAAGCGAAAGACCTGAATTTCGTTTCAAAAAATAATTTATTACCTTACTTAGATAAGTCTTTCGATCGCCTTCAAAATACTCTCTATTAGACTCGATGCACTAGTGTCACGTAGTGGCTGGTACCTACAGTATTCAGATGAACTGAAGTCCCCTAGCCGTGGGAGAGAGAGAATGCATTACGTTCTCACTCGCACAACCCATACGCGCCGTTCCAATAACGTTGTCTTTAATTTTACTGATTGTTGTGAGCAAGCGTTTATGCATGCAGTAAACTAACAAGCAAGATAACGACTGTAGTATATTTTCAGATTTGGATTATTACGATAAAGACCATTGAGCGCATACGTAGTTATGCCACATATCTCCCTCTCACTCGCTCGGCTATGGGACATTAGTTCGTCTGATACCTATACCTATAAAACTCTTCAAATTAGATGTCATCAAGTACCCTCTGTGAAGTTGTTTTTTTTACAGCCTCCATATCATCAGATCAAGAAACACATTTTCGGGAACAAGATAGTGACACAGGGTTTACGATGTCCGACGCATGGGAGACCAAGCAGCGGTTAACAGACAACGCGCCTGTCAGAATTAAAAATCGGCCGCCGGCACAAGTTCCAACTCACTCCTGTCATCGATCCATATTGATTTTTTCAATGTTTTTATAGTTTCCAGAGGATGAAGGTCGCCCAAAAAAGAGCAAGATCTTCAACACTCATCTCACGTTGTTTAATGCTCCCAAACTATTCGGAAACTTGTGTGCGGGAAGTGATTGCATCCTTTTTGACGGCCTTTTAAAGCATCCGGTAAGCTTTGCTGGTTTTCCAAGGAAACAGCATTACACGGACTCTTTGTTTCTTTAAAATGTACATATTGATTTTGCAGGTGACGAACGAGAACAGTGGGGGTCAAACGGACCACCGAAGCAGATTCCACTTGGACAACTCATTTGGGAACGTCTCTACTAGATTCTCATTTTGAAAGAACGCAGGGCCAGATTGCATTTCTATGCCTAGCAGGGCCACACGCTTTCAGTCCGGTTTTGTCACCACTTCTATTGACCGAAAATACAAAATTAACATCAATAAGGAAGTGATTCATTATCTGCCGATAGAAGCCGATCGTCGAATTCAAGAAAAAAATCATTTTTGATTTTGGTAGGACTCATTATCAATGATGAGGGATGCGGAAATGTTGACGACAACCGGACAGAATGTAAAGCGGCCACAACTAAACAATGCATACAGGACTTTGTGGTTTCGTTATTTGGATAATTACTGCAAATGTGGGAGTATGTAGGACAAGCTGTGGGAGGCAGCTGGCTACCAACGGACAATAAATAATACATCAACACATGACCGACCGATAAAATGATACATTACCTTCGATAACCCAATCACCGTAAACATTCTCACTAGTACTGACACCAAAATGTGTCACAGAAACTGGTTCCGGATCGGTCCATCTTACGAACGGCAGATTATGGCCCTTCTTCCCTACGTCTATGCAGCCGTTATACCACCTGATCCAAAATCCCTTCGGTTCGTCTCCACTTAAGATACCAACCGTCTCGACGGCGGCCATCACTTCCTTTTTTTCTCCCAACTGAATCATAGTATCTTGATTGGGGTTCGTTCGCAAAGTTATCTGATAAAAAACAGACACAATTTATCAATAGTTTTGACAACCGCATACAGAATGCAGTACAGCTAATGTGGCTGACGAAATGGGAGGCTGCAAAACTACGTGTGTGTATTACATGGGCCTGTCGATTATTACCTACTCGGCATTTAATCCAACTAAGAAGTGGAGTCATATTATGAGTACCACCAATGTACAACCTCTCACCAATTGCTCTTGCCAATGCAAATAGGAAAAATATCAACTACGTTTAGTCATGAGTAAACAATGTAAACTTTTGATTATGAGTGAACGACGCTAAATGAAAATCAATATCTCTGTTCCACTTAAATACAGTAATAAGCATTGTGTTGTTTAGGTCATCAGCCGAAAGGCTGGTTTGAACCTGTAGAGGTTTTACTAAGTAAAACGAGGAGTAAGGTGGTTTACCAATGCCAACACTCACTGAGTGGAAAAGTACGCTTATCACCATGCCGGGCCCTCTGAAAAGCACATATTTTCCACTCTGCAAATGACACCTTTAATTCATTCAGCACAGGGTCTGGCTATATTATGAAATTCATTACTTCCAGAAGAGATAACTCTGATTAGTGTCTTTTACACCTCTATTTCTTCTGTTCTTAAATGATTCAGTCATTTAATTGGCTGACCATGTGATAAGAAACTGAACTATTTATTTTAGCCCTGCAACGAACAGATTGAGTGTAAATAATTTGACATTCCACCTGTCTGTTATGGGTGGTGATAATCATTAATTGACCCCTAAATAAGCGCTCTAGAAAAAAGTGATTCAAATAAAAGTTGTACGTTTTTTAATTTTTTACAATTTAATATAATAACAGTACGAAAACGTATTATTACGTTTTGCCCTAAAATGCAAATTAAGGTCGCAATAAAGAAGTAATTTCTTACTAGGAGAGAACAACCCCCACGAATTTCAGGAGACAACCATCTTCATCTATCAAGTAAAAAAATGGTGTGACTAAACTACTACTACTACTTCCGGTTGAAAATGATCGTGTCGTCGGATCACCTTATGATACCTAACTGAAGCCAGTTTCAAGAGAGGATGCGTGTTACCTCGTATCTATTGACTTTTTCCTCTGGCTGATTGGTCAACGCAATGGAAGCATCACCACTTCCCTTGACCGTGAAATTTATTGATCCATTCATTATAGCCTTATACTGATAATCCAATTTAGCTGGGGTCTTGAAATCGTATTTGTCTGGGGTCGGTGATGACTCTGAAACAATACATTTCATAAATCAGTCGTATAATAATTGTCGTGCCCTGCATCACTTCACTTGTCACACTGCAATTCATTTCTACCAATAATCCATTTTCAATAAATGATGTGCAGTTGAGCCGTTCTTAGTTTGCTCCTTCTTGTGCCAACAAACCAAAGCCACCTACTACAGGATGTACGCTAGAGTCTGCGACTTTACGGTTGTCGTATTCCTATTAAGTTAACTATTTTTTAAATTATAAGTAACTTACTTGAAGTACTAAAAACATCAGTCATGATATGATGTAGGTCTACCAATTTCATTTAGAAAAAGACTGTTAAAAGTATTTTGTATTTAAATACTTTTGAAAGTATTTATTGTTACATTTTAATCAGCATGTACACATTTTGATTTATAATGCGCATTGCTCAGTGACGTCATTATTTGTTTACATTAGGAGCAAACTAAGAGAGGCTAGACTTTAACTGTGTAATGCCAACGGTGGTAGCCGCTCTGTTTGACCGAGCCACGGTCTTAAATGTGACAATTAAATCCACTGAAGGTGGACACAGGCAACACTACACAGCAAACTCTGTGTTTCGTCTCCAGACCCACCACTTTTGTTTTGCTTTTGTTTTGCTGCCAGTCGAATTACTCTACCGTTAGATTACCATTAAACCTGTCATAGACCCTTCAATTATTCTATCAGGGTCTCATGGAAACATTCAAAAGGAATTACCGCACAAAACTTTCGGATAATAAAATAAGCCAAATCAGTTTTGGAAACGCTTAAAGTTGTCATTTTGAAAAATGTGGTTTATTGGGTCGCTGTGGCTTGGAAAAGTGTAAAATCAGCGAAAACCTTTTGGATTGAAAGCACTCCTTAAAATTAAAAGCGCCGAAATGCAGGTAGTGGTATGTAACTTAAATTTCAAGTTTGAAGTTCGTACGATGTTCCGTTCTTGAGATATTCTGTTCTCTCACACACACACACACACACACACACGCGCGCGCGCGCGCGCGCACACACAGACTATCGACATGAAAACAATACTTTTCTTCCTATATATTCTCATATAGGCAAGAGAAAGTAAAAATCAGTAAACATAACGTGGTAGGCCGTATACTGTGGTAGCACGGAAACAAGTTACAAAGAGAAGCACAATTAAAATACAGCACTGTAAAACATAATTGACCGTACCTGAAACAGTAAGCCGACTCAGCGATGGACTTGTAACCGTGAAATGGCCCCTAGATTCACTGGAAGTGGTGACGCCATAGTAACAGGTGCCAAAAGTTGGATTCGTGTCTTTCCACGCAAGTAACAGCCGGTCAGAACCGGTTTTTTCATCGTGAATAAAAACCGCCACGTCTCCATTGAACCATGTAATAAGAAAGTGTACAGTTTGTCCATCCACAAGAATACCTGGTGTGCTAACGTGCGCCTTTCATTTAAAATTACAAAAAACAAATCAGTTAACTTAAATATAATTATGAAATGTAATTATAATGTAAGCAAATCACTTGACAATATTTCAGCGATCATGTCCTCCTGAGAGTTGAGGTAGCCAAGTGTGGTGAAGAAATAAACGATCCTGTTGTATGCTTCCCAACCCATTCAATTAGGCTACTTTGATCTTCGGCTAACTACAAATACAAGTCCAGGAAGGGAGGGGATGTAAAATTATGCTCAACATGCAATGCCCGTGAGGTAGAAGACATATATCATTTTATCGGTATGTGTCTTGTTTTGAAAGATATTAGATTGGTGTGGTTGGGGGCTACAACTCTTGAAGAGGGAAGGGTGGTGAGCTACTTAAACGGTGAAAATTGGTACAGTCTAGTAGGATATGTGAGGGCTGCAATCATTTTAATAGAAAATATCTGATTACAGAATTTAATTGCTGAAAGTAGTTATTATTCACGTAGTTATTATATTAGTTTGCTCAACTCCGGCTACAAAATCTTTTCCAAAATAATTACTAACCGTTTACAACCAATGGCTGAAGTTCTATTGAATGAAGAACAAAGTGGTTTTAGGAAGGGACGCTCGTGTAGTGATAACATCTTCGCAATTGAACGATTAATAGAAAAAAGAGGAGAATTTAATTGTGAAACACATATAGCTTTTGTGGATCTGGAGAAAGCCTTTGACAGAGTGGATCGGGAAATGCTCTGAAAAATAATGGAAGAAAGCGGGTACCCGCAGCACTTGACAAGGGTCATTCAATCATTATATAGAAATACAAAACTTGCGATAAATTTAGGTAAGAGAAGATCAGAAGAAATAAGGATCAACCAAGGAGTTAGACAAGGGTGTGGATTATCACCTACTCTTTTTAATATATACATGGACCATATTCTAAAAGAATGGAAAAATAATGTTAATCCTGGGATAAAACTGAATGAATACTCTTACATTAATTCATTGCTGTTTGCTGCCGATATGTTGATAGTGAATGAAACGGAAGATGACCTGCAAAGATCCTTATACGCATTGTTCTTGATTTGCCAACGGTATAATTTTAGACTGTCTTGGAAGAAGACCAAAGTAATGGCATTCCATGGAAAATACCCGGTACGAACGAAAATTGTAATAGATAACAATATTTTGGAACAAGTGGCCCACTTTAATTACCTGGGATGCGATGTGAGTTATGATCGCGACGCGGATATCGAAAATAAAATTAACAAGTTTCAACATATATGTGGAACGATCAGTAGGACTCTAAAAGACAAGACCCGGAAGGAAACGACGATTAAGTTCTATAAAACTATGGCCGTTCCAGTATTGTTATATGGAAGCGAGTCGTGGATAACTGCGGAACGTGATAGGTCTAAGATACAGGCGGCTGAGATGAGATTCCTTCGCAGAATAAAGGGATGCACTCGAAGAGATTGTATCAGAAGTGAAGACATCCGAAACGAACTAAATGTCTTCAACATCCTAGAAAGGGCTGAGGAACACAAGGAGGAATGGAGGAATCATCTTGGCAGGATGGATCAGAGGAGGATTCCCAAGACGATAATGTCTTACGTGCCAGAAGGTAGAAGGGATGTGGGTCGGCCGAGGAAAAGATGGAATTAAGATTTTTGTGAAACCGGAACAGGCTTTAAGCCTAATCCTTGTTGGAAAGAAGAAGAAGAAGAAGAAGGAGTTATTATTTTCTTTTTAGTGAAGATTAATAATTTTTTGGTTTATGGGGTGTGTATTTCTCCTTTGTGATTACAGGAGGGGGGCTTCGTGGTGTGGGTAATAAGGCTTACCTATTGATAACAAATAATCAGTTGTTTTTTTTTAATTTTAATAAATTTATAAAAAGAGGGTTAAAATTTACTTGTATGTTTTAATTAATGTAGGGAGGGTTTTTGTTTTAGTGTCTTCAACCTGGCAGACTGCCTCTAAGTCATGTCATAAGTGAATACAGTAGTAAATTGATTTATTTTATTTTTTCTTTGTAGTTAATGTATAGTATTAAAGGAGTGTATTTTGTAAGGTAAGGTAACTACAAATACACCTCTCTATACCGACTGCTCTTCAACATTAAGGCCCGCTGCCGACGGGCGGTAAATTGCCGCGCCGCCGAAGCGGCTAACATCCAAACGGTTTAGCTTTCATAATATCCCAATGATTGACTGCCGACGGGCGGACGGTGCCGTCGCGGACTACTTAAAGTCCAGCCTCTCTTAGTTTGTTCCTAATGTAAACAAATAATGACGTCACTGAGCATGCGCATTATATCAAAATGTGTACACGCTGATTAAAAAGTAACAACAAAATACTTTCAAAAGTATTTAAATACAAAATACTTTTTAAAGTATTTTTATAAATGAAATTGTTAGGCCTACATCATATCATGACTGATGTTTTAAGTACTTATAATTTAAAACATAGTTAACTTAATATGAATACGATATCCATGAAGTCACGGACTCTAGCGTGCACCCTGTAGTAGGTGGGTTTTGTTTGTTGACAGTAGGAGCAAACTAAGAACGGCAGAACTGTAGAATGTCTGAGAATTCAGGCGGCGCCGTCGCGGTTGATTTTGCTCCGTCGGGTTCTGCCGCTCCGCCGAGCGGCTTCAAGGTGGTCATGCGGCGAGAAATAACATTTAGTGATCATATTTTGTCCCTGCCAGCGGACGGACGGACGGTCGAAAACCGCAGCGCAGCGGCTGCTCTGGCATTTTGTTCAATTTCGTTCTATTATCAGTAGCTTATTCTTAGTTATTCACTTCTTTTTCAGTGTTCTTTTTTTGTATATATTTATTATGGATGAAATAGATATAGAATTATTTATTGATGAAGTTAGAAAACGGCCAGAATTATGGCAAATTTCTAACGAAAATTTTTAAACGTTTTATATCATAAATAAATTTTACATTACGTTTACAAATTGACTTTCAATTTCTTTTTAATTTAGCAACCTACAGTAACCAAAAATTGTTTTGTTTTCCATATCACAATGAGTTTAAATATATTAAGAAAAAAATAATAAGAAGTTTAAAATAATACGACTAATGTACAATCCTAGAAACCACGGACAAAGTATGCAAGAGAGCCGCGGTTTAAATTTATTGTTTTATCTTTTTTATATCTAATCTAAAACCGATTTACGGCTAATCCAAGGAAGTGTGTCTTACCTCAAAGTTAAGGCTAACATTTCTATCGGTGGTATGGAGAGTCTCATGTTTGTGTCTTCACTCTTTCAAAGTATTTAACATCTAATTAAACAAATATTGTGTACTATTTGATACAAAGGTGTTCGAGACAAGCCTACTCAGTTAAGCAGTAACAGGAAAAAATTATTGGTAAGTGATGAATTTATCATTGTGTTTGACTTTTTTTATTTTTTATTTTGTGCGATATTTGATTCAGTGGGTTTCATGACAAGCCTACTGAAGTAAGTAGTGGCAGAAACATTTTTTTGGTTTTTGTTGTAAGTGATGAATTTATCATTGGTGATAAACTTTCAGTTGATCAGTTTTACCTTGACATGTCCTATACTCCCACAAGGAGCCTCCTGGATGCAAAATAATGACGTATTGGCTATTATACCACGTCTTATAGGCGCTACGTACGTTTTGTAGTAACCTAAGTGGGAAAATTCCTCACTTGGTTATACCACGGATCAGTGAATCACTCCCCCCCTACCCAGCGTTATAACCAGGCAGGCACCGCTCTTTTCTCAAAAAATAATATCAATGTTTATTAAAACATTAAATTTTCAAGTACATTTTTAAGTTTCAATATTTTTTCTCTGTAAGTGGAAACTTTCCGAATGGACAAACCAATCGGTCCGTTCAGAATCGAGTCGGAGATTTTTTTTTGTTTAACGTCCGACTCATCTGCTATTACTGCTAATGCAGACGGTGAAGAATGAAATTATTTTTTGTAACAAATGAAAATATGCCGTACCTGAATGGGATTCGAACCCAAGACCGCATGATGAGAGGCGAGCACATTACAAACTGCGCCAATACGGTCGAGTCGGAGAGATCTGACTGTGTTCATCTGGATAAAGGAATAGTTTTTATGTAGGCCCGCCTTTTATACATTTTTTTTTCAAATTTGTGTACGTTGCAATCTGTTCAATTGAGAACAATAAGCAACCCCATGACCGAATGAGATGAGGATGATATGTATGACATGTAAATGAGGTGTAGTCTTGGACAGAACCAGGCCGACCATTCCTGAGAGAGTATTGTTAACTAAACCCTAACCATCAAAGTACACCGGTAACCACTGTCTAATATTCAAATACGTATAAAAGTAACTACCTTTACTAGAATTTGAACCAGGAACCTTCGTCTCCGAAAATCAGCTGTTAAACGGCTGACTCGCGGCGACGACTTTACCTCTAGACCAACCCGGTAGGTGCCTTTTATAAAATGAAAAATTTATTACTAATAAAGTTCTCTCTTGAGAATAAGTTGCTCCTTTACAAAATGTTACTTAAACCAGTTTGGTTGTACGGCGTTCAACTTTGGGGAACTACCAGCAGAAGTAACATAGAGATAATTCTTCAAAGGTTCCAGAATAAAGTTCTTCGGGCTATAACGACGGCACCATGGTTTGCAAGGAATGCAGAAATACAACATCATTGCAACCTTCCTGATCTAATGGACGAGGTCAGGCGTTTTAATAAAAAATATCAGGCAAGACTTGAAAGGCACAAAAACGAATTAGCCATAAATCTTCTAAACAATGCAGGAGAAGTTAGGCGCCTGAAACGTTACCATATTTTGGACTTGTCTGAAATAGTTTAAATGTGTATAACATTTTAGTGAAATGTATTCCATATTGTAAAATGTAAATATCTTTGTACATAGTAATTTTCTCTTTTAACACATGAATAATTGATATAATGAAAGGCACTCAGGGTAATGAGGCCTCAACTTGTGATTTGTAAATTCAAAAGATTTGTTTATAGTTTATTTTTAAACTGATTGCAAATAATGTTATTTAAAAAAAACTAATAACGAAAAGTAATCACCTTTACTAATTTCTTCGTATCGTACAGGATTTCAGATGTTGTGTTGTTTTTGGATCCGAGAATGATTTGATAGATGGAACTTTTCTCTTGGTGGACGGAAGTGATCGCGACGTGTGCATCACACTCAGCCTCTACACCCACTAGCAGACTGCCCCACGTTATTTCAAAGTGATCGTGTACTTCCAATTTTTCTGGTGTTGGAATTTGCTGAAAGCCTGATTTCATTTCATCAATTGCAACTAATCCTAATACGAGTTAAGTATTATAGTCGATCTATTGTAAGAGTACTCCGCAAGAGGCAGCGCCTATTGGTTGTAAACGAAAGTTTTACACTAGTTGGCGCATACGAGGTCTGTCCAATAAATACGCGAACTTGTGCAAGCTAGCGCCCATGACGCGGACTATAGTCCCACACACTGGCGGTCCTAGTTGCCTGATTCCCAATGAGCCGTCAGTGCTTGGCGGATCGTCGAACTGTGCCTATAGTTCTAGTTATGTTAGTTTCTGTTGTCCTTGTTTTTACTGTTTGTCGAAAATGGAAACTGACGAAATCACGGAGCAACGAATCAATATCAAGTTTTTGGTGAAGTGCAGTAAAAGTTATAAAGAAATTACTGAAATATTTACAGCTGTTTACGGTGATAATGCTCTGAAGAAAATATCAGTTTTCACGTGGATTAAGCGTTTTAAAGATGGCCGACAAGACGCTACGGATGATGCAAGTCCGGGACGACCTTCAGCCACCTGTGTTGGACGACAAAATTGATCATGTGCAGTCCCTTGTCCTTACTGACCGTCGAAAAACTGTCTGAATGATAGCTGATGAACTAAATCTAGGAAAATCAACAGTGCACACTATTTTAACCGAACATTTGTCAAGGTGATGGATGTATCCTTCACCATGACAATGCACCTGCACATTCAGCATTGATTGTTCGCCAGTTTCTGGCAAGAAATTATATCACCATCCTTGATCATCCTTCTTCTTCGCCAGATATCACCCCCTGCGACTTTTTCTTATTCCCAAAATGCAAAAATGTGATGAGGGAACATCACTGGGAAGATTTGGACACAATAAAGCAAGAAACGACGAGAACGCTAAAAAGCCTAACTGCTGAGGACTTCCAAGGGTGCTTTAAACAGTGAAAAAGAAAATGGAATAAGTGCATAACAACAAATGGAGAGTACTTTGTAGGGGACAAAATTGATGTAGACTAAATTTTGCAAAATAAAGTTTTTATGGGCTCAGTTCGCGTATTTATTGGACAGACCTCGTATCCTACCTCTTCGCCTGACGAAATTATCTTATACTACGTTCCATCATAAAAATATCTACATCCAGCTGAAATAAACATTATCTTTGAAACGTTTTCAATTATATAGCTCAAATTAAGTACTTGTAATTATTTCAGTTTCATAAAAAGACTCCGTAATTAATTTTATTAACCTTCACATTTAACAAAGCAATTTTTTCTTGCTAAGCGAATTAAAGACATTTAGAACAATTTTTTTACTTTTTTACGGTTTACCGCGTTTGTTTTAAAAACTTAACCCATTTACTATCATGCATGATAACAAAACACAGCTTACAAAACTTTTCAACTTCAGTGTACGAAGATAATATAAACGAACCGATACAATACCAAAAGAATAACTGACGAAACTAAAAATGAGCTAAACACGGGCAAGTGCAAAAAGTTGTATTAAACTAGTCACAGACATTAATTTAAATGATACGAAATAAACAATCTGAAATAATAAACAACGAATCTCTGGAATCGTTCACTGTCCAGTTATAATTCAAGCGCATTAGTCTGTTAAATTACTTGCGACCAAAAATAAAACTGAGTCTATAATAAAAACGTAGTACATACTCGTGTATAAAAATATAATAATTGTAAATAATGTCACGAAAAATAACGATGTAAGAGTAACAATAGAAAAAGAAGAATAACGTCTTTATTACATTAAGCTTACAACGAACGAATTATAATAACTCAGAGTATAATTATAAAGTATATCGTGGAACCTTTTGTAGGTTAACTGTACGAATATAACTGTTTGTTACCGTAAACAGTAATGTTACTTTCTCGAAAATGTTACCAGAATATATACACAGTGCTGAAAAAAATCTAATATGCAGTGTAATAAAATGCTGTGAAGTTAAAGCTAAAAAAAAACCTTTCCCCTGCCTCTTGAACAAAAGCCATGAGCGAGTGGCTAACTACTGTCATGTTTCTCTTTCCACAATTCGAAAAATAAAAAGGAAATTAAAGACGTGAATAAGCTATTCTTTAACAGTTTTGTTGACACTTGGTAAAAAAAGGAAGCGGTTAGGTAGATACAAGTGAGACTGATAGTGAAGACGCCGGTGACAGCGATAGTAAAGAAGGCGATTCATTCGTAGAAACTTTTGTTCTAATGGAATACACAGACAGAAAATCAAACATTTCTAGTCATGTAATTAAGTTATAGGCAATATTAAAGGTCACATTTATTTCTTATAAGGTTTATAAAGAAAACATTTTCTCGGAATAAACCGCAGCATACGAAATGTATGTAGAAACTGCAGTGTAGTGAAATTTACGAGTAGTTTCTCACAGTTGAGGTTGGCAGCACTGTCAAATGTTCACTTCCCTTCCTCACAGCCAATCCGTACTCAAAAGGCAATCTCGTGACTTCAGTATCTACATTAATAGGGTGAGTGGCATAACCACCATACACATGATACTGTTCAGATCCGACGAAATTAAGCAAGTTTACAAAGAATCAACGATTGGAACCATTGTATAATAAATATGAAGAACCAAACGCTTGGAAAATTTCAAGAGTCCGAAGAAGACGGAATTAAATTTATTATTTATATCTATTTTTTTTCGAATAGCTCTTTAACGAGAGCACGTTAAATCAATATTTGGGGTGTTTCTTCATGTCCTATGCTGCTCCATTCTCTTCCTCACCCACACCTCCCTCATCCTTCTCGATCTGTCCATCCTCAGTTGGTCCATATTGTGAGGTTCACGCCTCCTCCTCTCACTTTCCTCCCTAAAGGTCACTCTCTCAACTTTACCCCTAAAAACCTCTCTATTGCATATGTCTTCTGTGGTAATCCCTGCCGTTAAGCAATCTGACAGCGTTTCGGTGAACCATGCTGGCTTAATCTTAAGTTTCATTATCCTCTCATAGACCTGTTTTGCCAGCCGACTATTGTCCATTCTCGCTATATGACCAAAAAACATAAGTTTTCTTTTCCTCATTGTGTGGATAATGTTTTCAACTCTGCTATATATTTCCTTATTTGTTCGGGGTCTATGGTAATCTGCATCTAGTTTCCTAGGCCCCAATATACTTCTCATTATTTTCCTTTCTGCGCCCATCACTTTATTTATACCTCCTTTTAGCTTAATTTTAAGCGTTTCCGCACCATACAACGCTTCTGGCCTTATCACTGTTTCGTAATGTCTGATTTTTGCACCCCATGATAAAACTTTTTTATTACTTTCTCTTGCCTATATGAATATATAGGAAGGAAAGTATTGTTTTCATGTCGATTTTTCGAAATCGAGTTTTCACCGGATCTATACGTTTTCAGACCCCCTGAACCCAAAAAATATGTTTTTAGCGATTGGTCTGTGTGTGTGTCTGTGTGTGAACAGAATATCTCAAGAACGGAACATCGTACGAACTTGAAACTTGAAACTTAAGTTACATACCACTACCGGACGCGACACGAACATTTTCATCAAAATCGGTCAACCGGAAGTAGTAGTTTATTCGTATAATTTTTCAGTTTTTTGCGATTTTCTCAAAAACTGGTCCTACGATTTTTTTTAAAATCGCCTATTTTACTCAATTTTTTATTCTCTACAAGATAGGGTAGGCGCCATGTTTGCTGAAATTCTCGGTGAGGCTGTTTTTACGTAAAAACGTTGTTTTTTTAAGATTACGGCTTTAATATAAATTTTAGCGCAAAAACTTATATAATAAAAGTTGTAGAGAATTTAAAAACCTACAACTTCTGTTTCAAACATTTTTTTGTATGACGCTTAGTTTAGCAGTAATTAGCGATTTTCTGATTTTTTTCTCACGAAAACGTGTGAAAAATTGGTTTTTTTAAGATTTTGGCCTTAGTATGCATTTTACGACAAAAGTGTATATAAACAAATTTATAGGAAAATTAAAGATCTACAACTTTTATTTAACGTATTTTTCTCTACAGAGCCTAGTTTAGCGTGAATTAGTGATTTTCCGTATTTTTAAGCCAGACTGAGGTTGATTTTCATTGTGTTTCACTCATGATTAAAATAAGGTTATGTTTATTGAGGTTAATTTTTTGTTAATTTCTAATATTTTATTACTAATGTTAAATTATATTGTAAATTATTTGCATTGGCAAGAGAAAGTTGTGTGAGTTTCACACCAGATTTTTGTAAATTCTTCTGGTATTTTTAAAGGCATTACCCATTTTATCTCCTCTTTTCTCAAGACTTATCCTCTCATTGCCATTGATGTTAACCCACTCTCCTAGATATTTAAACACGTTTACTTTCTTGATTTTATCCTGTTGTACAGGTAAGTAATTCATACACTGTTTAAAATTTGTTATGAACTCTGTTTTAGGAAACGATATTTGTAGTCCTATTCTTCTAGCTTGGACTATAAGAATTATATTATATTATATTTATTTATTACATTTATGGATTGTCCAAGCTGCTGTTGCGTACATCTTGAGTGAACATCTCAAGAAATATTTTTCTAACCTTTCTTTTAGTAAAAATTATGGATGTGTCGATTCCAAATGTTGATTCTTGATGCCGATACTTGAAAAAAATAATCTAGTAAATAGTCCAACTGCTCGTTTTAATACAAATACAGCTATTCGAAAAATGAACAAGTCGTATATAAAACTATGGAGGAAGTCAATCATGATTTGATTCAACCAGTTCACATGATTACATTTTATGTTTATACTGCTCAAGTGCGTTTTCTTCATTTTTGATTATGTAAAAAACTATAAAGAGGGAATCCATTGAAGTGCATTCAATTATAGAGAGGTTTTGATTGATCGATTGGCGCTGTTGTATTGTAGTAAGAGTAGAACTTACTGCTGATATGGTTACGAGCAACAGTTTATTGGAAGAGGTTAACTGGCATTTCATTGCGTGTACGTGAAAGTTATAATAAAATTTAAAAAAAAAAGAATTTTTAGTTTTCAAGTATGCCTCGAACAGCACGTTACTACAGAAGGAGTCTTGATGTATTATGAATGTTTTTTTGGTTGCCTAGTTACGCATTATTAGATTTTAAATTTAGATCAGCTGGACTGTAAATATTTATTAAATAAAATAGTAAACATTAAAAGTATGGCTGGACGTAACATCCTCCCCTCCATGAAATAACCAGGGTTGGTTATTTCATGATGATGAATGGATTACTAGCAAATAGCAGAGGAGAAGAATGTGAGGGAACCAAAGGAAGAAATGAAATAAACTAAATTAAGTGAAAAAATAAGCTTGAGAAGAATTAGAAATTATTAGTTAAACATGTATCGAAGAATGCAATGGTAAGATAGGCCTATATTAAAGGATGAAGTGGACTGTATGGATAATTGTGGAATCAAATGTAAGAAGAAATTGTTAATCAAGAGAACTGAAATAAATAGGGTTCTAAGAAAAAGAATGAATTGACAATAAGAAGATACATTACAATAAAATAGCAAAGAAGGAGTATAATAGATGACATATATAATAAAATAGAAATAAAACAAAAGTGAATTTATAGCAAGCTAAGAGTTATTCAATTCGGAAACAGCAGCCAGTTTATACAGCTTTATTACTGGTCTAATGTAAGAGACAGTAGGTGTAGAGATTTCTGCCACTCTGACAACTCCGTCAGTCCCTGGGAATAATTTAGTTATTCTGGCTATAGGCCAGGATAGAGCAGGTAACCCAGGTTGATGCACAACTACAAGATCACCTGTTTGCAAGTTAGGTGATTCTTTAACCCATTTTTTTTGCGTAAGTTTAGAGACAGCATATACTCTCGTTGCCATTTGGCGTATATTTTAATAAATAATTTATAATAAATAATAATATTTTACTGTACACGATTCAGTTTGACCAGTAGTATCAGGCAAAGAACAAAGTGGTTTTTGCAATAAAAAATGGGCTGGGGTCAAGGCCTTTAAGTCATTAGGATCAGATGAAAGGGGAGTAATTGGCCGTGAGTTTAAAACTGCTTCCACCCTAGTAATAAGAGTTGTGAAAGCTTCATACGAAAGCCGGCTTGTACCTGTCAAAAGTACGTGTCAAAAGTTGTTTGGCTGAACGGATGGCTCTCTCCCACAGACCACCGAAATGTGGAGCATGAGGGGGTTAACCTTAAATTCGAAACGCGTTGGAAGTAACGATGATATGAAGTGATCATCTTTAGGTAACCGTGTCAGAAAAGACTTTAAATTGGCGGAGATTCGTGTGCGGGCTCCGATACAATTTCTGCCGCAGTCAGAACGTAAAAGTTCAGGACATCCACGTCGATTAGTAAAACGTTGAAATGCGTCTAAGAAAGCTTCCGTAGTTAGATCACGTGCCACTTCCAGATGAACCGCTTTCGTCACCATGCAAATGAATAAACATAAGTACACGTTAACATCTGGAGCTCTTTTTGAACGATATGCTTTAACTACAAATGGTCCACCATAATCTACACCCGTGATAGTAAATGGTGTCGCAATGTTGACTCTGTCAGACGGTAATTGGCCCATCAAGGGCGTATTTCCTACTGGATGTGCACGAAAGCACTTAATGCATTTCGTTAGAATAGATTTAACAGTTTTACGCGCTGACATTATCCAAAATTGTTGACTTAATGCATTCAAAACTGTTAATGTTCCTGCATGTAGAAGAATTTTGTGATAATGCGAAATAAGCATTGAAACGAAACTGTGTTTAGATGGCAGCAAAATTGGATGTTTGGTACAGTAAGGAAGAGAAGCTTCCGAGAGTCTACCACCAACACGGATAATATCATCTTTATCCAAAAATGGCGTTAAATTCGCGTAGATCTTGGAACAAGGACGTTCAGACTTAAGTTGAAGATAAAGTTCAGTAAAACATTCTCGCTGAATAATTTTACAGATGCATAAAACCACAAAACTATATAAATCGGATTTTTTTAGGCGCTTCGGAGACCACTTAAAAATTATTTTGATGATATTGTTTAATTTTTACCAGGATGAAATAAAATTGAAAGCCGTAGAAAACAAGTAGTTTTCGTTTATTGCTGATAAAACAGACTTTTCTTTGGACCTTTCTTGATTTATTTGTAACTCGTCAGTCGGATCAGTTTTCGAATTTTGGCTCGGCCAAGTTGAAGCATCTTGTATTAGAAATTTAGGGCCAAACCACCACAGTGGTGACTGCCTTAGCATTTCAGGGTCGGCACCTCGAGATGCCAGGTCTGCGGGATTGGAAACCGAAGGAACGTGTCTCCACAATGAAGATGAGGACATTTCTAAAATTTGACTGACTCTATTAGCGACAAAGGTCTTTAATTTACATGGATGGATAGTAAGCCACGATAAGACTCATAGAATCGGTCCATAAGAATACTTTTAAATCAGGATACCGTGAAGATAGAACAGATATAAAATGCTGTGATAACTGACTAAGTAAATGAGCCCCTAACAATTCTAGTCGGGGTATAGATACTGTTTTGATGGGTGCAACACGCGCTTTCGCTACTAGAAGAGATGAGTGGCGATGATCATTGGTACTCGTAATTAAATACAGAACCGCTGCATAGCCAAGTTGGCTGGCGTCACAAAAACCGTGTAGTTCCGCAAAATTAGTGTACGGAGCATGCATCGGCATCGGCATCGGCCGAGGTAATTCTATTAATGACATACAGCTAAAGGCATGAAATAATTGTTCAAATTGATTCACTAATACATCCGGTAATTGATCATCCCAGTCTAAATTATTAAGCCATAGTGTCTGTAAAAAACATTTAGCTTTGAATATACAAGGCGTAAGCCAGCCGCATGGATCAAAGTTTTGATAAACATCGCGTAGTAACGATATTTATGTGACTGCCGGTATCTAAAACACCACGTAAAATTACAGTTTTGTTAGAAGCGCCTTTGACTTGAACCAGGAAGGTACCTAGTAAAACAGTCATGTCAACAATTTTGGATAATGTCAGCGCGTAAAACTGTTAAATCTATTCTTACGAAATGCATTAAGTGCTTTCGTGCACATCCAGTAGGAAATACGCCCTTGATGGGCCAATTGTGGTACTCAATGGTTTCCTACCGTAGGCCAAGAGTACCACTTACGGTACTCGTGCTTAAAATTAAGCTGAATTTAAAAAAAAATTTAATGATACAAAACTGAACGTAGGATGATAAAAAGTACAAGCTATATCTGAATTAGAAACCGAAAATTAAATTTTCTTGCTCTTCCAGATAGCCTACCTCTCATGATGAGACGATGAGTTCAGATGATAATGTTACCTCAGCCACCAAATCAGTAGAATCCATTCAATGTTTACCCTTTCATTCCAGCCAATTAAACCATTCGTATAAACCCTGTACCATTGTGAAATGTGTGCAATTGTATAACCATTACTCAGTACAAGCCATTAAATAATGTCAGGGAAAAACCCCCATTGTTAGAATAAGTTACATTCGAATATGGTTCAAGAAATTTCTAGTACTTAATAATTAAGTAACTCCTGACTCCTTAAGTAACCCCTGACCGTCTCGCGGGGGGGGGGGTCTCTTTATACAAGTGGATCAAAAAGATAATTCCAGAAAAGCAGAGAAATTCCATGCAAATAATAAAGTACAGAAAACCCTTTTCACTGGAAAAATCTTAACTATTGTAAACAAGTCAACAATAGAATAAAAGGTGTTACAGGTAATCAACAGACCCTTTCACAAAATACTTGTACAACAAAGACCCTTTATAAATAGGTATCATTTTATAACTAGCCCTATTTTACTTTTTCACTCTGTTATCTCTTTACCATTTTATGAAAATTCATAAAATGATACCTATTTATAAAGGGTCTTTGTTGTACAAGTATTTGTGAAAGGGTCGGTTGATTACCTGTAACACCTTTTATTCTATTGTCGACTTATTTATTTTATTTATTTATTTATTTTATTTAGTAAAATATAGCTACATTAAAATTACAATTCATGACTATACTAAGCTATGTACAATATTTTAAACTAAATATACTTGTACGCAAAAACTCTTCTTCACAAAGAGTTCTGTCCGCGCATAGGAGGAGTATACAGACAAAACATTAATTCATTTAAATACTTCTTATAACTACTATAAAATTATTAAGTTAAATTACTACTGGTAGCTATATTATTATAATAGCGATATTATAATTTTTATTTTATAACTATAAACTACTTTACAATAATATATTTTAACTAACACAACTTAAATATTTTAACTTTATACGAAATTAATTCAATAAATGAGCATAAAGAGACAGTTAAACTGTCACATAGAGAAAATTAAAAACTAATAAAACAGTTATTTTAAGACCTGGAAAAGTTTCTCAAGTTCTTGCCCACAGATCGATATTATATGATATTTTAGTTTATGTTTTAATAGATGTGGTGACATAATACCGTGTATATGGGGTGGAAGTACGTTAACGAATCGCCTCTCAAGATAAAGAAATGACTTCTGAAAAAATGTACCTACTATTTGGTTTTCTAGTCTTAATTTTTCCAGCGTTCCTAGTACCATAATTGGTTTTATTGGGCTTGTTTACAATAGTTAACATTTTTCCAGTGAAAAGGGTTTTTTGTATTTATTATTTGCGTGGAATTTCTCTGCTTCTCTGAAATTATCTTTTTGATCCACTTGTATAAAGAGACCCCCCCCCCCCCGAGACGGTCAGTGAGTTAGTATCCGTTTGATCTTTGACAAGTGTTTATTGCGTTGGATCAGGTCAACGTAGTATCCGGGCATTGTAGTGGTTAACTATTGTTATATTGTGTATGTGCTTTGTGTATAATTATTTGTAAGTAGTACTATGTAAATTATTTAAGTTATTTATTGTATTACTCCATTATAATTCGTTTATTATTTAATTTGTAAATTTTTTAGTTGTAATAAATACTTGTAATTGTAAACTTTAGTGTATTAATTATTTAATTACCTAGATCCCGAAACGGACCTTAGCGATAAGTGTCACAATATGATATTCATTAGGCGGGTGTATTTCTCTCTGTGTGTTTTTTGGCCTTTCTTCCACCTACCGACTTTCAGCCAATCATTGGGCTAGTTCTCCTTCATGTTTGCTTTCCAGGTTGGTTGAACAGTCGGTAGAAGAGAGAGGCTTAAATATATGGAAAATCACTCTTTCACGCTAAACTAGGCTCTGTAGAGAAAAATGCTACAAAATAAAAAATATAGATCTTTTAATTTCCGATAAATTTGATTATATACACTTTTGTCGTAAAATGCATTACTAAGGCCGAAATCTTTTAAAAAATCTATTTTCACACGTTTTCGTGAGAAAGAAAACAGAAAATTGCTAATTATCGCTAAACTAAGCGTTATACAAAAATAATGTTTGAAATAAAAGTAGTAGGATTTTAAATTCTCTACAACTTTTATTATGTAAATTTTTGTGCTAAAATGCATATTAAAGCAGTAATATTAAAAAAACCAATTTGTTTACGTGAAAACAGCCGCACCAAGAATTTTAGGAAACATGGTGCCTCCCGTTTCTTGTAGAGAATAAAAACTTTAGTAAAACGCCGGACCAGTTTTTGAGAAAATCGCAAAAAAGTGAAAAATTACACGAATAAACTATTACTTCTGGTTGACCGATTTTAATGAAAATATTCGTGTCGCGTCCGGTAGTGGTATGTAACTTAAGTTTCAAGTTTCAAGTTCGTACGATGTTCCGTTCTTGAGATATTCTGTTCATACACACACACACACACACACACACACACACACACACACACGCACACACGCACACACACACACACACACACACACACACGCACACACGCACACACACACACACACACACACACGCACACACGCACACACACACACACACACACACACACGCACACACACACACACGCACACGCACACACACACGCGCGCGCGCGCGCGCGCGCACGCACACACACACATACACAGACCAATCGCTTAAACAATGTTTTTTGGGTTCAGGGGGCCTGAAAACGTGTAGATCCGGTGAAAACTCGATTTTTTAAAATCAACATGAAAACAATACTTTCCTTTCTAATATTCATATAGGCAAGAGAAAAAAGTAAAAATATAGCAACAAAAAATTCAGATTTGTATTCTGCACAAACAGTTAAGGGGCGTAAATTGTGTTTGAAATTTCGGTTTTCACCGGAAGTGACCCAAACTAAAAGTCAAGAAATTAAAAACGGAATTAGTAAAGAAAAACAGTGTCATTCGATTCCTCTTAAATAGTTAATAAAGAACCTCTAATGGTTTCTACCTTACCGTTAGTTAACCTCTTGAAGGACAAGTTAATTTTGAAAATTAATCCCATCTTAAAACCTGTAAAGTCGTCGCCAAAGTCGGCTGTTTAAGGGGACACGGGAGTCCTATACTTCACCAAACTTACTTAAGGAACATTTTCTCAGCTTGTACTGCTTAAAACATTATGTACTTATTTTTAGAACATTACTATGCTTTTATAAACATTTTGAATGTAACAGTTTTGTAATATTTTGATTTTTAACAAAGATACAAATTTAAATTCGGCTCACCTTTTAGACCCATCAAATTTTGAAACACTTATAGCTGTAAAATATTTTAGAAAACATTTTCCACACGTGTTATTGATAGAAACTGTGCATTCTTATAAAGGTTAACTGCCCTGAAATTTACATCAAAATTGTTTGAGTGGTTGCTGAGAAAATGTTCCTTTTTGTGCTAAAAAAAGATTTTTCGGAAAACCCAAAAACTGAAAAGTTAACTTACATTACTGCATCTTCATAGACACTAAGATTGTCTTACAAAACTTGCTTCAAACAGTATGAAGCCAACTGTTGAGGAGGCTGTGCTTGAAATAGGATAGATTGTGACAACGGAAATATAAATTTATCTGCAGCTTTCGATGGATCCTAGCAAAAAAGGGGTCATCAGTCACTAAACGGAGTAGTGTCAGCCACTAGTATTTTTACCTACACGCAAGGTCCTAGATGTGGCCACACTTACAAAAGTCTAAGACTGTCTTGATTACTACTAGGGCACTATAGCGAAGTTCTAAACATTTCAAAACAAAAATAATCACGCTACCTTAGTTTTAACCGACGTTACAGAAAAAACTTCGACTTAATGTCAACAACACTGGAAGAAAGTCTATTTCAAGCAAAAATTATTTTTAAATAATAAAAATAGAAAGGTTTGTCGTATAACAATAGTAAATATATAAAATTTAAGCACAAGATTTTGAGATATTATGAAATATAAAAAAAACAAAAAAGTCTAAAAATAAAATTTTCGGATTCCCGACTCCCCTTAACAGCTGATTTTCAGAGACGAAGGTACCTGGTTCAAATCCTAGTAAAGGTAGTTACTTTTATACTGGTTTGAATGCTAGACAGTGGTTACCGGTGTAGTTTGATGGTTGGGGTTCAATTAACCATACTCTCTCAGGAATGGTCGGCCTGAGTCTGTACAATACTACACAGTCTCATTTACACGTCATACATATCATCCTCATCTCATTGGGTCATGGGGTTGCTTATTGTTCTAAATTTAACAGATTGCAACGTACACATATCAGGAATTAAAAAAAAATCTTAAAACCATGCAATCACATATGAATAACAGCTGATGATGCGACAAGAGAGCAGTGCAACTAACAAAGGCTTTTGGCAACATATGTGGCAATTGGGAGTTAAAAGTATTTAAAAAATATCAAGCTGTGGTGTTATAGCTGTGGTGTTGTGGTGTTAATGTCCACACATGTGTCTATGTGCTTCAAGAGGTTAAGTCTATTCAAAATTCGCCACCAGCCATAAGATGCCATGGGGTCGTTTCAATATATTGAGAAAAACGCAAAGAAGTGAAAATTTTTTTTTTATTCCTAATTGTGTACGTTGCAATCTGTTCAATTCAGAACAATAAGCAACCCCATGACCCAATCAGATGAGGATGATGTGTATGACGTGTAAATGAGGTGTAGTCTTGTACAGACCCAGGCCGACCATTCCTGAGAGAGTATGATTAATTAAACCCCAACCATCAAAGTACAGCGGTAGCCTTTGTCTAGCATTCAAATCCGTATAAAAGTAACTACCTTTACTAGGATTTGAACCAGGAACCTTCGTCTCCGAAAATCAGCTGTTAAACAGCTGACTCGAAGCGACGACTTTACTTCTAGACCAACCCGGTGGGTCAAAGTGAAAAATGGCACAAAGAAGCTACTCTTTTCTGGTTGAGCGATTTTGATGATTTAACTAAGAACACTTGATCAAGTTAGCTTTGAAACAAAAAACCTAAATCAAATTCGGTTTGTTCATTTGGGAGCTACGATTCCACAGACAGATACAAATGAGTGATTTTCTCTTTTTTCTTTTTTTTCTTAAGATTGTAGCCTTAATATGCATTTTAGAGCAAAAGCTTTAATAATAATCAAAGTTGTACAACCTTTAACAACCTACAACTTATAATTCAAACATTTGTTTGTACAACGCTAGTTTAGTTGCAATTAGTGATTTTCTGTTTGTTATTTTTCCGGGTATATTTTATATAGGTCGGGTCCAAACTCCGTGTAGTTGCGGGGAGAAGGGTACGGGTGAGGTATAATGAATGAGCGGTGCATGCTGGGAATACGATTGTTATATTACTCTAATACAAAATATTCGTTTTCAAACTTTCCGTATTTAAAATATTTGTTTGTATTTATTACATTTATTTAGACTACATATTTTGATATAAATTGGTAAATTAAATATTATGAATCCGACAAAGTTAATAACCCGGTAGGTATTTGTTAAATTAATGCGCCGGATGATAGGAATATGTTTTTAGTCTAGTTAGTAGACGCTACCACTACAAATGCATGAGCTGTGAAACACTAGTAACTCTTTCATTCATTCTCCCACTACTATAACAGCGCATTGCATTCCACAGCAACTACACGGAGGGAGCTGGGACTCAAGTTGTACTAAGATTCAGTATTGATATTTGGCACCCATCTCGCAGAACAGTTACGATTGCATGAGCAACATGTCATCAGGTATTTGGACAAAGTTTATATGCAGGTCATCAATTGCCCAACCGCGATCAAAGAAAAGATTTTCTTTAATTTTCTGCACCGTCATCAGGTGACGTAAATAAACGGCAACAGTAGCAAAAGGGTTAATTTTACAAATAGTGATAAATATTAGCGAACGAGGTTACCTTCGATCAGCCATTCGCCAGTAGAACCGAAACCAGTAGTGACTCCATAAAGTGTGACATTCATTGGGTTGTGATCGGCCCATCTCATGAATGGCCATTTATGTCCCTCCTTGCCAGCCGCCACGCCCCTATCATCCCAGCTCACCCAGAATCCCTTGTATTCATCACCATTCACTATATCAGGCGTCGAAATCCATACCTTCTCCTCCTTTCCTCTCCGAATTGCAGACCGTTTATTATTGCTACCTCCAATAACCACCTACCAAACAAAGAAACAAACCATTATTCACCCGGCCAAGTCGTATGCATCAAGGTATAATCCGGTTAAGGGGGCGGTAGTCAACCCAGAAAATGAAAATAAAAACTATCGGGTATAATTTATCATTATAATATATTTTTAATGAAAGAGTAATTTACTAGTAATGATTTACCCTTAAACCAGGCAAAAAAAATTACAGCCCCTAATATAGGGTGGCGCAAAAGTCACTGCACACTACAGTAAACAAAGACTGAATTTATTTTTTATTACAAAAAAACTTACAATTTACAACTTACAATTATTTTTTATGTTCAAATTGTTTTCCGTCTTCAGTAATACATCTTTCAAGTGTCTCTCGAAAACTGTTACACACTTTATGGCATAGTCTGGTATTACTGTCCAAATCTTCAAATGCCTCGTCTATGTAGTCTTTCATTTCGTCGATGGTCTGAGGCTTTCTAGAATAAACAGAGTCCTTAACGACACCCCATACGAAAAAATCCATGGGCATGATATCTGGTGAACGTGGAGTCATGTCAATATCTGCCCTTCGTCCAATAATTTGTCTTCGGAAAGTTTCGTTTAAATAATCGCAGACTTCAGTGGCATAATATGGTGGAGCACCATCGTGTTGAAAGTACAATTCTTAAAAGTTTTCAGCACACGTCATGAGTCCTGGTACCACGTAATTCTGAAGCATATCCGTAATTATCAGCATTTTGTAATACAAACATCACGGGCTAAAACTATTGTACTACATCTTCTTGTAATGTTAATTTTTTCTTTCAACCAACTGTGCAGTGACTTTTGCGCCACCCTGTATATGGGCGAGGGTGGATTAACAGGCTTTTACGGGGAATCAAATATCTCAGGAACCGAGAACGATATCAACATGATTCTTGTGCCAAAAAATACAGAAAATTGCTGTCAATTATCTGTAGTATGCTCTTGTATGTCGTTTTTCTTACAAGAAATCAATTGAAAAAACTCATACTTTCAAAAAAATTATTATGTATTCACAAATTGTTTTTAACTAAATCCCTATCATTTTATTTGTAATAATCATTCAACAGACAATAGAGCAAGAAATTTTGAACATTTAAAAAACATCATCCAAATATCTCCATTACAAACCAAAATATTTAATTTTGAAGAATGTACAATCATGCAAAAATACATTATCGGAAAACTTAATTTAAAGTTTAAGGAATTATTTCAATCGCCTTTCTTTATTAATTTTTTTTACAAAATAAACCTACAAACTAGTAACTAATAAATTTCTGATTTATAAATATTTCACAATGAAAACCTAATATACCGTTGCTATGACGACAAATCATGCATATTTGAAACATGTTTTTGTAACTTTATGTCAACGTACAAACTAAGTGAACACACGCTGTGATTTAGAAAATTTTAAATTTCAAATAAATGCAAAAAACTCAAAATTAATAAAATCATCTTGAGTTGACTACCCCCTTAATTAAGGAAAAATGTGCATTAGATTAACTTAAATCAAACGCCGCACGCCAGGCGTATAATTTACACAAAATAGATTATTTTTTGTTAAACACATTTATTTAAAATCTCACCACGTGTAAGAAGACGTGTGTAATCAAGCCGCGCACGGCGTGATTCTGTTGTAATGTTGGGCTGGTTATGTAAACGTTTCCAGAGTGTTATTATGCATTTACAAACCTCTCTTAAAGATGATGATACTCTGTGTCACCAAAGCTGTCGACTTTGTTGAAAGACAATAATTTAGTAGAAACTTTTTCTAAAGAAATAACAAACTGATTATAACTGCTGTTACTGGAATTCATCTCAAATAGGGACATTGCTGAGGGCCTCACTTGCAGCCTATTCATTAACGTTAATTTTGTTTGCGCCCTGGAGACTCCAGGAGGAGTATTATAGGACATGTCAGCTATAATTCCTGAAATACATATAAGAATCACACAATGTATCACTACTATCAAGAAAGATATTCTTGTACGCTATAAAAAGTTTCACCGATCAAGTAATTTTCCAGATTATTTTTAAAGGGATTCAAATCCTCACAACATTTTAAAAATTGGGGTAATTTATACATGAATTTTCTACCCTGCATAAGTAGGTTTTTGTTCAAACAATTTTGTGGAGTGATTAGCCACATAATAATCATTTCTGTTTCTCGTGTTTTGATTGTGAACATTGAAATTCTGTATAAAATTATTTTGCTTAACATACATAATCACCTAAAAAATATAGAGAGAGGGAACTGTAAGCAATTTAAGCTCCTTAAATAGTGGTGTGGATAAGGTTAGCTGGTTAGCTCCCACCCCATACACACCTAATAGCTTTCTTTTGAATTTTAAAAACCCTGTTCATATTACCCTTGCTAGAATTACCCCGTACTAAGATACCGTAACGGATATGAAACAGAATGAGGCCATGATAAGCTGCCATTAGTAATTTTTAATAATTTAATCTGGCAATTTGTTTTAGTGCAAATACCCCAGATGATATTTTACTACAAACTTGATTGGTACAGAAATCAAAGATCTATCTTGGACAAAGATCTATCTAGAGATACACCCAGGAACTTCACTGTTTCTACATGCTCTAAACTATCATTATGAATAATTGAAACCACTCTTCCGTTTTGCAGCTCACAATTATAGGCCTATCACATTTTTCGAGTCAAATTTTGTTTACCCTTTTATAGGTCTTTGGTAAGTATACTTACCACTGGCAGTAAGGTCGATTTTATTTAAGAATAAGCTATGCAGTTGAACCTTTTTGCCATTTTATGGTTTTATAGATGTTCTCTGGTAAGTAGGCTATCCACATTTTGAAATTAGTGCGCGAGACCATTTTCTTCATGAGTTGCTCGAATGTGGTAAGGAAGGATTCATACCAGCGTATACTACAGTGTTGGTTTGTTGTTACTTTTGTACAGCGCTTAGAAAAGTTTAGTTTTTACGGGAAAGCAAGCATTCATATTGATATAAAATTAAGATAAATGTTGTTCTACACATTGTTTTGTTATATAGTACTACAAGTTGTTTTCATAAGCATTCTTACCACTAAGCATTTTCTGTTTTCCATTTCAATAAATGTTTCTTGGTAAAGTATACTTATGAAAGTTTCACATTGAAACAAAGAAATCTGTTAGGCTACTGTTCTGCCACTAGAAATACATTATTCAAGTCCCTCCCTGTACAGCAAAATTTTACATTTCATAACATACCTACAAGTTCAGCCGTTGTTAGTTTGCTCCTACTGTCAACAAACAAAAAGCACCTACTTCAGGGTGTACGCTAGAGTCTGTGACTTAACGGATGTCGTATTCCTAATAAGTTAACTATTTTTTAAATTATAAGTACTTAAAGCAGTTAAAACATCAGTCATGATATGATGTAGGCCTAACAATTTCATTTATAAAAATACTTTTAAAAGTATTTTGTATTTAAATAATTTTGAAAGTATTTTGTTGTTACTTTTTAATCAGCGTGTACACATTTTGATATAATGCGCATGCTCAGTGACGTCATTATTTGTTTACATTAGGAGCAAACTAAGAGAGGCTGGACTGTAGTGCCCTATAAAGGGTTAAAACAGTTGACACGTCACCCAATAACAATCTTCATTAGATGGGTCATCGGTCAGTTGAATGAGTGCGTCATGTTTCGTTCTAACAGTGAAGTGAATGGATCCGGACGAGAAATGTTTAAACTGATATTTGAATTCAGCTGCCGTCTCGTACTTATATTCTGGTCTGTCTGGCTCCGGAAAATCTGCAACAAAAAAATTAAACTTCATTAATCACGTCTATAATCTTGGTTGGCGTCCTAAAGTAGAAATACAAATCTCGTGTCAAACAGTTATACCGGTTTCTCTTTCCAATGTAGGCCTACATCAGAAATCAGAAATCTTCTTCCACTAATTATGCAGCTTATTCGCCGGTTAACTGCATGATAGTCAATTATAATATCATGGACAGAATTGCGGCAATAGATCCATTTGCCAGAGCCGAGCATCGTATAGGTCAGCCATTCTTAAGTCTTTCAATATGTAAGTTTCACATCAATTCCACATTATGTGTGTGTGTGTTAAATTTTTTATTTATTTTTATTTTGTTTTTCTTTTGGACCTCTATCATGATTGTTAATCAGTAAATTATTTGTAAAATCTTAGTGTATAATGCTGTTTTAGTTACATTTAATTCTGTTTGCATTATTGACTATTTTTGATTCTATTTTCTCTCCTTTTCTTTGCTTTTTACTTTTGTATTTGTCTTTTGCTCTGTAATGAAATATTGTTTCTGTAATTGGGCCCCCGTGGTCGTCGGCCTGTTGCAAACAATTAAATGAAATAAATAAATAAATATTGAAACATGTAACCTATGTTTAATTATGAGTTAACAATGTTAAATGAAATATTATAATAATTTGGAAAAGTCTATTTGCATCGGACGGCCAGGAGCCAAGGAGCCAGTGACCATGTCATACCATCGAATAAGTTTTTTTACTTTCTCTTGCCTAAATGAATATATAGGAAGGAAAGTATTGCTTTCATGTGGTTTTTAAAAAATTGAGTTTTCACTGGGTCTACAGGTTTTCAGACCACCTGAAGCCAAAAAACATGTTCTTAGCGATCGGTCTGTGTGTGTGTGTGTGTGTGTGTGTGTGTGTGTGTGTTTGTGAACAGAATATCTCAAGAACGGAACATCGTACGTACTTGAAACTTGAAACTTAAGTTACATACCACTACCGGACCCGACACGAACATTTTCATCAAAATCGGTCAACCGAAAGTAGTAGTTTATTCAAGTAATTTTTCACTTTTTTGCGATTTTCTCAAAAACTGGTCCTATGATTTTTTTTTTAAATCGCCTGGTTTACTAAATTTTTTATGCTCTACAAGGTAGGGTAGGCGCCATGTTTGCTAAAATTCTTGGTGAGGCTGTTTTCACGTAAAAATTGTTTTTCTAGATTGCGGCTTTATTATGCATTTTAGCGCAAAAATTAATACAATAAAAAATGTAGAAAATTAAAAACTCTAAAACTTTTATTTGTTACATTTTTTTGTACAACGCTTAGTTTAGCGGTAATTAGCGATTTTCTGTTTTTCTCACGAAATGTGAAACTAATTACTCGTATTTAAGATTTCGGCTTTAGTATGCATTTTACGACAAAAGCGTATATAATCAAATTTATAGTAAATTATAAGATCTACAACTTTTATTTAAAGCATTTTTCTCTACAGAGCCTAGTTTAGCGTGAAAGAGTGATTTTCCGTATTGTTAAGCCAAACTGAGGGTGATTTTCATTTTGCGTCTTTCACTCATGATTAAAATTAGGTTATGTTTATTGAGGTTAGGTTTTTTGTTTATTTTTAATGTTTTATTACTAATGTTAGGTTTATTGTTAATTATTTCCACTAGCAAGAGAAAGTTGTAAGTATGAGTGTTTCACACCAGATTTTTTTATTTAACAGTTAAGAATTATACACAAACAAACTGTCAATAAAGACGTGTAAAACTTTTAAAATGACAGCCCCGAGCAGCGATGCTTTGATGTAATCTCAAGGTGGGTTATAACTTAAATGACAAACAGTTTCTTCTTGGGTCCTGGACCATGTTCAACCTTTCGTTATTATTTATTTAGCGTATGGCTTTTCAAGACATTTAAAAAATCAGCATCATAATTGTTATATATTGGGATCAAATATGACCCTCTGTCTAATCTATCTGTCTAAATATGTACATACAGTACGTAATTCTAAAAACATGCTTAAGTCTATATACAGACATCCAGTCTGTCCAAGTAGGCTATTGATTCTGGAGTTGCCATCAGGAAATCCGCTCTTGTCCCTCCTCCTCTAAAGGCAGTTATTCTGCACTCTTTCACTATGTGATCAATAGTTTGTCTTTGACCACACTCACATAAAGGCGATGGTATTTTGCCCCATTTAAACAATAAATCAGCACACCTACCGTGTTTTGTTCTTATTCTATTTAGAGCTGACCATTTTCTACGAGGTAGTCCAAAACCTGGCGGTTTTTGTGAAAACCATGGGATTTGTTCTTGCTGCTTTGATGCCCATTCTTGCTGCCATGCACTGGGTATGTTAAATGCTTCCTCTTTGGCAGTAATTGCAGTTTTTGTAGGTGGCTTTCTTGATCGCAGACGAGTTAATTCCAATAAACACGCAGTTTTCGTTTCGAATGAAGATCTGAACATGTTGTGATGTGAACTGATGATTGACAGTTATTAAGATTAAGTTAATGGAGAAATAAGAGTGAATCATTCGTAATAGAATTTTGTGTCTAATCTTGAAAGGCTAGTTAACCCTATCACTACTAATTATTACTTTCTCTTGCCTATATGAATATATAGGAAGGAAAGTATTGTTTTCATGTCGATTTTTCGAAATCGAGTTTTCACCGGATCTATACGTTTTCAGACCCCCTGAACCCAAAAACATGTTTTTAGCGATTGGTCTGTGTGTGTGTGTGTGTGTGTGTGTGTGTGTGTGTGTGTGTGTGTGTGTGTGTGTGTGTGTGTGTGTGTGTGTGTGTGTGTGTGCGTGTGCGTGTGTGTGTGTGTGTGAACAGAATATCTCAAGAACGGAACATCGTACGAACTTGAAACTTAAAACTTAAGTTATATACCACTACCGGACCCGACACGAACATTTTCATCAAAATCGGTCAACCGAAAGTAGTAGTTTATTCGTATAATTTTTCACTTTTTTGCGATTTTCTCAAAAACCGGTCCTACGATTTTTTTTAAAATCGCCTGGTTTACTACATTTTTTATGCTCTACAAGATAGTGTAGGCGCCATGTTTGCTGAAATTCTGCGTGAGGCTGTTTTTACGTAAAAACATTTTCTTTTTAAGATTGCGGCTTTAATATGCATTTTAGCGCAAAACGTTATACAACAAAAGTTGTAGAGAATTTAAAATTCTACAACTTTTATTTCAAACATTTTTTTGTATAACGCTTAGTTTAGCGGTAATTTGCAATTTTCTGTTTTTTTCTCACGAAAACGTGAGAAAAATTGATTTTTTAAACATTTCGGCCTTAGTATGCATTTTACGACAAAAGTGTATATAATTAAATTTATAGAAAATTAAAAGATCTACAACTTTTTTTTAGAGCATTTTTCTCTACAGAGCCTAGTTTAGAGAGAAAGAGTGATTTTTTGTATTTCTAAGCCAAAATGAGGTTGATTTTCATTTTGCGTCTTTCACTCATGATTAAAATTAGGTTATGTTTTTTGAGGTTAGTTTTTTGTTTATTTCTTATGGTTTATTACTAATGTTAGGTTTATTGTTAATTATTTTCACTGGCAAGAGAAAGTTGTGTGAGTGTTTCACACCAGATTTTTTTATTTTGCGTAGCTTTCATTTTAGTGAGTTTTCCCTGAGTGGGACATAAGTTTATATTGTCCGACTGGTAGGGCCTATTTCATAGTGGGTGGGACAATATGAACGGGTCGGCAGAAGACAGTGCAGCTAACCCACATCAACAATTATACGCAATGTCATTTTAAAAGTTTACTAAAATCTACAAATCATGTTTTGAAATTTTTTGTTAAAAATTTGTTTTTTCTGTTAATATAGGTTCTTAAGATCTTAAATGTAGCATCCTGTTAAACGTGCTAAACATTTTATTTTTACAGAATATTTACGAAAAATCATGCTGGAAATTTTGTGGGTTAGCACTTTCTTCTGCCGACCCCTTCATATACTCCAGGATCCCCCCCCTTTACAGCCCCCTTTACAAAATATTTATGAAATCTTTTTTGCACACTATTACATATAGATTATATAATAGGAAAACACACAAAAATAAAAGCTACGCAACTCAATTCAATTAGTAGAGAAGAAAATAGGAGGGAAACATCCAGCAATGAGGGATTGAACAGTAGATTACCTCAAAGTGCTGCAATCTGTGAGAACTTTTTGAAAACATAAACCAGTAAAACAGTAGAAAAGAAGTTATAGTACCATTGAGATATAATCATGTTCAATAAATAAAGACCTACGTCCTACCAATTAATTTTTCAACCCTTTTGGAACACTATGTCCCCATAGTAGCGAAAGGATTAAACATTTTTTATCGGGTGAACCGGGATTTAAGATCTACGAGTAATATTCTCGCTTTTTTCAGTCTTTCATTTCCTATATCACGGGTGCACAACCGGCGGCCGCCGACTATTTTTCGTGACCCACAACCCGTTCTAAAATGTTGCTCTTAAATTTAACGAGATACTATTTCACAGTGAAATGCATAAGCCAGCATAATATTGCTGCACCAAACAACGTGGCTGGAGGAATCCGCTGGAGTTCATTTGCGAATGAAGGAAGAATGTGGGTGACTCGAGTTGTGAGGGGAGGGGAGTGGGACGCCCCCATCCACTCCATCCACTCCTCTCTTCCATTATAGTCACTTCAGTCACGAGATTGCCTTTTTAACGTCCGACTTTGGTTTAACATCCGACTGTTCTGCAATTACTGGGGGCACACCCCAGACCACACAGACCGTGCCCATAAAACCGCAGCTTAGGCTACCCTATCCTAGCCTGCAAATCTCCTAGGCAATGGGGGCCGGCTGTGAACGCCATCGTGTGCTATTCGTAGTGCACGGTGGTGTGTAGTACATCCATGTGTGGGAGAGCCACGTGCAAAGCACTTTAGCGGCGTAACGAGCTCGACGGTGACTCGTCCAACGTTTACACGAGTACTGAGGGAAGTGGGGCGCCCTGCGGACGTTACCGTGCCCACTTGGTAGGAGTAGGACTGTCAGGGACTGGGGCTTCCTAGATAGCTCTCCGGAGCCAGTATGCTGCTTAAATTTCACTCGGAATGGGCGTGGCTGGCCGAGGGGTGTCCGGCAACGGATAGGAAAGTACGCATGTTCTACAATTACTGCTAATGCAGACGGTGAAGGATGAAATTTTTTTTTGTAACGTATGAAAATATGCCGTGCCTGAATGAGATTCGAACCCAAGACCGCATGATGAGAGGCGGGCACTTTATAGATACTGAAGTCACGAGATTGCCTTTTGCGTATGGATTAGCCGTGAGGAAGGGACTGAAATATTTGCAGTGCTGCCAACTTCAACAGTGAGACACTCCTCGAACATTTCACTACCGTGCAGTTTCTACATATACCTATTTTTAAGCTGTAATTTATTCCAAGAAAATGTTTTCTTCATAAACCTTATAAGAAATAAATGTGACCTGTAATATTGTTTATAACTTAATTACGTGACTATAAAAAATAGAAATGTTTGATTTACTCTAATTACGAATAAATCGCCTTCTTTACTATTGCTTTCACCGGCATTTTCATAACCAGTCTGTCTAGTATCAACCTAACAGTTTTCTTTTTATTACCAGATGTTAACAAAACTGTTAAAGAATAGCTTCTTCATGTCCTTAATTTCCTTTTTTATTTTTCGAATTATGGAAAGAGAAACATCACAGTAGTTAGCCGCTAGCTCAAGGCTTTTGTTAAGAGGCACGGATAGGCATTTTTATTTACCTTCAACTTCACAACATTTTATTACATTGCGTTCAGCACTGTGACATCCATGCTTCGACCGTGTTTTCGAGAAACCGACATTTCTGTTTACCCTTCCCATGTCAACAGAATTCCCACATCAAAATAAGAAGGCCACTGAATGAACTAAAAAATACAAAAGAGCCGCTCTTAATTCCACTTGTCCCTTACCTATTATAAATTATTACCATCTACCAATAAATTTCTTAAATTACCTCCACTAAAGTCCCACTTCCAATCCCAAAGAAACAGAATCCAATTTCCTAATTCAAATTTATAAAATTCCCCCTGAATTCCCCGAGGTTGCAATTACTCCGTAATATTGTTCTTCGAGCGACCAGGTGTTCTTTAACACGATGTCGCTATCATAGGGCTTATTAGTCCTTTCAACCTGGATTCTAGCGTCAGATTAGTAAGTGTCTACACAGTATTCAGATGAACTGAAGTCCCCTAGCCGTGGGAGTGAGAGAATGCATAACGCTCTCACTCGCACAACCCATACGCGCCGTTCCAATAACATTGTCTTTAATTACTCATTGTTGTGAGCAAGCGTTTATCCATGTAGTCAACTAACAAGCAAGATAACGATTGTAGTATGTTTTCAGATTTAGATTATAATGGTAAAGATCTTTGAGCGCATGCGTAGTTATGCCACATATCTCCCTCTCACTCGCTCGACTATGGGACATAAGTTCATCTGATACCTATACTTATAATAATAGATAAAGTATCCAATAGTAGATAGGCGTACCTGTAAAGTGATTCAAAGACGCCTGAACAGTAAAATGGCCGGTAGCACCGTTCGAAGTACACATACCGAAATTAGATATCGCAAACGGAGTCAGGTCTTCGCACCCAATTATTAACCGCCGCTCCTCACAAAATGCTCTCACCTCACCATTGAACCATACAATGTAAACGATTCTCTCCTTCCAAGGAATATTTGCTGTTGAAGCGTTTGCCTTAAATTTAACAATCACAAAAACAGTGGTCATTAAATAAATAAAAAATATCCTATTTTAAAAAGGCTTAACTTTTACTTATGCCAAAAACCATCAGCGAATCCTTCACAGGAATCGAATGACACTATTTTTGTTTCTAAATTCCCATTCTAATTAATTGACTTTCGATTTTGGACCACTTCCGATCGAAACCGGAACTTCAAACACAATTTATTGTATTAGAGTTTGTGTATGTGGGTGTGGCGGACAAAGTAAAAGATAGTGATTAAATATTTGATATTTAGGTTGAAACTAGAATGGACTTATGATTAGGTGTCAATAACGTTTGTTGTTGGTGACAATTTTTAAAATTGTAAATATTGCTTAGGCCTAGGTACGAGGGTAAGTCAATTATTATCCGCAATTTAGTTATATTTTTGTTCATGTTGGCAGTACTGTCGTTTTGCGTTGATAACGCATGCTTTGTTTATTTGTAGTTATATGTATGCAAGTTTCAAGCTGCTAGGTTAGTTTTGATATCGCTGTCGCGCTGTTAATCATGGCTGCTTCGCTTTCTATTTGTACCAAAGAAGAGCAACGTTCAGTGATCCGTTTTTTGTGGCCGGAAAGTCGCCGAAATTCACAGAAGACTTTCGGTACAGTACGAGAACAGTGTTTTGCCACGACTGAGTGTCTACGAATGGATTGAAAAATTCAAAAATGGTCGCTTAAATGTGACGCACGATGAAGCAGCCGGACGACCGTTTACCGCCGTAAATGAAGAAAACATTGAACGTTCACGTGAAATGATTCTCTTAGACAGATGAGTAACTATTGACGAAGTGGCACATCATCTGCAAATTAGCCACGGTTCTGCCTACGAAATCGTTCACAACACACTTGGGTTTCATAAAGTTTGTGCAAGATGGGTCCCAAAACAACTGACACTGTTGCATAAACAAACGCGCTTGGACATCTGCAAAACACACTTGGGTCGCTATGGTAACGAACGGGATAACTTCTTAGACAGGATCATTACTGGTGACGAAACATGAATCTATCATAACGAGCCGGAGAGTAAACGGCAGATTATGGAATGGAAATATCCAAATTGACCGTGTAAGAAAAAATTCAAGACGCAACCGTCCGCAGGAAAACTGATTTTACGAAATAAAAAAAAGTAAATTTCGTTTACAACGTAGCGGTAATACAGTCACAGCGTAATGTAATGCGGTTCCCCCACATTTACCCCCTCCATAGCCTTATTCCATAAGCATACAAAAAAGAGTGTCATCCCACAACACACTTAGTCGGTAGGCCTATTAGACATTGTATTAGCGTAGTTTTATTTAAAGTTTTAGGTTAAAACTATCGCACGACTGTGCTTTTGTCGTTACTCACCGTTCTTTTAACAACGGTTAAGTTGTTATTAACTTAAATTATTAATTTAATGATAGGGATTTGCAGCCCAAGAACATTGTGCGAATTTATTCGCGCGGATCCACTGTGCTTGTAGTTAAGTATTACTCAAAAGTGATTCCTGTCACTTGGCGAACCCGCGACCTCTATGCTCCGAGTTTTTTTACTTAATACTGTACGTTGTACAATAAAAAGTGAATGCAGGTACAGTATTCAGATGAATTGAAGTCCCCTTAGCCGTGAGAGTGAGAGAATGGATAACGCTCTCACTCGCACAAGCCATACGCGCCATTCCAATAACGTTGTATAATTTTGCTCATTGTTGTGAGCAAGCGTTTATGCATGCAGTAAGCTAACAATGAAGATAACGACTGTAGTATGTTTTCAGATATTTGGATTATAACGGTAAAGACCTTTGAGCGCATGCGTAGGTATGCCAAATATCTCCCTCTCACTCGCTTAATTCATTACTTCATCCGACATTATCAGCTGACATGATTCATCTGATATCAGCTGTACTTTTGTAATTTAGCTGATATTTAGCTGTATTTAGCTGATGGATAAGTAAGATCGACTGACAACTCAACCTGTTAACTCTTTCAATCCCAAATTTTTTAACTTTACACAAACAAATATGTGTACATTGTTTCATACACTTTACTGACATTTAAGTGAAATAAAATCACTTTTAGGCTTTCAGCCTTTTTTTTTGATGGCGTGACAAAAAAGTGTGACTCATATGTCACATTGGGCTTGATGGTATCAAAGTTCCCAACAATATGAATAAGTAAAAATCATGTGCAGGCTTTCTAAACAAAATTCTCTTGCTTAGATTTGTAGCAAAGCATTATTTAAGACTTAAAAATAGTTGCAATTCAAAAATATTGGTAAAATGGACAAAATCAGTATTTACAGCCTAAAAAATATACTAGTAGGTACTTATGTACATTCAACATACTCGAAGAAATGCTACTTTATTTTAGTAAATGAACACGAATATTTAAGACTATAACTAACTTGAAAAAGAAACTAAAGGTCGCGTCCGTGGCGTAGTGATCAGCATCTTACACTGCAAAGCGGAGGTCTCAGGTTCTATTCCTAGCTAGGGTACAAAAAATTACTTCACATCCAGCGCTCTTTAATCAAAAGTAGTCGCTAACAAATTAAAGTTTTTATGTTTGTTATTTCACTCCAATGTGACTTCTATGCCACAGCACTGGGTAAGAAGGGGTTAAAAATCTACAATGTACAAGGGAGGGAGGCACCAACTTACGTATCGCGCCATAAGTTGGCGATTGCTCCCATTGTGCAGAGGACAACGTACTATCCATCCTACTAACATCAGCTAACATGAAAACATCAGCTAGTAGGCCCACTAGTAGCGTAAGCCGTATGACGGACTAACTAGTCCATCACTACAAATGCCAGTGCGCCGATGATTAATCGACAATACTAAATACAGCGTTTGCCTTGCCCATAACAGACAGGCCGAGTGTCAAATTAATTACACTCAATCTGTTCGTTGTAGGGCTAAAATAAATATAAGTATAGATACTAAAGTCACGAGATTGCCTTTTGCGTATGAATGGGCTGTGGAAAACGAAAGTGAAACTACGACAGTGCTGCCAACCTCAACAGTCAGACACTACTCGTGCATTTCACTATCGTGCAGTTTCTACATATATATCCCTTTCCACTCGACTGTCGGATCTGATCCGACACGATAGTTTTACCGTTCCACTCGTATGTCGGACCCCATCCGACCCCACTTTCACAGCTGATTTTGTATGAAAATACGCAGTTAACAATGTTGCTGTAATGTGCTGGCCTCTACGGGATGTTTTAAAAATTAATTCTTGTAGTTTTCGATAGTTCACTACTACCGATTATCGATATAAACGAAATTAATTGAATTGAGGTCGCCGTACCAAACTAGTAAACAAACTAACCTAATTGTGAACGTGCTTCGTTTAGTTTGTGGTATTTCGTGTCGCTTTAAGATCGGTTAATGTTTTTAGGTTACTAATTCACACAAAAATAACATTCAGATTATTTTTCATGCTTTTATTAGGTTTTAGGTATCAATTTCTAGTTACATAGTTTATTTTATCTTAGTTTTTACAACGACAGTGTATGTTTTGCAGGTTATATTTTAAAAGTGTTTAGGTGAGAAAAAGCATTTTTGATGTATCATTATTAACATTAAAGTAATTACAAACGTAAAAAGTATTGGATGCTCTTAAAACTAATAACAACACATTACGCGTATGATTACTGTAATAGGGTATAGACAGATCATAAAATAAATACAAGTTGAGGGGAATCACAGTGGAAACATAATTCGAGTGGAAAGGGATTTTTGTAAGCTGTGGTTTATTCCAAGAAAATGTTTTCTTCATAAACCTTATAAGAAATAAATGTGACCTGTAATACTGCCTATAGATTAATTACATGACTAGAAAAATGTTTGATTCACTGTAATTACCAACTACCTTATCTAAACGGATCAGAATTTTCTACGAATGAATCGCCTTCTTTACTATCGCTGTCATCGGCGTCTTCACTATCAGTTTCTCTAGCATTACCTAACCGTTTTATTTTTTTACCAGGTGTCAACAAAACTATTGAAGAATAGCTTCTTCACGTCTTTAATTTCCTTCTTTATTTTTAGAATTGTGGAAATAGAAACATCACAGTACTCGCTCATGGCTTTTGTTAAGAGGCATTGAAAGGCAGTTTCGTTTAGTTTCAACTTCACAGCATTTCATTACACTGCATATTAGACTTCGTTCAGCACTGTGAATAGTCTGCCCACATTTTCGAGAAACTAACATTTCTGTTTACGGTAACAGTTATATTCGTACCGTTAATCAACAAAAGGTTCCGCGATATACTGTATAGGCTATGTTCTTGGTGCCGGCCGCATTGGCGAAGTTGGTAACGTGCTCGCCTCTCATCATGCGGTCTTGGGTTCGAATCCCATTCAGGTACGGCATTTTTTCATACGTTACAAAAAATCATTTCATCATTCACCGTCTGCATTAGCAGTAATTGCAGAACAGTCGGACGTTAAACAAAAAAAAAAATGTTCTTGGTATAGTATATAAGTTGTTATGTTTGTCGTACTGAAATTAAAGCAGTCGCGCATGCGCACTGATGCTGTTCCCCCTTTACCCCTCATTGCAAACAAAAGCAAACTCGTGACTCAAGTGATTATAACAAACAAATTGACTGAAAGGAAAACTAAAATTAAAATTGGATGAATAAGTCAATCACCTTCACATCGTCACTCTTCTTGCAGGTGATCTTACACGAGTTGTTACCTTCGGTTCCGAAAGAAATCCGATACAATTCGTCAGTCTTTCCGGGGTTAGAAGTGAGTTCGATGTGGGCATCGTGCGGTGCATTTATAATCGCTTTCATCGAGCCCCACACTATCGGGTGGTAACAGTAACCACACTTCTTTTGCGTATCAAACTTCCAAAAATCTGATTCAATTCGAACAAATTACAATTGTCATTATTAGCCTACTATACTAAGAAGGAAACATTTAGGCGGGTCGAGTTCTAGCTCGTGTATCCACTCCACAACCTCCTCTGTACTCTCTCCTTACTCACCTTACGCTCTTTGCAGTGTTACAACAAGTACACAAGTACAACAAGTACACAAGTACAACAAGTACACAATTACAACAAGTACACAAGTACAACAAGCACACAAGTACAACAAGTACACTACTTTTACATGTTAGATTAAATAATAGTAGTTTATTCAATTTTTTTTTCATTTACTGTATTTGTTATTTATTGTATTTATTTTTTGCAGTTAGAGGATAAGTCCTCTTATACGAGGATAAGTCAATTATTATCCTCAATGTAGTTATAAAATTTTATTGTAATCAAATAGGAAACTTACAAGTACATCATTTTTCGACATAGTCCCCTTGCTTTTCAACGCACTTGGTCCGTCGTAGTTCAAGTTTCCTGATGCTCTCATAAAAGAAGGTTTTTGGTTGAGATGCGAGCCAGGAATGCACTGCTTCTTCGTCCGAAGTACGACGGCCCCTTAATGCCTCTTTGAGTGGACTAAACAAGTGATAATCAGAAGGAGCAAGATCGGGACTATATGGAGGATGAGCCAGTACTTAAAAATTGAGTTTCTGGAGCGTTTCAGCAGTGTGGGCAGCAGTATGAGGACAGGCGTTGTCGTGCAACAACACAACACCTTTTGACAGCAGTCCTCGGCGTGTGCTTCGAACTGCAGGCTTCAGCTTGGCAGTAAGCATCTCACTATAACGTACACTGTTTATTGTTGTGCCCCTTTCCTGATAATGTTCCAGTACTGGACCTTGTGAGTCCCAAAAACCGTAAGCATCAGTTTTCCTGCGGACGGTTGGGTCATGAATTTTTTCTTGCACGGCGAATTTGGATGTTTCCATTCCATATTGTGCCATTTACTCTCCGGCTCGTAATTATGGATCCATGTTTCGTCACCAGTAATGATCCTGTCTAAAAAGTTGTCCCGTTCGTTACCACAGCAATTCAAATGTTTTTTGCAGATGTCCAAGCGCGTTTGTTAATGCAACAGTGTCAATTGTTTTGGGACCCATCTTGCACAAACTTTATGAAACACAAGTACGTTGTGAATGATTTCGTAGGCAGAACCGTGGCTAATTTACAGACGATATGCCACATCGTCAGTTACTCGTCTGTCTAAGAGTATCATTTCACGTGAACGCTCAATGTTTATTTCATTTACGGCGGTAAACGGTCGTTCGGCTCCTTCATCGTGCAACCACTTTTTAATTTTACAATCCAGTCGTAGACACTCCGTTGTGGCAAAACACTGTTCCCGTACTGTACCGAAAGTCTTCTATGAATTTCGGCCCCTGATACACCTTCCGACCACAAAAAAAACGGATCACTGAACATTGCTCTTCTTTGGTGCAAATAGAAAGCGGAGCAGCCATGATTAACAGCATGACAGCGATAACGAAACTAACCTAGCAGCTTGAAACTTGCATACATATACCACAAAATAAACAAAGCGTGCGTCATCAACGCAAAACGACATTACTGCCAACATAAACAAAAATATAACTAAATTGCGGATAATAATAATTAACTTACCCTCGTATAAATAGAATTGTAATGTATTTACATGTAAATTGTAAGATTAAATTTATTGTAATATTAATTTTTAAAATTAAATTAAATTGTAAGATAAATTTTAAGATGTAAATTATTTACATCTTGTTAAAACATACGTGCAGTAGTCCTGTACAATCAAGTACGATAAGCTAACTTTTAAACACGAAAATAAAACAGTTAAAAGTTTTTATTTTTTTAATTTGAATTTTTTTTTGAACGCATACGTCACAAATATAATAAATTTACCACTAGGAAGTGTATTATATATTATAGGCGGAGTACACTTTTGAGCGGAATGGCGAAGTGAACTTTATAATAAGGTATAATTTTCGAGTGAATAGGAGCAGTAAGACACGAGAAATTGGTCGGCTGGTGGGAGTAGAGAAGTACACAGCAAACTCCTACCCGCCTAAATTTATCGTGCTTATTATAGTAATATTATAGTAATTTAGCTTATTATAGTAATTTACTTGTACTAGCTTAGACTATAATCTAGCTACAAGCTAAGCTAGTACAAGTAAATATCTAATCTTGCAAATTACTGTATTAGCCGGTGTACTATAAGACAAAACTTGTTGGCCTGCCTATTGGCGTAGTTGGTAACGTGCTCGCCTCTCATCATGTGGTCTTGGGTTCGAATCCCATTCAGGCAAGACATATTTTCATACGTTACAAAAAATCATTTCATCCTTCACCGTCTACATTATCAGTAATTGCCGAACAGTCGGACGTTAACTTAAACAAAAAAAAAAAAAAAAAAACGCAACTTGTTTTCTTCAGTAACTGGTCAAAAAACAGGGTGCGTCTTATAAAACGGATAGTAATTTTTTGTAACTGTTTTAATGTACACTATATTTTTTTTTTTTTTTTTTTTTTTTTTTTTGGTTTAACGTCCGACTGTTTTGCAAATTGCTGCTAATGCAGACGGTGAAGGATGAAATGAATTTTTTGTAACGTATGAAAAAATGCCATGCCCGAGTGGGATTCGAACCCAAGACCGCGTGATGAGAGGCGAGCACGTTACCAACATCGCCAACGCGGCCGGCAATGTACACTATAAAGAGCATTAAAACATCAAAATACTGTACTTTAAAGGCTGCGCCACGAATTCCCAGGCTTACCGTCTGACCCGTATCATAATGCTAATATATTTAATAATCTATAGTACAGGTGATTATAAATGAAATAGACAGTTTCGATAGCTTATAGAAAATTTATTTTTGAAAAAGTAAGGTAATTACTTACATGATTATATAGAAGAATTCATTAAGTTTTTATTGAAAATATTTACAGATGTTCAATGTGTGCACAATTTGTAACACGACAGATATCAACAGAGTAGTCGAATATTTCCCACACACGATTAAGCATATGAGGGTCAACTGTGGCAACAGCATTTGCGATATGTTGTTTTAGATCATCGATATCTACAGGAAGCGGTGGTACAAAAACTCTGTCTTTCACATAACCCCATAAGAAAAAGTCGCAGGGCGTTAAATCTGGACCACGAGGTGGCCACGGCGTAAACACAATGTTTTCCTCACTTGCACGGCCGATCCATCGTCTAGGAAGACGTTCATCAAGATATTTTCTTACCTAGAAGTGCCAGTTAGGCGGAGCTCCATCATGTACAAAAATGAAGTTATCACTATCTTCTTGGAGTTGAGGCATTAACCATTTGTTTAACATGTCCAGATAAATTACTCCGGTTACTGACACTAGGTGAAAGAAGAACGCCCGTAAACCTTTTCACGAGATAATGCGCAAAAGACTTTACTTTAGGGGAATCACATGAATGCTGTAAAGTTATTTTTGGTTTTTCTGTGCCCCATATTCTAACATTATGTCAATTAGCTTTTCCACTAATGTGAAAATTACATTCATCACTGAAAATTAGGCGATTAAAGTAAAGTCGTCGCCAAAATCAGCTGCTTAACAGCTGATTTTCGGAGACGAAGGTTCCTGGTTCAAATCCTAGTAAAGGTAGTTACTTTTATACGGATTTGAATACTAGACAGTGGTTGCCGGTGTACTTTGATGGTTGGGGTTCAATTAACCATACTCTCTCAGGAGTGGTCGACCTGGGTCTGTACAAGACTACACCTCATTTACACTTCATACACATCATCCTCATCTCATTGGGTCATGGGGTTGCTTATTGTTCTGAATTGAACAGATTGCAACGTACACATATTAGGAATTAAAAAAAAAAAAAAAAAAAAAAAAAGAATGCGTCGTCATTTTCAACACAATGTTGCATCTCCAGATAAAAATTTTTACGTACGACTTTATCACTGGTATTTAAACTTTGTACTAACTGCAATTTATTAGGAGTCATTTTCAAACGTTTCTGCAGAATTTTCCACACAGTCGGTTGAGGAATTTGCAATTCTAAACTTGCAGATCTAGTTCATTTTCCTGGACTTGGTACATAAACATCATGAACACTTTCAATTTGTTCTTCTGTAACAGAAGTTGTTCTTCCTTTTACACAGACATCCACTGTTTTCAAAATGTTTATACCAGTCATAGATTGATTGCCTTGTTGGTAGTGGTTTACCGTATCTTGTTCTGAAATGACGTTGCACAACCGTAACCGATTTTGTTTTGGCTAATTCAAGAACACAATAAGCTTTCTGCCCTTGAGTAGCGGCCATTTTGCTAGACTGGTCGTTGTAACAGCAGCCAACAACAAAATGCTAGCAACAGTTGTACCAACATAAACTTTAAAAAATTCCCTGCAAACCTATATCATTTACTATATTCAAATACACCAGTTTGAAGTTTAAGAAGCTGTCGAAAGTGTCTATTTCGTTAATAATCACCCTGTACTTATACAAATCATCTAATAGCATACGGTGCATACTTCATACTATCTTTGCCAATTCAGGCACGTCAACTGTTAAATTATTTACAATCCATCTGCGGATGTGGCATAGATTCTAAAAAGAAGTTGAAGGTAAAGGTTTTGGACTTTCTTGAATTTTGACACTGTTGCCAAATAATTTTTTTTTTTTTGCCAAATAAAGAAGTCTATAACAAACGGATAATATGTTAGTCACGATGAGAAAAAAGAGGGTATCTTTTTTCGGACATGTACTCAGAACACCAGAAACCAGGATCTTAAGACAGTTAACGGAAAAGCCACTAAAGGAAAAAAGGTCAAGATGGATCTCAGAGATTAAAGAAGACATGGACAAGCTTGGGCTTACACTAATCGACCTAAGAAACAAAACTGAAAAAGTCAAACTTCTTCACACCCCTAACACCAGATTTGAAGAACCCCAAAAATCCGCTAGAGTCTGTTTAGAGGCCGTAAGACTAGCAAGATCCCAGAATTTGAAAAACTACTGGGAAAAAAGGAGACTGCAGCAACAATGCAGAAACTAAGACTCTACATTTATTTCATTCAAGTGATCTAATAAGGTCTCAAAAGCAACAACAAAAATCTGGTGTGAAACACTCACATAACTTTCTCTTGCCAATACAAATAATTAACAATAAAATGTAAGATTAGAAATAAACAAAAAAACTATCCTTGATAAACATAACCTAATTTTAATCATGTGTGCCGGCCGCGTTGGCGATGTTGGTAACGTGCTCGCCTCTCATCACGCGGTCTTGGGTTCGAATCCCACTCGGGCATGGCATTTTTTCATACGTTACAAAAATTCATTTCATCCTTCACCGTCTGCATTAGCAGCAATTTGCAAAACAGTCGGACGTTAAACAAAAAAAAAAAAAAAAAAAAAAATAATCATGTGTGAAAGACGCAAAATGAAAATAGATCTGTTTGGCTTAAAAATATGGAAAATCACTCTTTCGCGCTATACTAGGCTCTGTAGAGAAAAAGCTTTAAATAAAAGTTGTAGATCTTTTAATTTCCTATAAATTTGATTATATACACTTTTGATGTAAAATGCAAACTAAGGCCAAAATCTTATAAAAAAATAGATTTTTCACGAGTTTTCGTGATAAAAAAACAGAAAATCGCTAATTACCGCTAAACTAAGCGTTATACAAAAAAATGTTTGAAATAAAAGTTGTAGAATTTTAAATTCTCTACAACTTTAATTATATACATTTTTGCGCTAAAATGCATAATAAAGCCGCAATCTTGAAAAACAATTTTTTTACGTGAAAACAGTCTCACCAAGAATTTCAACAAACAAGGCGCCTATCCTATCTTGTAGAGTAAAAAAATTTAGTAAACCACGCGATTTTAAAAAAAATCGTAGGACCGGTTTTTGAGAAAATTGTAAAAAAGTGAAAAATTACTCGAATAAACTACTATTTCCGGTTGACCGATTTTGATTAAAATGTTCGTGTCGGGTCCGGTAGTGGTATTAAACTTAAATTTTTAGTTTAAAGTTCGTACAATGTTCCGTTCTTGAGATATTCTGTTCACACACACAGACCAATCCCTATACACATTTTTGTGTGGGTTGAGGGGGTCTGTTTACGTGTATAGTGGGTGAAGAGTGTATTTGTTGTGATTGACATGAAAACAATACTTTCCTTCCTATATATTCATAAAGGGAAGAGAAAGTAAAAAGTTAGTTTTAGTCTTTTGGGTAAATGTTGAGTGTGACAGTTGACCAACCATCATTCATTATTGATTGATAAGGAAAGTTACTGCCCGTAATAAACAGGTGGAGTGTCAGATTATTTGCACTCAATCTGTTCGTTGCAGAGCTAAAATAAATAGTTCTGTTTCTTATCACATGGTCAGCCAATTAAATGACTGAATCATTTAACAACAGAAGAGGTAGAGGTGTTAAAGACACTAGTCAGAGTTACCTCCTCTGAAAGCAATGAATTTCATTATACAGCCAGACCCTGTGGTGAATGAAGTGAAGTTGTCATTTGCAGAGTGGTAAATATGTGCTTATCAGAGGGCCTGGCATGCTGATAAGCATACTTTTCCACTCAGTGAGTTGTGGCAATGGTAAACCACCTCGCTCCTCGTTTTACTTAGTAAAACCTCTAGAGTTGGTTCAAACCAGCCTCCATTCGGCTGATGACCACCTAAACAACAACAACAACAAGGAAAGTTAGAGATACATTACCTTCGATCACCCATTTGCCTTCATTACAGCACCCAGTGCACACTGCGTAATGGGTTATTAGAATCGGATTCGGATCTTTCCAGGATACGATTGGTTCCGTATCATCCCTCATCCCTACGGCTATCAGACCTTCATTCCAACTCACCCAAAATGGGACATCTTTGTGACTATTTAACACATTTGGTGTTACAGCCTTTACCCTTTCTGTCTCGTCTTTCAGCCTCCGAATTGTAGTCACTGAGTTATTCTTGGCCCCGATCACCACCTGCTCAATTATAAACACCAAACACTCAAATCACTTTCTCTTCTTAGGCCTACCAATGTACTAAATAATGAAAAATATTACCAATGTTTTATCGTGAGTGAATCACGCTAAATCAAAATCAACCTCTGTAAACGTCAGTTACGCCGTTAATTAATTACCCAACAGTTTCATTTTCCTTTTCTTTCATCTTTATTTGTGTTAGTGCAGCTGATTATTACAATTATTTTTAAGAAATTATTTTATTTTCTTCGTTTTAACTGGGTTGGTTAACTGGTTCTTCGACTGGGCTGGCCCGAAGGCCTCAGATTAACTTGAATAGCGTATCACGAAGCACGGGGAATCCCAACAGTCAAACCGAATAAGTTTAGGGAGGCAGGAGGAAACACGGGGGATCCGTGCATCTTCTCTAAGTTACACCGTAGTAAAGTAAAACTATTTCACTAGGTGAATTTTATTAAATTAAGTAAGCTTATCATTTCTCTTTCAATGGAGTTGTTTCCCAACATTCTGTACTACTGTCACCTCCTTATTACGTACGCTTACTCACTCTATTTGTATCTTCTGTTAGGTACGTTTTGCACAGGGACAACTGGACACTGCATCATACCTTTTGGAGGCCTAATATAGGTATCAGACGAACTGATACCCAATTATGCCCATAACAGACAGGTGGAGTGTCAAATTATTTACACTCAATCTGTTAGTTACAGGGCTAAAGTAAATAGTTCGGTTTCTTATCACATGGTCACCCAATTAAATGACTGAATCATTTAAGAACAGAAGAGGTAGAGGTGTACTGTGACACTAATCACAGTTATCTCCTCTGAAAGTAATGGATTTCATTATACAACCAGACCCTGTGGTGAATGAAGTGAAAGTGTCATTTGCAGAGTGGAAAATATATGCTTTTCAGAGGGCCTGGCATGCTGATAAGTGTACTTTTCTACTCAGTGAGTTGTGGCAATGGTAAACCACCTCACTCCTCGATTTACTTTGTAAAGCCTCTACAGGTTCAAACCAGCCTTTTGGCTGATGACCTAAACAACAACAGACGAACTAATGTCCCATAGCCGAGCGAGTGAGAGGGAGATATGTGGCATAACTACGCATGCGCTCAATGGTCTTTATCGTAATAATCCAAATCTGAAAATATACTACAGTCGTTATATTGCTTGTTAGTTTACTGCATGCATAAACGCTTGCTCACAACAACGAGCAAAATTTAAGACAATGTTATTGGAACGGTGCGTATGGGTTGTGCGAGTGAGAGCGTTATGCATTCTCTCACTCGCACGGCTAGGTGACTTCAATTCATCTGAATACTGTAGAATACTGTAAACGGTCAGTGTACAGATAGAGATCGGATGGTCTTACCTCGTATCCTTTGTCTGATGTACTTGGATCAGCTACCAGTGAAATACAAGCATCGAACGTTGCTTGAACAGTGAAATTTATTGTTCCACAAGTAATATGTTTGTAATGAAATTCGTATTTATCTGGAGTCTTGGTCTCTACAATGCTTGGGGTGAATGAATCGACTGCAACAATCAATTACTACCTAATTATCTAAAACTTATAACTTTTTACGATATACAAACAAATTAAAACTATAATTTAAAAAATCTGGTGTGAAACACTCACACAACTTTCTCTTGCCAATGCAAATATTTAACAATATAACCTAACATTAGTAATAAACAAAAAATAACCTCAATAAACATAACCTAATTTTAATCATGAGTGAAAGACGCAGAATGAAAATGAAACTCAGTTTGACTTAAAAATAGGGAAAATCGCTCTTTCACGCTAAACTAGGCTCTGTAGTGAAAAATGCTTTAAATAAAAGTTGTAGATATTTTTATTTCCTATTAAATTTATTATATACTCTTTTGTCGTAAAATGCATACCAAGGCCGAAATCATACAAAAATCAATTTTTCACACGTTTTCGTGAGAAAAAAGCAGAAAATCGCTAATCACTGCTAAACTAAGCGTTGTACAAAAAAATGTTTGAAATCAAAGTTGTAGGATTTTAAATTCTCTACAACTTTTATTATATAACATTTTTCTCTAAATTGCATATTAAAGCCGTTTCTATTTCACATTTCTACTTCCCCATTAACTTCAATTACTTTACATTAACTGAAATTTACAGTTAATCTTATAAAACTAAATCAATGTAACAAGCTCAACCATTTCATTATTTTTAATCGTATATATTCAAAAATGTTAATGACAAGTGTACTGTTTTTAGCGTTTACTGTTTCATTAAGGCGTTCACCTGCAACCCGCACGCATTATTTCCTTTCCTAAAATCATTTTTCATCCTTCACCGTCTGCATTAGCAGAATTGCAGAACAGTCGGACGTTAAACCAAAAAAAGGGATTATTTTCTTTTGCCTGTATGAATATATTGGAAGGAAAGTACTGTTTTATGTCGATTTTAAGAAATCGAGTTTTCACCAAATCTACACGTTTTTAGACCTCCTGAACCCAAAAACAACATGTTTTTAGCGATTGGTCTGTGTGTGAACAGAATAACTCAAGAACGGAACATCGTACGAACTTGAAACTTAACTTAGATACCACTAGAGGACCCGACATAAACATTTTCATCAAAATCGGTCAATCGGAAGTAGTAACTACTCTAATTCATTCGTGTAATTTATTCGTGTTATTTTTTCACTTTTTTGCGATTTTCTCAAAAACTGGTCCTACGATTTTTTTAAAAATCACTTAATTTACTAAATTTTTTGTGCTCTACAAAATAGGGTTAGGTGTCATGTCTGCTGAAATTCATGTGTATTGGAACTCGGAAGGACGTGTGTATTTTTTTTTTTTTTTTTTTTTTTGTTTAACGTCCGACTGTTCTGCAATTACTGCTAATGCAGACGGTGAATGATGAAATGATTTTTGTAACATATGAAAAAATGCCGTGCCTGAATGGGATTCGAACCCAAGACCGCATGATGAAAGGCGAGCACGTTACCAACTTCGCCAATGCGGCCGGCAAAGGACGTGTGTACGCGTGCGTCAGTGTGTATGTCTCACCCTTTCTAGACCGCACAATAATAAAATCTCGGAAGTGTAAGTACAATACTAGGCTAGACGCACACGTACCACCACATGTGATGGCTTCATTCATTACACAGGTGACACGATCTGATGTATTTTTGAAGCCCTTACAGTTTACAGAAAAATCAGACCAGGCGGGATTTAGAAGTCCCGATGGTCAACTATGCAATATAAACTGTTAATGCACAGATAAATGCAATGAGTTCAATTGGACTCGTAAGTCCCGACGGTCAAGAAAGGGTTAAGGCAGGGAGGGAGGGAGTGGGAGAAATAAACAAGTGTGCAACCCTTCAGGGTATTCGGATTCTATAGCGGCATACAGAAAACGGAAAAGACCCCAGTTAAGTTTAGTGCTTCATTTAGTTTAGCCTAAGAAATTCAATTGCAATTCATTTTTGTAGTCTAACTAATGCGTACACCGAACTATTTCTTTTTCTAGACACCAAACGAACCTCGCATGTTCCTTCGTGTTCACAATTTTCTTTATACCTACCTATTCAAATTTAACATTGCCGGGCACAATTCAGAAATGAGTTTACCACATGTCATTGTTTGTTATCCAAATAAATGAAAAGAGACAAACTATGGAAGGGAGACGCGGGGTCTAATAATGAACTGACAATATCAGTCTACTGTCTACTGTTCAGCCGTTCTTAGTTTGCTCCTACTGTCAACAAACCAAATCCAGCTACTACAGGGTGCACGCTAGAGTCCGCGAATTTATAGATGTCGTATTCCTATTAAGTTAACTACGTTTTAAATTATAAGTACTTAAAGTACTTAAAACATCAGTCATGATATGATATAGGCCTAAAGATTTCATTTATAAAAATAATTTTAAAAGTATTTTGTATTTAAATACTTTTGAAAGTATTTTGTTGTTACTTTTTAATCAGCGTGTACTCATTTTTATATAATGTCAAAGCTCAGTGACGTCATTATTTGTTTACATTAGGAGCAAACTAAGAAAGGCTGGGCTTAACAGAAAGCTATAGCCTACAATGAATTAGTATAACTCACCGTCCGTATACATCGTAAATCAAGTGTTGTAATTCAGCGAGAGATATTGTAAACAGAAAAAAACCGCCAACAAATTGTCATTGTTCACACACACACACCTATACCTATATGATCACATGTTGTTTACTTTGTGTCTGCTCTAGACAGCAATCGCCTACCGACGGTACAATATTTATACCTGCACCACCCAATCACAACTAAGTTAATGGCATCAACAATTTTATTCCGCTTGCGTTGAACATGAACATATTTTTTTTTGTAATCCCTAACGTGTGTACGTTGCAATCTGTTCAATTCAGAACAATAAGCAACCCCCCATGACCCAATGAGATGAGGATGATATGTATTACGTGTAAATGAGGTATAGTCTTGTACAGACTCAGGTCGACCATTCCTGAGAGAGTATGGTTAATTGAACCCCAACTATCAAAGTACACCGGTAGCCACTGTCTAGCATTCAAATCCGTATAATAGTAACTACCTTTACTAGGATTTGAACCAGCAACCTTCGTATCCGAAAATCAGGTGTTTTTGGCGACGACTTTACCTCTAGACCAACCCGGTGGGTTGATGAACATTTATTAGCCAATTTTTTTTTTTTTGTTTAACGTCCGACTGTTCTGCAATTACTGCTAATGCAGACGGTGAAGGATGAAATGATTTTTTTTGTAACGTATGAAAATATGCCGTGCCTGAATGAGATTCGACCCCAAGACCGCATGATGAGAGGCGGGCACTTTATAGATACTGAAGTCACGAGATTGCCTTTTGCGTATGTATGGGCTGTAAGGAAGGGAAGTGAAATATTTACAGTGCTGCCAACCTCAACAGTGAGACACTACTCGTACATTTCCCTACCGTGTAGTTTCTAGATACGTTTTGTAAACTGTAGTTTATTCCGAGAAAATGTTTTCTTCATAAACCTTATAAGAAATAAACATGACCTGTAATATTGCCTATATAGCTTAATTACATGACTAGAAATGTTTGATTTACTGTAATTACGAATGAACCGCCTTCTTTACTATTGCTGTCGTCGGTATTTTCACTATCAGTCTCTCTAGTATATACCTAACCGTTTTCTTTTTTTACCAGGTGTCAACAAAACTGTTAAAGAATAACTTCTTCACATCCTTAATTTCCTTCTTTATTTTTCGAATTGTGGAAAGAGAAACATCATAGTAGTTCGCCGCTCGCTCACGGCTTTTGTTAAGAGGCACGAACAGGCATTTTTGTTTAGCTTCAACTTCACAACATTTTATTACATTGCGTTCAGCACTGAATAGTTCAACCACGTTTTTGAGAACCGACACTTGTGTTTTCGATAACAAACAGTTATATTGGTACAGTTAACCTAGAAAAGGTTCCGCGATATACTGTATATGCTCTGGGTATATAGTATAAGTTGTTATGTTTGTCGTACTGAAATTAAAGTAGTCGCGCATGCGCACTGATGCTTTCCCCCTTTACCCCTCGTTGCAAACAAGGGCAAACTCGTGACTCAAATGACTATACCAACTAAGCCAATGCGGCCGGCCATGGCGTTCTCTAATTACAGGCGGGAGTACTGGAGTGGGGGTAATGACGTCAGCAGTCTTAATAACTGACGTGGCGCTGTCTACACACTGTCTTATTCGCATATTTAAGTATGTGTTTACAATTTAGTGAGACTAGTCGTTTGGTGTTATTCTGTTTGATGATACAGTACAGTATTTTTAATAAATAATTTTTCATCATTCATCATCTCAGCCATTGCCGGTCACAAGCCCGGGACTCATCTAGCAAGAGATGGGGAATGAGGAGTGGGAGGAGTAACAACCTCGTAAAAAAACCAGGGTCCATCTGGCTCCGGATGGTAGCACCCTGTTATAGGGCCCCTGCCTAGGGTTACTTGGTGACAACTGGCCAACGGTCTCAAAGGCGGAGAAGGAAGAAATTCCCAACGATAGAGAGAGCGGAAGAGCATAGGGGAGAAAACCCCGAATAGAAATCAAGGGTAGACAAAGCTCTTTAAGTCATGGAGAAGGCAATTTGTCTAGGAGATGGTAAACTTTACACAAATTCCCTGGCCCTCCAGGTTGGGGGTGCACAGTAGGGTGGTATCCTACTTGCATAAAAATCAGCAAACTCACAGTCTTACAGATAGCCTCGGAAATCGGACAGGAAACTCAGGAAATTTAAAAAGGAAATGCTTAAAAGAAAACGATTTGGAATAATTGATAATTTGAATTTAGCAGTGTGGAATGTTAGAGGATTTCATGGAAAAGAAGCTTTATTAGGTACGGAATTGGGAAAAAAGAAAGTAAATGTAGCTGTAATTCCGGAAACAAAAAAGAAACTTCAAGGAACGATGGGGTTGGAGAAATATTCACTCATATAAAGTGGGGTTAAAAGGAATGAGAGGGCAAGTAAAGGAATAGCTCTGATGGTGGATGAGAAATGGATGAATAAATTGAAAAACTATAAAATGATAAATGAGAGAATAATAGTAGCACAGTTCAAAATACATCGAGGGAATTTGACAGTTGTTGGCGTGTATGCACCAGAGGAAGGTAAAAAAGAAGAAACTGAAAAATTTTATGAAATTTTACAGAAAACCGTCAATGATTATAAAAAAGACCATTTGATTGTTGCTGGGGATTTCAACGCACGCACTGGAAATCATCCAATACCTCAAGTCTTGGGAATACATGGGGAAAACATCTTGAATAACAATGGTAGAGAATTGCTTGATTTTGCCACTTATAATGGTTTCAAGATAACTAACTCATTTTTCAAGAAAAGAGACATCCATAAATACACCTGGAGTGCCAGAGGAAGCCGTTCTATCATTGATTTGGTTTTGGTGAATAATCGACTTGGTCCATTGGTAAGGGATACTACAGTGTTCAGAGGCAGTGATGTAGGATCTGATCACTTTTTGTTGATATCAAAGATACAGATAATTGCTCCTTGGAGGAGGATGAAATGTACTCAAAAGGCTAAGCAAGATCGAGTTTTTAAAATACACTTACTCCAAGATGAGGGTATCAAGATTTTATACCAGAATAGACTGAATCAGTATCTTGGAAATTCACCCACCAGTGAAAATATCGATGAAGAATGGAATAATATAAAAGATGCAATGTTTTCAGCAGCAAATGAAGCTCTAGGCACTCGTAACAAATTCAGGAAACAGAAAGGGATGAAAATATGGAACCAAGAAATTGAAGAGGTTGTAGCTACAAAACATGAATCATACTTGAAATACTTACAGAATCCGTCAGATGAAAATGAAAGAGATTATAAACAAAAGAGAAATTTCGCAAAGGCAGTGGTGCGTAGAGCTTGTAGAGATTCCTGGGAGACATTTGTTAGTCGAATTGAAGATGACATTCATGGACGACAGACCATGGCTTACAAAATCATGAGACACCTAAATTTAGAAAACAAGGATACTCTGCAAATAAATCCTATTGAAGAGAAAGATTGGGTGGATCATTATAGAAAGTTATGGTGGGACCCGCAACAAGAACAAGACAAATTTGTCGAAGAATTGCAACAGGATGAGATAGATGGGATAGATTTGTTGACACTGGATGAATTGAATATGGCGTTGAAAGAATTAAAAAATAGAAAGGCAACGGGACTTGAGGGTATCAATGCTGAATTATTTAAGTGTGGAGGAATATTTTTAAACCTCAGATTAATACACTTTTTCAATATGTGTTGGACGAGGCGAGTGATTCCCAAGAGTTGGAATGTTGCAGTTGTAATGTCTATTTTCAAAAAAGGCGACAAAACAAAGTGCAATAATTATAGGGGAATAAGCATTTTGAATACTGGATACAGACTCTACAGTAGAATAATAAACCGCAGATTACGAATTATAGTGGAAAACTTGATCTCGGATGTGCAATGTGGTTTTCGGATTGGAAGGTCCTGCATGGATAATGTATTTACAGTTCAACAAATGATAGAAAAAAGGCGTGAATTTAATTTGAAAACCCACCTCGCCTTTGTAGACATCGAGAAAGCATTTGACTCTATCTGTAGAAAGAAAATGTGGCAGGTTCTAAGAAATTATGGCATACCAAGACAATTGATTGAAGTTATCAAGAGCTTATATTTATCATCATCAATAGCTATTAAAACATCAAGAACACTCTCAGATGAAATATTGATAAACAAAGAATTAAGACAAGGATGTAGCCTCTCTCCAACACTAAATAATTTATATGTAGATGAAGTTTTAGGAAAATGGAAGGAGAAGGTAAATGCAGGAATAATGATTGGACGTGAGTGTTTTATAAATACACTTCTATTTGCAGATGACCAAATCCTGATCCAGGAAACAGAAGACGACCTGCAATACTCCATATACCAACTGACTAAAGTATGTGAAGAGTATGACCTTTGTATCTCAGCTGCAAAAACTAAAGTGATGGCTTTCAAAGGGAAATGGCCGGTTCGAACGAAGATAGTGGTTAGAGATTCAGTTTTGGAGCAAGTTTCTGCTTTTACATACTTGGCCTGTACACTCACCTATGAGAAAGACATAGATGTTTCGAATAAAATAAATAAATTCCAATATCTTTGCGGAACAATCCATAGGAGCTTGAAGAACAAAGCAAGGAGAGAAACGAAACTGAAATTCTACCAGACCATGGCCATCCCAATATTGTTGTATGGAAGTGAAGCATGGGTTCTCGGTAAAAAGGAAGCAAGCAGAATTCAGGCGGCAGAAATGCGCTTTCTAAGGAATGTTAAAGGCTGTACAAGATTGGATCTCTTGCGAAATGAAGATATTCGAAATGAACTAAAGGTGGAGTCATTGAACGGGATGATGGAGAAGTATCGAATCAAATGGAGAGAACATCTGGAAAGAATGCCATCTGATAGAATCCCCTTTCAGGCTCTGAAATATAAACCAACAGGAAGAAGAGATATTGGAAGGCCTAGGAAAAGATGGGAACAAAACTAGAAATTAAAAAATTAAAAAGAAATCGACAAAATTAAAAATTAACAGAAGGAGGGAATCTTATAGACCGGAACAGGCAGACATGCCTATGCCGTGGATGTCAGAAGAAGAAGAAGATTTTTCATCATTTCGTGTTGAAATTCATCAGAATAATTGTAGATTTCAGTGTTGCTATATTAATAATTGTGTTGAATATTCAGTTGTTAAGAATTTTAAAATGCCGTATCATTGTTGTGTGCCTCAATGAAAAAGTAATTATTTTGCTTCTTCAAAAGAAAAGTACATCTCAATGTTTAAGTTTCCGAAAGAGAAAGATTCTTTTGAGAAATAGAAACGGGTTATACCTAGGACTGATTGGACTCCTAATGGTCATACCCATGTTTGCGTTAAACACTTCGATTCCAGATTTATTGTAACCGAGTACGATTACAAAACTAATTCTGGTGAAACCAAAACAATGAAGTTAGACAGACCGCGACTTAAACAAGAAGCTTATCCCTCGATATTTCCTAATTTGCCTGATTTATTTGAGTAAAACTCTTCCAGCGAAAAGAAAAGCTCCGGATATAAGAGAGCTGAAACCAAAACAAAAAAAAATAAAGAGGAAAATGACCGAATTGCAGTCAAAATGAACAAGATCCCATTCAAAATTTGAATTTTTTAAAAGATAATATTAATATAAGATTGAGTACATTTGGTTTTACAGACCTGCATGTTCATTCAAAAACATCTGAATTAATAATGGGAAAAAATTAATTACTCGGCTAGGAAATTTTATGTTTTTCTTACTATAGACTCGAATTTAGTACCGACCATTTTCTATCAAGATATTAAATTATCTGAACAAGAAATCAAAGTTAATTTTGATTGCTTTAAGATTTTAAAATGGTCTTATTTGAAGAATATGCGATGACAATGTCAGTAAAATCAGCTACTCACCAAAATTGTATTCCATGTCATCGCATATTAAAACCCTTATTGATGAATTAAAGACAACATTTTTTGAACCTGATGATGAAACATTTGGCCAGCAAACATTAATATCCGAGCAGTTTGATTTAGTTTTAACAGAAAAGAACAGACGGCGAGGTAAGAGAAGAAACATTTTATTCTATAAACTGTAATTACGTATTTAGATCTAAATAAACAAATTTATATAAATAAATTTATAGTAATCTTATTTATAATCCGTATTCAAAACAAACACACACAAAATCAGAGATAGTAAGTGAGGATTCATAATAATTTATTATGTACGTTTAGCCTATTACAATGTAATGTAATGAATTAGAAACTGGACTTCTGACGTCACCAGTCAGGCTTCTCCCCACCACTGCTATCCCGCCTGTAACTAAAGAACGCCATGGGCCGGCACATAATAGCCAAGCAAAGTAGTGGATACTGTCTCCACATTTCACTTGTGGGTAGGCCTACCAGCATATTTGGTGTGGTATGGGGCAACATTGGGCCAATGGGCCACTGGGCCACCGGGCGGCCGTTAAATATTTATTATACAAAACTACTGAAATTGCAAATGATCTCTTTGGCCGGGAGTATAGGCCAAATGTAATCTTTTGCCGGATTTATTTCACTTTACTCTATAAACAAAATTACATTTAGGTCGGCCTATATGGCGGTCATATTGATGACGTCACCGTAGGCCGATACAATGACTTGAGGATGTGTCCAGGTGGATTTATATTGACGGGCACATAAAAAAAATACCATAAAAATCCAAATAAAAAAAGAAAGAAAAAAGTATGTTCGTTTTTGTCTCAAAGCGCGGGGGGAAGTTTTGTAACGTTCGGTAAATATATTACTTTGCTAAAAGGATTCAGATGGAATCCTCGTTGTGATCGTTTTCTATTAAGGGTTTTGAAATTCGGGTTTTATTAATTTATCGTGGGGTTTAGGTATTAGGCCGTGGGATTGATGCTACTTATGGATGGCGTGCTGGGAAGGGTTTGTGCCTTCGATAAAGATACCGATGATGCGGAGGCGGACATCAGCCCACTCAGTCTAATTTTGCACTGAACTAACTGAGGGCATTAACCCTTTCAATCCCAAAATTTTTAACTATATACAAAAAATTATGTGTACATTGTTTCATAAATTTAAGTGTAATAAAATCACTTTTAGTGCTTTAGCCCTTTTGATGACTTGAAAAAAAAGTGTGACACGTACGTCACATTGGGACTTGATGAAATCAAAGTTCCCAAAAATATGAATAAGTAAAATCATGTGTTGAGGCTTCCCAAACAAAATATATTCTCTTACTAATATTTATAGCAAAAAACTAAATATGATTGTAATATTAAAGTCATTATTTAAGACTTAAAAATTTTTTACAACGAATATAGCCTATATTGGTAAAATGGATAAAATCACTATTTACTAAGTCTAAAAAATATACTTGTACATACATACAACAAATTCAAAGAAATGCTACTTTATTTTAGTTAATTAACACGTATATTTGAAACTAAAATTAACTTTAAAAAAACTGATGATCGCCTCCGTAGCGCAATAGTCAGCATGCTACACTCCAAAGCGGACGTCTGAGGTTTGATTCCTGGCTAGGGTACAAAAAATTATTACACTTCACACCCAGCGTTCTTTCATCCAAAGAAATCACTAACAACTAACATTTTGATGGCTGTTGTTTCACTCCAATGTGACTTCTATGGCACACTGGGTTAGGAAGGGTTAAGAAGGTCTACCGATAAAGATCTTTGGTCTGGGTACACCAGGGGATGGTTGGACTCCAAAAAATCCAAAGGTGAGTTCGTCATACATCACATAAAGATACCATAAAAATCCATACGCCTAAACGTAATTTTGTTTAGAGACTAAAGTGAAATAAATACAGCAAAAGATTTTATTTGGCCTACTCTCCCGGCCAAAGAGATCGTTTGCAATAAATACGAGGGTCATTCGTAAAATAAGGTTCCCATGATTTTTAAAAATAGACAGCTATATTTTTTATCTTAGTGTTATACATCAATTTAAAGCTTAAAACTTACGCTATTTTTCTACATAATCACCGTTTCTGTCCAAAAACTTTTGCAGACGATGCTCCAACTTTTCTATCCCCATGTTGTAGAATTCTGCCGCCAATCCTTTGAGGAATCGAGTAACCTCTTCCTTGATTTCATCATCGGTACTGAAGCGTAGGCCACCCAATTGTTCCACTTAATTTTGGGAATAAGTGATAATCACTTGGGGCTAGGTCCAGGCTGTAGGGGGGGGGCACAACAGTCCAGCAAAAATCTGTCAGCAGTTCTTGAGTTTGATGAGAGACATGAGGTCGAGCGTTGTCATGGAGAAGCTTCACACGACTGGACAATCTTCCTCTCTGGCGGTTCTGGATCGCGCGTCTCAGTTTTCCTAATGTGTCGCAATATCTGTCAGAGTTTACTGTTGTTCCATGCTGAATGTCAATAGGGGAAATCCGTTTTGCATTCAAAAAACGTATCACAGCGCGAATTTCGCATCTGGCGGTAACAGCGATAGGGAACTCCATCTTCGAAGGCTGCTAGGCCGGCACTGATCGACGTAACGAGGCGAGAGTGGTGCGGAAAAAGAGAGGGAGAGCTGATGAGTAAGACAGTGTTTCCAGATTTCTCCCAGCACATCGCATTCTGTCTCGGCAGCTTAGGGAACCTTATTTTACGAATGACCCTCGTAAATTATTTAACGGCCGCCCCGTGGTTAGCGAGCAATGCAGCAAAGCGAAGATGCCGAGTTCGATTTTCGGCCAGAGTCTGGAAAATTATTACAAGTTAAAATCCACCATTAGATTGCTTACAAACACAGCCGGCATGCCGGACCGGTTTGCTGACCGTAGTCGAGAAGACTATTCAAACCGGCTACAGTATGTAAAGCAACGGTCGACTACGCCGGCTGTGTGTGTGTGTGTGTGTGACTACGACAGTCTTCATCCGTAACCGGCTTCACCGTCACAGGTTTGTCTTGTATACTTGCCATAAATCGCGAGAAATGCCAACTTATTTTTCTTAATGACAAGTCATTTCAAAAGCGAGTCTCTGGCGCTATAACCCAGGGACATTGAATAAGGGATCCCTTACTCAATGACCCAAAATTACCAAAATAATACCTAAAACCTATAACCTATAACTAAACTAACCTATAACCTATAACCTATAACCCATAACCCATAACCTATAACCCATAACCTATAACCCATAACCTATAACCTATAACCTATAACCTATAACCCATAACCTATAACCCATAACCTATAACCTATAACCAAAATTTCTCGGCTAAGGTATGGTAACCCCTCCAGGAGTCCACATAACACTTTCATTGAGTTTACTCTTCATTGTATTGTTAAACCACGCTGAATGTTAAAAGTGTGTGCGTGCGTAAGCGTATACACATGCATACTACTACAAACCGGGGTTTACCTGATTCTGAGAATGCGCCTACCGTATTATTACAAACTACGGTATAAAAGGCAGGGGAAGAGAAAATTCACTATAGTACGTTTTTTCTTAGTTGAGTCCTAGCGTAAACAAGCCACCGGGCGACTGGAACGAACAGAAGAGAGTGATCAACAAATTTTGCTTACTGTACGTTCGCTCGTACCTTTCATGCCGTTGCATACTTTTACACGATAAACTATTGAACCTACTACTGAATTGAAACCGACTAATGTTGGGTAAATCAGGACCATTAGTGAGTGACAACCGACAAACTCTTATTTAAAGTAGGTAACTCATTTCTCATAAAGGAAGTGAATGAGTTCAATTACCTGGGCAGTAAGATCACAAATGATGGAAGGAGTTGCAGGGATGTCGCAAGCAGGATTACCCAGGCTAAGAATGCTTTTAATAAGAAGAAGAGCTTATTCACTTCTAGGAATGTTAGTCTTGATGTAAGGAAACGCATGCTGAAGACATATGTGTGGAGTATTCCAGCTTACGGGAGTGAAGCTTGGACACTTGGTGTGAGGGAAGAGAGAAGATTAGCTGCATTTGAGGCCTGGTGCTATAGAAGGATGTTGAGGGTCGGCTGGAGAGAAATGATGACGAATGAACAAGTTTTCAGTGGAGCGGGGGAGGAAAGGAGCTTCCTAAAATGGATCAGACAGAGAAGAGCCCAGCTGATAGGCCACATACTCCGACATGACAGTATGTTGAAAAGAATAATCGAAGGAGTGTTGTGGAGGGGAGAAATTTGCGGGGAAGACCCAGATTGGAGTACATGAAGCAGTTACTAGAGGACATGGTATGTGCTTCATACTGCGAGTTGAAGCGGAAAGCAGCTGACCGAGGAGCATGGAGAGAGAGCAGCTGCCAACCAGCCTTATGGCTGTTAACTAGAGAGAGAGAGAGAGAGAGAACTCATTTCTAAAGGAAAATTCATGAATAATAAATCTTAAAGTAGTTTTGTTCATATCATCAAATTTCTGCCCATAACAGACAAGTAGCGTGTCAAATTATTTACACTCAATCTGTTAAATGCAGGGCTAAAATAAATGGTTCTGTTTCTTATCACATGGTCAGCCAATTAAATGACTGAATCATTTAAGAAGAGAAGAGGTAGAGGTATACTGTGACACTAATCAGAGTTATGTCCTCTCAAAGTAATCAATTTCATTATACAGTTGGATTGTGTGGTGAATGAAGTGCAGGTATCATTTGCAGAGTGGAAAATATGTGTTTTTAGAGGGCCATGCCAGGCTGATAAGCGTACCACCTCACTCCTCGTTTTGCTAAGTACAACCTCTACAGGTTGAAACCAGCCTTTTGGCTGATGACCTAAACAACAGATCAAATTTGTCTAAAGCAGGCGTTTAACGTTTTCTTTTTTTAACTGAGATTTTAAAAGATCACTCTGTTTAAATTCTTTTCGTACCATGTGTGAACACTTGAACAAGATACACCGGTAAATTCAGCAGCAAGTGATTCTATGTCTTTAATTTATAAATTAGGATATTTATTAGCAAACTTATTGAAAACATTAATTGCAATTGTCTTTTCTCCGCTTCGTAAAGGTTTCCGATTTTTATGTTTAATATTACTTCCGGAAGAAGAAGGTTCGTCCGCCATCATCAATACATCTGTTTTCGTACAATCACTTACACAACCACGCACTAACACCCAAAAACCAAGAAAAAAAAATACGAAAATTGATGCGAATAAATATAATTTTACATCAAATCGCACACTAAATCATGAAGACATCACACACCACGTATTCCAAAATGTGACCGACTCATATAGTACAAGATTTATTTTGTTTTGATTGCACCAATCTATAATAATTAACTGATAAAGTCATGTGAAATGAAAATAATTTGTGTATGAAAATGACAAAACCATTATAATTTCATTATTAGGCCTGTTACATTATACCACTGACGATTGAATTGACAAAATGTAATGAGTAGGTGTTTTTTTTAGATCACCGGTTAGCTTGCAGAGAGTTCACCCAAGGCCACGCATGTGTGTGTGTTGTGTATTTATCAACAGCTCGGATAGCAGTGACAACAAAAAAGGAAGGTGGAATGTGTTGATAGCGGGGCAGAGACAATGTTTTCAGGAACGCACGAAATTGCAGTCATAAAATACCCCTCTACTCCTTTCTTTCCCCTTTTGTTTGTAACGGTCATTCAGCCCGGTTGTTACACGGGCGTAGCTATAGTTTTGAAAGAAATTTGAAAAAGGTTCTAAATGACTTTTGGTATCCATTTGTGCTGCCCCTAACAGGCAGGTGGAGTGTCAAATTATTTACACTCAATCTGTTCGTTGCAGGGCTAAAATAAATAGTTCTGTTTCTTATCACATGGTCAGCCAATTAAATGACTGATTTATTTAAGAACAGAAGAGGTAGAGGTGTACTGTGACACTAATTAGAGTTATCTCCTCTGAAAGTAATGAATTTCATTATACAGCCAGACCCTGTGGAAAATGAATTGAAGGTATCATTTGCAGAGTGAAAAATATGTGCTTTTCAGAGGGCCCGGCATGCTGATAAGTGTACTTTTCCATTCAGTGAGTTGTGGCAATGGTAAACCACCTCATTCCTCGTTTTACTTAGTAAAACCTCTACAGGTTCAAACCAGCCTTTCGGCTGTTGACCTAAACAACATCCATTTGTGATGGGTCCGGTTTCTTTAATTTTAGTCTACATTGTGACTTTATGTAACGCAAGACTTACTTAAGAAATTTACCTGCTTAAGCCTAACAACACCTTCAACTGATAAACATAAACGGAACTAGCTTAATTTATAATACATGAAGTTTAACTGGTTATTAGGAATATACAGGGTGATTCACGAAGATATGCAGAAACTTTAAGAGCTCCTTGTACATGTAAAAATAATGAAAAAAGTTTATATAAACATGGGTCCGGAAATGCTTCGTTACCAAGTTACGGCTAGCGAAAGATTTCGCCCGGATTTCAGCTCACCAGGTGAAATGAGGTCTTCCTGAAATTCTGGTAAGGTAGATTAAGGAGCGAATTCAATCGTTTCTCATAGTTTTTGATCTGATAAATTGAGTAAAACAGGTCCCAGAACTGTAAGTTAAATAGTTTTTAAGAAAACCAGTGGCAAATGCAAAAAATGGAGTAAAAACACATTTTCTCATCTTTGGGCAAGAATAACTTTATTATTTCACCATGAAACTGTTAAAATTTTTGAATAAAACATGTAGAAAATTTTATTCTGAAAAAACCGATGTAAATAAAGTACACAGAAAGCGAATAGATGTTTGATAAAATGAATTTTTATTCATAACAGTACAAAGTAAAATTAACTGGAAAAACAAAGATGAAAAAATGTGTTTTTTCACTCCATTTATTTTGCATTTGACAATGTTTTTCTCAAAAACTATTTAACTTACAGTTAGGGACCTGTTTTATTTAATTTATCAGATCAAAAATCATAAGTAACGATTGAATTCACGCCTTAATCTACCTTACCGGAATTTCAGGAAGACCTCATTTCACCTGGTGAGCTGAAATCCAGGGGAAATCTTTCACTAGCCGTAACTCGGTAACGAAGCATTTCCGGACCCATGTTTATATAGACTTTTTTCATTATTTTTACATGTAAAATGGGCTCCCAAAGTTTCTGCATATCTTCGTGAATCACCCTGTATATTAGGTATATACCTCTGTCGCAGTTCAACACCTGATTCAGCTGTTCACCACCTCCACCACTATAAATCAGTATTTGATGTTCTCACCACAGAACGGTGAAATAAAATACAAGACAAGACAGATCCATTCAAATTATTTATTGCAAACCATCTCAGTCACTTCCAAGTTTTACAATCAGTAGCGGTGAAATATTACTTTCTCTTGCCCTGTATGAATAGCCTTTAAAGGGAACAAAGTATTGTTTTCATCTCTATTTTCTTGGAATACACATTTTCAGACCCCCTCAACCCAAAAAAAAACATGTTTTTAGCAACTGGTCCGTGTGTGTGTGCGTGCAAGTGCGCTTGTGCGAACAAAATATTTCATGAACGGAATATCATATGAAATTGAAACTTGGAACTTAAGTTAGATAGGTACCACTAGAGGACCCAACATGAACACTTTGATCAAAATCGGTCAACCGGAAGTAGTAGTTTAATCATGTAATTTTTCACTTTTTTGCGATATTCTCAAAACGGCTCCTACAACTTTTTTTTAAAATCGCCCCATTTTCTAAACTTTTTATGCTTCACAAGACTGGGTAAACGCCATGTCTGCTGAAATTCTTGGGGAGGCAATTCTCTCATTGAAAAATATGTTTTCATTCAGATTGCAACCTTAATATTCATTTTGGGGCAAAAGTAGGGTGATTATAAATGAAATAGACACTTTCAACAGCTTCTTAAACATCAAACTGGTGTATTTGAATATATAGTAAATGACATAGATTTGTAGGGAATTTTTTAAAGTTTATTTTGGTTCAACTGTTGCTAGCATTTTGTTTGGCTGCTGTTACAATGACCAGTCTAGCGAAATGGCCGCTACTCAAGCGGAGAAAGCTTATTATGTTGTTGAATTAGCCAAAACAAACTCAGTTACGGTTGTGCAACGTCATTTTAGAACAAGATACGGTAAACCACCACCAACAAGGCAATCAATCTATGACTGGTTTAAACATTTTGAAAACAGTGGATGTCTGTGTAAAAGGAAGAGAAATGAACGTGTTTCTAGACGATGGAACGGCCGTGCAAGTGAGGAAAACATTGTGTTTATGCTGTGGCCACCTCGTATTCCAGACTTAACGCCCTGCAACTTTTTCTTATGGGGTTATGTAAAAGACAAAGTTTTTGTACCACCGGTTCCTGTGATATCGATGATCTAAAACAACATATCGCAAATGCTCTTGCCACAGTTGACCATCAAGTGCTTAATTGTGTGTGAGAAGAATCCGACTATCGTGTTGATATCTGTCGTGTTACAAATGGTGCACACATTGAACATCTGTAAATATTTTCAATAAAAACTTAATGAATTCTTCTATACAATCATGTAAATAATTACCTTAATTTTTTCAAAAATAAATTTTCTATAAGCAATCGAAACTGTCTATTTCATTTATTATCAACCTATCTGCCCATAACAGACAGGTGGAGTGTCAAATTATTTACACTCAATCTGTTCGTTGCAGGGCTAAAATAAATAGTTCTGTTTCTTATCACATGGTCAGTCAATTAAATGACTGAGTCATTTAAGAACAGAAGAGGTAGAGGTGTAAAAGACACTTATCAGAGTTATCTTCTCTGAAAGTAATGAATTTCATTGTACAGCCAGACCCTGTGGTGAATGAAGTGAAGGTGTCATTTACAGAGTGGAAAATACGTGCTTTTCAGAGGGCCCGGCATGCTGATAAGCATACTTTTCCACTCAGTGAGTTGTGGCAATGGTAAACCACCTCACTCCTCGTTTTACTTAGTGAAACCTCTAGAGGTTCAAACCAGTCTTTCGGCTGTTGACCTAAACAACAACATCAACCTATATATATATATATAATCAAACAAAGTTGTAGAATATATAAATATATTTTTGGATTCAGCGAACCTTTTTTTTTGTTTTATGTCTGAATGTTTTGCAATTGCTGTTAATGCAGACAGTGAGAAGGATGGTATGTGAAGATGAGTGATGAAAAAATGCCAGACCTGACTGGGAGTCAAACCCGGGACCCCGGCATAGAAACCACTTTAAGGGACCTGAAAATGTGTATTTCTGGTAATACGAAAACATAACTTTGCTCAAATGTGTTTCATATTGCTATTCTTTCCCAAAGGCAGGAGAAAGTAAATTCTGTTTCATGAGACATTTATGAAAGGGGTCATGGCTCATGATGATTTTAATGGGGCCATGGCTCATGGCTGGTGGTTATTTTTAATAAGGCTTACCTTGACTTATGGCAAAAACCATTAGTGATTCTGTATTTACTCCTTAACAGGATTAAATTACACTATTTTTGTATCCAAATTCCAATTTTGATTTCTTGACTTCCACTTTAGGTCACTTACGGTTGAAACCAGAAATTCAAATCTAATGATTTCTACATCTACTCTTTAAGAGAAATGAAATGACTATTTTTTGTTTCCAAATTTCTTGACTATCAGTCGAAACCAGAACTTCAAGCTCAATGATTTCTGTCTCAACTTTAAAAGAAACTGAATGATACTATTTTTTTCCAAATTCAGACTTAGATTTTTTTGACTTCTGGTTTTGGCCCACTTTCAGTCGACACCAGAACTTCAACCCCAATTTAGGCCCACAAACTTTTTGTGTAGATTACAAAGCCGAAAACCATTTGTTGTTATCTTTTGAGTTTCTGTCATCTGGGTGTGATGGATGGATGGATGAAGGAAAATAATTATGGACAATTTGAAACATACCACCAATAAAATTTTTGATCGAAACCAATGATACCCCCCCCCCTCCTTAAACCGTGGGTTAAACCAGTGAGCTGGGTTTTTTAAATATTTTTTTGGATGCATTTTAAGTTTTTAAACATTTTAATTTTTACTAGTTTTATCAATTAAAATTATTTCTTTGTAGCAGATTTATTAAAATTTATATTAAGACTTATTCCACTATTTGTTATCACTAAAATTATGAACAGCATGAATAAATTTATTGGAAGCCTACTGGTAGCTTTCCGAAGTAGGTCTAACTTTTTTACGTCATTTAGGTGGAGGTTTAATTACAGTAAATTGTTCTTCTGTGTAACAATCACTATCACTATCGACTAAATCACAATCAGAGAGGAATAAAAAAAAAATTATTGTCGACACCATTCCATGTTTACAAAGAAAACAGGCCGCGCAGAAATGAAAATATCTCTTAACTATGTAATCAGCCCACCAGGTTGGTCTAGAGGTAAAGTCATCGCTGCGAGTCAGCTGTTTAACAGCTGATTTTCAGAGATGAATGTTTTGGGTTTAAATCCTAGTAAAGGTAGTTACTTTTATACGGATTTGAATACTAGACAGTGGTTACCGGTGTACTTTGATGGTCGGGGTTTAATTAACCATACTCTCTCAGGAATGGTCGGCCTGGGTCTGTACAATACAACACCTCATTTACACGTCATACACATCATCCTCATCTCATTGGGTCATGGGGTTGCTTATTGTTCTAAATTGAACAGATTGCAACGTACACAAATTAGGAATAAAAAAAAAACTATGTAATTGATTTTGTTGACAAAGAAGAAAAAATTCAACAGTAAATGCATAAATACAGTTGTTAACACTTACTGAAGGCAATTTAAACACTTTCAATGCCAATCGAGTTAAATCGTGTTTGGCAATACGATTTAAAACTTCGAAACGAGTCAACTCGTGTTTGGCGTGTAAGCATGGTAAGCCCACTATGTGTATACTTGTGTTTGGCAGTAAAAAGGGTAATGAAAACAAAACAATAGACTTGTTTACAGTATTACAAATATTTATTAAAACATTAAAAATGGAAAATCTTAAACACATATTAAAAAACCTTAAATTACGTCGTATTATCAAACAGGTAAGTTAAAATTAAATAAGTACTAACTTAAGTGGTTTACATATGTATCTGTATAACAATACAATACAATACGATACAATACGATACAATATGTGTATTGGAATTAAGATGAAGGTGATGCTGAGTTAAAAGCAAATAAATACGAGTAGACAACAAAAATTCAGTGAAATATTACATGTAGGCTTAAATGGCTTCCGTTGAATTCATTCTCTCTTCTCAACTTTTATGGTGATTGGCTTTGGAAGTGGCACACCTGTAATACCTTTCACAAATTCTGGTGGCTCCTGTAACCATAGCATACAAATATGAATGATCATTGTCAGTTATAATTCTGTACAAATAAAAAACAAAATTTTAGTGCTACCCATTTATAACCCACTCTCTTACAAGGTACAGGCCAACTCATTCCAAATGAGATGTGAGTTGTGTATGCGCAGTAGCAAAGGAAGTAGTGGGGGGTTTCAGAGCCAGTGTGTTCCCAGTCACCAAACAGTGAACATCCGTACAGTGCGTCAAAAAAGCAGTGTTTCGGTTTTGTAGTCCAGTCGGTTTCTTTAGAATAGTACCTTACAAACTATAAGACGTGATTTTCTTTTATGCGTTATCGAAAACCAGTTTATTTAAAACAGGGTAATTGTGTATCCGATTTAAAATAGTGTTTCAGTGTTAATTTTTTTTTTTAATTGGAAGCGGCGAGAAAAACTCATGTTCACTGTTAGTTTATTTAAAACAATGAAATTGTGTATTTATTTAAAATAGTGTTTTAGTGTATTTAAAATAACATCATAATATTTTTTTATTTTACGCTATGACCGTAAAAGTAGAGTGAAGCAAAAAACTATTCACTCTCGAGGATGTGAAGTAATCGGCTCATTATTAGAACTCATGCGTCAGGAGGCAATTCACGGGAGCCCAGAAATTCCATTAGTCAAATTTCAAGAGCGTGTGGCTGCAGCGACAATTTTTTTTAAAAATAAAATTTCAGAATGTAAAGGTCATGTTGTATTACCACTTCCTCCGTACCATCCCGATTTGAACCCTATCAAGTTGATTTGGGCTTCACTTAAAGATTACGCAAGTAAAAATAATGTCAACTGTAATTTTAATGATGTCAGAAAACTATGTGATGACATTTTTACTGCCTACATTTTCTGGCGATAACTGGAAATCTCGATGCGAACACGTTTTAAGTTAGAAACCGAACTAATGCAAAACGAATATACTTTAGATGACGTGATTGATAGTGTGGTAATAAATCCTAATACTGACAGTGACGATTCAGACGAGAGTTATTCAGGAAGTGAGATTTTTGGCGCGGAAAACTTGTGATTTGTCGTAGTAGGGCTTACATTAAGATTGAATTTTCATAAAAGACAACATCTGCATACAAGCGGTAAGTTTTAATTTCATTTCGGTAATAGTACAAGAGAAAATTTAGTCTATTTGTAACAAGAAGTATAACAATAATGTGTGTGTCTGTGTATGTGATAAACAGCACACACAACTTTGTAGGCAGGCTGTTCCACACTGAGAAGTGTGGGGAGCAATATACCCATCTCTTTCTACATATTTCTTTCTCACTCAGTTGTTCTGCGCAACTCGCAATTCATTTGGATCTTGTCGGCCTGTAAACTGCGGTCTGTGTATTCTGCCAACATTAGCCCTATTGTTTTCCAATTATTTTTAGACGCACAATTGTTTTGAAAAACTTTCCTCAAACCTATTCATCCATGAACAGTACAATAATATGAAGGAGAACCAAAAAGAGTCGCTATTATTATTGTTAAGTAACACCAGTTGGGCAAGTGACTTTGTATGGTGACCAGTTGACAGCCATCTATGAACAAACTTTACTGGGGGTCCCTGTTCAAACCATGTCTAATACACGTCAAAAAAATACACCAAAAAGCAGCAATCAAATTGGGTAGTTGTTAACAAAGTTTAGTTCCCGATAACAAATAAAAGCTATAAAAAAAAAAAAGTTTTCTTTAAAGTACTGTGAATTAGATGCAATGCACCTGTCCAGTGTCGGTGTTCCTTTTGAATACCTCTCATCTCACCTATGCTACGCTTTAATGTTGACATTGTTGAGTGCCCTACGCGAAGCTGTTTTTTAAGTCCTTTACATCATCAAAATGCTTCCCTTCAAATTTTTTTTTCATTCTTTGGAAAAAAATTGTTCCCCTGATCAAATTCCTCATAAAAACTGGCTGGTACAAGCTCCAACTCACTCCTGTCTGTTCTGAAACTTTGTCAACATGATTTTTCAATGGTTTTGTCATTTTGAGATGATGCAAGGCCATGCACCCAAACCACTCGAAAACTTGTGCGACTCGAAGCATCCTGCTTGAAAGCCTGTTAAAGCATTTGGTTAGCTATTGTTGTCCTGAATCCTGAATCCTGGTTGAGAGGGCTAAGAAGCCCTATGATGGCGACATCGTGTTAAGGAACACCTGGTCGCTCGGGGAACAATATAACAGAATAATTGCAACCTCAAGAAATTTAGGGGGAATTTTATAGTTTAAATAGGAAATAGGATTCTGGTTCGTGGGACATTGGAACTGGGACTTGAAAAGAGGTAATTTATTTTTAGAAGTTATTTGTGGAAAATTTAAATTAAGGGACAAGTGGGTTTAAGAGCGGCTCTTTTATTTTATTTTTCAGTGGCCTTTTTTCAGTTTTGTGGGAGGCCTATTATCTTGGTGAGGGGAAGGCATGCATTTTACTGAACGTGGACTAAAGGTATAATTTAAGGTAGGGGTTAGTTTATGATTTCAGGGGAGACGGAAAGGGTAGAGTTTGGCATAATCACCGGCCTTTTTATCTTCTGAGTGTTTATTAATTTAAAATGGCGGCTCTTTTCACCGTAGTGGAGTGATTATGCATAGGAACATGGGGACAACTACCAACTGGGGGGAGTGAGTCATACAAGTAGGAGGGGCATGGGCAAATAAGAGGAATACAGGGCAGAATAAAAATGTGGCAACTCTAAATTTTGTTAAGTGGGTCATACTAAAATTTAGATAAAGTCGTGGAATGGTAATGGGATAGAGACTTCAGGTGGGTGTGGGCGTCGGTACAAGTCCTGAATGATCTGGGGTCCGTCAGTTTTCCCAGCGCCGTGTAGCCGTTTCGAGGTATTGTAAATAAAGTCCTCCATAGAAGGGAAGAGAAGGTGTTCGTGTATGATGCGATTGGATATAAGATAGTGGAACTGTGTGATGCACCGGAGGACTTTGTTCTGGTATGCTGAAGTACGTCTTTTGTTGGACTTGGAGAGAAAGGGCCACCATACCGGTGACCCGTACAAAAGGAAAGGACGTAGGATAGAGGAGTACATCAGAAGTTTCAGTTTTGAGGAGTATGCAGGAGAGAGGAACAAAGGGATGAGTAAAGCGAACAAGGCCCTACCCTTGCTAAGCTTGCTGTCAATGTGCTGTCGAAGTGTCAATCGTTTATCTAGGTCAACCCCTAGATATTTCACGCTGTTCAGAAAGGAAAATTTCAAATAGACTTTGTTCTTTTAAATCTGTCATAATGATTTCACAGGCCACAAGCGAAAACAGTCAGAGAAAACAACACTGTGATCAACTGGAACTTCCTACGCAGATGTTGGTTGGACAACTGGTTTGGAACGTCTCCACTAGATCCACCTAGCAGAAGAATGCTCTACTAGAACCTTCAGTCTAATTTCACAACACAGTACAAACCCACATACAACTGTCCCTTGTTATAACCAATGTACAATTTGTAATTTACAAATAACAAAGACAGTTTTACCTGAGTCATTTCACTTTTAGTGAATTTAAAAGCACCGACAAGGTTCAAGATGGCTGACTTTACAAACAGCACTCCCAGTTGAATTCCAACGTCAGTCGAATTCGTTCCAGCCTGTCCAAATGGAAGGTAAGTGTAATGGTTTCGCTTCTCTGCATTCTCCGGTGAAAATCTGAAACAAAATCAAGAGCAAATTTAACGAGGACGGAAATCATTTTCCAATTGAAACACGCATTCTTTTATAAACAATAATTGTTGAAACTACAGTCAACCTTCGGGTTAACTGACCTTGTCACAAAAAAAAACCAATTTTTAGTTTTTTTACTCGGCCATAATTTAAAATTATTAGGTACAAATTATTTTGTATTTTTTATAACTTTTGTATTTACCATTTATTTTTGTTTCTTTCTATTTAACATTATGTAAAATTAGTTTTCAGGTTTAAAAAAATTAACCAGTATTTTCCAATAAAGCATACTTCTCGCAGATTCTACCCCAACCTTTGCATGCAGACTACACAAGGTCATTGCTCCTCCCTCGCAATGTCACCAGCAACCTGATACAGAATAACGGTTTAAGAAGGGCTGTGAACGATAACACTTTCACTCTACTGTGTGTGTTCTGATTTTGTCCGTGTTGTTGAAATTAGTGAAGATATTTTAGCACTGAACATGAGCGAAAACAAAGAAATTAACAAAGATCTGGAATAGAAACTTGCAAAACTTTCAACAGTATGACAATAAACTGACAGACTTGTTAACTATGTTGATGAAACTCTGGACCCCGATTTTCAAAATTTTATTACCATTTTCATGAATTCAGAGTGCATAAGCTGAAAATCTACTCGTTTTTCAAGCCTGTTATTAAAGATCAAAGGAAGGTCCTTACCTTCCTTTGATGTAGCAGACTGCAGCCTTGATGAATAGGCGTTGTGGCAAATCTCTCACCCTCAGTTGTTGAGTATAAGAAAAATTGTCCACTGTACATTATTGTATGTACTGTAAAAATTTATTTTTAAAAACAATTAATTCCGTACTTTTTTGGCTAATTAAGCTACATATTTTATTAATCATTTGAAGGGCTGTAGTTTTCTTAGTTTACGTACCGTATATGTTTTCTACAAACAGTTTAAGTTTTTTTTTACAAAAACATTAAAATAATTTTCAACTACATAATTTAATAGTTTAATGTTAGGTTACCCCCCTTGCCTTCGTTTATCTGATTCCCCGTGAATATGACCCGACTTTGGCTCCAATCTGGTCAGATAATCGACGGTTTACTGCAATCTAATCCTACCGACATTGTACCATATTAGTGAAGAGCGTTCACTGTTTCAACAAGTCACCGTAGTCACAGTGACAGTGATTTTGCGTTCACCGTTACTTTTAATAGTTACTTGTGATTTAGTAATAACTGTGTGTATATAGTTAGTATATTTTTCCGTTGTTATCATGAAATAATAATAATAATGTTTTCAGTTGTTATTTCATGATAATAACAACTGAAGTTTTGATAAACTTTAAAAATGGACTACATATATAACTAAAATAAAAATTTAGCCTAAAACTGATTAACACAAGGTGTCCTAAATTAGTAATAAAAAGAACGTTTTGTATAAAAAATAAAAAGTACACGAAACAATTTACAACTGAAAAAATTAACAACGCACAATATAAATAAAATAGCTAGGTAGAACGCGGTGTGCAATAAATATAATACTGTAATGTAATTATGTTACCGGGATCAGAAATTTAAAGGAACTACCCTCGTTTTGTGTAGTTTAGTAGATGAAAAACAGAACAAGGGGAAGAGACTGAGAGAGGGAGAGAGAAGAGTGCGTAAAAATTGAAGTAAAAGAGAATGGACGTGTTGGTTATCAAAGGGAGGACTAAGCCCAGTGAACAGACCAACATATCTTAGGTAGCTATTATAGGGGCCAGCCTGTCTTAAAAGTGACAGTGAACAGTGAATGAGTAAGTGAGCGATTTTTGTAAAAGAGATTGGGGGAATGAGAGGTCTGTTACTCTTCTATCTGTAGAATTACGGTCGCCGTGTCGTCCTGTCTTAAACAGTGAACAGAGAATGAGTAAGCAATCTTTGTAACAGTGACTGGGGAACGGTTACTCGCCTATCTGAATAACTGTGGTCACCATGAATTATAAGTAACCGTGACTCGTTCACAGTGACAGTTCTTTTGTCTTTTCTCTATACCATACACATAAACCCAATCTTTAATCCTTCTATTCATACCATCACAAACACAACTAGTATTTTATCTTTCCACTTGTCTGCCAAACTACACACAGCATTGTATTTGCTGCAACTTCAAACATACAACATTGTTTGTTGCATACAACAAACTTCTATCGAGTGTTGCATGAAACAACCTTTCAGAGCGCATTCACAAAGGTAAAAAAATAAATCTTTATCATGCACCCAGCAGTGTACAATCAATTTAGTTTAATGTTTTACAGACCTTTTATACAACCAGTGTACACCACTTGTTACTTTCTCTTGCCTATAAATAGAAAGGAAAGTATTGTTTCCATGTTGATTTTTCAAAAAATCAATTCAATTTTTCACAGGATCTACACGTTTTCAGACCCCCTGAACCTGAAAAACATAGTTTTAGCAAAAGTTCTGTGTGTATGTGTGTGTGTGTGTGTGTGTGTGTGAACAGAATATCTCAAGAACAAAACAACTTACGAACTTGGAATTAAAGTTAGATACCAACTTAAAGAAGTTAAAGAACTTGGAATTTAAGTTAGATACCACTAGAGGACCCGACACGAAAATTTTCATCAAAATCGGTCAACTGAAAGTAGTAGTTTATTCGTGTAATTTTTCACTTTTTTGCAATTTTCTCAAAAACGGCTCCTACAATTTTTGTTAAAATCGCCTCATTTACTACATTTTTTATGCTCTACAAGATAGGGTAGGCGCCCTGTCTGCTGAAATTCTTGGGGAGGTTGTTTTACTCGTAAAAAAAATTGTTTTTTAAGATTGCGACTTTAATATGTATTTTAGCGCAAAAATGTATATTATGAAAGTTATAGAGAACTTTTTAAATCCTATAAAATTTTCTTTTAAACATTTTTTTTTGCATAACGCTTAGTTTAGCGGTATTAGCGATTTTCTGTTTTTTTCTAACGAAAACATGTAAAAGTATCAATTTTTTTAAGAGATCAGTCTTCGTATGCATTTTACGACACAAGTGTCTATAATCAAATGTTAAGAAAATTAAAAGATCTACAACTTTTAATTACAGCATTTTTATCTACAGAGCCTAGTTTAGCAAGAAAGAGTGATTTTCCATATTTTTAAGCCAAACTGAGGTTGATTTTCATTGTGCATCTTTCAATGGGGAGGGGCAATTGGTCTCGGCGACCTCTTGCCCTCACAAACACACAAACACCAATCACCCTTTCCATTTGACATGGCCTCATTCTGTCTCATATCCGTTATGGTATCTTAGCATGGGGTAATTCTAGCATGGGTAATATGAATAGGGTTTTTAAAATTCAAAAGAAAGCTATTAGGTGTATGGTGCAAGCTAACCAGCTAACCTCATCCACACAACTATTTAAGAAGCTTAAATTGCTTACAGTACCCTCTCTCTACATTTTTCAGGTGATTATGTATGTTAGACAAAATAATTTTATGCAAAATTTCAATGTTCACAATCGTAACACGAGAAAAATGATTATTATGTGGCTAATCACTCCACAAAATTGTTTGAACAAAAACCTACTTATGCAAGGAGAAAATTGAAGAATAAATTAACCCAATTTTAAAATATTGTGAGGATTTGAATTCCATAAAAAGAATCTGAAAAATTACTTGATCGGTGAAACGTTTTACAAGAATTTCTTTCTTGATAGTAGAAATACATTGTGTGATTCTTATATGTATTTCAGGTGTTATAGCTGACATGTCCTATACTCCTCCTGGAGTCTCCAGGGCGCAAAAAAAAGAAAAAAGAAAAAAAGAATGAGAGTGACACATGAGTGTACCTTTCAGGATTGAATTTATCAGGATCAGGATAGAATTCAGATGATTTATGTACAGCATAGAGTGGGACAGAAACAACAACTCCAGGATTGACTTCAGTCTCGCCCAGTCTCACTTGTTGAATGCACTTGCGTTCCAATCTGCAAAACAAAACAATCAAAAATATAAACAAAAACCTTTACACCAAAAGGTACGTTTTTACATCAATTACCTAAACAAAATTTTAAGTGAATTTGTAAAAAAATAAAAAAATGAAGGCAGCTACAAAAGGCGTCAGGTATTAGTATGGAGAAACATACGACGACCGGGTCCCCTTAAGACAAAAATGTAATTGACAACTTCATTTAGTTTTAACAGTCTAGACAACCGTTATTTGTACATCAGTTTAGTTGGCTTTGCATGAGGGTGTTACGTTAGTAAGAGGTAAGAGGGTGTTAGATAACTACCTCAATCCAGTAACCATGTTATGTTAACCCTAGAAAGCTAATGTATCGTATTTCCTATGAGCGCGAATCAGTTTTTTAGTTCCCTCCCCTTGAAGCAGCAAGAAAGAGACTCGTCCTTTTTGGTCTACTCATATATCACATTGGCCCGTCCAGGCATGCTTTCGTTTGCAATCAGTGCAGTCTGTCAGTCCATTTTTTTGAATGCAGCTCGTAAATTTTACGACTCATTAGCCTTACCGTACCTATGTTTTGTTTTTTTAGTTAAATATTTTTTATGATTTTTTTCTGTACAAAGTTAGTTTTTAGTGATGAAATCTACTTTTAGTACATGAAAAACCTACTGTGAATCCTGTTTCAAAAAAAAAACCTCACATTATTGAAACATACAACGCAACTAAAGGGGCAGTGGACTCCTTGGACCAGATGTACAACCAAATGTTGTGTAGCCGAGAAACCAGAAGGTGGCCAGTCTGTATGTTTTTCGGTATGATAAACATACATCATATTGGTAAATTCTTGTGTGATTTATTTCCACAATATTGTTAAGCTGGGCCAGAAACCCAAGTCAAGACAAGATTTTGCAAAAGAACTTCATTATGAACTAGGGCACCGTGGTTAGGAGTACGTTTGGAAACCCCAAATTTACGAAGGCAACTCCGGCAATCCATTGCAGATATTTTGGGTGTACCATTGGCAAAACCTCAAGTTGGCCATTCTGAACAAGGTGCAAGAAAAATTTGCAAGATATGTCAATCTGCCAAGAGCAGAATGACGTCCGTGTACTGCCGTGCGTGAAACAAGCCGATTTGTGCTGAGCATCGTGCAAAGTGTTGTGTTGAGTGTGCTGAAGAACTCTGAAAACCTTTCATAGCATAAAACAATATTTTAAGGTATGCACTTTTAATTGTATTATTTAATAAAAATAAGTACATTCACCTAAAACAATTTTTTTTTTAAATATACCATCAGTCGTAAATTTTACGATGCATTAGCTTTAATGAAACTTTTTGATAACATTAGCTTTCTAGGGTTAAATGAGGCTTTTGGAGGAGAAAGGGTGAAGTCAACAGAATCGGAATTTTGTTTTTTTACCAATCCTATACAAAATGACAATGTACTTTTAAATGAATCTGTCAATTTTTTAGTATTTCGCCCTGGTGCTTTTGAAATCAGTATGGAATCAGTTAGATGTAGTTACTCGCTACCTCATAGCAGTTCTAGTCTGTCGGAAGAGAAAGGGCGAAGTCGACAATATACTGTCCTTTGAATATGAGTCACATTACTGGCGGTCATGCAATGCTTGATTCGCTACGAATTTTTCATATCAAAAAATGAAAATATAAAATTAATGTACACATTAAAAATTTTATTTCTAATTTTATTTTTTACAATTTTCATTTTAATCATGATGGATTTTATAATTTTCGTACTTTATTAAATATACCATAGTTTGTTAATGAAAATTGTTTCTTTTTATTTTGTCTTTTGTTACGTATATACTTTTTTAATATCGGCAAGTTATGAAACATCTTAATAATTCGTATTTTCTACATTGTTTGATGTTAATCATAATGTATTATATGGATTTTATAAAGTTCTTTATTAAATACACAATGCTATATTTACAAAATTTGTTGTTTATTTCATCTTTTGTTATGTAAGCTTATTATAAGTCTGTTGTTGTTTAGGTCAACAGCCGAAAGGCTGGTTTGAACCCGTAGAGGTTTTACTAAGTAAAACGAGGAGTGAGGTGGTTTACCATTGCCTTCCTCACTGAGTGGAAAAGTGCGCTTATCAGCATGCCGGGCCCTCTGAAAAGCACATATTTTCCACTCTAAATGACAACTTCACTTCAATCACCACAGGGTCTGGCTGTACAATGAAATTCATTACTTTCAGAGAAGATAACTCTGATAAGTGTCTTTTTCACCTCTACCTCTTCTGTTCTTAAACAATTCAGTCATTTAATTGGCTGACCATGTGATAAGAAACAGAACTATTTATTTTAGCCCTGCAACGAACAGATTGAGTGTAAATAATTTGACACTCCACCTGTCTGTTATGGGCAGATTATAAGTCTATTAATCAGTAATACTTCACAATAACAGCATATAAGCCAAGAAATAAGCGAATAGGCCTACATTAGTATGAATTGAATGCAGTAAATACTAAGATATGTTATTACAATACTAAATAAATTCAAACAACATAAAAATTAAATTTACTGTACAAATGTGTAAAATTAAAATTGACTAATTTAGTTTTCTAGAATGTATTTTTAGACCACTTCTATGAGCGATGCGTGGACTTTGCCTCCGGTACTTTTTGAGGTGTTTGAAACTTCCAACGCATTTTTCTCGAAAGTCGCTTTTGTCGAGTTCGCCCTTTCTCCTCCAAACGCCTCAAATAAGTGCCATCACTAGTAAGAAGAGAGAGCATTATTTTACACTAGTAAAATGTGAAGTTAGCGTACCTGTATTCGATCGGATAAATGCGCAATATTTCACCAACAAACATGTCCAGGTAGTCAAAGTCCTGAACCATTTCATAAGACAACTCGTCCTGTAACAAAGGATCCATAATTTTTTTTTAATACCTATGTTAAGATAGAAACATTATTATTGATTGTAAGGTCTGATTATTTTGTATCATTTTTGCCCTTTTGTTGAATTTTCAGTACCCTACAACAGCAAAATAATTATGATCTGATACGTAACATATTATACCGGGTGTTTATAAATGAATTGAGGGGTTTTAATGCTCTATTATATTTTAATACATTATACTTACAGTTATAAATGATACATCAAATGAAAGAGCAACTCAAACAGTTTTACATAAATGCCTACAAGTGTTCAATGTGCACACCATTTGTCACTCGACACACGTCAAGACAATATGCGAGTTCTTCCCAAACGTTGTTTAGTGTCTCTCGAGTAATTGTTGCAACAGCTGCTTCAATCCTGATTTTTAATTCAGGAAGGTCAGCTGGTAGTGGAGGCGCATACACACGATCCTTCATGAACCCCCAAAGATAGAAATCACAAGGTGTCAGATCGGGTGACCGTGGAGGCCATGGGAAATGAGCCCTGTCATTGCACCCCTTGTGGCCAATCCAGCGGTCGGGTAAAGTGACGTTCAGCCAATTGCATACTTCATTATGCCAGTGAGGCGGCGCACCATCTTGCTGGAAAATGAAGTTCTGGCTTTCATCTTCCAACTGAGGGAAGAGCCATAGCTGTAGAGTATGAAGGTAAGAAGCACCAGTTACAGAAAAAAAAGGCTTCTACAAAAAAAAGGCCCATAAACTTTCCGCCAGGATAACACAAAAAACATTCAATTTAGGGGAGTCTCGTTGCAGTTGTACCATCGCGTGAGGATTTTCTGTGTCCCAGATTAGCACATTATGAGTGTTCACTTGTCCACTAAGGTGAAAGGTCGACTCACCACTGAAGATGACATGATGTAGAAAATCTTCATGCAACAACATTTCGTTAGCGAAGTTGGCACGTAAACCATAGTCTGCAGGATTCAGAGCCTGTACCAACTGCAAACGATAAGGATGTAGTTGTAAGCGTCTCCGTAAAACTTTCCAAACAGTCGTTACAGGAATTGCTAATTCACGACTAGCCTTCCGAACAGATTTCTGTGGGCTATACGTGAACGACTCTTGCACTCGCTCAACGCTCTCTGCACTAACACTTGGTCGTCCCGTACTTTCTAAAAAATACCGTAAGCTGGTATTTTCAAACTGATGGTACCATCTATGGATGTTATTATCACCTGGAGGTTCATAACCAAACTTAATACGGAATGCACGTTGCACAGTAACTACCGATTCCATCTTTGCGAACTGTAAAACACAAAACGCTTTCTGTTCTTTAGCCGCCATCTTTGCTACTAGTGCTTTCTAATGGCTGGCGGTGGAAACATTGCGCACTGCTGCCAACAAACAAAACTGCTTGAGTTGGACTTTCGTTTGATGTATAATTTATAACTGTAACTATAATGTATTAAATATTATAGAGCGTTAAAACCCCCTCCGCTATTCATTTATAAACGCCCAGTAATTTGTATACTAAAGTAATAGTATATTTATTTTATTTCTGTTTTTCTATATTAACAATAAGTGTAATGAAAAAAATATTGTCAGACAGCCTGCATGTCACACATAATACTGTAAAAAATAATTGTTTTGCTCATTTTTCAGTACTGATGGTAACCTCTTCTCTGAGTTATACCCTTTGAGATAGCTAAATTTCAAATAAAAATGTATGTATGTAATACAATAAATTGTAAAGTATGCATTACATGATATATTTTGTATTATATACTTATTACCTATTTATTTTTGTTGTTTCGGTCAACAGCCGAAAGGCTGGTTTGAACCTCTAGAGGTTTTACTAAGTAAAACATGGAGTGAGGTGGTTTACCATTGCCTTCCTCACTGAGTTGAAAGAGTATGCTTGGCAGCATGCCAGGCCCTCTGAAAAGCACTCACTTTCCACCCTGCAAATGACACCTTCACTTCATTCACCACCAGGTCTGGCTGCATAGTGAAATTCATTACTCTCAGAGGAGATAACTCTGACTAGTGTCATTTACACCTCTACCTCTTCTGTTCTTAAATAGTTCAATCATATAAGTGGCTGACTATGTGATAAGAAACGCAACTATTTTTTTTAGCCCTGGACCAAACAGATAGATTGCAATTTAAAATAACACTCCACCTGCTCGTTTTGGGCATACCTATTTATTAGCAGTGCTATTATAATAATTATAATAACGTACAATACATACGGCAAGAGAATATAAAAACTAAAGCATTAACGAGCGATTGATCCATTACTTACATGTGTGGAAAGTTGTTTAACCAACTGGTTGTGTAATTTCTCTTGTATCTGTGGAAAAGAAGCCAGCGCACCAATTGAAAGAGCCAATGATGACTTTGCTACTCGACTAACTGCAAGCATCACTTCCAAACACTGAAATATAACACAAAACAATACCGGCTTCCATTTTAAAAAAATTACACTTTAACAACTGCAGATAAAGTCATTCTATTTTTTTGTTATACACAGAAATAAACGTGGGTGATAGGGGCTGTAGAAAAGAAGAGGATAGAAGCTTTTGAAATGTGGTGTTATAGAAAAATGTTAAAGATTAGGTGGGTGGACAAAATAAGTAATTTAGAGGTTCTTAGGCGAGTGGATGAAAAAAGAAGTATATGGAAGCATCTTACCAAAAGAAGGGATAGGCTAGTGGGGCATATCCTAAGACATCCAGGTATTGGGCTATCAATAATGGAGGGTAATATTGAGGGAGTAAATTGTAGAGGGAGGCAAAGATTAGAATATATAAAGCAAATTACAAAAGATGTAGGGTGTTACAGGTATGTAGATATGAAACGACTTGCGCAAGATAGAAAGGGTGGAGAACTGCATCAAACCAGTCGAGAGACTGATGACAAAAAAAAGAAGAAAAACACAGAAATATTAAAGTTTTTTACATACGTTAACCCTTATAATGCCAAAAAACCGATTTGATTTTTACAAAGATTGCCAAGAGCCAATGACTTCGGCTCTTCATATATCTCGCTGTACTTTGAATATTTCTCAATAGATCGCGTTCATATTTTAATCCTTCACCAACAGCGTGTTTTTCGTTGTATAGTGAATGTTCAAATGTCAAAACACGCTCCCAAATAAATTCATTTAACTAAGGCTATTACTGATAGAAAATTGTGAAAAAATTACAGGCATTTTATACAACATGTACGGTTATTTTTTTTTTTTAAAACATAAAAATCAGTTGCGTTTTTCGCTAGCTACAATGGGCGAAACCCTTTTACACATAAACATTTGTACGTTATTTTATATTTTTTGGCTGTTAACATGGTAAAATTTAAGTTTATCATGAAATTATACAGAACATAATTTTTAGAAGACATTTTCATGAATAAAACCATGTTTTACAATATAATTTAGAGTAACATTAGCCCTAATAATTGCAGTTTGAAATTTGAAACGCACAACGCGGGAACAGAATCTGTGATATTCTAACAGTGTTGCATTGTCAAATTCCTGCCATTCCCTACCCTCTTGTTCACAATATATTTGAATAGTATTGACATTGAACACATATACAGTTACAAATACACATACAAAATTATGTAGTAATGTTAAAAGGATAGGATTTGTAATAGGCCATGAAACAGTTTGTGGGAGCTTTGATGAAGAAAGACAATGTTTACTCTCAGAATTTTCGCATACCATACCAACAGTTGCACGTAGGACAAAAAGGTTTGATTTTAGTATCTACACATTATTCTGATTTAGTAGGTAGCTCTACGAACCTTATAAATGAAATATTCCATAAGTTACATTGTCTTGAAAATAGGACGACTTCAAAAGTAACTTGGCAACTTACAACCATCGTTTCAACCTTGCTATCAATACATTTGCATTTTGTTTTAAATGAAATTAAAGAGCCATTCAAGACGAATAATTTATATACGACCTGAACAAATCGCTTCATTAATATATTTGGTATAGGCTTTTAAAGGCTGGTAACTTGCAGGGCAACTGAGATTGCCTCCCATTGCAGAAGGGTTAAGGTCGCATGAGTGCTGTGATAATTGGTGTCTGAGCTGTCTCGCAGTAGCAGAAGCAACCTCCCACAGTGGCCAAAACACTTACAATGGACCAGCATAGAAATTGCACAGTAGTATATTTAAGTAAGACGTGTTTTAGACCTACCGTGGTTATAAGCTGATCGTTTGAGAGAAGTGTTTCGTGATTTTCTTCTTGGACTCCTTTCTCTTTGGCAATAAGTTGTTTCTCTTCTTCAGCAGCAGCTAACAATAAATCTGTCAAGTCAACGGCTCTACCCTATTAATAAAAACAAACAGTTAATATCTTATTTCTATTTCATATAATGAATTAATATAATAATTTCACTAACCTTCTTTTTAAACTGCATCACCTTTATTTTAATTTCTACTTACACGTGTTTCGGTGGATCCACCATCATCAGAGTAAATGAAAAATTGAAACTAAAAATTTTTTCTTATTTACATGAATCTTCAGTTTCAATTTTTGATACTTAAATGCCATTTTAATAATATCTTCATTCAAAAATAAATCTTTCTAATGCATCCTGCAGTTTGAAATTATTTCTATTTCATATAATGAATTAATATAATAATTTTACTAACCTTCTTTTTAAATTGCGCAGTTTAAAAAGAAGGTTAGTGAAATTATTATATTAATTCATTATGAAATAGAAATAATTTCAAACTGCAGGATGCATTAGAAAGATTTATTTTTGAGTTAATATATTAATCCATCTACTGCTTAATTATTACTTCACTCATGAAAATGCCTTCGGTTTCAACCAAGGAAGAGGAAAAACCATTTGTGCTTTGATACCAGTTCAGCAAACACAACAATGTACACAATACCCAGAGCACACGCAGTACAGGGTGATTATAAATGAAATAGACAGATTCGATAGCTTATAGAAAATTTATTTTTGAAAAGTTAAGCTAATTACTTACTGCTCGTCCCCAAGCTTTGTGCATCTGCGGGATGAAGGGAAAAGACGAAGTACCAGACTGCTGTTATGTCATAACACTCTACTAAATCATCTCATTGCTCTTCGCTGGGCAGTAGGCTGCCTAGTGGGGTGACATACGTGGGTGTTGTTTTCACTATTCACTGTAGACAGCGACACACAATATATGTAGTTTGGATAGTACCCTTGACTACAATAAACATAATACAAGTAAAACGTTACTACTACTAACACAATCTCTCACTGTAGTAGTAGTGATGTAATGCATACTTCTCAGCTGCACAAAGCTTGGGGACGGGCAGTACATGATTATATAGTGGAATTCATTAAGTTTTTATTGAAAATATTTACAGATGTTCAATGTGTGCACCATTTGTAACACGGCAGATATCAACAAGGTAGTCAAATTCTTCCCAAATTTATGTTAATGCGCACATATTTTGTGTGCATGCAACTAATTTCGATGGCGTGCAGCTTTTGACAGCGACACAAATGTCAAAACGATAACCGCGTGAACAGAACACAATGAGTAGCAAGTACTACTTTAGAGGCAGCCTGTATCAGGCTACGGCGCTGTGGTGGGGAAACTACTTACTGGGCATGTGCGGCCCACACGCCACCGTAGTTGGTTATAGTTATACCACTCGGTTATTATCAGTTAATTGAAACAAATAATAGAGCTAGAGACATGAGACATGTGACAAGTGGAACTCACCTCAGGTTTGACATCTGCGTTTTTCAGTTTGTCTTTGATGACTAAATTGATTAAACCGGTCAGGTATCTGGCAGCTGCCGGTCTCAGTATGAAATTGTCCAGAGATCCAAGTGATTCGAATATGACTGAAACATTAAAGATCAACACCATAACCAAACATTTTGTCGAAAGCAACTCTTCTATACAATAAAATATTTCATCAATTATTAACCCCTTAACGGTTCCTTTTTTTTGCCAAAAATGTTCATATCCTGCTCAATTTTATTTCTTCTTAATTTCATACAATATGACTGAATAAAGACATATAGATCAATTTCCATGCACAAAAACATCATTAAAAAAAAACAATCGAATAAATAATAAACAATCCTACTACAATAAACGGAATTGAAATACCGGACTAAATACTATGTATGAAATGAAACCTACTACTAAAAAAACTATAAACAATATCGAATAGCTTACAATTTCTTTTTGTAAACACTTATAACGAACTTATAACTTTGCAACGAAACGCACCGAACTAACCAAAAGATAACCTTTTACGCAACATTGGAGAGTATGATGTAAACAAATAACATAGAGTCATCTAACCAATAGAAAGGATACTTTACTAGAGCTAATATTTAAGTTACGGATATAAGATAAACTACTTTTAATGTTACAGCGAGATATTTCAACAGAAAACAGAATAAATCGAGACAAATTCAGTTGCGAGTTATCTCATCAGGGGCACTTTTCTACAATATTTACGTTGCGAGATATCTCGTCATAAACCGTTAAGGGGTTAAATACGTTACAGATTACTACAGCTTTTCAAAGGTAATTTGTTCACTTACTTTCTTCCTGCACAAGTAGGTTTTTGTTCAAACAGTTTAGTGTTGAGATTAGTAACATAGTAATCACTTTTGCTTCTTGCGTTGTGATTGTGCACGCTCAAATTCTTTGTTATATGGTCACAAAATCATTTTGGAAATGTACAAAAAAGGAACTGTAAGCAAATTAAGCTGTTTCAATAATAGTCTTTATAAGACTAAACAGTGGTTACCGGTGTACTTTGACGGTTGTGGTTTAATTAACCATACTGTTTCAGGAATGGTCGGCCTGAGTCTGTACAAAAGTCATTTACAAGTCATACATATCATGCTCCTCTCATTGGATCATGAAGTCGGTTATTGTTCTAAATTAAACAGATGGCAATATGCGTACATTACGAATAAAAAAAAGAGAGTAAGAGTAAAATCAGCTGGCAAGCAAAATGAAGTCTAACAACTCGGGTGCTTTCATGATGACTTGTGAGGTGACACATTTTCATACAAACAAGAAAGGAAAACAACAAATAAACTAAGACACCGGTTATCTTTCTGAACACAATCATTAAGATTTATATATTTCACATATAAGTTGAAAAAGTAGCGGCAGATAGAATATTGTGTGTAACATGACAGATGAGTGAAATGTTAGATTAGGAACAGGAGAGAAGGGCTAATCCGTATCATTTGATTGTTGACGAGGGTTGTTTTTAAAGTCTACTACTCACCAAACAACAATTTCAAAAACAACAATCCACCAAACTCAATAGTCGAAACATGTTTTCACTAAAACAACTTATAATCAGGGTCCTTAATAAAACACCCATTACTATCAACAGCCATATTATTTAATTGAAATACGAGGGTCATTCGTAAAGTAAGGTCCGAATTGTGGTAACTAGCCACACGGCGAGCGAACAGTGCAATGCGCATGCGCGACGACTCCCAGCATGCCTTGCGTACGAAACGACGTCATTTGCAGTAGTATCTTTGTTGTGTGCTGTTTACCGTGCATCTTTAAGATGTTTAAGACAATTGATCATCTCGCCGACTGCGAAATACGGTCAGTGATTCGTTTTTTGACAGCAAGGAACGTTTGTGCAGTAGATATTCAAATAAGACAAATAAGTGAAGTGTATGGCCCTAATGCAATGAGTGACAGTAAAGTGCGCAAGTGGGTGAGAGCTTTCAAGGAGGGAAGGGACAATGTCCATGATGAACCGCGATCTGGCCGACCATCAGTGATCACGGAAGATTTGGTCAAAGCCATTGAAGAAAAGATTCCTGAAAATAGCCGATTCACAATTTTGTCATTCTCGCCAAGCGACTTTTACTTGTTTCGCTACCTGAAGGAGTTTCTCGGCGGTAAGCGCTTCAACTCTGATGACGAGGTGAAAGAAGCTGTTCATGACTGGTTATATTCGCAGGCGGCAGAGTTCTACGACACTGGTACTCAAAAGCTTGTAGAACGTTATGATAAATGTTTAAACAAAAAATGGAAACTATGTAGAAAAATCTGGTGTGAAACACTCACACAACTTTCTCTTGCCAATGCAAATAATGAACAAAATAACCTAATATGCGCAATAAAACATTAGAAATAAACAAAAAACTAACCTCAAAAACATAACCTAATTTTAATCATGAGTGAAAGACGCAAAATAAAAATCGAACTCAGTTTGGCTTAAAAATACGGAAAATCACTCTTTTACGCTAAACTAGGCTCTGTAGAGAAAAATGCTTGAAATAAAAGTTGTAAATATTTTTATTTCCTATAAAATTTATCATAATAATATTATGATATTACTATAAACTATATTATATATATAGTTTATTTGTTTGTAAAAACTAAACTATTTGTTTGTAAAAAAAAAACATGTATCCGCGACAGTAAAGATTCTACCCTGTAGTACAGTTTTATTTTTCTGTCTTTGAATACTCATCGCCCCCCACAAATTTATCGCCCCCCTGCGAACCCAAATCGCCCATCAGGGGGCGATCGCCCCCAAGTTGGGAACCACTGGTCTAGAGGTAAAGTCGTCGCCAAAGTCAGCTGTTTAACAACTGATTTTCGGAGACGAAGGTTCCTGGTTCAAATCCTAGTAAAGGTAGTTACTTTTATATGGATTTGAATACTAGACAGGGGTTGCCGGTGTATTTTGATGGTTGGGGTTCAATTAACCATACTCTCTCAGGAATGGTCGACCTGGGTCTATAGAAGACTACACAGTCTCATTTACACGTCATACACATCATCTTTATCTCATTGGGTGATGGGGTTGCTTATTGTTCTGAATTGAACAGATTGTAACGTACGCATATTAGGAATTAAAAAAAAAGAAAAAGAAATATATATTTCATAACATTGTTATATGGAGATACTTACATGGAGTGAGAGAGAGTAGTGAGTCAGGATGGTCGACAGTGAATGCCTTGTTGATCGCTCTGTGAAACCTTTCGTGTACTGTCTCATCACCATTCAAGTCCATACCGAATATCGTGAATGCTATAGTGTCGTTTATGTAATTCGAGACAGCCCTGCAATCACAACATTCATAAAAATCACTTAAAATCTCCTGCTGTCGGTTCATCTATACTCAGTCTTACCATGATTGAGAAAATTGGCATACCACTGATCCAAAATAACGACAGATCAATTAAGCTGTTAACACTGAGTGCAGTGTTGCCAACTGATATGTAAGTTGACATGAAATTCACGTATGTGTTACTTCTTCCTTGTTAATGTTATGGATGCGTCCTTTTTGAAACAGCCATTAGTTATTTACCATCTCAGATTACTTAAATCCCCTTTAGCCCTTTCCACTTGACTGTTGGATCTGATCAGACATGATAGTATTACCGTTCCACTTGTATGTCAGACTCCATCCGACTCTTTTTTCACAGCTGATTTTGTATGAAAATACGCGTTTAAAACAAAGTTGTTGTAATGTGCTGGCCTCTACGGGATGTTTAAAAATTAATTCTTGTAGTTTTTGATAGTTGACTACTACCGATTATCGATATAAACGGAATTAATTGAATCGATGTCACCATAACAAACTAGTATAAACAAACTAACCTAATTGTGAGCGTGCTTCGTTTAGTTTGTGGTATTTCGTGTCGCTTTAATCGGTTAATGTTTTTTGGTAGTTTTAGGTAACTAATCCACACAAAAATATTATTCAGATTATTTTACGTGTTTTATTAGGTTTTAGGTACCAATCAATTTCTAGTTAAATACTTTATTTTATCTCAGTTTTTACAACGACAGTGTATGTTTTGCAGGTTATGGTTTAAAAGATTTTAGGTGAGAAAATATAGAGAAATTATATTAAAGAATTAGCTTCTTTGCGACCTTAATTTCCTTCTTTATTTTTCGAATTGTGGAAAGTGAAACATCACAGTAGTTAGCTCACGGCTTTTGTTAAGAGGCACGGATTGGCATTTTTGTTTAGCTCCAACTTCACAACACTTTACTACATTGCGTTCACCACTGTGAATAGTTTGACCACGTTTTCGAGAAACTGAATTTTGTGTTTACGGTAACAAACAGTTATATTCGTACAGTTAATCTACAAAAGGTTCCGTGATATACCGTATACGCTCTGGGTATAGTATAAGTTGTTATGTTTGTCGTACTGAAATTAAAGCAGTCGCGCATGCGCACTGATGGTGTTCCCCCTTTACCCCTCGTTCCAAACAAGGGCAAACTCGTGACTCAAGTGACTATACCTGTTTATTTATAGCAGTAACATAACCACTCATTTGATCATGGCTTAACGAAACTTATCGTCAACGATTTATTAAATTACAAACTCACTCAGATACATTGATGTCATTTTCTGCAGTTGTAACAAATTTACGTAACTGTTGAACAAATGTTTCAGCTGTCTGTGAAATTCTTGGAAATAACTGAAAAAGAAAACAGAACATACAATGGTCAGGTCTGCATCAAACAGTAGGCCTACGATTAAAAGCTATGAGAAAATATGAGTGAAGGTACAGTATTCAGATGAACTAATGTCCCCTTTCTAGCCGTGGGAGTGAGAGAATGCATAACGCTCTCACTCGCACAAGCCATACGCGACATTCCAATAACATTACTCATTGTTGTAAGCAAGCGTTTATGCATGCAGTAAGCTAACAAGCAAGATAACGACTGTAGTATGTTTTCAGATTTGGATTATAAGGGTAAAGACCTTTGGGCGCATGCGTAGTTATGCCACATATCTCCCTCTCACTTGCTCGGCTATGGGACATTAATTCATCTGATATCTGTACCTTTCATTTATGGCAAAAACCATTACTGATTTCTGTATTTACTCTTTAACCATTTCACTGCCAAACATGATTATACTCGTAGTGGGCTTACCATGCTTACACGCCAAACACGAGTTGACTCGTTTCGAAGTTTTAAATCGTATTGCCAAACACAATTTAACTCGATTGGCATTGAAAGTGTTTAAATTGCCTTCAGTAAGTATCACCAACTGTATCAACGCATTTACCGTTGACTTTTTTTCTTCTTTGACAACGAAATCAAGTACATAGTAAAGAGATATTTTCATTTCTGTGCGGCCTGTTTTGTTTGTAAACACGAAATGGCATCGATAATGACATTGATTTTTTTTTTTATTCCTCTCTGATTGTGATTTAGCCGGTAGTGATAGTGATTGTGACATGGAAGAACAATCTAGTGCAATTAAACCTCCACCTAAATGACATACAACGGTTAGACCTACTTTGGAAAGCTACCAGTAGGCTTTCAATAAATTTATTCATGTTGTTCATGATTTTAGTGATACAAATAGTGGATTAAAACTAATATAAATTTTAATAAATTTGCTACAAAGAAATAATTTTAATTGATAAAACCAGTAAAAATTAAAATGTTTAAAAACTTAAGGGGAGCAGACTGATTTTAATAAAAAATATTGTTTTTTCAAATTTACCGTATATTGATAGATCCCTATTGTTTTACCCAATTTAAATTGATATAGGCCTATAACATGACTGTCAATGCTTTTTCTGTTGAGAAAATTATGTTTTTACGTTAATGGGGTATGTAGTGTTTATTTCGATATTCATTCACGTTTTCTATTCTTGTTAATTGAGATTATTATAATAATGTTACTGCTCTAACATTACGGAGATCGCATTCACATAAAAACAATAATTTCTGAAACGCATAGGAATCAGCTGTAAAGCAAGATAAATATTGGTGTGTTTTTGTTTGGAAGTTAATTCCAATTGGCAATAGGTGTTTCTGTTACGGTATTATACTTTTACTATATCCGCATATTGTATGTTTTGACTTTAGGTACACTTATTTCAGGAACCATCCCACCTAGGAGTGTGAAATTTTGCACAATACATTTTAGTACTAAGGTGTGTATTTACTCCAGAGGTATTTCAAAAACTTTGGAGTTTTTATTTTTTGGGTGTCTTTTTCAATAAAGATAAATGAAAAAGCTCTGGTACAAATTTGTAAAAAGGTCTACTGTAGATAGGTGTGTCAAAGCTCAGCTTTGTAGCTTTAACAGTTCCTACAAAAAATCTACCTAAGCTAGTATTATAGGTAAAGTGATAATGAAAATGGTCTGCTCCCCATAAGATGCATCCAAAAAAATATTTAAGGGGACCTTGTACCATGAAAATTAAGAAAATATCGATTTTTGAATTTTGCGGTTTTTGGTTAGTTTTAACATTTTATTATTCATTGGTAATACTAATTTAGCTTAAAAACAATTTTAAATATTAAAAAAAATCCAATGTGCTGCATGGCAAAAAAGCAGTATCTTTTTAGAGTTTTTCATTTAACAAAATAAAACTGTAAAAGATTTTACAGGGAATTTTTTTTCTTATTAGGGATATTTTATGTTGTTACAGTGAGTTTATTGTTTTTACATCACTGATTTATGACATCTAAGTAGTGTTGATAAACAAATTGTGCTCGTTTACAAGATAGGTTATACAAGATAGATTTTTTTCTTTAATCTCCGTTTACCGAAAATTAACTTTTTAATGATATTTGCCCCGTTTTCTCAAAAACCGTTCATTACAAAAATTTGAAATTTTTACAGTAGTTGGTAAGTTTTACATGATAGAGGTACAAACACTGAGTTTTTTTCAACCTTGTAGATGACATAGAAAAAAATGTATATATGTTTAACGACAAAAAATTAAGACAAAATCAGAAGAGTTCGGGAAAAAATTCTGAAAAAAAAAATTGTTCAGATAAACGTTTAAAAAAAACTCTGTAATCATAAAAAGGTATCAACTATGCAAAATTTCAGGGCTGTAACCCTTATGGAAGCTGAGAAAACGGGTCATAAATTTGGCTATTTTAACATTTTTATGGGTAAGATACATGGTACAAGGTCTCCTTAAAAAAACTCGGCTCACTGGTTTAACCCACGGTTTTATAACTTGGTGACGTCATTTGCTAGTGACGGTATCTACTCATAACGGTTGGTCATGCGTGTGACCCCTACCGTCTCTTCTATTTATTGTGGTGATAAGCATACTTTTCTACTCGGTGAGTTGTGGCAATGGTAAACCACCTGACTAGTCATGGAACCGCACAGTAAAATAGGTGAGCTAGCACACCCCACACCCCGCTCCGCACACTTGAGTCAACGGCACAGAGCGTGCCATTGTACAATTGAACGATGAGTTGGGGTGAACTGTGCCAGTGAGCTAGTAGATTCTAGATTCTAATACGACAGCACTGAGCTGAGCTAAGTGAATAAACAGAGAGCGAGTCGAGCCGAGGGTGACTTTCGCTCACTCCTTCGCACACAGCACTTTGTGTTTGCGCGTGCGTCAACCTGAACGTTCATGCATCTCTTTCCACAAACAAATTTTTCTCATGTGTCTATCTTTGTTTCGTATGCCCGTGGTAAAATTGTTACAGTACAGTACAATGGTATTTTACAACCACTTGTCTCAGGGTTGTTGTAGTATAGTATGAAAGAATAATGACCCCCTCTCCGCACCCTCACAAACAGTGGCAGAGTTTGATGCGAAATGTATACTTTTGATGCAGCGTTTAAGTATAGGTAGCTGTTGCTATGATGCGACTAGAGAAAAGTGGTTTAGTCGTGGAGGGGATGTACAAGTCAGCTCTGGCGAAGAGCGTGCTGTGTGGGGAGAAACGCTCGGTGTGCTGGTGAGGTGGTCGTTGAAAATGAAAGAGGTGGTAGTAGCTCACCGCTCAGTTAACCCATTCATTCACCTTAGCCATATACATGTACATAAAATTTTACCTATTCTTATGCACTAAACTGCGCACGTATAGCTTTGCGTAAAATTGGCTACATACATGAGCAAATTCTTTAAGAGTCCAGCAAGTGCTGCAATCTATTGGGACTTTTGAAAAGTTTTAATAATTAAAAAGATAGTACTTTAGGAATATACATCATATTTTTTTAATTCCTAGTATGTGTACGTTGCAATCTGTTCAATTCAGAACAATAAGCAACCCCATGAACCAAAGAGATGAGTATGATATATGACATGTAAATGAGGTGTAGTCTTGTACAGAATCAGGCCGACAATTCCTGAGAGAGTATGGTTAATTGAACCCCAACCATCAAAGTACACCGGTAACCACTGTCCAGCATTCAAATCTGTATGAAAGTAACTACCTTTTCTAGGATTTGAACCAGGAACCTTCGTCTCCAAAAATCAGCTGTTAAACAGCTGATTTTGGCGACAACTTTACCTCTAGACCAACCCGATGGGTAAGAATAAAATAATTTATTTTAAATTCTAAGATAAAAATTTGTGACTGAATTCAAATTCAAATTCAAAAATTCGCTCTTTTGTGCGACTCGCTCATGAGCGTCACATCACTACACCTGACTCCTTGTTTTACTTAGTAGAGCCTCTACAGGTTCAAACCAGCCTTTCAACTGATCACCTGACCAACAAAACAATAGATTTGTTATAGCAAGCGTATCAAAATGGTTAATATTCCTCTCAGACAAACGGAGTTATCAGAAATGAAGAAGGCCTACTTGGATGCAAATCCTATTTCAGTCAAGTGATTAACAACATGTGGTTGTATCTGATCACCAAAGTTAAAAGTCACCGGTTGTTACAATTTATGAGTACTAAACGAAAACAAACATTTTTACTTTCTCTTGCCTATATGAATATATCTGTACCTTAGAACAAGAACAACCAATGTCAAAAAAACAGTTTTGAGAAAAGAGCAAAGAAAGATCTGGGTAAAATTTTAAACAACACCAGGAATTCCACCTAAGTCAGCTACAATGGCAGCAAAAATTAAGAAAAGTCAATCCAAAAACAACCAGTGGCAACATAGGTTCTTATTGCTAACAAACTTCATTTAGAAAATTTTTATTGCATTCATAACCAATTTTGACTTTGGTTGTTTTTGCATGAAGAAATTATGGTATCTGAGAACCAATGTTCTGTTTGGTTGTCCTAGCAATATTATTTTTCACACAGCTGACTGACATTGGTTCATGCAATATCTCATCAACTATACATAATGGACATTGGTTGTTCAAAAAGTACACAAAAAGTTACATTGATAACGTGTTTAACTCATTTTTGTAAAAGAATGACATTGGTTGTTCTTGTTCTAAGGTACAGATATTATAGGAGGGAAAGTATTGTTTTCATGTTGATTCAAACAAATCCACTCTTCACCGGATATACACGTTTTTAGACCCCCTGAACCCAAAAAACATGTTTTTAGTGATACATTGTACGAAGTTGAAACTTAAGTTACATACCACTACTGGACCTGACACGAACATTTTCATCAAAATTGGTCAACCGGAAGTAGTAGTTTATTCGTGTCATTTTTCACTTTTTTGCAATTGTCTCACAAACGGCTCCAACGGTTTTTCATAAAATCACCTCATTTACTACATTTTTTATGCTCTACAAGATAGGGTTAACACGTTCACTGCGGCCCGTGTTAAGCGATGTTATTCGCTGTGACTGAACCGTCGCCTGCCGCATTTATATGTTCCCCGCACACAGTAATGCACAAGTCCGCAGCGCTTCATATCCTCATATTCTTTCTACAACTACAATTTCTCGTGTGTATTTTCATTCAATACTTTTATTTTATATTTATACATGTATGTTTATGTATTTTACTATAGATAAATGTATTTGTTTTCATTTTAAAAATACACACGTAAAAGTATAAATACAAAACAAAATGTAAAAGTCTGAATGTACTTGGCTTTTATCACGTAAACCTATGAGAAAAAATTAAAAACTTATAGGAATAAAAGGATAATAATAGTTCTATATGGCACTCTTAGCTGAATAACTGCGGTGTGGCCAAAGGGTTTTGAAAAGTTAAAAGTAAGTACAATCAGTCCTCGACTTTCGTACGTAATCGGTTCCAAAAAACACGTACGAAAGTCGAATGTACGAAAGTCGAATCATATATTTGCATTCATTCATAAGGGTTACGTTTTGTAAAATAAAAATCGCACAAGTACACATGATTAATCTACTTATTTAATTCAAATTAAAAAACCTACAAATCAATATTGTTGATTACGAACTATTAACAAACAAAACAAAGTAATGCATAATTTTATCAATAAACGATTTAAATTAAGAAAAGTGTTCATTTTAAGAAATTTGTTACTTAAATCGGCAATGTTTCCACCTGTTTCATGACAACACAGAAAAAATACTAAAATTTAACTCACGATCATGATGATGATGTCGATGGAGACGATACATCCGTTGAAGCTTTGTTGAAAAACTGGTTTATGGTTATCTGTTTTGCCAACTTCTTCTTTTCTTCATACATCAGTCTGTAACACTGGACATCTTTTTCAATTGCTCTACGGACTAGAGAACTTCTATCAGCGTTTGCGTCATGTTCTTCTATTATGGTCAGAAAACCTTCCAAGTGCGCAAATGCTTCTCTCAATTTTTTGGACGTCAGTGATTTTAATGGTGTAGGTGCACACTTGTCTTCTGTATCTTCGTCTACTTCTTCGCAAAATTGCATAATTTTATTACTTTCTTGGATTTCTATTAGCTCTTCATTAGTCAATCCTTCTGCGCACGAAGCAATTAAATCTTCAACATCTTCAGAAGTGACGTCAAGATTTACTTCATTCATCATATTTACGATTTCATTCGTAGAATTGTCTGGAACATCTTTAAAACTTACATTGATTAATTCGGGGCATAAAGTTTTCCAGGAACCATTTAACGTACTCTGCTTGATTTCATTCCAGGCATCACCGATGTTATTAACAGCATGAAAAATGTTATAACTTTTCCAGAAATCTTTTAGTGTAGGACCGTCGTCTTTGTCAGTCGCTCGTATTGCTTGATGCATTACCTTCTTTAAATAATAGCGCTTAAAAGTCGCTAACACAGTCTGGTCCATTGGCTGAATTAGGCTGGTCGTATTTGGTGGCAGGAATTAATTTCAGAACAAATTTCTTGTAGCATCTGAGGATGCCCTGGAGCATTGTCTAATAACAGAAGGGCTTTAAATGCCAAATTGTTGTCTTGACAGTACTGTTTGACAGCTGGAACAAAATGTATAGAAAACCAGTCTTGAAAAATTGATGCGGTAACCCAAGCTCAAGAGTTCGACTTCCAGATCACTGGAAGCATTCCCTTAACTTTTCCCTTTAACGCTCTTGGATTTTCTGAATTGTAGATCAACAGAGGTTTCAATTTAAAATCTCCAGCAGCGTTACCTCCTAGAAGTAAAGTTAACCTTTCTTTTGAAACTTTATGTCCTGGTGCAACCGCCTCATCTTTCGCTAAATATGTTCGCGCCGGCATCTTCTTCCAATAAAGTGCCGTCTCATCGACGTTAAAGATTTGCTGGGAAGAATAACCATGTTCTTTAATAAAATCACTAAATGTTTGTTTAAATTCTTTTGCAGAAACATGGTCTGCACTTGCAGACTCTCCGGTTAATTTTATGTTGTGCAAGGAAGCTCTATTTTTGAACTTATCGAACCAACCTTTGCTAGCCATAAATTCGGAACTCTCAGTGCATTCGTCTCCTAATCTAGTTTTCCAGTCTTTGTACAGACTTAACGCCTTTTCTTGAATAACTGATAAGCTGATCGGAATATGTTTTTTATGTTGATCTTCAATCCAAACGCCTAATGACTTTTCCATCTCTTCCATTGCTGCACCTCGCCTCTTAGATACAATAGTTGATGAAATATTAGGCCTACCAGCCCTCTTAACGTGTTCTTTAATTTTGTCCTTTTCTTTCACTATTGAAAACACTGTTGACCGACTCAAATCGAGTGAACGGGCAATCGAAGCAAAAGATTCACCTTTTTCAGCACGATTGATGATTTCGAGTTTCGACTCCATTGTGTTCATTTTATGCCTACGATTTTTCGAATTTGTTATAGGATCGGTATTCTTTCGTTTACCACTCATTTTATTTTATTTACCACAACACTACACTCTTTTTTGTTATTTTATATTAGCAGAAAATTAAACAAAACGTGTTAATTTAAAAATAAATTAAACAGCGCTGCGTAGCATTAACTGCAGATGTCACTGACTACACGACCTCCCTTAACAGTTTACAAACACACACACTGTCTGACGATCCCACATGCTGTCGCTCAGTAAGGGCTGTTTGCAAGAGGTGGGGAGCGAATGACCTTCGGACAACGCGGGAAGAAATCACCCTATTTTTTTGCCACTGTACGAAAGTCCGAACCCACATGTACGAAGGTTGAATCGTAGGCGGCAATACGTATCGTACGAAAGTCCGAAATGTACGAAAGTAGAATGTACGAAAGTCGAGGACTGCCTGTAATATTACGGTACAGACGACAGACAGATATCGATACCTGTGACGGTTATACGATTTTTTCTTTTTTTCAACAATATTTTATTACCCTTTCTGTTCCCACGGCAGTAAGTCTTTCCGTGAACAGGTAAAAATGTAATTCCAAAAACGGGGTCACCTAAGAAAAGAATTGAATAAGCCTATTAGTATACTATTATAAGTGAATGACCCTGCCGCTTTGTGTGAATGTGCACGCCTCGTACGCTCCTAAAATTATAAGTACTAATAAAATATTTCTATAAACAATTTTTAAATTGTGCTAACATTTTAAAAAAATTAATACTTACTAGTTTCTTTAAAAAAAGTTAACTTTAGGTCTGTATGTTCGAAAAAAATAGGCCTACTTAAATTTAAAGCATTTAGGTATTACATTCGTATACTGATATTTATTTATTTAGTTGCATTTTTGCCACACTTAATATTTACTAAGTATAGTAAATGTTGCATAATTGTAAGAAAAGTAATATAATGAAATAACATTTATTAATAACAAATAAAACAGCCCGTAAAACTCGAAACATAGAAGAAAATATATCAGTTTTTAAAACTCCGCAAAAAAAAAACTGGTGACGTCTGTCCAAGAACTGATCGCTCACTACCATAGAATGAACCTTTTCCTATGACTGGGCAATAAAATAAAGACTATTCACCCTACCTAAACGTATAAAGAAACAATAACAAACTGTATAGCTTGGACGCGGATTCGCGTCGGCCAGTCACCTGGGAGTGTTTAGGCCAACGCGTATCCGCGTCGGCCGCAGTCAACGTGTTAAGCGACATGTCTGCTGAAATTCTTGGAGAGGCTGTTTTCTCCAAAAAAAATTTGTTTTTTTAAGATTCAGACTTTAATATGCACTTTAGCTCAAACATGTATACAATAAAAGTTGTAGAGAATTTAAAATCCTACAACTTTTATTTCAAACATTTTTTTGTATAACGCTTAGTTTAGCGTTAATTAGCTATTTTCTGTTTTTTTTTTCATGAAAATGAGTTAAAAATTTTGATTTTTTTATAAGATTTCAGCCTCAGTATGCATTTTATGACAAAAATGTATGTAATCAAATTTACAGGAAATTAACAGATCTACAATTTTTATTTAGAACATTTTTCTCTACAGAGCTTAATTTAGCATGAAAGAGTGATTTTTCATATTTTTAAGCTAAACTGAGGTTGATTTTCATTTTGTGTCTGCCACTCATGATTAAAGTTAGGTTATGTTTATTGAAGTTAGTTTTTTTGTTTATGTCTAATGTTTTATTACTAATGTTAGGTTATATTGTTCATAATTTGCAATGGTAAGAGAAAGTTGTGTGAGTGTTTCACACCAGATTTTTATCAAATGGTACCATTTTTACAAGTATTACCTTTTTGCAAATTTTTCCTCCAGAAAAAGTGGCTTGTAACAATTTTTTTAATTGTTCACTTTGTTTCCCTTCAATATCAAGGAGGCAGTTGTGCAGAACCACTTGTTTCACTCTATTTGCCTGCAATACAAAAAAAAAATTACTACAAAACTTTTCTTTATACAATTATTTTGGTATGAGTGTGAGTTGGGTCACATGGGCGTTTATCACAGGTTTGTCATGGGCACTCCTATCATATTCTTATGAAATAATTTATTTAATAAGATTTAGTTAATTAAGCTATTCTAGTACAAGGGAAACGTACCAACATTTATATTTTGTAAACATGATTTGTTGTTCTATTCTTAATTCCGAGAATCGTTCAATAATAACATGACATACAGGGTGTTTTATTAAGAACGCAACCCTATGTTAAAAGCCACAATCTACGGCATATTTTTATTTTCCGTACCTACTTTACAAATTATTAATTAATCTAAATTATTATTTTACAAATGAACAGCAAATTGCAATGAATTTAACCTTTTATGTTTACAGTAGATGTTCGAAGTGATTTCCAGCAACATCAATATATATTCGAATTCGTTTAATGACTTTTGCAGCAACTTTTCTTAAAGTCTGTTCACTAATGCTTGAAATCGCACTAGTAGCCTAATGTTACGAGGGTAGGCTGATAAGTAATGCACACATGCTTGTAGAAGACGAACAAAAAGAAATAGCAAGATGGGGTAAATAACAAATTAAAGTACAAATCTTAACCTACCAAATTATCTATTTATTTTTCAATATAGTCACCGTTAAGCATTACACATTTCTCCCAACGTTTAACAAGTTTTTTCATTCCGTCACTGAAAAATTCTTCCGACTTTCCTCGAACCCAGGACGCAATAGCTGCCTTCACCTCATTGTCCGAGCTGTAATGATTACCCTTAAGGTCTCTCTTCAGTAGAGGAAAAAAATAAAAATCGCAAGGCGCAAGGTCGGGAGAATACGGAGGGTGTAAAATTGGTTGAAACTTCAGGTTTCTCAGAGCCTCTCCAGTTGCACGCGAAGTGTGTGGACGAGCATTGTCGTGTTGCAAAATTATTGGCGCCAGGTTGTCTCTAACACGACAAACTCGACGTCGGAGGTGTTTCAGAGTCTGTATATACTGAGCAGAATTTACCGTTGCCCCTCGTTCCAGATAATCAGTCACATAAACTCGGCGAGCATCCCAAAACACAGTCAAAAGAATTTTTTTTGCGGACGGTTGTGTTTTGAACTTTTTCACAACAGGAGAATGTGGATGACGATATTCAGCGCTCTGCCTTTTTTCTTCGGGATCGTAATGATGAACCCATGACTCGTCCCCCGTCACAATATTCAAAAGAAAGTCGTCTCCTTCGTCACGGTAGCGCTTCAAAAGTTGTTCAATTCGCGTTGTTTAATTCTCGTTGACATAGCACCAGAACACGACGCCATACTTCCACTACTCAAAACAAACTGAATGAAAGCAACGCCTTCAAACTGCGCAGACTTGTAGAGGAGAAATAGTACTTCCACATGCCACCAGGCGCGCTACTGAAGTTTATTTAGTTGTCTTCTACAAGCATGTGTGCATTACTTATCAGCCTACCCTCGTAGTTTTTAATTCATTGATCATATGAGGGTTGTTTTTGTAAACTTCACCTTTTAAAGAACCCCATAGGAAAAAGTCTGCTGGTGTAAGATCTGGGGATCTCGGAGGCCACAAATTTTTCCATACTAAGCGGTGATTAAAAAATTCCCGTAGCATTGCTAGCATTTCATTTGCAATATGACATGTAGTGTTGTCCTGTTGAAACCAACAATTTCAGTCGTCCAAATTCAACAATGAAATGAACTGTTGGATTAAATCACTAAAAAATACACTGTCTACAGTACTGTTAAAAATTACGGCCCTATTATACGGCGGCAGGAAATTGCACACCAAACACCAAAATTTTATGTGAGTGCAATGCTTTTTATGGAAAGCATGAGGATTTGTTGCACTACATATTCTACAGTTCTGACTATTCACATAACCATCTAAATGAAACCAAGCCTCATCACTAAAATAAAAATGATCTAACAATTGAATACAATTTTCTTCAACCAAAGATCAAAACCACCGACAATATTGTAACCGTTTCTGATGTTCTGTAGCTTTCAGTTCATGAGTTACGCCAACACGATTAGGATGCAAATGTAACTTTTTCATAGAATTTCAAAACAGTAATTAATGTTAGCCCAGCTTGTGATGATTATCTTCTAAGCAATTTTTTAGGTGATTGAGTCAAACAATTTTTCAAATCTTCAAGAACTTCCGTGGTTAACTTTGTTGGCTGGCGAGGTGGTTTCTCATCGAGTACACTCCCTTCTACGGAATTTATTTATCAAACGCAATATTGACGATTTATTCGGAACGGCAGAACGGGGAAATTTCAACTGAAACTTATCTTGCACACATTTGTAAGATTTACTCGCTATGTAAGTCTCTACAATAAACACGCGTTCTTCCTTGGAAAAAACCCCATTGGTGACACTGTGATAACGAAACGACTGGTGTCACCACACTAATGCTTGACTGGAACATTTTAACTATGTTAGGTAGTTGGCCTTGAGTACACTGTTGCCAATATAGCTACCAATTGGGGAACAGAAAATTTACCGAAGTATTACTTCTATCTTCTTATAATCAGGGTTGCGTCCTTAATAAAACGCCCGTTATAATGAAATGTGTACCATATTTTCACACTTAGTACACAACAATAATGGAATAATCCTGGATTATTCCTGTTTACAAGTGATCAAGGTTACTACAAAATGTTAGTGAATTGTAAACAACTAAACACTTCTCTTTCGGACATTTCACTGTATGTCATACCCTTGTATTTCACTTCTTATTAGTTTTACTGTTTGCTATGAATATCCTATTTATAGGCTCATATTTTTTATTGTCAATACTCTTTCGAGTTTTATACAGTGTTAAAATGTTAATAATTGTTCTTGTTGTGTATTCTTAAAATGTATAAAATATTTTTACGAGCATTGTATTATTACATCGTTTTGATCTACCAAAAATTGTGAACATTTTATGTAATGTTCAAAAGTGTTACATTTGAAGATCTTCATTAAACATTGTTTTATTACGTAACTGTTCCCATGAGGTCATTCTTTGGGAGATATCCTAAGGGCGATCCAAATTGGCAAAGTTACAGAAACTCCAGTACAACTAGCAGCAGCGGTTTTGGGATAGGCCTACAGTACACTTTTTATAAATTACAATTCATTTACGATGATTATTATTATTATTATAGGTGAACCGTAGCAGGTGAAATATTTTTGAAAACCATTAAAATAGTTTCCAAGAATCGGGATAATCATGAATCTGATATTAAATTTATTGGTTTCAAGAAGATGACGAGTGAAACTTTTGCTATCAGTTGAGATCAGCTGACAGTGATGACCTTAGCTAAAGCTAAAGGGTTGGGGGGCCCAGGGGGGTTGCCCTGCTTGTGCCTGGCTCAGGCCGACTCTGTCAGTTGACCTAGAGTCTGTCTACGCTAAGATTACTCCGATGTAGGCAACCAGCAATACATGTAAGAATGTGTATTAACTAAAAACACGCACAGCATGACCAAAAACAAAATTCCATACAACACTAATTATTACATGACATATAAATAACATTATTACATATAACAATAATATTATTTATTTTATTTTATTAAACATTATTTTCCTTTGTTTGCACCACTACATATATGATAATGAACAGCCAAAACAAAACAAGATTAAATATAAACTCACCTCAGAGTACCATTCCGCGCGCGGTTATTCGGCCGAATAACCGCGCGCGGAATGGTTTATGATATAGGGAATAATTGACGTGGTCGTTGACCATTTTTTTTTTTCCGATTTTACAACCAGGGCGTTCAGGCTTCTGCAGCCCCTCCTCACCGCGACCTAAAAGATCTTTTGTGATTGCCCCTATTCCTTATTTATGCAAGACCCACACTTTCAATAAAGCGCAGGATCTGCCTAGGATCTAGTGCACTTACCTGAGAAGGTGTTAACACGTCCTTACCCATCAGCGCTCTTCTTTTGCAGCCAACCACTTTGCAACTGCATAAAATATGCTCAGCCTTCTCTTCTGCCTCATGACAGAATCTACACAGGCTCTCTTCAGCAACTCCTATCTTGGATAAATGATACCCAAGATTACAATGACCAGTCATCAGTCCCACTACCCTCCTCAAGTCCTGTCTTCCTAGTCTATTATATATCCCAGCCTTCCTGCTGGAATAGGCAATGAATTTCTTTGCCTGTTCACAGCCTGGCACCTCCTCCCAATAGGAGGTTTTAGCCTCCTCCTCCCAGGCCCTAACTATACCTCTATAATAGCCTTCACCAATTCCACAGAATGGCTCTGGGCCTATGAAGTGAGAGGCGGTCGTTGACCATAAAATTGTTTTAATGTTTTTTGTTATATATGTGTTTAGTGTCTTTTAATTCCTGATGATGTCTCCGTGAGAGGCGAAAGATCTCGAAACGATATAATACTCTGAGGTGAGTTTATATTTAATCTTGTTTTGTTTTGGCTGTTCATTATCATATGTATCTAACACTAATAGTATTCGCTCTAAGTTTAATATATTAAAAACACATTCAATTTTATTCATTTGTTAGAAAATGTTTTATAAATCGAACATTAGTTTACCATTAATAACTAAAACTTTTATTATTGTTCCTCTTACATTGTTATTTTTTGTTACATTATTTACTATTATTACATTATTATTTATGATTAGTAGGTTTTTATTATAGACTCAGTTTTATTTTATTTTTGGTCACAAGTAATATAAGACAAAAAAAATTTCAAATTTTTAAAATTATAAATTTAGTAGTAAATTTTTTTGGGTGCTTGAATTATAACAGGAGAGTAAACAATTACGATGATTCGTTGTTTATCATTTCAGACTGTTTATTCTGTATCATTAAATTTAATGTCTGTGACTAGTTAAATTCTTAGTTAAACACTTCCCCGTGTTTAAATCATTTTTAGTGTGTCATCAGTTATCTTTTGGTATTGTATCGATTCGTTTCGATTTTCTTCGTAGACTGAAGTTGAAAAATGTGGTAAACTGTGTTTTGTTAACATGGGTGAAAGTGAATGTGTTGAGTTTTTAAAACATAAAAGCAGTAAACATTAAAAAGTAGACAAAAATTGTTTCGTTAAATGAAATGGTTAAAATTAATTAAGGATTCTCTTAATGAAACTACAATAATTACAAGTAATCTGAATGGTATAATTGAAAACGCTTAAAGGATTATGTTTATTTTAGCTGGATGTAGATTGTAGATTTTTATGATTATGATGGAACGTAGAGCAAGATAATTGTCACGCGGAGAGGTAGATACATGCTAACTAGTGTAAAGCTTTTGTTTACAACGTATAGGCGCTTGCCTCGTGCGGAGTACTCTTGAGACAGTAGATAGACTATAAGGGCTTGAGCTTAATTATTTATTTAAAATAAGTTGATGGTTTTCATTGTGACGACTCAAACAGAAGTACTGAGAGAGAGTGGAAAGCAGTGCACAGATGAAGCCTATCTGTTTTATTTTAAGAACAGACTGAATGCAATTGCTAACATACCGCTCACAACTCATTCAGTGATAGATTGCTTTTACATTTCAATTCAAACTAAAAATATCCAACCATGCTTTTACAATTACTATCTTCTTCTCCTCGCGCCATTTTTGTTAGCTGGCCCCCAAACTATCAAACTTATTAACAGCTATGCCTAGTGATGTAAAATTCCCCAGCCCCAATAAATTGGGGCAAATGCACAAAATTCAAAAATGCCTCAGCATTTATGCATTTCTGAGAAATGTTGAATTTATTGTCAATGAAACACTTATATTGATTAAATCTTAATATAATTGATCAAATGTGATACGTAGATAATCTTTGTTTATCCAGTGTTCCAGTCTAATTTTTTTTTTTTTTTTTTAATTCCTAATGTGTGTATGTTGCAATCTGTTCAATTGAGAAGAATAAGCAACCCCATGACCCAATGTGATGAGGATGATGTGTATGACATGTAAATGAGGTGTAGTTTTGTACAGACTCAGGCCAACCATTCCTGAGAGAGTATGGTTAATTGAACCCCAACCATCAAAGTACATCGGTAACCACTGTCTAGCAATCAAATCTGTATAAAAGATAAGATAAAATCTGTACTAGGATTTGAACCAGGAACCTTCGTCTCCGAAAATCAGCTGTTAAACAGGTGACTCACAGCGACAACTTTACTTCTAGACCAACCCGGTGGATCAATGAACCCAGTCTAATGAACTAACTTTTATTACAATATTATAAAAACTAGTCACAAAACAAAATGGCTGCTATATCAGCAATACTGTCTGTGTATGGTAGAAGCTAGTAGTATTGTCAGTTGCCATTTTTTAATTACAAATTAAATAACCGAAAAATCACTTCTACTTTATTTTACATACATTCATACATTGGTTATTAGTTATTATTTAAAAAATTAATTGTATACAATTTGTGATGGTATTTATTTTATTAGTGCAAATAATTACAAAAAGTGGTGTATAAGTGTATTTTTTAAATTTTATAAATGCCCAAATTTTGGACGCTTATAAATGCTTTGGACAAATGGTCAGGCAATTGCCCATTTTATAAATGCCCATATCAGTAAGTGAAAGTCATAGGAACTTCACTGTTTGTTACAAGTTTTAAATACAGAATTTTCCTTTACATGGTTATAACCGACCGTTTTTAATATCATGAACGAATAAATAAATCTTCAAGTGGAGGTTGTACAATTGGATCATTTCAAGGGCTTTTTATTCCTTGGCACAATTTAAGGAGTGGACTGTAATTTGTTTGCATTTCTCACTTTTCTATTTACTGAATTCTATTTATTTTTTTATTGGTGTAACTCTATAATAAATGTGTCTTTTAATTACTGTTATTTTGCTACTAAATTTATAATTTTAAAAATTTGAAATGTTAATTGTATGTTCTTTTTTTGTTAAATAAATAGGAAGTTGGGTACAAATTATATAATAAATTAATGTATTGATGGATGTAATTTTGAAAAAAAAAATGTAAATTTGAAATGATTGTATGTAATTTTATATTATTCTTGGATTGGAAATAAATAATATTATTCCGAGTGATACATATTGTCACAGAAACTGAATTATGACAATTATTAAAGTAATTAAGAAGGATAACAGCAGCAGAAACCATATTAATGTCACCGTCACACGTTTCATTGTATACTGTGCTCCCGACCTTCAAAGCTTCCAACATACCGACAGAGGGAAACAACAATAGTTCCAACAGGGAGAAGCAACAATAGTTCCAACAGGGGGAAGCAATAGTTCCAATAGGGAGAAGCAACGATAGTTCCAATGGGGGAAGCAACGATAGTTCCAACAGGGGAAAGCAATAGTTCCAACAGGGGGAAGCAACGATAGTTCCAACAGGGGGAAGCAATAGTTCCAACAAGGGGAAACAACAATAGTTCCAACAGGGAGAAGCAACAATAGTTCCGACAGGGGGAAGCAATAGTTCTAACAGAGGGAACAACAATAGTTCCAATAGGGAGAAGCAACAATAGTTCCAATGGGGGAAGCAACGATAGTTCCAACAGGGGGAAGCACCAATAGTTCCAACAGGGGGAAGCAACAATAGTTCCAACAGGGGGAAGCAATAGTTCTAACAAGGGGAAGCAACAATAGTTCCAACAGTGGGAAGCAATAGTTTTGAAAGGGAGAAGCAACAATAGTTCCAACAGGGGGAAGCAACAATAGTTCTAACAGGGGGAAACAACAATAGTCTGACAGGAGGAAGCAACAATAGTTCTGACAGGGGGAAGCAACAATAGATCCAACAGGAGGAAGCAACTATAGTTCCGACAGGGAGAAGCAACAATAGTTCCAACAGGGGGAAGCAACAATAGTTCCGACAGGAAGAAGCAACAATAGTTCCAACAGGGGCAGTAGGCCTGTGTCGGCACTGCAGAGGTTTAGTAACCACCCCTACCACAGCACTTAGGTGACTAAATAACAGCTCTTCACTGAGTACAATTGTCACTCAACTCCATTTCAACCAGACAACTACCATTGGCACACGAGTACCAGACTCTAACCAACACCCATCGACAACCCCGCAAGAGAGAAGTTAATGCTTCCGCTTGCCGACCCAACAACGCAAGCCAATGAGCTGTCAACCGGGACTGTCACCGCCCGCTGTTGCAAGCAATGCCCACACCGGTCCTTCAACTGAGCTTTGCACCCACCAGATCCTGGCAAAGCAGCCATCAAAGCACTACTGCAACGAAAGATTATGTTCTCGCTGAATGACGCCATGCCGTGTTGCCCACTTCCTCGACCACCACTTAAATGGTCCTTTTCAGGGCCCCAAACATTTAAGGTTTCCCCACACCCCTTAATGTCACCTTGGGTTCGAATCCTGTTCAGGCACGGCATATTTTCATACGTTACAATAATCATTTCATTCTTCACTGTCTCCATTAGCAGTAATTGCAGAACAGTCAAATGTTAAACAAAAAAAACTTAATATCGCCATCCAATGACATTAATATAATGAGTTTTAAAAAACTTTTAGTATTTACCATTTTTTACTGCTTTCTTTTTCTTTTTTCTTTAACTTGTTGCGAGCACTTTCACGGTGTGCACAGCTTCATCATAAAGCTTATAGAAATTATTGTGAAGAATGCATCTTCCTTTGTCAAAGTATGAATTCAGACTCAAATTCAATTTTGAATTCATACTTTGACAAAGAAAGATGCATTCTTCACAATAATTTCTAGAAGCTTTATGATGAAGCTGTGCATACCGTGAAAGTGCTCGCAACAAGTTAAAGAAAAAAGAAAAAGAAAGCAGTAAAAAATGGTAAATATTTAACTGAATTATGTATGCTTTTGTTTGCAAGAGGTTAATTTAGTCATGTAACTTATTATTTTTTAAATAATGTTGAAAGCGGTTATTGAAGTTTTACTTACACGATGACTCTGAAATTTGTCTGAATCATCTTCCAATAGTTTTTTTATCAATGCCGGATCAGAGACTATCAGGTTAGGTGTTGGACCATCAAACGTTCTGAAATAAAACAGACAACGGTACAACGACATGTCCATCGTACAACAGTTCCATAAACTAAGTAGATTAGTAATTTTTTTAATAAAATTTCACACCAGCTGTTTTAAATTATTTCTCGTAGTCTGTCCAGTGGAATAATTTGTACAACTTTATCAGTTGGCAAAATATATTATTTTAAAAATTTTTTTGACATGAACATCGGACTACCAATAGCTACAATGACCCCCAGATATATGTGGCACTTGCTGCTAACTCCACATCAGTCCACAGATTAATAGCGACTAGTGGCCATTACCCCAAGAGACCCCCTTAACCCTTTATAGGGCAGTACTACAGGGAAAAAATATACATGTTGTAAAATGTTAAATTTTGTTTTATAGGGACTTTAATAATGTATTATTTCTAATGCCAGAACAGTAAGATATTTCTTTAGCCGTGGTAAGTATACTTACCAAGGAATGTTTATTGAAATGGGGATCGCTTAATATTATTTAGTGGGTGGTAAGAATGCTCATTGAAATACCTTGTAGCCCCCTATAGGCTATAACAGAAAAATGCGGGGAATAACTTATCTTAACTCTCTATCACCATGAATGCTTGCTTTCCCATAAACAACTGGATTGTTCTAAACAATGTACATAAGTTACAACAAAACAACATGGTAGCGTACGCTGTAATGAATCCTTACCAATATGTGGGTAGCCTACTTACCAGAGAACATCTATAAAACCATAAAATGCCAACATGGTTCAACTGCAGAGCTTATTCTTAAATAAAATCGACCTTATTGCCAGTGGTATGTGTACCTCTACCACAGACCTATAAAGGGTTAAACATAAATAATAAGGCCAATTTGACTTAACAATGTCAATAAATACACGAATGCAGTACCCTCGCAGACGTCATTAAGATAATGAAAATGTAATCACTATCCTAAGTAAAGAGAATAGAAAGCGTGGTAGAAGTAACTACAGCTGTTCACTTTGATCCAGAAATAACAAAAGAAGATCTTACAAATTCGATTCAAGGGTTCAATGAAAATGTTTAAAGTGATTAAAATGATGATGGAATTGAATTAGGCGCGAAGAGCATAAAACACAAAGACGTAATAAAATGGTGTAATACTTACTACTGTTGTATTCATTGACATTTCAATCCACTTACTACTTTTATTAGCACAAATACAAAAAAGACACAGTAGGAAAATTACTAATATTTGAATAAACCATAGTAAAATTCATTTTTAAAATGTTTATTCATTATTAAAACCGTAATAAAAGTGTTGTTTACATAAAAATAGAAAGAACTATGTGGAATTTATTCCCGCTTCCAAAACACTCCTCACTATTCCATCCTGTTCGTTTAAATATAACCCTTGATAATGTGAACAGCCGCGAATTTTATTAGTTTGGATTAATTATGCAGGGCCTCCTGTATCATATTATTGTAAAATTGATTATAGCACTGATCAAGTTTTCAATAAAAGTTTGAATTTTCTTTTTGTTCGGTTGAGAGGCCCACTTGTATTAGTGTCACCCCCTCTCCCACTAATTATGTTTTTTTTCTTTTTATTAATGCGTCCTGAAGACTCCAGGAGAAGTATACGACATGTCAGCTATAACACCTGAAATACATATAAGAATCACACAATGTATCACTACTATCAAGAAAGAAATTCTTGTACGCTTATAAAAAGTTTCACTGATCAAGTAATTTTTCAGATTATTTTTAAAGGAATTCAAATTATCACAACATTTTAAAAATTGGGGTAATTTATTCATGAATTTTCTTCTTGCATAAGTCGATTTTTGTTCAAACAATTTTGTGGAGTGATTAGCCACATAATAATCATTTCTGTTTCTTGTGTTATGATTGTGAGCATTGAAATTTTGCATAAAATTATTTTGCCTAACATACATAATCACCTCAAAAATGTAAAGACAGGGAACGGTAAGCAATTTAAGCTCCTTAAATAGTGGTGTGGATGAGGTTAGCTGGTTAGGTCCCACCAAACACACCTAATAGCTACCTTTTGAATTTTAAAAACCCTATTCATATTACCCATGCTAGAATTACAGCATACTAAGATACCATAACGGATATGAGACATAATGAGGCCATGATAAGCTGCCATTAGTAATTTTTTAACATTTAATCTGGCAATTTGTTTTAGTGCAAATACCCCAGATGATATTTTACTACAAACTTGATTGGTATAGAAGTCCCAAAACAAAAATCTATCTAGATATACTCCCAAGAACTTCACTGTGTCTACATGCTCTTAACTATTATTATGAATAAATACATCCACTTCTCTACTTTCTTTATGTTTATTTTTAAACTGCAAGTACTGACACTTTTTCCCATTACTGTTAATTAACTGTTAATAAAATTTTATTCAAGAACTGTACTACGAACTCTACATTAACATGTGTATTTACTTCAAGAGCATCTACCAGTAAACTGTTACTGATTACTGAAGTATCATCAGCAAAAAAACAAAGCTCTGCCATTAGGTGTGACTTCTGGTAGCCTATTAATGTACAAAAGAAACAGGTTTGGACCTAACGCCTGCTTTGACTTCAAGCTTTCCAGATATAACCTTTGTAAGTTTCCCCCTAACAACTCTAGTTAACTGCACACTCTGTAATCTATTAATAAGGTAAGATTGAAACCATTTTAATTCTCCATCCCTAACGCCTAATGACTCTAATGTTTTCAATAAAATTTCATGATCAACACAATTGAAAGCTTTACTCAGATCCAGAAACACTGCTAATACTTTCTCCCCGGCATCCAATATATCAACTAATTGCTCCACAAGTGAAACTATTGCAGTTTTAGTTGATCTACTTTTTTGGAAACCATGCTGATCCTCTGAGATGATTAGGTTTTCAGTCAAGAAACTGATTAACCTAACAAATACTACCTTTTCAAAAATTTTACTAATTGTGTTTAAAATACTTATGGGCCTATAATTTTCAACTAACTGGCTATCTCCATTCTTAAATATAGGCAATATTTAATCCTCCTTCAGTTTGTTTGGAAATATGCTTTGAGTGAGAAGTTAATTAAATGAAAAAGAGGAGTACGGTAATAAAATGTTTACATTCTTTAACAATTGAAATATATATTTTCTAACCACCAGAATACGGTAACGTAAAACACTTACCAATGTTTATAGCGCTTTCGTGTATCTTGTACACATCTTCAGTAAATTAACATTTATTACAAGTCAAAATTTAAAACTTCCTGCTCCTACCATGGTAGATAAGGAATAGTCGATTCTTATATTTAAAACAGTCTTGCCAACTTAATCAGTTGATTGTCGTATTCAATTTGTGTGTTCATTAATTTCTCCCTGCTATTGTATTTATAAATATAATATTTTTCCAGAATTTCAATTTCATTTTGTTTGTTATTTATTTCTAATATTTCTAGATTATTTTTTATAATCGACATATTATGTTTATTTTTTATCATGTGTTCAGTTACATTGGAGAATTTTCGATTTCCTTTTTTATAGTTAGAATAGTGTTCTGTAAACCGTTTTTTAAAAGATCTGGTGGTTTTACCTATATATATTTCATTACATTCATTACATTTAATTTTATAAATTCCACATGAATTAAATTGATAATTTTCTTTTTCTTTATCATTTACATTTGCTTTAATATTATGTTTTTGTAAAATAAATTTTATAGGAAACTGGGGTTTATATGCTATTTTGTATTTATTTTTATCGTATATATTGGTAATCTTTAACAATTATACTAGAAATCCCAGCTAACCCACATGTTTTCTTACTTTTCAAACCATCAATAACTGATTCTAATTCCTCACTTGAAACTAGGCTAAATAGGAATCGATTTACTACCTTGTTACCTTTTGGATCATAACATCCCACTGTTTCCCTAATCTGTTGTTTAAGTTTTAAAGCTACTTCCTGGTAATATTTGTTAAAATAATTACAAATTTCTACACCATTCTCAATACGTTCATTATTTTTGTTAACAATATTAGGTATGTCAGTAAAACTTTTGTTGCTAACTACACCTTGATTCTTATTTATTATTTCCCATATTGCTGAGTTTAAATTTGATGATTTATGAAGGACTTGAGCAGTTTTTTTTGCATTTAGCTCTCTGTACTTCTCTGGCATAATGTTTTTTAATAGTTTTGTACTTTTGTTTGTTAAAGGTGACTAAATGTAGGTGTAACTGGTGTGTAGCCGCTGCCAACAGACAAAGGCTGACAAAGAGATTGGTTTAGAGAGGGGTGGAGTTTGTTGTTGTTTTGCTGTCTATCAGGTATTAATCATAGACTATTAAAAAGAAAAATCACAAAATTTAGAGTAGTGAAACATATTTAATGAACAGCAAAATAAATTATATACTTAATTATAAACTTAACATTATAAACTAAACTTTGTACATCAGAAAATTATATTGTTAACACAGTATGTATTTAAATTCAGTACTGTAGCGTAGTTTTACTTAAAAAATTTGATAATATTTTTCTGGACAGGTTGTTAGCAGCGTTTGTGAGCTGCTACAAACAATACAAATTGCCACAAATTTGCACTAAAACAAATTGCCAGATTAAATGATAAAAAAATTACTAATGGCAGCTTATCATGGCCTCATTCTGTCTCATATCCGTTATGGTATTTTAGTATGGGGTAATTCTAGCATGGGTAATATAAATAGGGTTTTTAAAATTCAAAAGAAAGCTCTTAGGTGTATGGTGGGAGCTAACCAGCTAACCTCATGCAGGCCACTATTTAAGAAGCTTAAATTGCTTACAGTTCCCTCCCTCTACATTTTTGAGGTGATTATGTATGTTAGGCAAAATAATTTTATGCAGAATTTCAATGTTCACAATCATAACACGAGAAACAGGAATAATTATTATGTGGCTAATCACTCCACAAAATTGTTTGAACAAAAACCTACTTATGCAGGGAGAAAATTCACAAATAAATTACCCCAATCTTTAAAGTGTTGTGAGGATTTGAATTCCTTTAAAAAAAAATCAGAAAAATTAATTGATCAGAGAAACTTTTTATAGCATACAAGAATTTCTTTCTTGATAGTAGCGATACATTGTGTGATTCTTATATGTATTTCAGGTGTTATATCTGACGACATGTCCTATACTCCTCCTGGAGTCTCCAGGGTGCAAAAAAAAAATGGTATACCTACTGCTTGAGTCGCAGCTGCGTGTAGTAGTTGTGGAATGCAGCGAGTTGTTATAGTAGTGGGACAATGAATGAGTTAGTAGTGTTTCACAGCTGCTGCATTTGTAGTGGTAGCGTATACTAACTAGACTAGATAACATATTCTTATCATCCAGCGCATTAATTTAACAAATACCTACCGGGTTATTAACTTTGTCGAATTCATAATATTTAACTTACCATTTTATAACAAAACATGTAAATACATATGTATAAATACAAACAAGTATGTTAAATACAGAAAGTTTGAAAATGAATGTTTTGTATTAGAGTAATAGAACAATCGTTCTCCCAGCATGCATCACTCATTCATTATACCTCACCCGTACCCTTCACCCGACAACTACCAGGAGCTGGGACTCAAGCAATATTCTACTAGTGGAGTGTGCCACTATTTTATTATGACCTAGACTTGGCGTTACAGAAATGCTGATTTTAAGTTTTAATAGGCCTATTTTTTAAACTTCACCCCTAATTTGAAGGCTATTTCATGTTTACGTACCGTATTAAAAAATGTTTATTTTTTGGTTTTTTTACTACTTAATTTGTTTTTTTCTCTGAAATAGTTTCAGATAACTTGAGTTTGGTGAATAAAGCTTATGATGTACTTGTAGCGTACAGTAATTAAGTGAGACAGGCAATCAGGGCCTGTTGTGGTCTCCATTAATATAAATAATGTAAAATGTGATGACTCACCCATAAATTTTGCCATATTTCTTCACATTTTCCAAATCTTCAACTCCAAAATCCTAAAATCAGTCGACCATATTTTCATATTACAAATAAGAAACATAATACAACGTATCCATCGCATTCCATTACACGAATTGGATCATTTTAATCGCTCGCAAATCATTATTTTACAAAGCAATTGAAAAATGTTCACAGCTCAACTGACTGAATAAAATGAAAGCTACCCCAAAGGTCTGATGTGAAACTAATTGAAAGACCTTTTATACAGTTCATTTACAATCTGTTAGATACACGACTAAAGTCCATAACAGATAGGAAATGGAGGGTTAAATTATTTGCACTTGATCTGCTAGTTGCCTCTCTTATCAGATGGGGTCACCCAATTACCGTATTATTCTGAAAACAAGCCGCACCCGAATTTAAGCCGCATCGGAAAAATTATGATCAAAACTAGGAAATAAATTTCAAGTACAGTACTTGTATGTTTTTGAAAGTATTTTGTTTTTTAAGTAGAAAATACCGTACAAACAAATACACTTACTACTTAATTAGCATTTAGAAGTTTTTGTTTATTTTTTGTTCCATGCCGAACACAAGGATTCATCTACATTATAGGTGTTTTTTCCGGCTTCTTTGGTGGATGTATTTCCCGTGTTTTTACCCAAAAAGTAGCGCAGGACTTGCGATAGGTACCAATAATTCGAAATTGGTATCGCAAGTCCCGCGCTACTTTTTGGGTACTTGTAAAGACAAAGTACCCTTAACCTATAACATCACTCATGGCGATGTATAAAATACAACAAAAAACAAATGATCGGATAAAAAACAAAATGAAATATAAGAAAACTGCTACCAAACTTTATACAGTAACACCAAAACTGATTATAAAAATGACTGTACACGCACTACGTAAGGAATGCGAGCGTCACTCTCTCTCCCCCTCTCTCTCACTCCCACCCTTTCTCTCCCTCCCAACCTCTCTCTCCCCACATCTCTCCCTATCACTCTTTCTCTCTATCTCTCTCCTCCCTCTCCCCTATCTCCGCCTCCCTCCCACCCGATCTCTCTCTCCCCCCTTCTCCCCCTCACTCTCTCTTCATACCTACTTATTCTTAATAAGAAACAATTATTATTATTATTAAAGCGCGAATGCAAGCCGCAGGTCAAATTATGGAACCGATTTTTAGGAAAAAACTGCGGCTTGTATTCGGAACAATACGGTATATGACTGAACCATTTAACAACAGAAAAGGTACACGTGTAAAATACACTAGTCACAGTTATCTCCTATTTCATAATACAGTTTTGGACCCTGTGGTGAATGAAGTGAAGATGTCATTTGCAGAGTGGAAAGTAAATGATTTTCAGAGGGTCAGGAATGCTGATAAGCATACTTTTCCACTCACTGAATTGTAGCATCCGTAAACCACCTCACTACTAGTTTTACTTGTTAACCCTTTATAGGGCAATACTACGGGGGGAAATATACATATTAAAAAATGTTAAATTTTGTTTTATAGGGACTTGAATAATGTATTTCTAGTGCCAGAACGGTAAGATAGTTCTTTGTTTTATGTCAAGCCCTGGTAAGTATACTTAATGAGGAATGTTTGTTGAAATGGGAATCATATAATATTTAGTGGTAAGAATGCTTATTAAAACACCTTGTAACACCAAATAACAGAAAAATGTGGCGAATAACTTATTTTAATTTTTTATCACCATGAATGCTTGCTTTCCCGTAAAAAAAACTCAAATTTTCTAAGCACTGTACAAAAGTAACAAGAAAACAACAAGGTAGCATACGCTGGTATGAATCCTTACCACATTCGTGTAACTCACAAAGCAAATGGTCGCTGCACAGTAATTTCAATATGCGGATAGCCTACTTACCAAAGAACATCTATAAAATAATAAAATGCCAATAAGGTTCACCTGCATAGCTTATTCTTAAAAAAATCGACCTTATTGCCAGTGGTAAGTATACCCACCACAGACCTATAAAGGGTTAAGGCCTCTAGAGGTTCAAACCAGCTTTTTTACTCATCACCCAAACAACAGATACATTAACAATAAGTAACGATTAAAAGGTACACACTTGGGTCAGCATACTCCGTAACAAATTTAATAAAATTTTCTATTTTTATCTACCATTCAAATCTCTTTTCTTAGTAATTATTCGAGGAAAATGAACTAAATGGAAGGAAATGTTCAAAATAAAGTAACCCATCAGAGTATGCCTTGAATTGGTTGTATATCCAATTAATGGAACAAAATAAGAAATTATTGAGCCAATAACGGAACAGCCTCGATGGCGGTATGCCATTTTATTATACTGTCCAATTAATTAATTTTCCATTTTTTGCAATGTAAAAAATCACTTTGCAATACTTAAGGGTACCCGGAACGGAGAAAATTAAAAATTTTCACATAATCTGGTTTTTTGCACATTATTAAAATTCAGAGTTTTCTGAATCCAATGATGTATAATTTGTTGGGGTTTTTACAATTTTTAACCAAAAAAGAAATTAAAAATATGCTGAACCCTTACATTATTTTCTAAACACTATCAGTTTGCATAAACACATTTCTTTTTTTGAATGACATACATAACTCATAATTTTGTCTTTGTTTTAAAACTTTAAGTCAGCATTAGATCAGCTGTGAATGTAACAGTTGAGGAATTTCCAGATTATGATCCTGGAATGTATAAGAGGTAACTATTTTGTAGTACTTCTGATGTGTGCTCTTTTAATTTTTTCTTGTTTCTTGTAAACAGCAATTTTTGACATATAAGGAACATTTTCTCAGCCAAATGTAAACGGATTTTAATGAAATTTTTGCACAGCCTTTTATACAACAATTTGAATGTACTGAGTTAATATTACAGTAAAAAAATGTGTTTAAATATTTATTTTCCACTTAAATAGGCAAAAAATTATGCTTTTCAAAAGTGGTAATTTCAAAAATCATTTTCTTATCTTCCTAACAACATATACATATAGATGCTACTAATTCTGTGGGTGTAGAATCGCCTGAAAAGCAACCACAAAAAAATTTAACAGGATAACTGAAGTAGTTTTTGAGAAAATGTTCCTTACATTAACATTACGGAGATAGGCATTCCGGGTACCCTTAAACAGTAAAATAAGTAAATCCCCTCTCAGGTGTAAGCCTAAATATCATATTTCAGTGAGTCAACAAAATTTTATTTAGGAAAACACAAAACACACTTTTGTCATCAGTGAGAACATTATTTAAAAATAAATCTTTATAATGCATCCTGCAGTTTGAAATTATTTCTATTTTATATAACGAATTTATATAATAATTTCACTAACTTTCTTTTCAAACTGCGTCACTTTTATTTTTATTTTTACTTACATATGTTTCGGTGGATCCACTACATTTTATCATCAGAGTAAATAAAATAATTGAAACTAAAAAATTTTTTATCTCACTTATTTAAAATCTATATAAGATGATACATCTTCAGTCATTTGTATAAAACTGATTTAATTTAATTTTGTATAAATAAATTAATTTTAAATCAGTTTTATACAAATGACTGAAGATGTTTGTATCATCTTATATAGATTTTAAATAAGTGAGATAAAAATTTTTTAGTTTCAATTATTTTATTTACTCTGATGATAGTAGTGAATCCACCGAAACACGTGTAAGTAAAAATAAAAATAAAAGTGACGCAGTTTAAAAAAAAGGTTAGTGAAATTATTATACAGTAGACTCTCAAAAATCCGGATCGCGCTAGTCCGGACTCCGGATAGTCCGGACGATGATTTTTTTTTTACTTTATTTTCTGAAAATTTACAACTTTTGAATTAACAACCAGTAAAAAGTTTTCATGGGATTGGCCCGATGAACGGATCATGCGATTAGCACTATAATTTGTGTGTATGTACTTTTTAGTAATAATTGCGTATATAAAATGTATGTAAATGACATTTTTTGTCATTTTGGGCCCACAGTAGTTTGCGTCGTCGGGAGCTCTGTGTTTCAGTAAAATCTATGTTTATGATTTTACGAGGCATTTTATTTAATCCCAGAACCGTACTTTACTAAGCACTGTACCGTACTACAGTACATTTAGATTTTATTTAGTTGATCGTGTAATTACTCTATAAATTGAGACATATATGACGTTCATTGTTACATGTTTGAAATCCGTAACTTGCAAATCTTACAAAGAGTGCAATTGAATCTTATTACGGTACAGTAGCGTTAAGTTTAGTCAATGTTTGTGCTTCGTATATTGAATAATTACAGTACAGCCTACTGTAATTTATTAGGCCTACAGTGTTTTAAAGTTTTTCCAGAAGGTGCAAGCTGGATTGTGAAAAATCCATCCCGGCATTTATTATGAAATACATTCTTTAATTATTTTTGATGCAGTTCTCCAAGCTGTTCTATGCTACATTTATCTTGAATACCTTTTGTAATTTGGTTTGAATATTCTTTTTTTCTTTTCTTTTTTTTAATTCCTAATATGTGTACATTGCAATCTGTTCAATTGAGAACAATAAGCAACCCCATGACCCAACGAGATGAGGATGATGTGTATGACGTGTAAATGAGACTGTGTAGTCTTGTACAGACTCAGTTCGACCATTCCTGAGAGAGTGTGGTTAATTGAACCCCAACCATCAAAGTACACCGGTAACCACTGTCTAGCATTCAAACTCGTATAAAAGTAACTACCTTTACTAGGATTTGAACCCGGAACCTTGGTCTCCGAAAATCAGCTGTTAAACAGCCGATTTTGGTGACGACTTTACCTCTAGACCAACCCGGTGGGTTTGAATATTCTAACCTAAAATTTTTAATATTCTTTATTTAACCCTACAATACTAAGGCGTCGTCTGGCAGACGACGCGCCATTACCGAAATCACTCCCCACCAATTTCCCTATGATATTTTTTCCTCAAACTTCGTCTACCTTCAGTGCGTGACCAGCTAGCTAAGGGAGCGTGTTGGTTACCGTGTGCGCAGTTTCTGTATACTTGGTTCGTACATAGTTATAGTTCGCGTCGTCTGTTGGACTACGCCTTAGTAACCACGCAACTTCTAGTTCGTCAGTCGTCGAAGAAACTATGCGTTAGTTTTTGCGTACTTTTAATAAAAATGTACTTTTATTGTCAACTTGCCACGAGAAACCTACCATTAATAATCATAGCAAAAAACCAGACATTATAGAGAGTTATAATGCTACTAAGGGTGCCGTCGATGCGTTGGACCAAATGTGCAACAATACATCCTGTAGTCGCAAGACGAGGAGGTGGCCATTGTGTATTTTTATAACATTATAAATATCACAATGGTTAATTCCTATGTACTGTATGTTGCAAATTGTGTAAAAGTAAACAAAACCCCAGTAAGTAGAAGGAAATTCTTAAAGGAGGTACATCATGACTTGGTCAAGCCGCTGTTAGAAGATAGAGTCCAAAAGACAAATTTACCAAGGGATCTGCGGCAAACAATCTCATCTATCCTCAAGATTGATGTTCCCAATCCACTTCCAATACCTCGTGAGCAACAAGAAAGAAAGATCTGTGCATTCTGCCCTCCTAAGAAGAGACGGATGACAAGATTTTTTTGCGGCCGCTGTTCGAAGGCTATGTGTGGTGAGCACCAAGCAAACTTATGCTGTGAATGCCAATAGAACTAACATTTAGGCCGAAAACGATGCAAATACACTGTGTAAGTCCTATTAAATATGTTTGAAATAATAAAGTTATATTTTCATTGTAAAATTTGTTATTTTTTCTTTTTTTTGAAAAGTAGTCTGTCAGACGACGCCTTAGTAACCATGTTTGGTATAGACCACCTTAGTAGTCTAGGGTTAAGCTGAATGTTGGTAAAAAGCATTAAACCCCTGGGAAACCCACTTCGGAATGTTTTTTTTAATTGAAGGGAACTTTTACAGGGTGAATGTGCCACGAACATGTTTACAAGCTGTATTGACAATGAAGTTATTAGCTGTGTTACCTTTTTCCATGCTCCTTTCCAAGTACCAAAAGGGAATGACGGCTTTGGTCCTGTGATTCCTTGTTTTTCAAAATAGTTGAAATTCCTGGATACGTATCTGAAAGCAAATACCCAGTGTCCATAAATCTCAACTTACTACATTACATAAATAGGTGTTTACCTCACAGAAAAATCTAGTGTGAATTCTTTCTACTGGTACTGTCGTATTTTGTATAAGTTTCAATTAAACTATATAAACTATATAATAATAAATTAAACTATATAAACTATATAATAATAAATTAAACTATATAAACTATATAATAATAAATTAAACTATATAATTAAACTATATAAACTATATAATAATAAATTAAACTATATAATTAAACTATATAAACTATATAATAATAAATTAAACAATATAATTAAACTATATACACTACAGCAAGTTTCATCAGATAAGCAACGAACAGTTTTTGTAACTTGGATGGATCATACTAACTTCAATCACAATTTCAATCCACTTATGTTTTGACGTGCTGCACGGTTCCATGGGATGGGATGGGATGGGATGGGTTCCATGGGATAGAGAATAAACCAAGCGTTGCACAAAAAAATCCGCTAAAATTAAAAATGTTAGTTTTTTTAATGTTCTACAACTATAATTATAACACTTTTGTTGTAAAATGCATACTAATGCTGGAATGTTAAAAACCCCATTTTTACAGATTTTGATGGGGAAAAAACAGAAAATCACTAAAATAAAAGAAAAATACCACTAAAAAGCGTTCAAAAAAATGTTTGAAATAAAAGTTTTAGGTTTTTAAATTTTTTACAACTTTGGTTTATAAAATGTTGCCCTAAATGCACATTAAGCTACAATCTAAAAAAAATTCCAAAAATTTCAGCAAGCATGGCGCTTATCCTAGCTTGTAGAGCATAAAATGTAATGAATGAGGCAATTTTTCAAAAAATCGTAGTAGCCGTTTTTGAGAAAATTACAAAAAAGTGAAAAATCACATGAATAAACTACTACTTCCAGTTGACCGATTTTGATGAAAATGTTCATGTTGGGTCATCTAGTGCTATCTAACTTAAGTTTCAAGTTTCAACTTTGTACAATAAAATACTTCGTTCTTGAAATATTTTGTTCAGACGCACGCATACACACACACACGGACCAATCGCTAAAAACATGTTTTGGGTGTTTTCTGTTATTCCCCCCTCCCCAGCATAATGTTTCACATTTTGTGGATATTTCGTATGTACAACTATAGAACTGTATGTACAACTATACATAGCGGTAATTAGCGATTTTCTGTTTTTTTCTCACGAAAACGTGTAAAAAAAATCGATTTTTTTAAAGATTTCGGCCTTAGTATGCATTTTACGACAAAAGTGTATACAATCAAATTTATAGAAAATTAAAAGATCTACAACTTTTGTATAAAGAATTTTTCTCTTCAGAACCTAGTTTAGCGTGAAAGAGTGATTTTCCGTATTTTTAAGCCAAACTGAAGTTGATTTTCATAATGTGTTTTTCACTCATGATTAAAATAAGGAGGTTATGTTTATTGAGGTTAGTTTTTTGTTTATTTCTAATGTTTTATTACTAATTTTAGGGTACATTGGTCATTATTTGCATTGGTAAGAGAAAGTTGTGTGAGTGTTTAACACCAGATTTTTGTTCTTAAATTGAACAGATTGCAACGGACACACATTACCATTCAAATAAATATACGTAATAAAAGGTAAATGAATAATATTTTCGTATCGTGTAAAATAGGAGAGTATGCCTGGCCATTTGTGTTGCAGTGCAGTCTGCAGTCTGCAGTCGGACATTCGGAGATGTACGCACGCCAACGCCTACTCCACGGAGAATGAGCAACCGATAAAAAGAATTATAAAAAAAATAAAAAAAAAATTTTTAAGAAACGCTATTATTTAACAATGATTCAAATAAAAAATGAACTAAAAAGAAAAAATAAAGAAAATTACAAAAAAAATTACAGACATTACTGTTACAAATAAAAGCGTGGCGCATTTTTATTGTAAAATATTCGTTGTATAAAAATGCGCCACGCTTTTATTTGTAACAGTAATGTCTGTAATTTTTTTTGTAATTTTCTTTATTTTTTCTTTTTAGTTCATTTTTTATTTGAATCATTGTTAAATAATAGCGTTTCTTAAAAAAATTTTTTTATTTTTTTTAATTTTTTTTATAATTCTTTTTCTGTGATTTTTTGTAATTTTTTTTTGTAAATTTTTTTTATTTTTTTCTTTTTAGTTACTTTTTTTAAGTAATTGTTAAATTAAAGCGTTTTTTAAATTTTTTTAATTTTTTTTGAAAAAAAATTTTTTCAAAATTTTTTTTTGAAATTTTTTTGTAATTTTTTTTTACAAACACCTATTGTCATCGAAGATAAACAAGTGTGCAAAGTTTGATTCATATTGATACGGTAGAAGTATTAAAATTTTAAGTTGCAAGATTTGATGGATCCAAGAGTAAGTTATTTTGTAATAATAAAAGCGTTTAAAAAAAAATTTTTTGTAAATTTTTTTTTATGACAGCGTATTGTCATCGAAGATAAACAAGTGTGCAAAGTTTCATTCATATTGATACAGTAGAAGTATTAAAATTTTTAGTTGCAAGATTTGATGGATCCAAGAGTAAGTTAAAAAAAAAAAAAAAAAAAATTTTTTTTGTAAATTTTTTTTTATGACAGCGTATTGTCATCGAAGATAAACAAGTGTGCAAAGTTTGATTCATATTGATACGGTAGAAGTATTAAAATTTTAAGTTGCAAGATTTGATGCTTCCAAGAGTAAGTTAAATAAAAGCGTTTAAAAATAAAAACAACTTCAAGGCGACAGCAAACACTAACACAACTCGGTGACATGACATCATACTCGATCATAAAACTATTTCACTCGTTTCCTGGAAACCATTCACTCTTGCCGTTCCACTCAACAATATTCCCGTTGTCATTATTACCGTAGTTACTATATTATAGCTTGCCCAGCACGCGGAAAATAGTGTAATCAATTTAACAAAAATCTGGTGTGAAACACTCACACAACTTTCTCTTGCCAATGCAAATAATTAATAATAAACCTAACATTATTAATAAAATATTAAAAATAAACAAAACACTAACCTCAAAAACATAACCTTATTTTAATCATGAGTGAATGACGCAAAATGAAAATCGAACTCGATTTGGCTTAAAAAAAAACGGAAAATCACACTTTCACGCTAAACTAGGCCTTGTAGAGAAAAATTCTCTAAATAAAAGTAGTAGATTTCTTAATTTTCTATAAATTTTATTATATACACTTTTGTCGTAAAGTGCATACTAAGGCCGAAATCTTAAAAAAATCGATTTTTCACACGTTTTCGTGAGAAAAAACAGAAAATTGCTAATTACCGCTAAACTAAGCGTTATACAAAAAAATGTTTGAAATAAAAGTTGTAAAATTTTTAATTCTCTACAACTTTTATTATATAAACTTTTGCGCTAAATTGCATATTAAAGCCGTAATCTTAAAAAAACTTTGTTTTTACGTGAAAACAGCCTCACCAAGAATTTCAGCAAACATGGCGCCTACCCTATCTTGTAGAGCATAAAAAAATGTAGTAAACCAGGCGATTTTTAAAAAAATCGTACGACCAGTTTTTGAGCAAATCGTAAAAAAGTGAAAAATTATACGAATAAACTACTACTTCCGGTTGACCGATTTTGATGAAAATGTTCGTGTCGGGTCCGGTAGTGGTCTGCAACTTAAGTTTTAAGTTTCAAGTTCGTACGATGTTCCGTTCTTGAGATATTTTGTATATATATATACACACACACACACACACACACACACACACACACACACACACACACACACGCACACACACACACACGCACACACACACACACACACACACAGAGAGAGAGAGAGAGAGAGAGAGAGACAGACAGACACAAACACACACACAGACCAATCGCTGAAAACATGTTTTTGGGTTCAGGGGGTCTGAAAACGTATAGCTGCTAGATCGACTGTATACTGCAACGCACTCACAAACACACACGCCCACACATACATACAACCAGGGGGGGGGGGAATTTTCGGGGGGGGCTATCTTGTTTTTATGTAGCCCTTACTACATAATTTGTAATACATAGTTTGTAATTGAGTCATTGAAAAGTGCTCTTTTATGGTGTATTGCTGTAACCACAATTTTAATTCATAGAGAAATTTTCAAGGTGGTGACTGGATGCGATTGGCTTTTCACTACTGACACTGATTGTTATCCTAATACTATTTAAAAATAGATACTTTCTAATTGACTCATTTTTATACTAAAATAATTATTGTTAATTGATAGGTACGAGTATTGGGATTCAGTTTTGTTAGAAATAATAGCTTACAGAAAATATTAAACTAAGTTTTCCTAGTATTTCGGGGGGGGGGCCATGGCCCCCATGGCCCCTTCCCTGAAACCGCCCCTGCATACAACGTTTTTATAATTTTCCCCGCGTACGTCTCTGTACATCATGAAACCCCTTCATATACTTCAACAGCAATATGTACACGCACACACACACACACACACACTCACACGCGCGCGCGCACACACACACACACACAAACATACACGCGCGCGCGCGCACACACACACACACACACACACACATATTTATGAAAGTCTTCATTAGGGCCCTTAGGGTTATCATTTTTGAAAATTTAAAAAGACATTGTAGCTGTTAATTACTATTATTATTAGCTATTATTTGCGTATATTCCCCTTAAGGAAAGCGCTGAAAACACAAAAATCTAGCTCTTGGTGGTGGCTCTTTTCCTCTTTTTAGCTTCCCAAAAACCTTTCATCCTCTCACTTTGCGCCTTCTTCTCTTCGTCTATCCATTTTCGCCCACTTCTTTTGGCTTGTGATCTGAACTGAATTTCCTGGTTTCTGATTTTTTCTCTACAAATTTTGTGGTTGTGAATGTCTTCCATTGTGATGCATAATTTTTGCAGGTCTTCCATAGTTTCTTTGTACCAAGTGGTGCCCAACTTTGAAGTGGAAATTATGTTTAATATTCTTTTTGCCAGTCTGATGTCATTCATTCTGGCTATGTGTATAAAACAACCTCACTCTGCGTTTTCTGATGAAGGTCGTGATGGTTTCAGTGTGCCTGTAGTTTATAGTTCTTCTGTGGGTCTTGTTTGCCAGACGTTTTCTCTGAAAACTGCACCGTGTATTTTTCTCAGAATTTTCCTTTCTTGCTTTTCAATGTCTTTAATTTTTGCCATTCCCCTGGTACTTGTGGTTTCTGAGGGTTCTGGTAAGACCACCGTATTGTAGTGTCGTAACTTTGTTAATATATATATATATTTTTTTAACTTTATTTTAAAAAAAATTAACTACAACTGTGTAACAATTTAACACAACCAGTATTTATAACGTCAATAGTTTTATATAATTGTGTTGGCGTCACTTGTGTAAGGAAGTCGCCCAGCGGCAACCCCTCAAGACGATTCACAAAACGTCTCTATTCCATTTCCTTTTCAGTCTTCCAGGTGGGTTGTGTGGTCGGTGAGGACCGGACAATGACTGAATTTGTGGATTTGCACCGTTTTCCACCGTTTCAATGTTAAGGTCTCTATTTAATGTTTTGTTACTAACGTATGTTGGACAGCCTGTGATGATGCGTAAAGTTTTGTTCTGGAATGTCTGAATACGTTTTATGTTAGATACCTTAGCTATTCCGTAGATCACTGAACCGTATATATATATATATATATAAACAGATAGGGCTTGAGAGAGTGAAAATTGCTACCAAGTAGACTTTAAAGCGACAATGGTAGGTTAGAATGAGAATGACGCACAGCCTATTAATACATAGTTTTCTTAATATGGATATAACATGAGACTTGTGGTGATTGGTGATGTGTTCAGAAGAGACGACAGAAAGGTAAGTTAAGGTGCAGCTGCACCACAACAGCATCCTATTTAGTTGGAGTCCACCGTGACTACTGGTACGTGAGAAGGTGATTGTGTGTGTGTGTGTGTGTGTGTGTGTGTGTGTGTGCGCGCGCGCGCGCGTGTGTGTGTATGGGTGTAAAAGCGCCTCCGCATCGTTCTACATCTATCAAAAGATTGGACCATGTCTGTTGTTAGTTGCCGCGACGCGACGTTACAGTTCTTTAGTTGGAATAAAAGCTATGACCTTCGACTGTGAGGACGCTCGCAGGGGACAATATTGGGACCTTTTCCGTTATTTCACATCACACCGTCTGTAACCTTAAAGTCACCTCGTGTAAACGCACCTTTATTGTTATGACTGATGACTCCCACTCACTATAATTAAAATTGTAGATTTTTTTTTTAATTTAGGTATTTATTTAACGTCGCATCAACTACAACGGTCATTAGCGACGACGTTGGGATGTAACTATTGTACAATGAAAGATGAAATGATTTTTGTAACGTATGAAAATATGCCGTGCCTGAGTGGGATTCGAACCCAGGACCGGACGATGAAAGGCGAGCACGTTACCAACTGCGCCAATGTGGCCGGCATTGTAGATATTGTTTACATGTTTATTAATACACATCAATTAGTTGTTTTCTTTGCACGTGTTCTCTTCAATACATAATGAATCTTTTGGAATTGTAATTTTTCTGTACTTTTTTTAAATAATATGTGTTATTTTCTGTATTTTTAAATTTTAATGTTTTGTAATCGTTTGATCTTAATCATATTTGTAATTTTTCTGTATTTTTTAATAAATTGTGTTATTTTCTTTATTTAAACATTTTAATGGTTTGTAATTGTTTGATCTGAATTGTTTTGTAATTTAGAATTTGTAAATTCCAAAATTTGTTAAATTTGTTTTTTTTTAAATTAATAATTTTTTTTTTAAATTTGTAAATTTAATTTGGAAGCTTGTAAATAATTTGTGAAACTTGTAAAAGAATGAAGGAAAAAACAACCAAAATATAATGAAAATGAAAGAATCAAGCGATTGCTAATGGAAGAGTAGAGAGCAAGTGCACATGCAGGCAGTTGCTGGGTCCAACAGTAAAGGTCCATTCACACGATATTTTGATGACGTGAAATAACGGAAAAGGTCCCAATATTGTCCACCGGGTGTATTTAAAACAATTGGTCACCGATTAATCTCTTGTTTACTGTGACACACGTCCTCTTATCTAACTTCTTCTTAAGGCGTGCATTGAACTTGGTTCTGATAAATAATTAGCCTGTGTTTGAATTCAGTAAAAGAAGCATGCAAACCATTATTTCACTTCCTTTTTTGCATTTATACTAAACGTTTTGCGTTGACGCGTTTCATTTTGTTTTCTGTTTTACAGTTTTTTTTTTGTAAAAGTAAGCGCCGTAGTTACAAAAAATAAAATGGAAACACAAGCTGTTAGGTCCAAACTTGTTAAAAAAGTACATAGTCAGGCGCTAGAAATTTTTAAAATGTAAATGGATTTATGAAAAAAGAATCGGAACATTACAAACAATATGGTGAATTTGTTATGTCTGTTCATATCAGTGTGATAACAAAACAGCGGCAGCTTGTGGAGTTTCTGGGGCTACTGTTAAAAATATCCGCAAATAAATCAAGAATTTATTTCTGGTAAAGGAGAGGCGTCTTTTCGAACTTCAGTTAAGAAAAAGAGGAAGCGCCCAGTGACTGAGATAGACGACTTTGTAAGTGTTTTATTAGGCGGGTAGTACACAAATTTTACCAAAGTGGAAAAATATTACCTACTACAATTAAAGCAACATTAAAAATGACATTGATTTTGAAATTTAATATTAATTTTATACAATTATTTTAGATTTGCACGATAAAAATATTAATCATAAAGTAAGGCAATTAATATGTAGGTAGTATCGTAATATGATATGAGCAATAATAAATGTACATGTATTGTAGGTAGTAATGTATTGCCAAATACTGTATTGACTCTCTTTGTCACCCATTAGTTTCCAGCCATAGCTACCGTTTCGCCAAACGTACTGTAACCAGCTACAAGTCAATCACGTCACCTTTTCTCCTTTACTAGCGTCGTGCATTTGGACCATCAGTTTTTACTTCTTGCTTCACGTTAGGCCTACATTTATTCATAGTTTATACATTTTTTGAAAATTTAAAATTTTAGGCTCAGATATGCTCGAACACGTGTTTTTAAGATGCACCTATATTTTTAAAAACATATTTTGGGTGTTTTCTGTTATCCCCTCCCCCCAGCATAATTTTTTTTCATATTTTGTGGCTATTTCATATGTTGGTTTTCTTACAGTATTTTTAATGATAAAAACGGGAAAAATATTTAAAAAAAATCTCGTAACTGTCACCGGGACCCCCGTTCTAATTAATCATTTACTGTGTTGCCGGCTTTCAATACTTCTTCCGGCCTTTGTCGGCGCACCGACAAACCTTTCGGCTCCGCACCGACAGAGGCCTTTTTTCATCAAGGCCGAGCCAGTAGCCGCCCTCTACCACAGCGCTCTCGGCGACTATATAAAAAGCGCTGCACTAGCCGAGCGATTGAATTCCGATCAAGACACCGAGGGATTGACTTCGAACCACACAACAGACAAGACGACCACCACGGCACACGGCTGCCGGACTCCAGCGAAGGCTAATCGACGACCCCGCAAGAGAGAAGATGATGCTTCCGCTCGCCGACCCGTCACCGTAAGCCGTCGACCGGACCGTCATCACCCAAAGCGGTCCCTCGACTGAGCCTTACGCTCACCGGACCCAAAGAAGCAGCCATCGACGCACTACTGCGAGGGAAGAAGATGACGTCTCCGCTGAACGACGACACGCCGTGTCGCCCAGCGCCTCCGATCGCCACGACGACTACCGCTTAAACGGCCCTTTTCAGGGCCACCAAACAAATAAGGTTTGCCACTTAATATCACCATCCGGTGGCATAACAATAATTTTCAAGTTAACCCTTTAACCATTTTATTGATAATTTTTAAATTATTTAATTATTTTAAATTAATTTAATGATTAATTAATTTAAGGATGGCATTTACTCAATGAGTTCATATTTGATTATCAAATGCAGTAACAATATTGAGAAAAAGCAATCTATTTACCATACCTATAGGTATTTAACCTTAACTTGAAGAATATTGGTTTAGGATTTTTTCCAATATTTTATCTTTTAAAATACTGTAAAGTTCTATACGAAATATTCACAAAATGTCAAAAATTATGCACTGGGGAGTGGATAACAGAAAAGACCCCAGGGGCGGTTTCAGGGAAGGGGCCATGGGGGCCATGGCTCCCCCCCCCGAAATACTAGGCAAACTTAGTTTAATATTTTCTATAAGCTATTATTTCTAATAAAACTGAATCCCAATACTCGTACCTATCAACTAACAATAATAATTATTTTAGTATTAAAATGAGTGAAACAGAAAGTATCTATTTTTAAATAGTATTAAGATAACAATCAGTGTCGGTAGTCAAAAGCCACTCGCATCCAGTCAGCACCTTCATTTTTCAAGATTTTCTTGATTTACAAGGACTTTAACGTAGCGAAAATTTCTCAATGAATTAAAACTGTGGTTACAGCAATACAGCATAAAAGAGGACTTTTCAATGACTCAATTACAAACAGTAAGAGCTACATAAAAACAAGATAGCCCCCCCCCGCCGAAAATCAGCCCTGGAACCGCCCCTGAAAGACCCCATGTTTTTGCGCATTTCTTACAGTTTACTAGTTAACGTATCATGATTTTCACAAGCATGTTGGCCTACCATAAATATTGAACTTCTCTGAAAACGATCGGTGCTATTACAGTGATCGCTTAGGCTACTAAATGACTGTAGGCTACTAATTAAGCAGTAGGACTACTAAATTGTTTCAACAAAAACTACTTAAGGGTAGTGTGTGTATGGCTATCCTAATCAATGTTAATGTTTGTACCTTTTTCTCACCAACCACTACACCTAGAGCTACAACTTTTTTTTTGTATTTAAGGCCACTCTTTGGTGCATAATTAGAACGTTGTTGTTGTTTAGGTCATCAGCCAAAAGGCTAGTTTGAACCGCTAGACGTTTTACTAAGTAAAACGAGGAGTGAGGTGGTTTACCACTGCCTTCCTCACTGAGTGGAAAAGCACGCTTATCAGCATGCCGGGCCCACTCTGCAAATGACACCTTCACTTCATTCACCACATGGTCCACCTGTATAATGATGAAATTCATTACTTTCAGAGGAGATAACTCTGATTAGTGTCACAGTACACCACTACCTCTTCTGTTCTTAAATGATTCAGTCATTTAATTGGCTGATCATGTGATAAGAAACAGAACTATTTACTTTAGCCCTGCAACGAACAGATTGAGTGTAAATAATTTGACACTCCACCTGTCTGTTAGGAGCAAAATTAGAACGTGTAGCATTTAATTCTGGTAAGAATTTTGATTTTCACAATTTTTTTCTAAAGAGACCATTTTTTCATCGAAAAATCACCGAAAAAATTTTTTTTCTCCCACAATTTTCAATATTTTTTAAAACGGCACATTCAATAAATAGAACTGGACGATTAACATACTCCTTAAAAATTCAGTCTTGTACCTTTTGTGGAAGCTGAGGAAAAGATACATAAAGTTCTAAAAATGACGTTTCGAGATATTCGCGTTTAAAGTTTGAGAAACAAAAACAAGAGTGTAAATAAAGACAGACTACAAACAAAAATAGTGCAGGTTATAAATTTTTAGGTTACACTGCCAACCTGTGGGTAAATAAAAGAGAGACGGCAATGTTAAAACAATCGTATAATAAATCACAGTAAAATAATAATCGAAAGGGAAAATTATTTCGTAAAATTTCGTGACGGCAAAATCAGCTTAAACATAAAAAAAAATTAAAAAGAAATTAGCCGGCCGCATTGGCGTACTTGGTAACGTGCTCGCCTCTCATCATGCGGTCCTGGGTTCGAATCCCACTCAGGCAAGGCATATTTTTATACGATCCAAAAAAAATCATTTCATCCTCCATTACATAAAGTTACACCCCAACGTCGTCGCTAATGACCATTGCAGTTGACGAGACGTTAAATAAACAAAAGAAAAAAAATCTGGTGTGAAACACTCACACAACTTTCTCTTGCCAATGCTAATAATTAACAATAAACCTAACATTAATATAAATTAATAAATTAACATTAATAAATTAATAAAACATAAGAAATAAACAAAAAACTAACCTCAAAAAATATAACCTAATTTTAATCATGAGTGAAAGACGCAGTATGAAAATCAACCTCAGTTCGGCTTAAAAATACGGAAAATCACTCTTTCACGCTAAACTAGGCTCTGTAGTGAAAAATGCTTTAAATAAAAGTTGTAGATCTTTTTATTTACTATAAAATTTATTACATATCTTTTTGTCGTAAAATGCATTCTAAGGCCGAAATCTTAAAAAAATCGATTTTTCACACGTTTTCGTGAGAAAAAATCAGAAAATTGCTAATTACTGCTAAACTAAGTGTTATACAAAAAAATGTTTAAAATAAAAGTTGTAGGACTTCAAATTCTCCACAACTTTTATTATATAAATTTTTGCGCTAAATTGTATATTAAAGCCGTAATCTTAAAACAACTATGTTTTTACGTGAAAACAGCCTCACCAAGAAATTCAGGAAACATGACGCCTACCCTATCTTGTAGAGAATAAAACATTGAGTAAACCAGGCGATTTTAAAAAAATCGCAGGACCAGTTTTTGAGAAAATCGCAAAAAGTGAAAAATTACACGAATAAACTACTACTTCCGGTTGACCGATTTTGATGAAAATGTTCGTGTCGGGTCTGGTGGTATCTAACTTAAGTTTCAAGTTTCAAGTTCGTACGTTGTTCCATTCTTAAAATATTCTGTTCACACACTCACACGCACGCACGCGCGCGCGCGCGCGCACACACACACACACACGCACAGACCAATCGCTAAAAACATGTTTTTTGGGTTCAGGGGGTCTGAAAACGTGTAGATCCGGTGAAAACTCGATTTCGAAAAATCGACATGAAAACAATAATTTCATTCTTATATATTCATATAGGCAAGAGAAAGTAATATATTAATAAAATATTTTCTAGTTGGCATAGCAACATGGTTCAAACGCCATTTTTAAGCGCACATTTCAAACTATATATTTAGCAAAAAAAAATAAATAAATAAACGAAAAATCGATAGTTTTATTATTTTTTATTCTACACTCCCCTTAAGCCTACTAACTGTTTGAGTAGAAAATACATCAACAAATGAATGCAATCTTTAAAAAGTTGTGTTAATTTAATTGAAAGTTGCGTAGGGTACATTTGTTTTAAAAAATACTTGATAGATGAAACATTTTACATTAATTTGTAAATATTTTTTTGGTTGAAATATAAATGAAATTGAAAGTGAAGGGTGAAGCGATTAGCGAATAGCAGCTGTGACAAATGAATCGAACCAAGACTGTCTAATAGACGTAGGCCTATTCCTACTTTCATCTCGGCATCTCCTACACCCCCTTAAAGGAGTCTCCTGGATGCACGACTCGTACGACTTTCTCTTGCCAATTTAAATAATAACAAATATATCCTTTGTTTAATCTTTTTTTTTTTTTTTTTTTTTTTGGTTTAACGTCCGACTGTTCTGCAATTACTGCTAATGCAGACGGTGAAGGATGAAATGATTATTTTGTAACGTATGAAAAGATGCCGTGCCTGAATGGGATTCGAACCCAAGACCGCATGATGAGAGGCGAGCACGTTACCAACTGCGCCAATGCGACCGGTTTGTTTAATCGTGAGTAAACAATGTAAAATGAAAAACATAATCTAATTTTAATCACGAGTGAATGACAAAATGAAAATCAACCTCTGTACAACTTAAAAATATGGAAAATCAGTAATTGCCTCTAAACTAGGCTCTGCAGAGAAAAATGCTCTAAATAAAAGTAACATCTGTCACCACCACCACCCCTTCTAATTAATCATTTACTGTGTTGCCGGCCTTCAATAGTTCTCCCGGCCTTTGTCGGCGCACTAACAAACCTTTCGGCTGCGCACCGACAGAGGCCTTTGTCATCAAGGCCGAGCCAGTAGCCGTCCTCTACCACAGAGCTGAAATTTTTATGGAGTATGTTAATCTTCCAGTTATATTAATTAAATGTGCCAGTTTGGAAAATATTGAAAATTTTGGGAGAAAATTTTTTTTCGGTAATTTTCCGATGAAAAAAATGGTCACTTTTTTTAAAAAATTGTAAAAAATCATAATTTTTATCAGAATTAAATGATACACATTCGAATTATGTACCTAAGAGTGGCTTTTCATACAAAAAAATTGTAGCTTTAGCCTGTAGTGGTTGCTAAGAAAAAGTTCAAACATTAACATTGCTTAAACCCACCGGATTGGTTTAAAGGTAAAGTCGTCGCCAAAATCAGCTGTTTAACAGCTGATTTTCGGAGACAAAGGTTCCTGGTTTAAATCCTAGAAAAGGTAGTTACTTTTATTCGGATTTGAATGCTAGACAGTGGTTACTGGTGTACTTTGATGGTTGGGGTTCAATTATCCATACTCTCTCAGTCTGTACAAGACTACACCTCATTTACATGTCATACACATCATCCTCATCTCATTGGCTCATGGGGTTGCTTATTGTTCTAAATTGAACAGATTGCAATGTGCACAAATTAGGGTTTACAAAAAAAACATTGCTTAGGATAGGGATCCATACTCCCCTTAACCCTTTATAGGGCAGTACTACGGGGAAAAATAAAAAAGTAAAATGTTAAATTTTGCTTTGTAGGGACTTGAATAATGTATTTCTAGTGCCAGAACTAAGTTATTTCTTTTTTGTTGATATTAAGGCCGTGGTAAGTACATTTACCAAGGAACGTTTATTGAAATGGGAATGACATAATATTTAGTGGTAAGAATGCTTATTAAAACAACTTGTAGTACCTACTATATAACCAAAAATTTATAGAATAGTTTATCTTAACTTTATATTAGCATGAATGCTTGCTTTTCCGTAAAAAACTTGAATTTTTTGAGCACTGTACAAAAGAAACAACAAAACAACACGGTAGCATACGCTGATATGAATCCTTACCACAGTCATGCAACTCTCGAAGCAAATGATCGTTCCGCGCTAATTTCAAAATTTGGATAGCCTACTTACCAGCAAACATCTATACAACCACCTCTCATCATGCGGTCTTGGGTTCGAATCCCATTCAGCACGGCATATTTTCATACGTTACAAAAAAAATCATTTCATCATTCACCGTCTGCATTAGCAGTAATTGCAGAACAGTCAGACGTTAAACAAAAAAATTAAAAAAAAATAACATGCAAAAATAACGTTACAAAATATCATTTCATCCTTCACCGTCTGCATTAGCAGTAATTGCAAAACAGTCGGACGTTAAACCAAAAAAAAAAAATAAAAAATAAAAAAATAACATGCCAATAAGGTTCAACTGCATAGCTTATTCTTAATAAAAATCGACCTTATTGCCAGTGGTAAGTATACTTACCACAGACCCATAAAGGGTTAATATAATGTCACCGTTTCCGGGCTTGAAGTGAAAACATGAAAACAGAAATGTTATGAAGGAGGATCACTAACCTGTACAAAAATACGACAACCAAAGACAAAGCAGTCACAAGTAAGGCGAACAATTGCAATTGTGTCTCCATGTCGTCGGCTGCAAAACACTCACCGATAAACGTAGGCTACGATCAACAACTAACGCATCCACTTACAAACGAAGAATCGAAACTGAAGCGCCTCGCCTCAGCAGTCGAACGAATAAGACGCCCGACACAGACCGAGGAACGAACGGGTACGCATTAAAATAATCTCCACTTGCAAGAGATGACGAAACTTTTGGAAGGGAGGCATGAAACAAGTACTCGCCCAACGTCTGTCGTCTGCGCCGTACAACAACTACACCCATCAGGAGCACACTTTCCAGCTGTTGCAATATCCGAACATCCCCCCACAAAACCTCGAATATATTATTAATTCATTCATGATATTAGCTCCACTCCTCCGAAAGTGCGTAGCCCGTGCTTTCATTGCATTAAAATGATTCTATAAGACTCTATAAGAACATTATAAAAAAATCTGGTGTGAAACACTCACACAACTTTCTCTTGCCAATGCAAATAATGACCAATATAACCTAACATCAGTAATAAAACATTAGAAATAAACAAAAAACTAACCTCAAAAATATAACCTTATTTTAATCATCAGTAAAAGACGCAAAATGAAAATCGACCTCAGTTTGGCTTAAAAATACGGAAAATCACTCTTTCACGCTAAAATAGGCTCTGTAGAGAAAAATGCTCTAAATAAAAGTTGTAGATCTTTTTATTTTCTATAAAATTAATTATATACAATTTGTCATAAACTGTACCTATCTATACTAAGGCTGAAATCTCAAAAAAATCGATTTTTTACACGTTTTCGTAAGAAAAAGAAACAGAAAATCGCTAATTACCGCTAAACTAAGCGTTATACAAAAAAATGTGTTTAAAAAAAAGTTGTAGGATTTTTAATTCTCTATAACTTTTATTAGGCCTATATACATATTTGCGCTAAAGTGCATATTAAAGTCATAATATTAAAAAAATACTTTTTTAAAGAGAAAACAGCCTCTCCAAGAATTTCGGTAGACATAGCGCCCACCCTATCTTGTAAAGCATAAAAAATTTAGTAAACTAGGCGATTTTAAAAAAAAACCTAGGACCAGTTTTTGAGTAAATCGCAAAAAAGTGAAAAATGACACGAATAAACTACTACTTCCGGTTGACCGATTTTGATGAAAATTTTCGTGTCGGGTCCGGTAGTGGTGTCTAACTTAAGTTTCAATTTTCAAGTTCGTACGATGTTTCGTTCTTGAGATATTCCGTTTACACACACACACCCAGACCAATCGCTAAAAACATGTTTTTTGGATTAGGGGTCTGAAAACGTGTAGATCCGGTAAAAACTCGTTTTCGAAAAATCGACATAAAAACAATACTTTTCTTCTTTCATATAGGCAAGAGAAAGTAAAAATTCAGGAGCGGAGAAGTGTGAACATTACAGAACCATCAGCCGAACGTGCCGTGCATCCAAAATACTGACACGAGTTATATACAGGAGAATAGAACACCGAGTAGAAGAAGTGTTAGATGATGACCAATTTGGATTTAGAAGGAGAATGGGAACTCGAGATGCAATATTGGCTCTTGAGATTGAATATTGAGAAAGGGATAGAGAAAAATAAAACTACTAATATGGCATTTGTAGATTTAGAGAAAGCATTTGAGAATTTGGACTGGAGTAAAATGTTTAAAACTTTGAAAAGGCTAGGAATTGAATACAAGGAAAGAAAAGTTATCTACGGCCTGTATAAGAATCAAACGGCCCTTTTGAGAATTAAGGGGTACGAAAAAGAGGCTGCTGTAAGAAAAGATGTACGACAAGGTTGTTTATTGTCACCACTACTTTTTAACTTGTGTATAGAAGAGGCTATAAATGAAGTGAAGGAAAAATTTGACGCAAGAATAAAAATTCAAGGAGAAACAATAAAAATGCTGAGATTCGCCGATGATATAGTAGTATTAGCCGAGACAAAGAAAGAACTAGAGGATGTCTTAAATGAAATGGAAGAGATCATGAGAAAGGATTACGTCATGAAAATTAATAAGAACAAAACGAAAGTGTTGTACAGCAGCAAGAATGGTTTAGAAGAGATAGGAAATTTAACGAACGCAACGAAAACATACAGGAAGTTGGAGAATTCTGCTATCTCGGGAGTAAAATAACAAAGGATAGTAGAAGCACAAGTGACATCAAAAGTAGAATTGCTCAAGCTAGAAAAGCCTTCGAAATGAAAAACAGCTTACTGACTACAAACATTGACATACAGATTAGAAAACATTTCTTAAAACATCATGTTTGAAGTGTAGCATTATACGGGAGTGAAACGTGGGTAATAGGGGCTGTACAAAGTAAGAGGATAGAAGCTTTTGAAATGTGGTGTTACAGGAAAATGTTAAAGATTAGTTATTAAATGTGATGTTTAAGTAATTTAGAGGTTGTTAGGCGAGCGGATTAAAAAAGAAGTACATATATGGAAGCATCTTACCAGAAAGAAGGGATAGGCTAGTGGGGCATATCTTAAGACATCCAGGTATTGGGCTATCAATAATGGAGGGTAATATTGAGGGAGTGCATTGTAGGGGAAGGCAAAGGTTAAAATATATAAAGCAAACTACAAAAGATGTAGGCTGTTACAGGTATGTAGATATGAAACGACTTGCGCAACATAGAAAGCTTGGAGAACTGCATCAAACCAGTCGAGAGACTGATGACAAAATAATATGACCCCTTTCAAAAATATGTGTGTGTTTACCTAAATCGATTCCTCTTTAAGAGTAGATACAGAAATCATTGGGTTTGAAGTTCCGGTTTCAACCGGAAGCGGCCCAAAAACCGAAAGTTAAGAAATCAAAGCCGGAATTCGGAAACAAACAAAAATATTGTCATTCAGTTCCTGTTAAAGAGTAGTTACAGAAATCAATGTGTTCAGAAATCAATGAAAGTGTTTGCCATAACCCTTTTTAAACATGCCACCAGCCACCTTATGTCAGTGACGGGGAATTTTAATTTTAATTTATGAAAAAATAATTTAAGTTTAGTAATTAGTAAAGGTAGTAAAGGAAGTTCTGGTAAGTGTTAGTGTTAAGTTAGATAGGCGTGTAGAAGGCCTATTGATATTTTTTTAATTGAATGCTATTGCTCATAATAAACTGCCTGCTTGATATTTATTTTTAAGCTTCCACCTGGTTGGATGAGATAATTTCCACCAAAAGTACAATCTATTTTACAGTGTTCTGTTGGAGTTCTGTCACTGGACTGTGTCCCCACTCACGTTTGTATACCATGTTAATTTTTTACAAATTTTGTGTTGTCACATTCACTGACTGTTTCCAACAGATTGTGAATTTCCTAAATAGAAAAAAAGTACAATGAAAGACTTTTGAAGATTTTGTACGAGGCCTATAACAATTTATTTTTTACGTAATATAGGCCCTAAGCCTAATAGGATGAAAATAAGAGTTATTTTCTACACAGTCTAGTTTAGCTTCAATCAGTGATTTTCTGTATTTAAAGTCTAACAAAGTTTCATTTTCATTTAGCGGCATTTAATCATGAAATTAGGTTATGTTTTTAGTTTTACATTGTTTAGGTTTACTCGTAATTTACTTGTAAAAAATGAAAGGTGTAGTCATGTACAGATTCGGAGAGATGTTTAATTGAACCCCGACCATCAAAGTACACCCACAACCACTGTCTAATATTCAAATTCGTAACAAAAGTAGGCTAATTACCTTTACTAGGACTTGAACCGGGGAACTTGCGGCGACTACTTTACCACGGGACCAACCCAATGTGTTCTTACTCATGATCGCAGGTTACGTATTCCATTACTTACAACGGGAAGAGGAAGTCGTGTGAGTGTTTCGCACCAAATTTGTAATAAGCGAATGATTACGTCATTTCAAGTGATTCCTTATTCGGGAGCGCATGAACAATGTGTTGACGTTTATTCACGTTTTCTTAAGAATAATCGTTTTAAAAATAGACCAGAATAAAATAAGGTGCTGGTTATTTTCATCGACTTGAACTGGTTGACGGTTGACGGCAGGCCGTAGGAAGGTGATCCTTTAGACGGTGGGTTATAGGACGGCGCTAAATGTAACTAAAGCAGGAGGCGCACACAGGAAGAAAGAATGCGCAGATGCGTGGTCGTCGTGAGGGGAACTTAAAATAACACGACTCAACTCAGCGTGGGCCTTTCCTCCAAACCGTGTCGTCTGAGTTCTCCAGTTGTGTTGTCTGTAAAGCAAACACTCTGGAATCTTGGTCGTTCATTATAATACGTTTTTATTCAAGTACGAAAAACTATTTATAGAACTGGCCGGCTAAGGGAAACACCGAACACAACTACAGCGTTTAGGATACAGTCGCCAACTGCGTTTTGTTTTCGAAACGGATTCAGATAAACGTATAACACTCGAACCGATATTCCATTCCTTTTGTCCAGTCAACGGCGGATTTAGAGAGCAATTATCACTGAGGGCAATTACCCCACTCCCGAGATTGGGGTCTTTAAAAAAATGCAATACGTATTGTAAATATATTTTTTAGAGCTACAGTATAGTAGGTACTGTAGATTTTTGTTGTTGTTGTGTTTAGGTCATCAGCCGAAAGGCTGGTTTGAACCTCTAGAGGTTTTACTAAGTAAAACGAGGAGTGAGGTAGTTTACGATGCCTTCCTCACTGAGTGAAAAATTATGCTTATCAGCATGCCAGGTCCTCTGAAAAGCACATATTTTCCACTCTGCAAATGACACCTTCACTTCATTCACCACAGGGTCTGGCTGTATAATGAAATTCATTACTTTCAGAGGAGACAACTCTGATTAGTGTCTTTTGCACCTCTACCTCTTTTGTTCTTAAAATGATTCAGTCATTTAATTGGCTGACCATGTGATAAGAAACAGAATTATTTATTTTAGCCGTGCAACGGACAGATTGAGTGTAAATAAATTGACACTTCACCTGTCTGTTATGGGCATAAGATTTTTGTATTGAAAATATAAATGTAAAACATTTTGTTTACTTTTATTGAGTGACGTTATAAATGATTGAGAGGTAGGCTATAAGTTGGCCATTCAATTTTTTTATTTTTTTAAATTTTGCTTCCGGGAGACTCCAAAGGGAGTATAGGACATGTCAAGATAAAACTGATAAACTGAAAGTTTATCACCAATAATAAATTCATCACTTACCACCAAAAGATTGTTTCTGCTACTGCTTACTTCAGTAGGCTTGTCATGAACCCCATTGAATCAAATATCACACAAAATAAAAAATAAAAAATCTGGTGTGAAACACTCACACAACTTTCTCTTGCCAATGCAAATGATTAACAATATAACGTAACATTAGTAATAAAACATTAGAAATAAACAAAAAACTAACCTCTAAAAACATAACCTTATTTTAATCATGAGTGAAAGACGGAAAATGAAAATCGACCTGTTTGGCTTCAAAATACGGAAAATCACTCTTTCACGCTAAACTAGGCTCTGTAGAGAAAAGCGCTTTCAATAAAAGTTTTAGATCTTTTAATTTCCTATAAATTTAATTAAATACACGTCTTTTGTCGTAAAATGCATACCAAGGCAGAAATCTTATTAAAATTAATTTTTCACAAGTTTTCGTGAGAAAAAAAACAGAAAATCGCTAATTACCGCTAAACTAAGCGTTTTACAAAAAAATGTGTGAAATAAAAGTTGTAGAATTTTATATTTTCTACAACTTTTATAATATAACGTTTTGCGCTAAAATGCATATTAAAGCCGCAATCTTAAAAAGAAAATGTTTTTACGTGAAAACAGCCTTACCCAGAATTTCAGCAAACGTGACGCCTACCCTATCTTGTAGAGAATAAAAAATTGAGTAAACCAGCCGATTTTTAAAAAAATCGTAGAACCAGTTTTTGAGAAAATCGTAAAAAAGTGAAAAATTATACGAATAAACTACTACTTCCGGTTGGCCGATTTTGATGAAAATGTTCGTGTCGGGTCCGGTAGTGGTATGTAACTTAAGTTTCAAGTTTCAAGTTCGTACGATGTTCCAATTTTGAGATATTTTGTACACACACACACACACACACACACACACACACACACACACACACACACACACACACACACACACACACACACACACACACACACACACACACACACACACACAGACCAATCGCTAAAAACATGTCTTTTGGGTTCAGGGGGTCTGAAAACGTATAGATCCGGTGAAAACTCGATTTCTTAAAATCGACATGAAAACAATACTTTCCTTCCTATATATTCATATACGCAAGAGAAAGTAAAAATGTAGTTTAATTAATTTAGAATATACCAGTAATACTTACATATTTTACATATTTACAATTTTTTATAAATTACTTGAAAATCATATCATAAAGATGTCCTCAATTTTGTCGCACACATTCCTGAACTCGTAGACGAAGTTTATTCATCACATTTCATAATGTGGTTGTAGGAATTCGTGCCACTTCTTCACGTATCCGTTCTTTAAGTTCCCGTATATTTCGAGGCGGTGGAGATTGGAAAACACGTGATTTTAAGTATACCAATAGAAAGTAATCACATGCAGAGAGATCTGGTGATCTGGCTGGCCATGAAATGTCTCCGTTCTTAGAAATGACGTGATTGGAAAACAAGCGTCGCAAAACATTAATTGAAGCCCTAGATGTGTGGCAGGTAGCACCGTCTTGTTGATAAAACATGTTTTGGTAAGCCGGATTACGAACTAATTCTGGTTGAAAACAGTTCTCCAACATGTTAACATAGCGCTGTGTTTTCACTGTAACTGCACGTTCATTGTCATCCTCAAACAAATATGGTCCTACGATAGCCTGTGTTGATATTGCACACCAAACAAACACTTTAGTACTGTAAAACGGCTTATCGTGTATTTTTAGTGGATTTTCGCGTGACCAATATCTAAAATTCTGCTTATTTACGAAGCCCGAAAGATGGAAGTGAGCTTCATCACTCATCCAAAAATTGTTGAAAAGATCTGCGTTGTCATTCATTATGTCCAATAATCGATTACAAAAAGCACGCGGGTTGCGTGATCAACATTATTCAAAGCGTGCACTAACTGAATTTTAAACGGATGGAACTGTAAATATTTGGGTAAAATCCTCCTCACACTGCGATTAGAAATGCCGAGTGATATTGCATGTCGTCGAGCTGAACGCGTAGGACTTCTTAACAAAGCCGCCTGCACCTTGTCATCGTTTTCTGGTGTACGGACACTTTTTACGCTTCCAGTTCGTGTCTTCAGTGTTGAGCCTGTTTCTTAAACGTTTTCAACCCATATTTTTATTGCATGGGCTGAAGGTATTGGATCATTACGCGGAATATTGAAATAATTACGAAATGCACACTGCGCGAACACGTAACTATCATTATTTTTATAATACGCTTTTACAGCGTATGTTCGTTGTGCACCACTCCACGACTCCATTGGAACTAAATGGTAAAACAGACGCTTCAAGATGGCGGTGTCTCATTCTCCTAGCCACACTTCAGGAGACTGAATGCAGTGTTGCCAAATCGCCCAATTCACTGCCTCAAGCTTTAATTTAACAATCCACCTGTCTGCGCCTGTTACGGGCAAATGTAAAAAATGTTTTTTTTTCATCAGTCTCTCTACTGGTTTCATGCAGTTCTCCAAGCTGTTTTATGTTGCGTAAGTCGTTTCATATCTACATACCTGTAACACCCTACATCTCTTGTTATTTGCTTTATAAACTCTAATCTTTGCCTCCCCCTACAATTTACTCCCTCAATATTACCCTCCATTATTGATAGATGTCTTAAGATATGTTCCACTACCCTATCCCTTCCTCTGTTAAGATGCTTCCATTTACTTCTTTTTTCATTCACTCGCCTAAGAACCTCTAAATTAGTTATCTTGTCCACCCACCTAATCTTTAACATTTTCCTATAACACCACATTTCAAAAGCTTCTATCCTCTTCCTTTTTACAGCCCCTGTCACCCATCTTTCACACCTGTACAGGGTGATTATAAATGAAATGACACTTTCGACAGCTTCTTAAATATCAAACTGGTGTGTTTGAATATAGTAAATGATATAGGTTTGCAGGGAATTTTTAAAGTTTATGTTGGTACAACTGTTGCTAGCATTTTGTTGTTGGCTGCTATTACAACGACCAGTCTAGCAAAATGGCCGCTACTCAAGTGAAGAAAGCTTAATGTGTTGTTGAATTAGCAAAAACAAACTCGGTTACGGTTGTGCAACGTCATTTCAGAACAAGATACGGTAAACCACCATCAACAAGGCAATCAATCTATGACTGGTTTAAACATTTTGAAAACAGTGGATGTCTGTGGAAAAGGAAGAGTACTGGAAGACCTTCTGTTACTGAAGAACAAATTAATAGTGTTGGTGATGTTTATGTACCAAGTCCTCGATCAGCAAGTGTAGAATTGCAAATTCCTTAACCGACTGTTTCGAAAATTCTGCGGAAACGTTTGAAAATGACACCTAATAAATTGCAGTTAGTACAAAGTTTAAATATAAGTAATAAAGTCGTACGTAAAAATTTTTGTCTGGAGATGCAACATTGTGTTGAAAATGACGACGCATTCTTTAATCGCCTAATTTTCAGTGATAAATGTAATTTTCACATTATTGGAAAAGTTAATAGACATAATGTTTGAATATGGGGCACAGAAAACCCAAAAATAACTTTCAGGATACACGCGATTTCCCTAAAGTAAACGTCTTTGGCGCGTTATCTTGTGAAAAGGTTTACGGGCGTTCTTCTTTAACGAAGTGTCAGTAACCAGAGTAATTTATCTGGACATGTTGAACGAATGGTTAATGCCTCAACTCCAGGAAGATAGTGATAACTTCATTTTTGTACAAGATGGAGCTCCGCCTCACTGGCAATTGCAGGTCAAAAATTATCTTGATGAACGTCTTCCTAGACGATGGATCAGCCGTGTTGGTGAGGAAAACATTGTGATACACAACGTTGCCACCTCGTGGTCCAGCTTTAACGCCCTGCGACTTTTTCTTATGGGATTATGTAAAAGACAAATTTTTTGTACCACCCCTTTCTGTAGATATCGATGATATAAAACAAAGTATCGCAAATGCTGTTGCTACAGTTGACCGTCATGTGCTTAATCGTGTGTGGGAAGAATTCGACTACCGTGTTGATATCTGTCGAGTTACAAATGGTGCACACATTGAACAACTGTAAATATTTTCAATAAAAACTTAATGAATTTTCTATATAATCATGTAAGTAATTACCTTGAATTTTCAAAAAAAAAATTCTATAAGCTATCGAAACTGTCTATTTCATTTTTAATCACCCTGTATAATGCTACTACACTCCAAACATAATGTTTTAAGTAATGTATGTTGTTTAGATCAACAGCCGAAAGGCTGGTTTGAACCTCTAGAGGTTTCACTAAGTAAAACGAGGCGTGAGGTGGTTTACAATTGCCACAACTCACTTGTTGTTGTTTAGGTCAACAGCCGAAAGGCTGGTTTGAACCTCTAGAGGTTTTACTAAGTAAAACGAGGCGTGAGGTAGTTTACAATTGCCACAACTCACTTGTTGTTGTTTAGGTCAACAGCCGAAAGGCTGGTTTGAACCTCTAGAGGTTTCACTAAGTAAAACGAGGCGTGAGGTGGTTTACAATTGCCACAACCTCACTTGTTGTTGTTTAGGTCAACAGCCGAAAGGCTGGTTTGAACCTCTAGAGGTTTTACTAAGTAAAACGAGGCGTGAGGTGGTTTACAATTGCCACAACTCACTTGTTGTTGTTTAGGTCAACAGCCGAAAGGCTGGTTTGAACCTCTAGAGGTTTCACTAAGTAAAACGAGGCGTGAGGTGGTTTACAATTGCCACAACTCACTTGTTGTTGTTTAGGTCAACAGCCGAAAGGCTGGTTTGAACCTCTAGAGGTTTTACTGAGTATAATCGAGGAGTGAGGTGGTTTACAATTGCCACAACTCACTTGTTGTTGTTTAGGTCAACAGCCGAAAGGCTGGTTTGAACCTCTAGAGGTTTTACTGAGTATAAACGAGGAGTGAGGTGGTTTACCATGCCTTCCTCACTGAGTGGAAAAGTACGCTTATCAGCATGCTGGGCCCTCCGAAAAGCACAAATTTTCTACTCTGCAAACGACACCTTCACTTCATTCACCACAGGGTCTGGCTGTATAATGAAATTCATTACTTTCAGAGGAGATAACTCTGATTAGTGTCTTTTACACCTCTACCTCTTCTGTTCTTAGATGATTCAGTCATTTAATTGGCTGACCATGTGATAAGAAACAGAAATATTTATTTTAGCCCTGCAACGAACAGATTGAGTGTAAATAATTTGACTCTCCACATGTCTGTTACGGGCACAAGTAACGTATAATAAATGTTTAATGTATAATGTATAATATTATTAGTTTAATGGAAACCAATCTGAGTGGGAGCCAAGAAAGATAACCTCCGAATCCCCTACTTAGCCTTTGCAGACGATCTCGCAATAATAACAGATTCTAGTGAAATGGCGGTAAAACAAATAGAAACTTTAAAAGAATGTGCTGAAAAAGTGGGCTTGCAAATATCCTTTGAAAAGACCGTATTTACGACAACGAATCTAGAAATCGCCAATTTGCAAACCAAATATGGAGAAATTAAAAGAGTAGCTTATTTTAAATATCTAGGAGAAACTATCTCTGAAAAATATTCACAACAAGAAAGAATACAAAAAGCTCGTAGAGGCCTGGGATTGGTGCAAAACCTTTATAATAAAAAATGTTTATCGCTAAATACCAAAATTAGACACTACAATACAGTAATTAAATCAGGAATGCTATATGCAGCGAAACTTTATCACTAAACAGGAAAATAGATATGGAAAATCTAAAGAAAGAAGGATAATCCAGAAGATTCTGGGACCGAGATGGACCGAAAATGGATATAGATTACAGAAAACGTCTAAAGTTGAAGAATATTCTAATGTAGAGACAGACATGAGGAAAAGACGCCTTAAATTCTATGCCCATATAATGAGGCTTCCCGATCAGAGAATAACAAAAAAAAAATAGAAAAATACGTAGCATCCCTCGTTAATGGAGGAGAATGGATCCGAAATGTTAAAAAAGACTTGGAAATTGCTAATTTTGTGAAAGAAGTCTTGGACACAAGAAACAATTTTAGGAGGAAGGTTGAGAAATGGGAAGTTAAACCAGAGACAAAAGCTCCGAGAACTGGAGTAAAATGGAGTGAAGAAAGAAAAGCTAAATTCTCGCAAGGAATGAAAAATTGGTGGGCAAATAAAAAGAACAACACGAAACCCCAAAACTGAACCATATTTACTTAGCGTCTTCCACTTTGGGAGTTTTACGACTAATAATAATAATGTATATTATTTTATTTATTTGAGAATGTACTTGTAGGCGAATGGCTTTGAAAGGGAATAATTAAGTTGTGGCAGATGGAGAGCGAAGGCCTACTGATTAACCGACTAGTTGACACTCTTATCAGAAATCCATTCATGTGGTTAATCTCTTAGTGAAGAACAAACGATTTATTTATTTCTTTAATAAAACATTCCGACCACTTGTCTATTGCAAGTAAACCCATTCATGTTACTAAAATGGCCCGCTTCTTATCAACCGCCCACTTGATTCAAGGCGAATTAAAATTGAGTGGAATAATCTGGTGTGACGTCACTCAACTGAAACTGGAGCGCATATATATATATAACATTTAGTTTGTATCGCTTGGTTCGAGGTACGTTATTGAACGCATACTAGGCCTATTGCTGTGATTACGGCTCGTTTTGGAAGACAAAGGTAAGTGGAGAGCAGTCGCCACTAAAATACTCGTACACTACAGTCCATCTACTGTCTCAAGAGTACTCCGCGCGAGGCAACCGCCTGCCTATACGTTGTTGTAAACGAAAGTTTTTTTTTTTTTTTTGCGCCCTGGAGACTCCAGGAGGAGTATAGGACATGTCGTCAGATATAACACCTGAAATACATATAAGAATCACACAATGTATCACTACTATCAACAAAGAAATTCTTGTACGCTATAAAAAATTTCACTGATCAAGTAATTTTTCAGATTGTTTTTAAAGGAATTCAAATCCTCACAACACTTTAAAGATTGGGGTAATTTATTTATGAATTTTCTCCCTGCATAAGTAGGTTTTTGTTCAAACAATTTTGTGGAGTGATTAGCCACATAATAATCATTCCTGTTTCTCGTGTTATGATTGTGAACATTGACATTCTGCATAAAATTATTTTGCCTAACATACATAATCACCTCAAAAATGTAGAGGGAGGGAACTGTAAGCAATTTAAGCTCCTTAAATAGTGGCCTGCATGAGGTTAGCTGGTTAGCTCCCACCATACACCTAATAGCTTTCTTTTGAATTTTAAAAACCCTATTTATATTACCCATGCTAGAATTACCCCATACTAAAATACCATAACGCATATGAGACAGAATGAGGCCATGATAAGCTGCCATTAGTAATTTTTTATCATTTAATCTGGTAATTTGTTTTAGTGCAAATACCCCAGATGATATTTTACTACAAACTTGATTGATATAGAAGTCCCAAGACAAAGATCTATCTAGAGATACGCCCAGGAACTTCACTGTTTCTACATGCTCTAAACTATTATTATGAATAAATACATCCACTTCTCTACTTTCTTTAACGTTATGTTTATTTTTAACTGGAAGTCTGACACTTTTTCCCATTAACTGTTAATAACATTTGATTCAAGAACTGCACTACGGACTCTGTGTTAACTTTTATACTAGTTGGAGCGTATCTAGCCTACCTCTCCGCCGTACAGTTATCTTGCACTACGTTCCATCATAAAAATAACTACATCCAGTTAAAATAACCATTAGCCTTTAAGCATTTTCAAATTATAACGTTCTGATTACTTGTATTTATTGTAGTTTTATAAAGAGAATCCTTAATTAATTATTTTAACCATTACATTTACAAAACAACTTTTTTCTACTTTTTAATGTTTACCGCTTTATGTTTCAAAAACTCAACATGTTCATTATCATGCATGTTAACAAAACACAGCTTACAAAACTTTTCAACTTCAGTCTACGAAAAATTCGAAACGAACCGATACAATTCCAGAAGATAACTGATGAAACTAAAAATGAGTTAAACACGGGCAAGTGCAAACAGTTGTATTAAACTAATCACAGACATTAATTAATTATTTTAATGACATGAAATAAACAATCTGAAATGATAAACAACGAATCACTGGAATTGTTTACTCTCCTGTTATAATTCAAGTGCATTAGTCATATATTACTTTTGACCAAAAATAAAACTGAGTCTATAATAAACACCCACTAATCATAAATAATAATGTAATAATAGTAAATAATGTAACGATAAATATTTTTTTTTTTTTTTAGGCGAAAAACCTCAGCAAGGTTATCATCGCCAGTTGTTCTGCACAAGGGTGTAAAAAGCCCGAGTGCAGAACGCCTTTTTACTTTCTCTTGCCTATATGAATATATAGGAAGGAAAGTATTGTTTTCATGTCGATTTTAAGAAATCGAGTTTTCACCGGATCTATACGTTTTCAGACCCCCTGAACCCATGAACCCAAAAAACATGCTTTTAGCGATTGGTCTGTGTGTGTGTCTGTGTGTGTGTGTGTGTGTGTGTGTGTGTGTGTGTGTGTGTGTGTGTGTGTGTGTGTGTGTGTGTGTGTGTGTGTGTGTGTCTGTGTGTGTGTCTGTGTGTGAACAGAATATCTCAAGAACGGAACATCGTACGAACTTGAAACTTGAAACTTAAGTTACATACCACTACCGGACGCGACACGAACATTTTCATCAAAATCGGTCAACCGGAAGTAGTAGTTTATTCGTATAATTTTTCAGTTTTTTGCGATTTTCTCAAAAACTGGTCCTACGATTTTTTTTAAAATCGCCTATTTTACTCAATTTTTTATTCTCTACAAGATAGGGTAGGCGCCATGTTTGCTGAAATTCTCGGTGAGGCTGTTTTCACGTAAAAACGTTGTTTTTTTAAGATTACGGCTTTAATATAAATTTTAGCGCAAAAACTTATATAATAAAAGTTGTAGAGAATTTAAAAACCTACAACTTTTATTTCAAACATTTTTTTGTATAACGCTTAGTTTAGCGGTAATTTGCGATTTTCTGTTTTTTTCTCACGAAAACGTGAGAAAAATCGATTTTTTTTAATATTTCGGTCTTAGTATGCATTTTACGACAAAAGTGTATATAATAAAAGTTATAGAAAATTAAAAGATCTACAACTTTTGTTTAGAGCATTTTTCTCTACAGAGCCTAGTTTAGCGTGAAAGCGTGATTTTCCGTATTTTTAAGCCAAACTGAGTTCGATTGTCATTTTGCGTCATTCACTCATGATTAAAATAAGGTTATGTTTTTGAGGTTAGTTTTTGTTCATTTCTAATGTTTTAATACTAATGTTAGGTTTATTGTTAATTATTTGCATTGGCAAGAGAAAGTTGTGTGAGTGTTTCACACCAGATTTTTTTAAATACATATATCAGCTAAAATCTTATAAGCTAGTATCACAGACATCACAAGCTAAAAAACGCTAAAAACACAAAAAACATACACACATAAACTTAAACTTAATATCACAGTTAGAACAAAAAAAACACAAAAATGACATTGACACTTATGTAATTAAAAAACTTAAAAACTAGTATCTCAACCAAAAAATTAAAAAATTACATTAAAAAAAAAAGAAAATATCACAGACATAAAAGGTCGCAAAAGGGTGTAAAGGGGCCACATAATAAAAACACACGACATATGAAGCACATACTATAGGGTAATTAAAAGTAATAGGACATAATTATATTAGACACTGTTGTATACACTGATCGATCGTAAAAATTTTAGTTATTAATGGTAAACTAATGTTCGATTTATAAAATATTTTCTAACTAATGAATTGAACGTGTTTTATTATATATTATGCTTACAGCGAATCAGTGTTGTATGGAATTTTGTTTTTTGATCATGCTGTGCGTGTTTTTAATTGATGCGCATGCTCACTTGTATTGGTGGTTGCCTACGTCGGAGTACTCTTAGCGTAGACAGACTCTACAGTTGAGCCGTTCTTAGTTTGCTCCCTCCTACTGTCTGTCAACAAACCAAAACCAACTACTACAGGTGCACACTAGAATCCGCGACTTTATGGATCTCGTATTCCTATTACGTTAACTATGTTTTAAATTAGAATTACTTTAAGCACTTTAAACATCAGTCATGATAATGATGTAGGCCTAACAATTTCATTTATAAAAATACTTTTAAAAGTATTTTGTTGTTACTTTTTAATCAGCGTGTACACATTTTTATGTAATGCGCATGCTCAGTGACGTCATTATTTGTTACCAGTAGGAGCAAACTAAGAAAGGCAGGACTATATAGTTCTTTTGTTGGAATGATACAGTGTTCATATGAACTGCAGTCCGCTAGCCGTAAGAGTGAGAGAATGCATAACGCTCTCACTTGCACAAGCCATACGCGCCGTTTCAATAACATTGTCGTATAATTTTACTCATTGTTGTGAGCAAGCGTTTATGCGCGCAGTAATCTAACAAACAAGATAACAACTGTAGTGTGTTTTCAGATTTGGATTAATAGAGTAAAGACCTTTGGGCGCATGCGTGGTTATGCCACATATCTCCATCTCACTCGCTCGGCTATGGGACATTAGTTCGTCTGATACCTACCTATACCTATTGACTTTCGTCCGAGAGGACGCTCGGGGGGACGATATTGTCCTCTGGGTGTAGTTAAAACAATTTTTTTTTCTTAGCCCTTTTTACAAAGCTAAAATATTAGCTATGTAGGCCTCTTCATGACTCCTCCACTCTTCTCTGTCCTGCACCGTCCTCCTCCAGCTCTCTCCAGCGGTTCTCTTTATGTCGTCCTCCCATCTTCTCTCCGGCCTTCCCCTTGATCTTCTTCCATCATATGGTCGCCAATCAAGGATCCTCCTTGCCCATCTCTCTGGTTCCATTCTCGCCACGCGTCCCGCCCATCTCCATTTGCCTCTAGCCATCGCCCTGCCAACATCCTCCAGGCCAGTCTGGGATCTTATCCATTCATTCCTCTTTCTATCTCTCAGCCTGACTCCCAGAATAAAACAATAAATAAATAAATAAATATAAGAATAAAACAATTAGTCACCGATTAATCTCTCGTTTACTGTGACACACGTCCTCTTATCTAACTTCTTAACCTTTTATAGGGCAGTACTACGGGGGAAAATATAGCCTACATGTTGTAAAATGTTAAATGTTGTTTTATAGGCACTTGAATAATGTACTACTTCTAATGCCAGAACAGTTAGATATTTTTACTTTCTCTTGCCTATATAAATATATATAGGAAGGAAAGTATTGTTTTCATGTCGATTTTTCGAAATCGAGTTTTCACCGGATCTATACGTTTTCAGACCCCCTGAACCCAAAAAACATATTTTTAGCGATTGGTCTGTGTGTGTGTGTGTATACAAAATATCTCAAGAACGGAACATCGTATGTACTTGAAACTTGAAACATAAGTTACATACCACTACCGGACCCGACACGAACATTTTCATCAAAATCGGTCAATCGGAAGTAGTAGTTTATTCGTATAATTTTTCATTTTTTTGCGATTTTCTAAAAAACTGATCCTACGATTTTTTTTTAAATCGCCTGGTTTACTCAATTTTTTATTCTCTACAAGATAGAGTAAGCGCCATGTTTGCTGAAATTCTCGGTGAGGCTGTTTTTACGTAAATAAAGTGTTTTTTTAAGATTACGGCTTTAATATGTATTATAGCGCAAAAATGTATAGAATTAAAAATTCTACAACTTTTATTTCACACATTTTGTTGTATAACGCTTAGTTTAGCGGTAATTAGCGATTTTCTGTTTTTTTCTCACGAAAACGTGTGAAAAATCGATTTTTTTAAGATTTCGGCCTTAGTCTGCACTTTACGACAAAAGTATATATAGTCATATTTATAGGAAATTAAAGCATCTACAACTTTTATTTAGAGCATTTTTCTATACAGAGCCTAGTTTAGCGTGAAAGAATGATTTTCCATGTTTTTAAGCCAAACTGAGGTAGATTTTAATTTTGCGTCTTTCACTCACGATTAAAATAAGGTTATGTTTATTGAGGTTAGTTTTTTGTTTATTTCTAATGTTTTATTACTAATGTTAGGTTATATTGTTTAAATTATTTGCACTGGCAAGAGAAAGTTGTGGGAGTGTTTCACACCAGATTTTTTTTATGTCAAGCCCTGGTAAGTACACTTAACGAGGAATGTTTGATGGGAATCATAAATAATATTTAGTGGTAAGAATGCTTATTAAAACACCTTGTAACACCTTATAACAGAAAAATCTGGTGTGAAACACTCACACAACTTTCTCTTGCCAGTGCAAATAATTTAAACAATATAACCTAACATTAGTAATAAAACATTAGAAATAAATAAAAAACTAACCTCAAAACATAACCTTATTTTAATCGTGAGTGAATGACGCAAAATGAAAATCTACCTCAGTTTGGCTTAAAAACATGGAAAATCATTCTTTCACGCTAAACTAGGCTCTGTAGAGAAAAATTTTCTAATTAAAAGTTGTAGATCTCTTAATTTTCTATAAATTTTATTATATATACACTTTTTTCGTAAAGTGCATACTAAGGCCGAAATCTTAAAAAAATCGATTTTTCACACGTTTTCGTGAGAAAAAAACAGAAAATCGCTAATTACCGCTAAACTAAGCGTTATACAACAAAATGTGTGAAATAAAAGTTGTAGAATTTTTAATTCTCTACAACTTTTATATAATAAAATAAATATATAATATATAATAAATGTATATAATATACATTTTTGCTTTAAAATAAATATTAAAGCCATAATCTTAAAAAAAAACCCTTGTTTTACGTAAAAACACCCTCACCAAGAATTTCAGCAAACATGCCGCCTACCCTATCTTGTAGAGATTAAAAAACTGAGTAAATAATGCGATTTTTAAAAAAATCGTAGAACTAGTTTTTGAGAAAATCACAAAAAAGTGAAAAATTATACGAATAAACTATTACTTCCGGTTGACCGATTTTGATGAAAATGTTCGTGTCGGGTCCGGTAGTGGTATGTAACGTAAGTTTCAAGTTTCAAGTTCGTACAATGTTCCGTTCTTGAGATATTTTGTATACACGCACACACAGGCACACACACAGACCAATCGCTAAAAACATGTTTGTGTGGGTTCAGGGGGTCTGAAAACGTATAGATCCGGTGAAAACTCGATTTCGAAAAATCGATATGAAAGCAATACTTTCCTTCCTATATATTCATATAAGCAAGAGAAAGTAAAAATTTGGCGAATAACATATCTTAACTTTTTATCACCATGAATGCTTGCGTTCCCGTTTTCTAAGCACTGTACAAAAGTAACAACAAAACAACACGGTTGCGTACGCTGGTATGAATCCTTACCATATTTGTGTAACTCACAAAGCAAAAGGTCGCTGCGCACTAATTTCAATATCTGGATAGCCTACTTACCACAGAACATCTGTAAAACCATAAAATACCAATAAGGTTCAACTGCATAGCTTATTCTTAAATACAATCGACCTTATTGCTAGTGGTAAGTATACTTACCAGAGACCTATAAAGGGTTAATGCGTGTGCATTGAAGTTGGTTCTGACAAATAATTAGCCTGTGTTTGAATTCGGTAAAAGAAGCATGCAAATCATTATTTCACGAAAATCGGAATTAATTGGAACCAGAGGTATTTCGGATGACCAATTTGTTAGGATTTTTGAACATTACCTTAAAATACCGCTTAGGGCGATTAGTTAAGCATTTTAAAAAGGTTGAAATAAATGAAAACGAACACTTCTTAGGATTATATTTAGTTGGTTTTAATGAATAAATATTTACGCCTAGTGTGTGTAATGCAGAGGTAATACTACCACGGAGGTTGCAGAAGTAGAAAATACAGTGATTATTTAGTCTGTTACACAATTGTTCATGTCTGGTAAATTTTTCTAAGAAAGGGAAATTTTGTTTTGTGACACGAAGTTGGTAGCCCTACTTAACCGGTATAGATACGACAGTGTGAGTTGATTCTCCTTGAACTGTGTAAAATTTTGTGCCGTTTCCGGTCGTGTTATAGATAGTGAAGTCACGAGATTGCCTTTTGCGTATGTATGGGCTGTGAGGAAGGGAAGTGAAACATGTGCAGTGCTGCCAACCTCAAAAGTGAGACACTACTCGTACATTTCACTACCGTGAAGTTTCTACATACATTGTAAGCTGTGGTTTATTCCGGGAAAATGTTTTCTTCATAAATCTTATAAGAAGTAAATATGACCTATAATATTGCCGTTAACTTAATTAAATGACTAGAAATGTTTGATTTACTGTAATTACGAATGAATCGCCTTCTTTACTATTGCTGTCACCGGCGTTTTCATTATCTGTCTCTCTAGTATCTACCTAACCGTTTTCTTTTTTTACCAGGTGTCAACAAAACTGTTAAAGAATAGTTCCTTTACGTCCTTAATTTCCTTTTTTATTTTTCGAATTGTGGAAAGAGAAACATCACAGTAGTTAGCCACTCACTCTCGGCTTTTGTTTAGTGGCACGGATTGGCATTTTTGTTTAGCTTCAACTTCATAGCATATTATTACATTGTATATTAGAGTTCGTTCAACACTGAATAGTTCGACTACGTTTTCGAGAAACCGAGATATCTGTAACTAACAGTTAACCTACAGAAGGTTCCGCGATATACAGTATATGCTCTGGGTAAAGTATAAGTTGTTAAGTTTGTCGTACTGAAATTAAAGCAGTCGGGCATGCACACTGATGATTTTCCCCTTTTACCCCTCGTTGCAAACAAGGGCAAACTCGTGACTCAACTGACTATACGAGCAGAATATCTTTTACCCTAGAACAGCGGGTTTTCATTCTTGAACAATATTTTGCAACGAAAAATTATAACAGTTTATTTTAATTTAGTGTCATGATTAATATTACCTTATGTTTTCATTAATCATTTACATTGCCAATAGAAAATCACGTGGAATTGTTTCATATCAGATTTTTAGAGTACCCTCTAACGATCCAGATAGTGGGCATCATTGTGAACGACTGCTCCGATTTGATTCTCAGGGCTCAAAATAGGCCTGACTAAAATAGAGTAGTAGACAGATATGCTTTGAAGTACGGGTCGTTGGCTTCAGGGGTTTAGGGGCTCATGAAGCGTGGAGATTAATTAAAATCTAAAAACTGAATTTTTTGTACAATGAATTCTCGCTGAACTGCATTCATGAGAACAAAATTAAGGGGAGTTCATACCGCGTATCCCACCAATGTTTAAAAAAAACTAGTCAGTCACTATTAATATTTGAAAGGTGTAACTTTGAGGGATTATTTATGGATACAAGAAGAGGCTACTACTGATCCTCACACATTAAAATATAACAACTTTTAAAAAAGTTATAAATTCTTTTGACGGGGCGAATTTTTTTAAAAATATTTTTGCAATTCAATAAATATTTTTACAATGCTGAAAGAGGATCCAGAGTACTACTGTAATATGAGCAAGGTATACACACAAATATTCACGTGACACAACCGTTTATGCAAACTCACACAAAACCACCCACACTCGTACACACACATAAACGCACACCCTTCTCACACTCGATATAAACATGTCAATATTTATATACAAACATCTCAACATAAACACATACGTCAGATGATTTACCACCTCCAGATGTGAGTAATAACAAAAAAAAAAAAAGAAAAAAGAAAATTTAATTGTAAAATAAAAAACGAATTGTTGAATTTCATTCCATCTTAAAACTTTTAAAGGAGAAGACGTTCTTTACAATTTTTAATAAAAGGAACCAAAAACACAACAACAATTTTAATCAAGAAAGATTTTAATAAAAGGAGTTTAATTATTTTAAAGTGTTTTAAAGAATTTTAAAACTTTGTAATTGTTATTTTAAAATATTTGTTATATTTTGTTTTGATTGGAAGCAAATAAATTTATCTATTTTTTTTAACTAACATTGAGTACACTACTATAACCTACTAAAGAGACAGTAAAAAATTCATTTCTTTATGTTTTGTGGTTTCTGAGAAAATGGGTCTTTTGTAAGAAAAAAATCGGGTGTGAAACACTCACACAACTTTCTCTTGCCAATGCAAATAATTAACAATAAACCTAACATTAGTATTAAAACATTAGAAATGAACAAAAACTAACCTCAAAAACATAACCTTATTTTAATCATGAGTGAAAGACGCAAAATGACAATCGAACTCAGTTTGGCTTAAAATACGGAAAATCACGCTTTCACGCTAAACTAGGCTCTGTAGAGAAAAATGCTCTAAACAAAAGTTGTAGATCTTTTAATTTTCTATAAATTTAATTATATACACTTTTGTCGTAAAATGCATACTAAGACCGAAATGTTAAAAAAATCGATTTTTCTCACGTTTTCGTGAGAAAAAAAACAGAAAATCGCAAATTACCGCTAAACTAAGCGTTATACAAAAAAATGTTTGAAACAGAAGTTGTAGGTTTTTAAATTCTCTACAACTTTTATTATATAAGTTTTTGCGCTAAAATTTATATTAAAGCCGTAATCTTAAAAAAACAACGTTTTTACGTGAAAACAGCCTCACCGAGAATTTCAGCAAACATGGCGCCTACCCTATCTTGTAGAGAATAAAAAATTGAGTAAAATAGGCGATTTTAAAAAAAATCGTAGGACCAGTTTTTGAGAAAATCGCAAAAAACTGAAAAATTATACGAATAAACTACTACTTCCGGTTGACCGATTTTGATGAAAATGTTCGTGTCGCGTCCGGTAGTAGTATGTAACTTAAGTTTCAAGTTTCAAGTTCGTACGATGTTCCGTTCTTGAGATATTCTGTTCACACACAGACACACACACACACACACACACACACACACACACACACACACACACACACACACACACAGACACACACACACACAGACCAATCGCTAAAAACATGTTTTTTGGGTTCAGGGGGTCTGAAAACGTATAGAACTGGTGAAAACTCGATTTCTTAAAATCGACATGAAAACAATACTTTCCTTCCTATATATTCATATAGGCAAGAGAAAGTACAAATATGTTTACAAATTAAAATAAATAATATTCAGATATAATTAACACAGAAATAACACCAGAAAAAAATTAACTTTTCTCTTTTCAACCACTATACAAAAATGCATATACATTATATACCATATTAAACAGAACATTACAAATACTAATATTCAATAAAATTCATAACATTAATTATGGAATCAAATTTTCGGAATGAACTCCCCTTAATAACAGTTGGAATCGAGCAACAGAGATTTTGAAACTGGTCTGCGACAACAGCGTAATGAGACACCTACGCTATCTGTTATCGATGTTACAAACTGTTAAATATGATTCCTGGAAAGTATCGCACCCTGTTTTCAAACTTTGAAATCTGTTGGCAGTACAGTAGAACAGTACGCGCCATGAGCTGAATTGTTTGCAAATAGGCCTAACATAATGTACTGTTGACTAAGTCTTCTCCGAAGACTTTGAACGCAATCACTCGTTATCGCGTTGTGCGATATCGGTGGATTTGTTTAAGACCTACTTGATTTACTGCGTTTATTTTTTAATAAATGAATTATTTTACTTATGTGATAACTAATTTGTACAAGTGCTGATTTCGAGAACTATCTTTGAATTGTCTTCAGTTTTACGTCTTATTGTAAGTAAATATTATATTTAGCTATTCATGTTACATTTCAAACGTTTTTTCTTCCGCAGAGCTTGGTTTAGCATCAGTTGGTGATTTTCTGTGATTATCATCAAAATATTCAAGTCCAACCTGTTGATTTTCATATTCATCACTCATGATTATAAAATTAGGTTATGTTTTAATTGTTTTCTTTGCCAAGAGAAAGTCGTGTTGGTATTTCTCACAATACTAATTGAGTAGCTCAGTTACAACAAACATGGACATGTCATTTTACAAATTTTTAGGACGCAGGAAAACTGTCTAGCAGTGATGCAATCTAATATTACTGCTGTGAAGTTTCTAACGACATGATAATATTTTATTAAAAAAAGTACAGGGTTTTATTTATTGGACAATAAAAAAGGATCTGTCGAGATTTGTAACAAAGCGTTCAGTTGAAACCGGGAAAGTGACTTCACTACAAGCAGCAACTTTACATTATGGTATTTTATAATTGAAAACAAAATTACTTTTATTACATAACTGTTATTTAAAATTTGTAACATGAAAATGAATAGTAAGTGTATTGTCAGCACCAACTTTGACAACTTCAACTTTATCGTGAATAGTCACACAATCTCACTTCTAACTTTTCATGTTGGGGTTCTACAAGAAGTCTGCTGTTTTGGCTTTAACATTTCTATTTCTTCATAGTCACTTTCATAATGAATCTGAAGAACTTTTTCAACATTTTTCGACTTGGATATTTGAACTAGCAATGGGAAATAAAGCTATTTTGTGACAACGTGTTACTGATATTAACAGCCTACTTAATCTTGCTTGTAGGAGTGCTATAATGTCGCACAATAATTACAAACCAAGTATAAAATCTTACGCTGAAAAAGTTGGTTATGAAAAAAGGGTTGAATTAGTTATGTTAATAAAACACCCTCGGGTGTTCGGGTGTTTTATTAAGAACGCTATGTTAAACCCTATGTTAAAAGCCACAATCTTTTCCTTGGAAAAAACCATTGCTGACACAATGTAACAAAATGACTGCTGTCACCACACTAATGCTTGATTGGGACATTTTAGGTATCTGTCTTAGGTAGTTGGCCTTGACTACACTGTTGCCAACATACCGATTGGGGGACAGAAAATTTATTGAAGTATTACTTCTATCTTCTTATAATCAGGGTTGCGTCCTTAATAAAACACCCGTTAGTTTAAACTTAAGTAGTGTTATTAGACAAAAAGGTTATTTCAATATCGTCAGTTAGTTTTAAGTCAGCCAAGCATCATTCGAACATGAGTTGAATCACGGTGTAGGCCTATAACTGTACACTAGCTTCAACTGTAACTTTTGTATTTAGCTGAAGTGAGTTAATTAAGGAAATTTTCTTTCCTGGTTTGAGCCGTGTCATCTCACTTTTCTGTTTTATGTGTCTGCTTACTTTCCTTGGTCAAAACTAATCTTAACTTCTTCTTCTACCCTTCAAGGATTAGGCATCCCTGCCTGTTCCGAACCTCTGAAATCTGCCCATCTCTTCCTCGGGCATCCTTGGTCTTTCCTTCCTTCCAGTTTGTTACCCAGCGCTTGCTTATGTATCCTATTTTCGCTCATTCTGTCCACATGCTCTATCCAATGTAAGATTTTACTTTCTCTTACCTATTTGAATATGTAGGAAGGAAAGTATTGTTTTCATGTCCCATGTTTTCAGACCCCCCCTGAACCCAAAAAACATGTTGTTAGCAATTGGTCTGTATGTGGGTGCCCGTGCGTGTGTGTATATGTGAGAGAGAGAGAGAGAGAGAACAAAATATCTCAAGAATGGAACATTGTACAACGTTGAAACTTGAAACATAAATGAGTTACCACTAGAGGACCTGACACGAACATTTTCATCAAAATTGGTCTACTGGAAGTAGTAGTTTATTTGTGTCATTTTCCACTTTATTGCAATTTTTTCGAAAATGGCTCCTATGATTTTTTTTAAATCACCTCATTTACTAAATTTTTTATGCTCCATAAGATAGGATTAGGCGCCATACCTGCTGAAATTCTTGGAGAGGCTGTTTTCTCGTAAAAAAATTATTTTTTTAAGATTGCGACTTTAATAGCCTATGCACTTTAGTGCAAACATATATATATGTAATAAAAGTTGTAGAGAATTTAAAATCCTACAACTTCTGTTTCAAACTTTTTTTTTATAACGCTTAGTTTAGCATTAATTAGCGATTTTCTGTTTTTTTCTCATGAGAACGTGTAAAAATCGATATTTTTAAGATTTCAGCCTTAGTATGCATTTTACGACAAAAGAGTATGAAATTAAATTTACAGGAAATTAAAATATCTACAACTTTTATTTACAACATTTTCCTCTACTAAGCCTAGTTTAGCATGAAAGAGAGATTTTCCGTATTTTTAAGCCAAACCAAGGTTCTTTTTCATTTTCCATCTTTCACTCATGATTAAACTTAGGTTATGTTTATTGAGGTTAGTTTTTTGTTTAAATCTAATGTTAGGTTTATTGTTAATTATTTGCATTGGCAAGAGAAAGTGTGTGAGTGTTTTACACCAGCATTTTGCAGTGCCCTATCATTTAGGCCTAGTGTCCATTTGAGAGAAACTGTTGAGAGAAACTCTCGACAGTGCTCTCAGGGTGCTTTCCATTTGAGAGTAGTTGCGCTGTCGAGAGAGCTCTCCGACAGTCGACAGTGACTGAACTGTCGACAGTACGAGAATTCCGTGTCCACTTGATAGTCTTGAGACCCGAGAGTCAACACAACAAGCAGTCTGCTGAGTGTCATCAAACGTGCGTGTTTTAAATTTGATAAAAATGGATTCACGTTAGGCCCTAGCTTTTCTAATAGCGTACAAAATCATTCATGATGATGATGATCATTCATCAAATTTAGTCGCAAATTCTTCATAGGCACTCATCCTTTTGTCACGATTCCGGTACAAATTGTGTTTTATGTTCCACAAAAATTCATTTTCTTCATATAAATTAATAAGTTGAAGAATTTCATTGTCTTTCCACTCTCGAGAGTTCATTTTAAAGAGATTATAAAAGATTTGAAATATTGAAATTTAAAAAAAGATTAAAATTATTTAAAAGATTAAAATTTAAAAGAAAGATTTAAAAAAGAAATTATAATATTAAAAAAAGACTATAAAAAGTAATAAAAATATTTTAAAATAGACAAATAAATGTAATGAACTGTCGACACAAGCTCTCAGCTTTTCCAACACTGATGGAAGAGTGGAGAGTAACTCTCGAGACTAGAAACGAGCATTTACACTTGCGAGAAATGAACTGTCGACAGCTGCACCTGCTTCTCTCGGAGAGTAGCTCTCAGGCCCGTATACATTTGTGAGTCTACTCTCGAGAGTACTCTCGGCAGTATTTTCTCTCAAGTGGACAAGTGGCCTTATGGAGAAGATGCTAGCTCTTTCCTTATCTCTCCATTACTATTATTGTCTTCCAACTGCATCCATATTTTTTTTTTTCAAAATAACATTATTTGCAATCAGTTTTTTAAAAATAAACTATAAGCAAATCTTTTGAATTCAAATCACAAGTTGAGGCCTCATTACCCTGAGTGCCTCTCATTATATCAATTATTCATGTGTTCAAAGAGAAAATTACTATGTACAAAGATATTTACATTTTACAATATAGAATACTTTTCACTAAAATTTTATATACATTTACACTCTTTCAGACAAGTCCAAAACATGGTAACGTTTCAGGCGCCTAACTTCTTCTGCATTATTTAGAAGATTTATGGCTAATTCATTTTCGTGGCTTTCAAGTCTTGCCTGATATTTTCTATTAAAACGCCTGACCTTGTCCATTACATCAGGAAGGTTGCAATGATGTTGTATTTCTGCATTCCTTGCAAACCATGGTGCCCTTGTTATAGCCCGAACAACCTTATTTTGGAACCTTTGAATTATCTCTATGTTACTTCTGCTGGCAGTTCGCCAAAGTTGAACGCCGTACAACCAAACTGGTTTTAGTAACATTTTGTAAAATGTTGCATCCATATGTTTGCCATAAAATCTTTATTTCACATGCCTGTAATCTGCTCTTCTGCCTGCAATTCCTTATCGTAAACGTTTCGACTGCATAATTTATTTAGTGTAGGCCTATATTTTACACAACAGTAAAGTTTACTTATTTAATATATCTTCAACTTGCCGATCTGAAAATGTTTGTAAAAAAAATCTAGTGTGAAACACACAACTTTCTCTTGCCAATGCAAATAATTAACAATAAACCTAACATTAGTAATAAAACATTAGAAATAAACAAAAAATTAACCTCAATAAACATAATTTTTGAAAAGGTAGTATTTATTAGGTTAATCAGTTTCTTGACTGAAAACCTAATCATCTCAGAGGATCAGCATGGTTTCCAAAAAGGTAGATCAACTAAAACTGCAATTGTTTCACTTGTGGAGCAAGTAGTTGATATATTGGATGCTGGGGAGAAAGCATTGGCATTGTTTCTGTATCTGAGTAAAGCTTTCGATTGTGTTGATCATGAAATTTTATTGAAAACACTAGAGTCATTAGGCGTTAGGGATGTAGAGTTGAAATGGTTTCAATCTTACCTTCTTAATAGATTACAGTGTGTGGAGTTAACTAGGGTTGTTAGAGGGAAACTTACAAAAGTTGTATCTGGAAAGCTTGAAGTCAAAGCAGGCGTTCCACAGGAGTCAGTTTTAGGTCCAATTCTGTTTCTATTGTACATTAATAGGTTACTAGAAGTCATACCTAATGGCAGAGCTTTGTTGTTTGCTGATGATACTTCAGTAATCAGTAACAGTTTACTGGTAGATGCTCTTGAAGTAAATACACATGTTAACATAGAGTCCGTAGTGCAGTTCTTGAATCAAATGTTATTAACAGTTAATGGGAAAAAGTGTCAGTACTTGCAGTTCAAAAATAAACAGAACGTTAAAGAAAGTAGAGAAGTGGATGTATTTATTCATAATAATAGTTTAGAGCATGTAGAAACAGTGAAGTTCCTGGGCGTATCTCTAAATAGATCTTTGTCTTGGGACTTCTATACCAATCAAGTTTGTAGTAAAATATCATCTGGGGTATTTGCACTAAAACAAGTTGCCAGATTACATGGTAAAAAATTACTAATGGCAGCTTATCATGGCCTCATTCTGTCTCATATCCGTTATGGTATTTTAGTATGGGGTAATTCTAGCATGGGTAATATGAATAGGGTTTTTAAAATTCAAAAGAAAGCTATTAGGTGTATGGTGGGAGCTAACCAGCTAACCTCATGCAGGCCACTATTTAAGGAGCTTAAATTTCTTACAGTTCCCTGTCACTACATTTTTGAGGTGATTATGTATGTTAGGCAAAATAATTTTATGCAGAATTTCAATGTTCACAATCATAACACGAGAAATAGGAATGATTATTATGTGGCTAATCACTCCACAAAATTGTTTGAACAAAAACCTACTTATGCAGGGAGAAAATCCATAAATAAATTACCCCAATCTTTAAAGTCTTGTGAGGATTTGAATTCCTTTAAAAAAATCTAAAAAATTACTTGATCGGTGAAACTTTTTATAGCATACAAGAATTTCTTTCTTGATAGTAGTGATACATAGTGTGTTTCTTATATGTATTTCAGGTGTTATATCTGACGACATGTCCTATACTCCTCCTGGAGTCTCCAGGGCGCAAAAAAAAAAAAAACCTTATTTTAATCATGAGTGAAAGACGCAAAATTAAAAACGACCTCAGTTTAACTTAAAAATACGGAACTCTTACACTCTTTCTTTACTCTTACTCTTCCTTTCTATACTCTTTCACGCTAAACTAGGCACTGTACAAAAAAAATTCTACTAATAAAAGTTGTAGATCTTTTAATTTCCTATAAATTTTATAATTACATTTTTGTTGTAAAATGCATACTAAGGCCTTAATCTTAAAAAAATCGATTTTTCACACGTTTTCATGAGAAAAACCCAGAAAATTGCTAATTACAGCTAAATTAAGCGTTATACAAAAAAATGCTTGAAATAAAAGTTGTAGGATTTTTAATTCTCTACATGTTTTATTATATAAATTTTTGCGCTAAAATGCATATTAAAGCCGTAATCTTAAAAAAATACAATTTTTTTACGTGAAAGCCTCACCAAGAATTTCAGCAAACATGGCACCTACTCTATTTTGTAGAGCATAAAAAATTGAGTAAACCGGGCGGTTTTAAAAAAATTGTAGGACCAGTTTTTGAGAAAATTGCAAAAAGTGAAAAATTACACGAATAAACTACTAGTTGTGATTGACCGATTTTGATGAAAATGTTCATGTCGGGTCCGGTAGTGGTATGTAACTTAAGTTTCAAGTTGGTACGATGTTCCGTTCTTGAGATATTCTGTTCACACACACAGACCAATCGGTAAAAACATGTTGTTGTGTGGGTTGAGGGGGTCTGTTTACGTGTAGATCCGGTGAAGAGTGTATTTATTAAAATGATATGAAAACAATACTTTCCTATCTATATATTCATATAGGCAAGAGAAAGTAGAAAGCAAATTGAGTTAATTATAATAAATTGGTTTCAGATGAAGGAAGTCGGTGTGGAGAAGTGGGTGTGTCGTTTGTTGTTGTGGGTGTCGTTTGGTGCGCTGGAGTGTGTGTCAGCAGCAAATATATTCTGCATATTTGCGGCTCCATCTTACAGTCGTCAGCAGCCAATGCTTGCTCTGAGTCACAGCTTGGCTGCTGCGGGCCACAACCTCACTGTCATCACCACCATACCCAGTAAAGTAAGTACTCATGCCTTTCTCATTTTGCACACGTACACGCGCTTCAACCAAACTATAGTCATGTCACCGCCACCCCTTCTAATTAATCATTTACTGTGTTGCCGGCTTCAATAGTTCTCCCGGCCTTTGACGGCATAGCGACAAAGCTTTCGGCTGCGCACTGCAAAGGCCTTTGTCATTAAGGCCAAGCCAGTCGCCGCTCTCTACAACAGCGCTCTCAGCAGCTAAATAAAGAGCGCTGCACTGAGCCGAGGGATTCAATTGCAATCAAGACACAGAGTGATTCACTTGACTTCAAGACAGAAGAGGACGAGCCCAGGGGAGACCGGACACACCATCCCTGGTCTACGCTACTGGTGGCGGACGCTACATTCCCGTACCGGTCAGCCTTCGCCGGCCCGGAGAGAGCCGCCTCGGGCGCGCTATCGGCAGACGGCCTACGACGACCCGACACTGCGGGGCTCTGGGGGCTACCACTGTCACGCTGCAGTGACGACCCAACTGCCGCTGAGGGAACGCTAGGCTTGAACCCGGTAGCCGAGCCGTCAATCTTCGGGCTCCGCTTCCACCACGCTGGCTCACCGCTTCCGATCCAGACAACGACAAGACGTCCACCACGGCACACGGCTGCCGGACTCCAGTGAGACTAATCGACGACCTCGCAAGAGAGAAGGTGATGCATCCGCTCGCCGACCCGTCACCGTAAGCCGTCGACCGGACGGTCATCGCCCGCTGACACGAGGGATGCCCACAGCAATCCCTCGACCGAGCCTCACGCTCACCGGACCTGACGAAGCAGCCATCGACGCACTACTGCGAGGGAAGAAGATGATGTCTCCGCTGGATGATGACACGCCGTGTCGCCCAGCTCCTCGACCGCCACGACGACTACGACCGACGCCTCTCCAAGACGACCACCGCTTAAACGGCTCTTTTCAGGGCCACCAAACTAATACGGTTTGCCACTTAACGTTGCCATCCGGTGACAGTCACTAGAAAGTAAGAAAGGAATTCTTGTTCCTCTCCAGATCACGTGTAATACTAGCCAAACTGCATAACAACAGCAGCTTGACCGCCACTACTATTCTGCCTCATATTATTAGACCTACTAGAGTTACAAACGAAAACCACACTTACAGTTAACTTTATTTATTGACATAATGAATTTATATAATAATTTCACCAACCTTCTTTTTAAACTGCGTCACCTTTATTTTTATTCTTACTTACACATGTTTCGGTGGATCCACCATCATCAGAGTGTTGTTTAGGTCAACAGCCGAAAGGCTGGTTTGAACCTGTAGAGGTTTTACTAAGTAAAACGAGGAGTGAGGTGGTTTACCTTGCCTTTCTCACTGAGTGGAAAAGTACGCTTAACAGCATGCCGGGCCCTCTGAAAAGCACATATTTTCCACTCTGCAAATGACACCTTCACTTCATTCACCACAGGGTCTGGCTGTATAGTGAAATTTATTACTTTCAGAGAAGATAACTCTGACTAGTGTCTTATACACCTCTACCTCTTCTGTTCTTAAATGATTCAGTCATTTAATTGGCTGACCATGTGATAAAAAACAGAACTATTTATTTTAGCCCTGCAACAAACAGATTGAGTGTAAATAATTTGACACTCCACCTGTCTGTTATGGGCAGATCATCAGAGTATATAAAAAAATTGAAACTAAAAGAATTTTATCTCACTTATTTAAAATTTACAGAAGATGATACATCTTCAGTCATTTGTATAAAACTGATATTTTATACAAATGACTGAAGATGTATCATCAAGCAGTAATTTCAATGGTTTTTGGAAAACATGAAAACTTATAATGGCCAATTCCTTTTGGTGTCTATCGTGATTAGAACATCCGGCAATCATACAACACACCATTATTAAAGACCAGTAAACATCACAGACCGACACGGTACGTACCGTGCATCGGCTGTCGCTGGTGATCAGTGACATCAGAGAAAGGGACTTGTCACTGCACATTTTGTTGATGATCCCATTAATCACGATTGTACAGGTATAAAGTGCAGGCGATTACATCATTCAAAAGAACACTTATTTCTAGTTAACTACATAGGCTATATAAAAAGCAGTAAGTAAATAACAATATTCTATTTTATATAATGAATTTACATAATAATTTCATTAACCTTCTTTTAAACACGTGTAAGTAAAAATAAAAATATGTTGTTTTTTTTTATTCCTTATTTGTGTACGTTGCAATCTGTTCAATTCAGAACAATAAGCAACCCCATGACCCAATGAGATGAGGATGATGTGTATGACATGTAAATGAGTTGTAGTCTTGTACAGACCCAGGTCGACCATTCCTGAGAGAGTATGGTTAATTGAACCCCAACCATCAAAGCACACCGGTAACCACTGTCTAGTATTCAAATCCGAATAAAAGTAACTACCTTTACTAGGATTTGAACCAGGAACCTTCGTCTTCGAAAATCAGCTGTCAAACAGCTGATTTTGGCGACGACTTTACCTCTAGACCAACCCGGTGAGCAAAAATATAAGTTGACGCAGTTTAGAAAGAAGGTTGGTGAAATTATTATGTAAATTCATTATATAAAATGTAGGACATTATGACATTCACCCTGTTACTCAGTTGTTCTATTATCTCAGACAGAGTCTTCATTTCCGATATTAGTACTGAAAGCAATTTCAAGGAAATTTTTTTGGAAAATTAATTGTTTCTTGAATTCCAGTAGTTATGTCTCAACATATCAGTTACGTCAGTTATGTCTCGCTGCGTAAAGGTCATCTGATCCTACATGATACTTTATAAAATAATATTTTAAAAATTTTAAATTGTAAAAATTTTTTTTTGTTTTTATTAAAAAAAAGCTGGCTAAACGATGTCACAGTAATATTATTTCAATTTAAATTAAGTTATTTCGTTATTTTAAATTTAAATAAATATATTGTAAATAAATAAATTTATTAAAATTATTCATAAAACTACACTTGTTTTTTATGAAAATATAAAAATTGATTTTAATATTTCTGGGTGAAATTAATTATAATTTTAATTCAAAATCACATGAAGTAAGTCTTTTGTTGAATATTGAGAAGTTAAAAAATTGGTATAGTATTTATTTTTTAGAAATATGGTAAGTGTTGTATAATATTTTATTATTTTGTAAAATTTTATTGTACAGGGTCCGGCAGATTAATCTGACGATTTTGTATTCATCAGTATGTTGGCAACACTGTGAATAGGAAGTTGGTACAGTTGTTACGGGGTAGCGCTAATACTACCATTTTAGCTGCCATCATGAGTTGGTGGTCGTGTGAGCACCGTGCTTTTGTGATTGAAGCATATTTCAAAAACAATGATTCTGTTATTGCTACGCAGCGTTTATTTCGTAGACATTTTAATTAAAACCGAAACGCGTCTGTTCCAAGTAGGAATACGATATTGCTGTGGGTGAAATTTTTCGTTTAACATCGTCGGCTTTGAAACTGAAACCAACAGGACGAAAGCGTTGTGTGAGAACTCCTGAAAACATTGAGGCTGTAAGGTTATTTGTGTTGCAGTCTCCATGACGTTCCGTAGTGAAGCATGCTGCCGCACTAAGAATGTCTGAGCGAAGTTTGAGAAGAATCCTTCATGATGACCTTCAGTTCCATTCGTACAAGATGATGATGTTCGTGCAACAACTTACTGAAAATGAGTACGCGTCTCGCAAAACAGCATGTGAGATAATTCTCGAAAATTTGTAAGGTTGAATGAGTGCGTGAGGAACAATGGGAAACATTTGGATGACATAATTTTCAAATGAAATATTCAAGTGAACTATTGAAATGCTGTTAGTAAAATTGTATAATTTGAATTTTCATTTGACCCATTTAACTTTGTTGTTCTATGAATCGTGATTTTTTTATTGACCCTCCAAAATCGGCAGATTATTCTGCCGGACCCTGTATTATATTTTAAGATTATTATAAATTAAACTGTTATTAATACTAATATTTGTAAATGAAATTATATACAGAAATAAAGAATTATTATAATATTATAAAATAGAATTAATTTCAAACTGCAGAATGCATTATAAACATTTATTTTTAAATAAAGATAGTGTAAATGTGTGTGTTTACGGACGTTGGGAGTTTAGGAGATGTGACGTCTGTATGATTGGATGTTGGGATTGAAAGGGTTAAAAGATGGTTGAGAGGGAATACAGCGAGCGACTCCACATTTGCTATTTTGTTAAAGGTGCCGATAAAGAACCATCGAGAGATTGACATCAGTTTCCTGTTTGAAAAGTATGTAGCGATGCAGTCGGCAAGCGGTTTCTCATTGCAACAGAAGAATGGGCCCATTGAGCTTCTGGACAGTCTGCCTGTAGGATTTGCGTTTGTCTCGGAAACTATATTGGCGTCATCACCTGTCCAACAGCTCATCCAGTAAGTGAACCTTTTACTGTTCATGTTTTAATGTGACTCACAATATTCCGTCTTGCTAGACGGGACACTTAACAATGTATTTCATTCTTTTCATATTGATAGGTATACAAGGTGTGATGAAAAAGTAAGGTGACTTCTCATTTTTATTAAAAAATATTCATGTTTTCATCCAAAATTATGTTATCCCTTTCAAAATAATCCCCCTCTGATACAGTGCACTTGTGCCAGCGCTTTTTCCAGTCGTCAAAACATTTCTGAAATGCACTTTTGGGTATTGCCTTGAGCTCCTCCAGCGAAGCAGCCTTAATCTCCAAAGAAGAGCTTGGGCTCTTTCACTGGGTTGATTGGGCTTTGGTTTCGACATCATAACCATAGACCCAAGTTTCATCACCAGTTATAACCCTTTTGAGCAGATCAGGATCATCATTGACGTCGTTCAACATGTCTTGGGCGATGTTCATGCGACGCTGCTTCTGATCAAAATTAAGCAGTTTTGGCACGAATTTCCCTGACGCATGTGTCATACCCAAAACATCCATTAAAATTGATTGGCATAAGCCAAACGATATGTTAAGATCATCAGCTATTTCTGTAATCGTGATTCGACGATTTTTCAACACAATTTCTTTCACTTCCTGAACATTTTCGTTGGTTTTTGACGTGCTGGGGCGTCCAGAGCGAGGTTCATCGTTAACATTTTCTCGGCCCTCTTGGAATAACTTATACCATTTATCATAATTTTGTTTGCTCAAAGTTGACTCACCGTACGACACTGTCAACATTTCAAGAATTTTTGAACACTTAATACCATTTTTTACACTCTGCTCCATTATTTTCAACAGCAAAAAAAATCACCGAGCACGCAAACACGAGTCTAACCAGTTTATGCCTCTCACATAAAAACAACACGTGCTATATAGTCAAAACTTTGAACATATAATCGTGACGAGTGTACCAACACAAAAAAAATTTTGAAATTGGAGTGTACAGAGCGTGCAAAATTCAAAAATTCACGTTACTTTTTGATCACACCTCGTATAGTACACATTACATTGAATGAAGTGAACTTGTCACAATCAGTAGCCTAATAACATCACTGCGCCTTTACAAATAACAATAAATCATTACAAAACTCAAATTTCCTCAGTTTGGCTTAAAAATATGGAAAATCACTCTTTCACACTAAACTAGGTTCTGTAGAGAAAAATGCTCGAAATAAAAGTTGTAAATCTTTTAATTTCCTATAAATTTTATTATATACACTTTTGTAGTAAACTGCATACTAAGGCCGAAATCTTAAAATCGATTTTTCACACGTTTTCGTGAGAAAAAAACAGAAAATCGCTAATTACCGCTAAACTAAGCATTATACACAAATGTTTGAAATAAAAGTTGTAGAATTTTTAATTCTCTACATTTTTTATTATAAATCTTTGCGCTAAAATGCATATTAAAGCCGCAATCTTAAAAAAACAATTTTTTTACGTGAAAACAGTCTCACCAAGAATTTCAGCAAACATGGCGCCTACCCTATCTTGTAGAGCATAAAAAATTGAGTAAAACAGGCGATTTTTAAAAAAAATCGTAGAACCAGTTTTTGAGAAAATCGCAAAAAGTGAAAAATGACACGAATAAACTACTACTTCCGGTTGACCGATTTTGATGAAAATGTTTGTGTTGGATCCGGATCCGACACAAACATTAAAACATAAGTTAAAGTCTTAAAACATTAAAATGTATCACTACCAGTAGTGATATGTAACTTAAGTTCCAAGTTCGTATGATGTTCCGTTCTTGAGATATTCTGTTGACACACACACACACACAGACCAATCGCTAAAGACATGTTTTTTGGGTTCAGGAGGTCTGAAAACCTGTAGATCTGGTGAAAACTTGATTTCTTAAAATTGACATGAAAACTATACTTTCTTTCCTATGTATTAATATAGGCAAGAGAAAGTAAAAAGTCATTAGAATGTACTTTATTGTTTAAATTTGAACACGGGTTTGTTGATAGGCTATATGACAGAATACCAGCAGTGATAAGGAAACTGTATGGTTGGTGAAAATTTTGATCAGAAGTTGTGGTGTTTTAAAATATTTGAAATTGTTGTTGAAAAGAAGTGTTTTTTTTTTTTTTTTTTTTTTTTTTTTTTTTACGCCCTGGAGACTCCAGGAGGAGTATAGGACATGTCGTCAGATGTAACACCTGAAATACATATAAGAAACACACTATGTATCACTACTATCAAGAAAGAAATTCTTGTACGCTATAAAAAGTTTCACCGATCAAGTAATTTTTTAAATTTTTTTTAAAGGAATTCAAATCCTCACAACACTTTAAAGATTGGGGTAATTTATTTATGAATTTTCTCCCTGCATAAGTAGGTTTTTGTTCAAACAATTTTGTGGAGTGATTAGCCACATAATAATCATTCCTGTTTCTCGTGTTATGATTGTGAACATTGAAATTCTGCATAAAATTATTTTGCCTAACATACATAATCACCTCAAAAATGTAGAGACAGGGAACTGTAAGCAATTTAAGCTCCTTAAATAGTGGCCTGCATGAGGTTAGCTGGTTAGCTCCCACCATACACCTAATAGCTTTCTTTTGAATTTTAAAAACCCTATTCATATTACCCATGCTAGAATTACCCCATACTAAAATACCATACCGGATATGAGACAGAATGAGGCCATAATAAGCTGCCATTAGTAATTTTTTATCATTTAATCTGGCGATTTGTTTTAGTGCAAATACCGCAGATGATATTTTACTACAAACTTGATTGGTATAGAAGTCCCAAGACAAAGACAAAGTTTCTGATGTGAGGTGATGCCAGATATTTGTACAGGGTGATTTTTTAGTCCTGTTACCCAATTGTTAATGTATGGTAATTTTTTTCTAAGAAAGGGATATTTTGTTTTGTGACAAAAAGTTGGTAGCCCTACTCAACCGGTATAGATACGACAGTTTGAGTTTATTCTCCTTGAGTTGCGTAAAATTTTGTGCTGTTTCCAGTTGTGTTACGAACAGAATGTCTTTTACCCTAGAACAACGGGTTTTCATTCTTGAACAATATTTTGCTACAAAATCGTATGCGAGTGTAAAAGAATCATTTCAAATTAAATTTTTTGGAGTTCCTCCACTCTATTCTAGTCAATTTCTAGGCTAACTAACTGATTTTTAGAGGCAGGTATTGTTTGCAGCAGAAAACGTAGTGGTCGACCAACTCTCTTGACAGATGACGTTAAGAGAATGTGAAAAACAAGATTGCTCAATTCTCCATGGAAAAGTTTACAAAAACTTTCCTCGCATGTTGATTTGTCATGTTTGAGTGCTCAGAAAGCTGCTAAAAAATTGAAATTGTATCGGTATCACATACGATTAGTTCTAGAGCTTCAGCCTCCAGATTTAAACAAGAGATTGTTTTAGGATAAAAGACATTCTGTTCGTAGCACGACCGGAAATGGCAAAAAATTTTACACAGCTTAAGGAGAATCAACTCACACTGGAGAATCAACACATATCCATACTGGTTGAGTAGGGCTACCAACTTAGTGTCACAAAACAAAATTTATTTTTTTTAGAAAAATATTACCAGACATTAACAATTGGGTAACAGGACTAAAAAATCACCCTGTAGTTTGTGGATAGAAGTGTTGAAGTTGTAACAGAGGTGAATAAACTGTTTAGTGAGTGGATGCGTGGAAATGTTGCAGGGAGCTGAGAGAAGGTCACACGAAATACGACCTGATTTTGTACGAGGCTGTCTATCATTCTGCGTTGTTGGGGTTTGTCGAATTGCTTGGAAACCCGCCAGTAATTGATGTGGTCACGATGTCGATCCCCTCTGACACAAGTTTCCGAATGGGCAATCCATTAATTCCTTCTCATGTTCCGAGCATGCTTCTGCCATACGACCACCAGATGACATTTTGGCAGAGGATCTACAACCTCTTCATTACTATATATATTCAGTACACCATCATAATCAGAGTACAATCCCAACAGCAGAAAATCATGGAGAAATATTTTGGACGCTTAAACAACACCGTTTATGATCTGGAAAGCAACAAAAGTATTATCCTTGTCTCTTGCGATCTGGCCACCGATTATCCAAAACCTGTGAATCCCAACACAGTTCATGTCGGACCTTTACGCCTGCCACTAACTGAAACGTTACCACAGGTCAGTATCAATCTGTTGTTTTATTTTATGTTGGATTTTTTTTTTTTTTTTTTTGGTTTAACGTCCGACTGTTCTGCAATTACTGCTAATGTAGACGGTGAAGGATGAAATGATATTTTGTAACGTATGAAAAAATGCCATGCCTGAATGGGATTCAAACCCAAGACCGCATGATGAGAGGCGAGCACGTTACCAACTGCGCCAATGCGGCCGGCTTTTTATGTTGGAGGAGAGAAAACCATCATGGTGCTGGCTGTCCGTACAGCCAGGGGTGAAACTTTTAACTTAATTCTATTTTATATAATAATTTCACCAACCTTCTTTTTAAACTGCGTCAACTTTTATTTTTATTTTTACTTACACGTGTTTCGGTGGATCCACCATCATCAGAGTAAATAACATAATTGAAACTAAAAAATTTTTTTTTCTCACTTATTTAAAATCTATAGAAGATGATACATCTTCAGTCATTTGTATAAAACTGATTTAAAATTAATTTATTTTAATTTATCCCTTCTCATATTTACTGTAGATAGCAGCAGCAGTCAATATCACTTCATCATTCCTAAATTTGACCTGTTCATTCAAAATGTCCTGCTTTTGCTCTTTTAAATATTTATAAATATGGAACTTCTCATATTTTTATTTTCTATATTACATAGTTCTATTATACCGTGCGTTCGGAAAGTCGCTGTGCACTGGAATTGTGACTATGGATTTATGAAAATATGTATAAAGAAATGACTAAGCATTTTGGAAAAAAATTTATTCAATACCTTAATTACATTGTTAAACCGTGATTACATTGTTTATAGAAGGTGTTCGAAATGACCTCCATTCGCATCAATACAGCATTGCACTCGTTTCATTTTGTTTGCAAACACCTTTCGCAACTGAAGAACAGTGATTCCTTGAATGTATGCCGTTATTGCGGCTTTAAGTTCGTCAATCGTGTGTGGTCTGTTCCGATACACAGTTTGTTTCGCCGCACCCCATAAAAAGAAATCGGGGGGAGTCAGATCAGGAGATCTTGCAGGCCACAAATTCTTTGAAATTATTCGTTCACCAAACACGTTGCATAACGTTTTATACAGTTGCGAAAGGTGTTTGCAAACAAAATGAAACGAGTGCAATGCTGTATTGATGCCAATGGAGGTCATTTCGAACACCTTCTATAAACAATGTAATCACGGTTTAACAATGTAATTAAGGTATTGAATAAATTTTTTTCCAAAATGCTTAGTCATTTCTTTATACATATTTTCATAAATCCATAGTCACAATTCCAGTGCACAGCGACTTTCCGAACGCACGGTATTAAAATGTTCATCTATTTTACCAAATTTATGTTTTTCCTCTTTTATACGATCGGTATAGTTAGATACAATGTAGTCACATTTCAGTGCTTTTTTTATGTTCATTATACCTGACTTGAAAATTACGACCAATGTAAAATTTGTTACAATCCTCATTACCACAATCTATTTTATATACACCCTTTTTACTTAAACCAAAAATATGGGTGAACCCAACTATGAACTGCCGCGTGTGCACATTCTCAAGAGCAAACTTCCAGAGATCCACACAACATGACCGCCCTTCCACCATAATATTGCCCGAGGTATGACATAAATCCCGATGCGGTCATGACATTGTCGCCACCGGCTTCTAGTAGCGCAGTCGTTTGAGCTCATAGGACCGGCCGGGCCTCCGGCGGCGTATTTCAAAATAATGAAAACATCGAAGGGGGAGGAAGGGAGGTCGTCTTCGCCACTGCCTAAAAGATTAGGAGCAGCCGCCGACACAGCGACCATCTTTCACCGCTGCCTCCGAAGAGAAGCAGTCACCAGTGAAGTAAATCGGGGTCGTCTGTACCGCTGCCTAATCTAATAGGAGCGAGTCGCCGACGCAGCGTGCATCTTTTACCGCTGCCTCCGAAGGGGAGCAGTCGCCGGTGAAGCGAGGGTAGGGGATGGAGGTACAGGTGACGGAAAGAATACTCAATGTTGAGATGTCAACTCTCCGTATCGATTCTCACACACAGAGAACATCGATACTGTCACCTTCTCGACTTTTGCATCACCAGTGCGTAGACACTATATGTTGCCACCTGTACATGCGCTGTGAGAGGTATGACCGCTGGCGCATTCTATCGGCAGCAGCAACCCCATCACAGCGCCAACAGTGGGCAAAATATGAACTACGGACTGGCGTACAAGTAAAAACAGTATCAACGTGTTACAGATGAGACGCAACAAAAGTGACGACCACTTCCGAGTTTCGGAATTCATGGTGTCTCAAGAGGACCAACACCTCTGTAGAGTTATAGATACTTGAGTCAAAAGAACCCTTTTTGCTTATGGATGGGCTGTGAGGAAGGGAAGAGAAAATCAGACAGTGCTGCCAACCTTAACAGCGAGACACTACATTTCAGTACCGTGCAGTTACTACATGAATTTTGTAAGCTATCGTTTATTGCTGAGAAAATGTTTTCTTCATAAACCTTATTACAAAAAATCTGTTGTGAAACACTCACACAGCTTTCTCTTGCCAGTGCAAATAATTAACAATAAACCTAACATTAGAAATAAACAAAAAACTAACCTCAAAAGCATAACCTTATTTTAATCATGAGTGAAAGACGCAAAATGAAAATCGAACTCAGTTTGGCTTAAAAATACAGAAAATCACTGTTTTACGCTAAACTAGGCTCTGTAGTGAAAAATGCTTTAAATAAAAGTTGTAGATCTTTTTATTTCCTATAAAATTTATTATATACACTTTTGTCGTAAAATGCATTCTAAGGCCTAAATCTTAAAAAAATTCGATTTTTCACACGTTTTCGTGAGAAAAAAATCAGAAAATCTCTAATTATTGCAAAACTAAGCGTTATAAAAAAAAATATTTGAAATAAAAGTTGTAGAATTTTAAATTCTCTACAACTTTTATTAAATAAATTTTTGCAATAAATTGCATATTAAAGCTGTAATCTTAAAAACACTATGTTTTTATGTGAAAACAGCCTCACCCAGAATTTCAGCAAACATGATGCCTACCTTATTTTGTAGAGCATAAGAAAATGAGTAAACCAGGTGATTTAAAAAAAAATCGTAGGATCAGTGTTTGAGAAAATTGCAAAAAAGTGAAAAATTACACGAATAAACTACTACTTCCGGTTGACCGATTTTAATGAAAATGTTTGTGTCGGGTCCGGTAGTGGTATGTAACTTAAGTTTCAAGTTTGTACGATGTTCCGTTCTTGAGATATTCTGTTCACACACAGACACACACACACACTCACACGCAGACCAATCGCTAAAAACATGTTTTTTGGGTTCAGGGGGTCCGAAAACGTATAGATCCGGTGAAAACTCGATTTTGAAAAATCGACATGAAAACAATACTTTCTATCCTATATATTCATGTAGGCAAGAGAAAGTAAAAATCTAACTTGTAATTTAGCCTACTGCTTAATTACATGAGTAGAAATACGCGTATTTGATTTACTGTAATTACCAACTACCTTATTATTATTATTATTATTATTTACGTTATGGCCTACAAAGGACCGCGATTTCTCAGTTTTTCTTCTGTGGTTTCCTCTTCGCCCAGTATTCTTTCATTTTCTTGGAAAAGTCACGCTTTCGTTCTTCCGACCATTTAGGTCTTGATCTTTTACTGTCCTCTTCCTGGAGCTCTAGTTTGAGTTTATGTCTGAGAGGTGTTCTTTGTATGATGTCCGTCTCCGTTATCTGGAGTTTGTTGCAGTCTGTTTTTATCTCTTTGAGCCATCCAACTACCTTATTCTATTGGAACAAAATCATCTAGGAATGAATCGCCTTTTTCCCTATCATTATCACAGCCGTCCTCATGGTTATGTTCCTACATAACCGTTTCCTTTTTTCACCAGGTGTCAACAAAACTGTTGAAGAAGAACAGCTTCTTCACCGTCATTAATTTCTTTCCTTACATTTTGAATCTCGTAAAGAGAAACATCACATCAGTTAGCTGCTAGCTCATGGCTTTTGTTAAGAGGCATAGAAAGAAATTTTTTTTTTTTTAATTTATTTACCGTCACATCAAGTACAACGGTCATTAGCGATAACGTTGGGGTGTAACTATTGTACAATGGAGAATGAAATGATTTTTTGTAATGTATGAAAATATGCCGTGCCTGATTGGGATTCGAACCCAGGACCGCATGATGAGAGGCGAGCACGTTACCAACTGCGCCAATGCGGCCGGCATTGAAATTTTTATTTAGTTTCAATTTAACATTTTAGCACTTAGAATAGTCCGACCATATTTTGGAAAAACCAACTTTTCTGTTTATGGTAACAATTATACTCGTACAGTTAACGTACAAAAGTTTCCACGATATATCGTAAGTGCTCTGGGTGTCGTATAACTTACGTTGTTGTGTTGACTGAACTGATACCAAAGCAGTTGCGCATACGCTCTAATGTGTTTCCCTTTTTACTCCTCTTTAAAATCAAAGACATTCTCGTACTCAAGTAACTACTACTGGGTGATTCATTTAAAAGTAGCCCGCCGCTCGAGTAATTTTCATATGCTGTATTGGCAGCACTGATCACGATGAGATCGACTGGCCTTTATAGCACAATTTATATTATTATTTAATTATTATAGAGTACAATTTTTTCCAGCAAGATGGTGCAACATGTCACACGTCTCGCCAGTCCCTATCTCATATCAATCAGGCTTTTCCCATGCGAGTTGTTAGTAAAGATTTGTGGCCTCCTCGTTCACCCGATTTGAGTATGTGCGATATTTTTCTATGGGGTTATTTAAAAGGAACTGTTTACCAAACAACCCTCCGCTGTATACATGAGCTAAAGAATAACATTGTGGCAGCCATTCAAGGTATAGACGTTTCCGTATTGCATCATGTGTGCATTAATAACATTGAACGAGCGCAAAAATGTGTAAGCATTCAAGGACGCCAATTTCAGCATCTACTGTAAAGGTGAAGTTGAAATTTGTATATAAATTTGTAATTAAATATGTAAAATTATGTATTACGTAATTCTATTTATTCATTTACTATTTGAATCCAATTGAGTGCTGAAGGCCACTGTTAAATGCAGCGGGCTACTTTTAAATGAATCACCCTGTATATTCTCGTTACTGACAGTAAGAGCAGCTACAGGTTAGCTCAGATGAGCTGACTCTTCCACCGCTTTCTATCTCAAGGCACAACACAGCATCCTCTCAAATGCAGTCTAGCAATTGTGACTTATGATCATCTCCTGATAATGTCTGTTGTTGTTGTTGTTGTTTAGGTCATCAGCCGAAAGGTTGGTTTGAACGTGTAGAGGTTTTACTAAGTAAAACGAGGAGTCACGTGGTTTACCATTGCCACAACTCACTCAGTGGAAAAGTATGCTTATCAGCATGCCGGGCCTTCTGAAAAGCACATATTTTCCTCTGTGTAAATGACACCTTCACTTCATTCACCACAGGGTCTGGTTGTACAGGGTGATTCATTTAAAAGTAGCCCACTGCATTTAACAGCGGCCTTCGGCACTCAATTGGATTCAAATAGTAAATGAATAAATAGAATTACTTAATACATAATTTTACATATTTATTTACAAATTTATATACAAATTTCTACTTCACCTTTACAGTAGATGCTGAAAGTGGCGTCCTTGAACGCTTACACATTTTTGCGCTCGTTCAATGTTATTAATGCACACACGACGCAATACGGAAACGTCTATACCTTGAATGGCTGTCACAATGTAATTCTTTAGCTCATGTATACAGCGGGGGGTTGTTTGGTAAACAGTTCCTTTTAAATAACCCCATAGAAAAAAATCGCACATACTCAAATCGGGTGAACGAGGAGGCCACAAATCTTTACTAACAACTCGCATGGGAAAAGCCTGATTGATATGAGGTAGGGACTGGCGAGACGTGTGACATGTTGCACCATCTTGATGGAAAAAATTGTACTCTATAATAATAAATAATTAAATAATAATATATCGATAGCTTACTTCTAAAACCTTGTAAGTCCCAAAAATGAAATTTTGCAGGAAACGGAAAAAACGTTTTATTTTTGCAGTTTAATTTTTTATTACACAAATTTTGTTTCATATGTAATGTTAGACACTAAAAAATAAATACATTTATAAATTTTGTCATTTTTAAAATTTATTCGAAAGATATTTGAAAAGTAAGACTTACGAGGTTTTAGATGGTTAAGTTACAGACATACAAGGTTTTGACTAGACATACGAGTATTTAGGAAATGACAAATAAAAGAAGATACATCGATTTACAAGGATTTTCTGCTTTTATTCTGCACAAATTATACATACATTTTTTTATATAACACATTATGCATTAATTTGTATTATACATTAATGCAGGTTTTACATATTTATTTTAAAAAGTTTGATAAAAATGGAAAATGTACAATATAAAAACACTATATAAAAATAAAATAAAGTATTATAATAAAATACATTAAACTATAAAAATGTAATACAACCACATTTAATCAATAATAATAGTAAATAATAATCATTAATAAAAGTAATGATTTTTTTTAGATATCAAGTCACATCAAAATCTGGGTTATTAGCAACTATTTTGGGTTAAGGTACGGTGGGTTTGACTTGTTATAATTTTCCAGACCCTGGCCCAGAATCGAAGCTGGAATCTCCGCGTTGTAGGCTAGCATGCTACGACTACGCTACGGAGGCGGCCAAAAACTGAATTTAAATGCACATGTGCTTTTTTAGTGTTAAAATAATGTATAGTTTTAAAAAAATGAAAAATAGGACAGTAAATAAAAAAACATTAAATTATACATTTTTTCAAACAGAAATATTGAGAACTTGTTTTACCAACAATGTAGGAACAATGAATATTATTGTTTAACATGTAAAAATTAGTGAAAAGTACTACAGTGAATGTGAATTTGTAGAAGTCGATTATCTAGTTAAGATATAAAAAAACAACAGATTTTAAAAAAAGTTTTGTTCGTATTGTTTTTTATGAAATTTGATTATGTTGTCACAATTTAAATCTGGCTAAAAATGATAATAAATTACTTATATTTTGTGATTTCTGATTATTATTATCTATTTTTGTTAAATACACAGATAACAATATTTATAAGATTAAACGGATTTATTTATTATCCCACGAGTCTGGGTAGTAGCTGGCAAAGTTTATCGTCGACTAGTGTAGGTAAAAAAATTATCATACTAATTATTACAACACGAAAATAAATTACTGCCACAGATTTTTTGATAATGGGTTTTTAAAATGACGTATGTTTTCAGTCTAATCTTACATGATAAAAATATAAGATATAACTTTATATTTACATCAGTGACGCGTTGACGCCGTTTAGAATAGGTTTAAACCATTAATTTAATAAATAACTAACTAACTGTATTATTACATCACTAATGTGATGACATGTAAATTGATGGTATCAAATATTTTATTGCCACAAATCATTGAATAAATGCCCTTATGATACACTTGACAATGGCTTAGTTAACCTACTTAATACATAATACTAATACATAAAATACAATATTAACACTTAATACTTAATACATAAAATTCATAAATACATAAATACATAAATTCATAATACATAAAAACTATTAAAAGCAAATTCATTAAAAAAAATACTGCTGTGCTTTGTAGTTACTAAAAATTAGTAATTATTTCAGTTATATTTTACACACAATTAGAAAAACCCATAATCTATATTATTAAATAATAATATTATTAAAAATATTATTATAATTATTATTAAATTATTAATATTAATCGATATTATTAACAGGTAAAGTTGTCATGTCATTCAAACTGTATTATTTGCGCAAATTATCATAAAAGTAATGATAATCTTTAGGAATCACTGCCTTCAGCTCTTGAAGGTGGTCGTATTTTCTAGGATTAATGGTCAGTGGTTCTTTGTACAGTCGAATAGGATTAATAATTTCCTTGTTTTTAGTCTTACGTCTTGGCAACTCCTGCCACTCTTCGTCGAAAGATAATTTATAGTAAATTATTTTTTCAGGTGTGTATTTCAAGGCACGTAACTCGTTAACTTTTGCATCTCCAGCAGCTAACCCTGGTCTGATTGATGAGTAAAACGTTGTCCTCGAAAAATCTTTAAAAAATGAATGGTCCACGTATTTTACATTGTATGGTCTAGGATTTTGTCTTGACTGTTTAAAATGTTCGACGTAATTGGCAGGTGAAAATATCTCTTTATTTCTCAAACGTCTCTCTATTGTAGCATGCATAGCGTCGCACTCCATCTGAGTATGGCCACGCTCGAGATATTTCTGAATAATAATAATTCCTTTACTTTCCGACAATTGGATGAGACTATTCGATAAATTAACATTTCGGTTTTGGTAACCGCAACCATCACTCCATATAATTACAGTGTCATTAATGTTGGTGTCTAACTCCTCTTTAATAAATGTAGTGATTATTGTTGCAAACTCATTGGATCCAACGCCCCCTTCCCCTTCATGCCACGTAAAGCAATAACCATCTTTTGTTTTATTGTTATATATTGTAAAGTTGTGGACCATGAGTTTCGTTTTGTAATACATCGACGAAGCTTTAACATAAGGGGCTAGAAGGACAGCTTGTAGGTCGACGGTTAAAACTATATTAGAACTTTGGTTGTCGTCATCTTTTTCACGTCTGGCTCGGTCTTTCTTCTGTAGGTGTTCTAAATATAATCTTTCATCAACATTTCCAGCTTTATGCCCTGAACAAAGATCACACTGATCTTTCCGTGGAGAAAATATTCCTATATTTTGAAGTTCAAATTCTTCATGGAAGGTTTTAACAGATACAGTAGGCTTGCCTTCTGTTACACATGTGTCTTTATATAATTTGTATACTTCGGCTTTTGACTGAAAACCTGGTTCAAGGTACATTTTTTTAGTTTGCTTCCAGCAGTAATGCGACTCCAGCTTTGGTAAGTCCTGCAAAAACTTTTTTAGAATACATCTTTTCTCATTAATCTTACCACCTGTTTCAGTTGACCGCTTGGATGGCTGAATCTCGTCCATTTGGGGTAATTCAGATGATTCAGCCATGTTATCATCCTTTTTGCTGAGCCACTGCAGAACAACCCAGTCCGTTACACCCAACGTGTTCAAAAACAATTTTTTACAAATTCTTTCACGGCATCCGTTCAACTTTAAATGATAAACTAAAGTACTAGTCCTTCTAGAATTACTTTGAACTATTCTGTTTTTGGTGTCTTTGGGTGCAACGCGATCCACAAGACCTTCTACAAAAGTTTTCCTTTGTTGCCAGTTGTGGTCCTTCCAAAAATAATTAAAAATGCCCTGCCTGACTTCCTGGTTAAATTTCCTGCATTTAAATTTTGTACTGGATTTACTCAGGTTGCAATTGCAGCTTGGTTTCATGGTTTTCGCTGGTTTTATTACGTCATACTTCCAGTTCCCGTCCGGAAATTTTTTGGCACCATAATATTCTTCGCCAGTTTCCCTCTTTCTCTTGTTCGTAACTTTCTTCCAACCACTTTGCAAAGCTTTCTTGTTTCGCTTATTGGTCACGATATCACTTACGTCATTGCTGGGCGTTTCATGAAAATTCATGCATTTTTGTCGTTCTTCACTTGTTTGAAGTACTACTAACTCCTGGCTTGGGCTGGAGTCCTCTTGTGGAGGACAACGTACCGATGCAACTTGTTCATTGTCTGCTGTTACTGTTAGAGGATGATCCACTTCGCCGTGTGGGTTTTCACTTGATTGACACTCTATTTCTTGACATGGACCGGATAACTGTTCAGGCACGGAGAGTGCTGATATGTCACGTTGGTCATCGTTGTCGCCTCTTGGAGCTGGTAATGTAAGGTGGTCCAATTGCTCAGGGATTACGAGATTGTTTAGTACAACATCAGTGTACTCTAACAGGGCATCTCCATCAATCTGAAAAATGTGATTTAATGGAATGGGATATTGACATTTATTACATTACTTGTCTTAAAATTTGTAAACTCTCTTTTCCAATTACTTGTTACGTCAACAAGTGATTATAACTGACAAATATAATCGGGCTGATAATTGCGAGAAAAATTATGAGGCAGCTCCATATTTTCTACTAGTTTTGAAGTGAATCATTTTTAGCTGAAGACATAAAAGTGTTGGAAGTTAAGGACTTTACAAAACAGTATGAATCGTAATAAAAAATATGATAATGGATTCATGTAGATAACTGATAGTACTTACCTCCATATGATCTTCCAATGAATTAACGGCTGATACACTTAAAATATTGCTATCCTCGGCATCCTGTTGTTTACCATCAGTTTGCTGCACAATTTCTTCCACAAATGTAGGCTGATTTCCTGAATTGGTGACATCACTCTGTGTTAATGTCGTCTTCGCTAGCAGCACCATCAGTTTTGCCCTGCTATGAGTAACAACCTTTAAGATACAAGAAAAGAAAAATTATAAGATAATTTTGCACAACATTTCCAGTGATATAAATTATAACCTACGTATTTAGGAATAGATTAACAAACAATAAAAAAATAATTAGTTCCAAAAAACTAATTTCAAATTGTAACAATTAGCTGATACATCAGTAGTAGACATTCTGGTGCAGATTGATAGCCCAGTCACTTCATTTTTCGATCGGATTTATGTTTTACATAATGGGCGTATCCATATTACAAGAAATTCACAACAGTAATCTTTCAGTTGAAAAATAGATTATAATAATATTATAATATTAATAATATTATTATTATTATTAAAAAGCCAATAACAAATTTTGGGCCAAGACGGCAAGATTACCCTAACTGGTTCGGGTTGTTTTAAGTACCGCACGCTTATGTACGCACAACAACAAATAGTCTACACACGAGAAAATAATTAATATTCGATACAAGAGAAATTAAGTTTGAGGGGCAAATTTCTGTCTTTAACATAATTTTTTTCGTACTATTACTCACAAGTTAACTTGTAAGTCCAAATATAAAAGTTAATAAAATCTCGTATGTCTACTCCAATTTTCATAAAACATGGTAAGTCTAAAATTATGGTTATAACAAAACCTTGTAAGTCCACAACAGTTTTTAAGCAAATTTATTTAATAATCTAATGTAATAAGTGAATATATATTTATACTACTTACCGGTGCTTTCTTCACTTTAACCATTTTTCACTTGTATGAAGTCACTTTACTTCAGTTTCAAAAATAACTGCCGAAAATGTACGCACACTATGTTACCTCAACTGAACGCATGCAAATCCAATGACTTACGAGCTTTTAGTACATAGCCGAACAACTCAAGACATACAAGTTATTTCAACCGCCTGTAGATAGCGCATAAGTCGACATAGACATACAAGGATTTTACCATTGCTCGAAGCTTGAAATATGAATACAATGATACCAAAAACGTATTTTCGAAAAAATTCAGACTTACGAGGTTTTAGAAGTAAGCCATCGATATATTGTACTATAAAGGCCAGTCGATCACATCGTGATCAGTGCTGCCAATACAGCATAAGAAAATTACTCGAGCGGCGGGCTACTTTTAAATGAATCGCCCAGTGTTATGAAATTCATTACTTTCAAAGGAGATAACTCTGATTAGTGTCTTTTGTACCTCTACCTCTTCTGTTCTTAAACGATTCAGTCATTTAATTGGCTGACCATATAATAAGAAACAGAACTATTTATTTTAGCCATGCAACGAACTGGATGACTAATTTGACATTCCACCTGTCCATTGTGGGCAGTGATAATGTCTATGACTGTTAATTGCCCGGCCAATGCTATGCATTCCTTTTGGCCTGATCCACGGGTCAGTAGATCTACAAGTGTGATAAACAAGCCAAAGAACAATATTCTCTTCTTCTTCATTCAGTCTATAATTGGCTCGTTTTCTTGGTAGATTTATTGGTTGGGTAACGGTCTCCATTCACCCTCTACTTTGTGTTTTTTACGTGTACAGGTTCCAAGGATTCTTCTTTCCAGTTTTTGGATTTTATCTGTTCTAAAAAGTAAAATTAAAATTTTACTTTATTATGAAAAAAGTAATTTTTTTCTGGAATATGAGGGTTATTCGCAAAGTAAGGTCCAATTTCTAAAATAAAATAAACAATGTAAGATTTTTTCAAAAAACCTTTTTTATTGTATTTGTTACATCTTTCTTTATTTTTCCACATAGTTTCCATTTTTATTTAAACATTTATCATAACGTTCAACAAGCTTTTGTATGCCTGTATCATAGAAGTCCGCCGCCTGTGAGGATAACCAGTCTTGAACAGCTTCTCTAACGTCATCATCTGTGCCGAACTGCTTGCCACCAAGAACCTCTTTTAGATAGCAGAACGAGTGAAAATCACTTGGTGCCAAGTCTGGACTATACGACGGGTGGTCAACCTGTTCCCATCCAAATGATCTGATCAGATTTTGCGTTCAAATGGCAGAATGGGGCCTGGCATTGTCGGGCAGCAACAAAACTCCAGATGTTAGAAGGCCACGTCGCTTATTCTGTATTGCGCGGCAAAGATTAGTCAGAGTGGCGCAGTAAGCGGTGGAATTTATTGTTGTCCCTCGCTGCATAAACTCGACTAACAAGACTCCATGTCTATCCCAAAACTTTGTAGCCATAATCTTGCATGTTGAGATTGTCTGCTTGGCCTTGACATTGACTGGCGATGACGTGTGACGCCATTCCATAGACTGACGTTTCAACTCTGGGGTAATGTGAGAAACCCATGTTTCGTCTCCTGTGACAATATGCTCTAAAAGTTCCATCACCTTCTCTATGGTATCGGTCCAAAAATTCAAGAGAACAAGCCATTCTTTTCATTTTGTGATCCTTAGTAAGCAGTCTGGAAACCCAACGTGAACACAATTTGTGAAATTGCAAATTTTCAGACACAATTTTGTACAAAGTTGTTCTGCTCACATTCAGAAACTCCATTGATAAACTTGAAATTGTGAATCGCCGATCTTCACAAATCTTTTCTTCCACGGCATTAACCAAATCTTCTGTCACCACTGATGGTTGGCCTGATTGCGGTTCATCATGGACATTGTACCGTCCATTCTTAAAATTTCTCACCCACTTACGCACTTTGCTGTCACTCATCGCATTGAGGCTGTACACTTCAGTTATCTGGCTATGAATTTCTGCCACTGAAATGTTCCTTGCTATCATAAAACTGTATAACGGAACGAATTTCACAGTTGGCGGGCTGATCAACTGTTTGAAACCTTTTGAATTAATACTGTAAACAGCACTTTGCAACAATATGAATGCAAATAGTGTCGTTTTACATGCAAGGCATGCCGGGAGTCGACGCGCATGCGCAATACGATGTTCGCTTCATGTTTTTTTAGTTACGGAGATTTGGACCTTACTTTCCGAATAACCCTCGTATATCCAGGTTACGAATGAATGGTTGCAAAGGTGTTTCCCATGATGCTAGTAGACTAGCAGCTAGTACTGGCATTGTGCGAATGAACAACTAGCAGCTAGTTTAGTTAAAGCGCTAGTCCAACGGTTCCCAAAGTGGGGGGCGCGCCCCCAAAGGGAGGCGTGAAGGCACGTCAAGGGGGGCGTGGGACTTCGAGATAGCTTTACCCTCCATAACGGATCCTTTCAGTGTCAACATAGACTTCCTGTCCGAATTACTTAAAAAACAAGTTTTAGAAATAAAAAATGTTTCTGCTGCGAAAAACGATTTCGATAAAATTGACAAAACATCATTTTGGGTTAAGTATTACCAAGTTTACCCCAGTATATAACAGCAAGCGGCAGTAATTGTAATTATCTTTATCAAGCACCTATCTGTGCAAAAAAGTGTTTACAGCACTTGTTACAATAGAAACAAAGCATTGGTGCAATGTTGATTTTATCAATGATTTACGTTGGGCAAACTTTAAAAAAAAACAAAATGCAAGTCATCCATCCACTGATTTATTTTCTCTCTTGTTAAAATTAAATTGCAACTTCTAATGCTACAAAAAATAAATATATGGTTATTCAATGTAATATGTGATTTTTCATTGCCCAATAAAATTGTATAAGGGGCGTGAGAAGTTTTCTTTTTGGCAAAAGGGGGCGTAAAGGATAGAAGTTTGGGAACCGCTGCGCTAGTCACTTTCAGCATGTTTCACTTTACTAGCGCTAGTAGTAGCTTCACACTCATGTAAGGATTTACATTGTGCTACATGGTACGGATGTCACGGCATCTCTCTTACTTACTATCCCAATTCGATATACCGTGCGTTCGGAAAGTCGCTGTGCACTGGAATTGTGACTATGGATTTATGAAAATATGTATAAAGAAATGACTAAGCATTTTGGAAAAAAATTTATTCAATACCTTAATTACATTGTTAAACCGTGATTACATTGTTTATAGAAGGTGTTCGAAATGACCTCCATTGGCATCAATACAGCATTGCACTCGTTTCATTTTGTTTGCAAACACCTTTTGCAACTGTATAAAACGTTATGCAACGTGTTTGGTGAACGAATAATTTCAAAGAATTTGTGGCCTGCAAGATCTCCTGATCTGACTCCCCCCGATTTCTTTTTATGGGGTGCGGCGAAACAAACTGTGTATCGGAACAGACCACACACGATTGACGAACTTAAAGCCGCAATAACGGCATACATTCAAGGAATCACTGTTCTTCAGTTGCGAAAGGTGTTTGCAAACAAAATGAAACGAGTGCAATGCTGTATTGATGCCAATGGAGGTCATTTCGAACACCTTCTATAAACAATGTAATCACGGTTTAACAATGTAATTAAGGTATTGAATAAATTTTTTTCCAAAATGCTTAGTCATTTCTTTATACATATTTTCATAAATCCATAGTCACAATTCCAGTGCACAGCGACTTTCCGAACGCACGGTATTACACCATGTTACGAGTCCAATTTTGTAACAAAATGACACCAAAGTTTGACTGTTCACTTAACCAAAGCAGAGTGGGATATCAAAAACGGCTTCCATACTCAACTCATTATATCTTTAACTAAAATTACTGAACTATGATTCTTAAAAATCGGATTTACCAACCCTACTGACGAAAAACACGAATGGTTTTTGATGTATCCATGATGTAGTCGTTCTCCTTCTACATCTGTCAGTTACAAAAACCTCTGCATGGTTGTCGTATGACATCTGTCATTCAGTGAAACCGAATTTTCTCTTATTTAATTCAGTTGTAATCAGAAATTGTCACGTATATTTATTTTACCATGAATGTGTTAAGAGTTAATAAAATTTGGTGTTTCCATATTTTTAATTTATAATTTGAAAAAGTTTCTTACTTTTTGGATAGTCCTCTTCTCAGATTTACTCATTTAACCCTTTATATGGCAGTACTACGGGGTAAAATATACATGTTGTAAAATGTTAAATTTTGTTCTATAGGCACTTGAATAATGTATTTCTAGTGCCAGAACGGTAAGATATTTCTTGTTTTATGTCAAGCCCTGTTAAGTATACTTACCAAGGAATGTTTATTGAAATGGGAATCATATAATATTTAGTGGTAAGAATGCTTATTAAAACAACTTGTAGCCCTATATAACAGGAAAATGTGTCGAATAACTTATCTTAACTTTATATTAGCATGAATGCTTGGTTTCCCCTAAAAAAACTAATTTTCTAAGCACTGTACAAAAGTAACAACAAAACAACATGGTAGCGTACGCTGGTATGAATCCTTACCACATATTTTGTGTAACTCACAAAGCAAAAGGTCGCTGTGCACTAATTTCAATATGTGGATAGTCTACTTACCACAGAACATCTGTAAAACCATAAAATGCCAATAAAGTTCAACTACATAGCTTATGCTTAAAACAAATCGACCTTATTGCCAGTGGTAAGTATACCTACCACAGATCTATAAAGGGTTAATCACTCGTTGAGTGAAGTGATTCAGTCGGTGTTTAATCGAGTAACGCGTGATCTGAAGAAGGTGATTTTGGTGGGTGTTGCAGGATGTAAAAGAATGGATGGATGGAGCAAAAGGTGGAGTGATATACTTCAGTCTAGGAAGCAACATGCAAGGCACCTCTCTCCCCGCACACCATAGGAATGCTTTCATTCAAGCGTTCTCTCAGTTAACTGATGTCAGAGTTCTTTGGAAATGGGAAGCAGACATTCCATTACCTGGACGACCCGACAATGTTCTTGTTAAAAAATGGTTTCCGCAACGTGCCGTTCTGGGTAAGTGAAGTCTTAGTTTACCTTGCCATACAATCCACATGACCATGTGATAAGAAACAGAACTATTTATTTTAGCCCATCTGTTAGTTGCAGGGCTAAAATAAATAGTTCTGTTTCTTATCACATGGTCAGCCAATTAAATGACTGAATCATTTAAGAACAGAAGAGGTAGAGGTGTAAAAGACACTAATCAGAGTTATCTCGTCTGAAAGTAATGGATTTCATTATACAGCCAGACCCTGTGGTGAATGAAGTGAAAGTGTCATTTGCAGAGTGGAAAATATATGCTTTTCAGAGGACCTGGCATGCTGATAAGTGTACTTTTTCACTCAGTGAGGAAGGCAATGGTAAACCACCTCACTCCTCGATTTACTTAGTAAAACCTCTACAGGTTCAAACCAGCCTTTTGGCTGATGACCTAAACAACAACACAATCCACATTGCGATATGTCAACAGAATGTTTTTACCGCACTTTATCATAGTCTAGAAATATTTTTAAGTTATTTTCAAAACAAACCGCATCCATACTAACAGAATAGCCAGTGGGTGCGCTAGTGCACTTCTATGGTGAACTAAATTATATTCAAAAATAAATCTTTATAATGCATCCTGCAGTTTGAAATCATTTCTATTTCATATAATGAATTTATATAATAATTTCACCAACCTTCTTTTTAAACTGCGTCAACTTTATTTTTATTCTTACTTACATGTGTTTCGGTGGATCCACCATCATCAGAGTAAATAAAAAAATTGAAACTAAAATAATTTTTATCTCACTTATTTTCAAGTGAGGTATAATGAACATAAAAAAGCACTGAAATGTGACTACATTATATCTAACTATACCGATCATATAGAAGAAGAAAAACATAAATTTGGTAAAATAGATGAACATTTTAATATAATAGAACTATGTAATATAGAAAATAAAAATAAAATTGAAAAATATGAGATGTTCCATATTTATAAAAAATATTTAAAAGAGCAAAAGCAGGACATTTTGAATGAACAGGTCAAATTTAGGAATGATGAAGTGATATTGGCTGCTGCTCCTATCTACAGTAAATATGAGAAGTGATAAATTAAAATAAATTAATTTTAAATCAGTTTTATACAAATGACTGAAGATGTATCATCTTCTATAGATTTTAAATAAGTGAGAAAAAAAATTTTTAGTTTCAATTATTTTATTTACTCTGATGATGGTGGATCCACCGAAACACGTGTAAGTAAAAATAAAAATAAAAGTTGACGCAGTTTAAAAAGAAGGTTGGTGAAATTATTATATAATTTCATTATATGAAATAGAAATAAATTATTTTCTATCAAAAAACAAATGTAGTTGTGTAGTGAATGCAGTTATGTTAAGGTAATTTTATTACAACATCGATCAATTTTGTTATTATGACAGAATACTATTCAAGTGATCAATTTTTATTGCTTGAAAAATATCGATTTTTGTTTCAAAACCAGCCACATTCAAAAGAAAAATCAGTTTTCCTAGATTTGGAAAAGTCATATTTTTATTACGTTTATACACATTAATCTGCCCATAACAGACATGTGGAGTGTCAAATTTTTTACACTCAATCTGTTCGTTGCAGGGCTAAAATAAATAGTTCTGTTTCTTAAAACATGGTCAGCCAATTAAATGACTGAATCATTTAAGAACAGAAGAGGTAGAGGTGTAAAAGACACTAATCAGAGTTATCTTCTCTGAAAGTTATGAATTTCATTGTACAGCCAGACCCTGTGGTGAATGAAGTGAAGGTGTCATTTACAGAGTGGAAAAAATGTGCCTTTCAGAGGGCCCGGCATGCTGATAAGCATACTTTTACATTCAGTGAGTTGTGGCAATGGTAAACCACCTCACTCCTTGTTGTACTTAGTAAAACCTCTACAGGTTCAAACCAGCCTTTCGGCTGATGACCTAAACAACACAACACATTAATGTGGGATTTAATACTTATAACATGAACTAATAACCAAGACGGTAAATACGGTAGTTTTAATATAAACAGTTTTTTTGCTTCCCTGAAAAATTTTATGAAATGGATGTGGTTGATTTTGATACTAGACTTCTCATATCTCCGTGTCTGGTATGGTACTGGCTACTGGGTATTTGGAAAGTCACTGTGCATTGGATAGATGTGTGTGCTGCGGTGGCATCTTGTTGGAACCAACCATTATTGATTTCCATTTGTGTTAATTGACTAATGAATTTCGCTAAAATCTCAGTAGAATAACGATCTTTGTTGACTGCATTGGTCTCACAATGCGTGCTCTGCTCATAGCAACCCGACCCTAATTTTTGCTTCATGTTAAGACTGATACGTGTTAGTTGCCGTCACTTAAAATACCGTCCCAGGTGAAACCATGCTTCATTTATATTAAATGTAACAGCAAGGATTTCAAAGGAATTTTGGTCAATACAATGTTTGAACCATCGACTATAATTTAGTCTCTGGTCATCGTCTGAAAGTTTCAGCTCTTGACCACACATTACTTTGTATGGGAATAGGTTAAGTTCTTTTCTGACTGCTTTAAGTGCGGTGGCAAGTCCGGCAGCATGCTATTGTGTTAAGTTACGCATTGACTTTGTTGAACTTTGTGCCTTAGAATCTGAAATATCCAGCGACTTCTGTTCATTTAGCCTTTCACTTCTTTCAGCGTCTTCAACAGAGCTTGTCGCCCAAAATTTTTCGATCAGAGTTCTTACTGCATTATGGTGAGGAACAATTCCCAGAGAACTTATGCTTCACAAAATCAGTATACTTATCACCTTTATGAAACGTGTTCAATTAGAGAAATACATTCCTCTCTATAGTCCATCTACTGTAAGAGTAGGCCTACTCCGCGCGAGGCAAGCGCCCGCCTATACGTTGTAAACGAAAGTTTTACACTAGTTGGCGCGTATCTACCTCTCCGCCTGACAGTTATCTTTAACTACGTTCCATCATTAAAATATCTACTTCCAGCTAAAATGAACATTATCCTTTAAGCGTTTTCAATTACACCGTTCTGATTACAGTAAAACCTCTCTAATTCATCACCTTCTATAATTCGTCAGCCCTCCCCATTTCATTATAGGAAAATATTTCTGCAGAGTTTGATATTTTCCGAAAATGAAACGCAGGTTCAAGAATTTTGGAAAAAGTATACAATCAAAGATGCTATATATAACATATCACAAGCATGGCATAACATTTCAAAAACAACACTTAAGTCTTGTTGGAACAATCTGTGGGCTGACCGAGAAGAAACTAGTAGCATCCGTTCTTACAATGAAACAAACAATGTCTTATCAGAATTAAAAGAAGTGTGCCAGAGTATACCTGTGACTAAAAATATTACCGACGAGGAATTAGTTGAATGGATAGAGCAAGATGCTAACGAACTTGGGTATGAGATTTTAAGTGACAAAGAAATTGTGGCCTACGTTCAAAACAAAGATTCACCTGTTGAGGAAGATAGCAACGAAGAATATGTTTCAAGCCCTGAAAATATTGGTACGAATCGAGAAATAGAAGGAATGCTGACGAAGTGCATCGAATGGTATGAGAGACAGAAAGAAGCAGAGTTATCAAAATTAATTGTAATACGACAAATTCGCCAGTTGGCTGTGGAGAAAGAAAAGAACTCGTTGGTAGAAAAGAAGATAACCCACTTTTTCAAGAAATAAATTTGGCATTTTACATACATAGGCCTACATACATATTAGTGTAATTAAGTAACGTTTTCTAAATTTTAATGTGATTTTTTGTAGTGTTAAGTGATACATAGTTAAAGATTCGTTTCATCGATTTTGCAAATGTATACTTCTTCGATTGTAATTTTATATTCGGTAACGTGTACTGTGTTTTGCGTTCTACAAATTAGAAAATGTAAGTACAACCATGTACAGAATTTCTGAAGTAGTATAAAACTAGATACGTAGACTAATACAAATTTACTGTAGTTATAGGACTTAGAATTACTTATTGTGTTTATCGTTAATGTAAGTTTCATTTATGTAATTCGACTTTTATGGAACTAATATACGTACGAGTATGTTATTTATTAACCGTTCATAGCAAATTCCATAATTCGTCACTTTCTGTATTTCGTCACTCCTTTGGTCCCGAACGAGACGAATTAGAGAGGTTCCACTGTACTTGTAATTATTGTAGTTTCATAAAGACTCCTTAATTAATTATTAATATTTTAACCATTACATTTAAAAAACAATTTTTTTCTACTTTTTAATATTTTTTTTCGCTTTTATGTTTCAAAAACTCAACACATTCACTATCGTGCATGTTAACAAAATACAGCTTACAAACTTTTCAACTTCAGTCTGCAAAAAAATTGAAACGAATCGATACAATTCCAAAAGATAATTGATGAAACTAAAAATGAGTTAAACACGGGCAAGTGCAAACAGTTATATTAAACTAGTCCCAGACATAAATTATTTTAATGATATGAAATAAACAATCTCAAATGATAAACAACAAATCTTTGGAATTGTTTACTCTCCTGTTATAATTCAAGCGCATTAGTCTTATATTATTTGTGACCAAAAATAAAATAAAACTGAGTTTATAATAAAAACCTTCTAATCATAAATAATAATGTAATAATAGTAAATAATGTAACGATAAATAACAATGTAAGAATAACAATAGTAAAATTTTAGTTATTAATGGTAAACTAATGTTCGATTTATAAAACATTTTCTAACAAATGAATTGAATGTGTTTTTATTATATTAAGCTTAGAGCAAATAATCAGTGTTGTATGGAATTATGTTTTTGATCATGCTGTGCGTATTTTTAATTAATATACATGCTCAATTTTATTTCTGGTTGCCTACATCGGAGTACTCTTAGCATAGACAGACTCTAGAAATAATCATTGCACAGAAGAACACCATACTTCACTATAATGGCACAAACTGAAACACATTACATGTTTAACCACAGTTAAACGACCAACAGTTTTGTTATGTGTACTAGACTACACCCAATGACAGGACACGACAACCAACCTAACTGTGAAAGAATTCACCAATGCAAAGCAAGGTGACTAATGCATTGTATCTTTCCAAATTCTCTTCTGTATATTAGTATGGGCTTCATTCCTCACTGGGTAATACGGAAACAGTTTTAAAATTCAGAAAAAAACCATTGAAGTAGTGATAATTTATGTTGTTGTTGTTTAGGTCAACAGCCGAAAGGCGGCTGGTTTGAACCAAAGAGAGGTTTTACTAAGTAAAACAAGGAGTGAGGTGGTTTACCATTGCCACAACTCACTGAGTGGAAAAGTACGCTTATCAGCATGCCGGGCCCTCTGAAAAGCACATATTTTCCACTCTGTAAATGACACCTTCACTTCATTCACCACAGGGTCTGGCTGTATAGTGAAATTCATTACTTTGAGAGACGATAACTCTGATTAGTGTCTTTTACACTTCTACCTTTTCTGTTCTTAAACGATTCAGTCATTTAATTGGCTGACCATGTGATAAGAAACAGAACTATTTATTTTAGCCCTGCAACGAACAGATTGAGTGTAAATAATTTGACACTCCACCTGTCTGTTATGGGCATGATAATGTATGTGAAGCAAAATACCTTTTTACAGAATTCAATGGCCATAGTCACAACACTAGAAATAGAATTGTTAAATATACACTGCTAATCACAATACTAAAATTGTTTCAACAAAAGCCTACTTATGCAGGGAGAAAAAATATCAATAAATTAAGACAAGGTGGTTTAAAACGTTGTGGTGATTGTTTGTTACCGCTGAATAAATCTTGAAATGCCTCGCGTGGACTACTCTTACAGTAGATGTAATACAATATTCGGGGAATTGAAAATTGTTAAAATTTATTATTAAATTTAAAGATTATGTTTTAAATTTAAATAGAGTAAATGTTAAAAATGACTTCTCGGTCATTCACCGATGTTAAGTGATCCTCCTTGATGTAGTTAGCTAAATGAGAACAAAAAAAAAAACAAAAGTTATGATTGGTTTTAGGAAAAAGGCTGTATTTGCTGAAAAACACTTACAGCCTGCAGGAGGGGAAAGAGGAAAGGTTCTTTGAAATGAACTACATAACAAAATATATTTTTCCTAATTTTTCCCGGGGTAAAAAGTGCAAACTAAGGGTTTCACATAAGAGAAAGAACAGAGTTAGGCCAAATAGGCCAATAGGATGGACGGATCGTGTAAAACAGTGTGAGAAAAGCAAGGCCTAAAGAGTAGTAGGAATGAAAAAATGACTAGATGAGAACTGCCGAGTTGACAATAAAAAGTAACTAAGATTCCACAGTGTAATAACAATTACAATTCTCTCTTTTATTTATACAAGATTAAAAATGTTCAAATAAGCCAAAGAGCATGTTTACGTAAAATTTATTTAAAAAAATCGAAAACAGGTATAGTAAGGTAAAACCTTACAGTAGATCAATGACAAAGGTTAATGTTAGTTTCCCAATTGATTGGGTCTCCCGTAGCACTGTCAACCGAGTGTGTCATCTGTGTAATCAACGAAATTAAAAGTATCCTGTAATTTGTTGTTTCATGTCTCTCTTCAATATCTCTTTAAGCGCATCCAAATATGAAGTTGTTCATAACTCAGATGGGACTGCAAAGTCTGCAAGAATCCATCATGCACAACGTGCCAGTTTTGGGAGTACCGCTATTTGTTGATCAGGCCTTCAACGGCAAAAAGATGTTGCAGTCGGGTAGCGGCCTCATGATTGAATTTGAGCAGATCACCAGCCACACTGTGTTAGATGCTATCCACCAAATCCTCACTAATGAAAGGTATCATTACTTGTTCACTTTTTACTTTTTCAATTTTTTTTTTTTTTTTTCTACTTTCTCTTGCCTATATGAATATATAGGAAGGAAAGTATTGTTTTCATGTCGATTTTAAGAAATCGAGTTTTCACCGGATCTACACGTTTTCAGACCCCCTGAACCCAAAAAACATGTATTTAGCGATTGGTCTATGTGTGAACAGAATATCTCAAATGAAATGATTTTTGTAACGTATGAAAAAATGCCGTGCCTGAATGGGATTCGAACCCAAGAGACCGCATGATGAGAGGCGAGCACGTTACCAACTTCGCCAATGCGGCCGGCTTACTTTTTCATGGAAGGCAAGTATCGTTTTTATGGGCATTTTAAGGAATGAAATTTTCACTGGATATACATGTTTTCAGACCCCCAAAACCCAAAAAACATGTTTTTAGTGATTGGTCTTCTGTGTGTGTGTGTGTGTGTGTGTGTGTGTGTGTGTGTGTGTGTGTGTGTGTGTGTGTGTGCGCGTGCGCGTGTGCGTGTGTGTGTGTGTAAACAAAATATCTCAAGAATGGAACATCATAAGTGTGTGTGTGTGTGTGTTTGTGTGTGAACAAAATATCTCAAGAACGGAACATCATATGAAGTTGAAACTTGAAACTTAAGTTAGGCGTTACTAGAGGACCAGACACAAACATTTTCATCAAAATTGGTCAATCGTAATTATTAGTTTATTTGTGTTGTTTTTCATTTTTTTGTGATTTTCTCAAAAATGGCTCTTACGATTTTTTAAAAATCACCTTATTTACTACATTTTTGTTCTACGAGATAGGGTAGGCGCCATGTCTGCTGAAATTCTTGAAGAGGATGTTCTTTCGTAGTAAATATTTATTTTTATTTTAATGATTAGACATGTAATACTAATTTAGTCACTTGTTATTTCACAATTAAATTTGACGATGACTTATCCAAACCCATAAATCTTTCTCCACATTTTTGACAAAGAACATTTAATCGTTATATGCTACCAGTTCGCTTTTTACATCGTATCGTCTTGCATCGTTCTTACGAGCATTATAGTTTATTTTCAATTAGGAATTTAGTGTTATAGTATTTTTACTTTCTCTTGTCTATATGAATATATAGGAAGGAAAGTATTCTTTTCTTGTCGATTTTCCAAAATCGAGTTTTCACCGGATCTACACGTTTTCAGACCCCATGACCCCAAAAAACATGTTTTTAGTGATTGGTCTGTGTGTGTGTGAACAGAATATCTCAAGAACGGAACATCGTACAAACTTAAAACTTGAAACTTAAGTTACATACCACTACTGGACCTGACACGAACATTTTCATCAAAATCGGTCAACCAGAAGTAGTAGTTTATTCATGTAATTTTTCACTTTTTTGCGATTTTCTCAAAAACTGGTCGTACGATTTTTTAAAAATCGCCTGGATTACTAAACTTTTTATGCTCTACAAGATAGGGTAGACATCATGTATGCTGACATTCTTGGTGAGGCTGTTTCACATAAAAAAATTGTTTTTTTAAGATTACGGCTTTAATATGAATTTACGAATATACCAAGTAACACTTACATATTTAAAATTTTATATAAATTACTTGAAAATCATATCATAAAGATGTCCTCCATTTTGTCGCACACATTCCTGAACTCGTGCATGAAGTTATTCATCACATTTCGTAATGTGGCTGTAGGAATTCGTACCACTTCTTCACGTATCCATTCTTTAAGTTCCCGTACATTTCAAGACGGTGGAGATTGGAAAACTCGTGATTTTAAGTGTCCCCATAGAAAGTAATCACATGCAGAGAGATCTGGTGATCTGGCTGCCATGAAATGTCTTCGTTCTTAGAAATGACGCGATTGGGAAACAAGTGTCGCAAAACATTAATTGAAGCCCTGGATGTGTGGCAGGTAGCACCGTCTTGTTGAAAATACATGTTTTGGTAAGCCGGATTACGAACTAATTCCGGTTGAAGACAGTTCTCCAACATGTTAACATAGCGCTGTGTTTTCACTGTAACTGCACGTTCATTGTCATCCTCAAACAAATATGGTCCTACGATAGCCTGTGTTGATATTGCACACCAAACTGTCACTTTAGTACTGTAAAACGGCTTTTCGTGTATTTTTAGTGGATTTTCGCGTGACCAATATCTAAAATTCTGCTTATTTACAAAGCCCAAAAGATGGAAGTGAGCTTCATCACTCATCCAAAGATTGTTAAGAAGATCTGCGTTGTCAATCATCATGTCCAATAATCGATTACAAAAAGCAAGTCGGGATGCGTGATCAACATTATTCAAAGCGTGCACTAACTGAATTTTAAATGGATGGAACTGTAAATATTTGTGTAAAATCCTCCTCACACTGCGATTAGAAATGCCGACTGATATTGCATGCCGTCGAGGTGAATGCGTAGCACTTCTTAACACAGCCGCCTGCACCTTGTCAACGTTTTCTGGTGTACGGACACTTTTTACGCTTCCAGTACGTGTCTTCAGTGTTGAGCCTGTTTCTTCAAAGTTTTTAACCCATATTTTTATTGCATGGGCTGAAGGTATTGGATCATTACGCGGAATATTGAAATAATTGCGAAATGCAAGAATATCTCAAAAACGGAACATTGTATAGACTTGAAACTTAAGTTACACACCACTACCGGATCCAACACGAACATTTTCACCCAAATCGGTCAACCGGAAATAGAAGTTTATTTGTGTAATTTTTCACTTTTTTGCGATTTTCTCAAAAACTGGTTGTATGATTTTTTAAAATCACCTGGTTTACATAATTTTTTATGCTCTAGAAGATTAGGGTTGACGTCAAGTCTGCTGAAATTCTTGGTGAGGCTGTTTTCACGTAAAAAATTGTTTTTTTAAGATTATGCTTTAATACGAGGGGGCACCCAAAAGAAACCGGAATTATTTTTTAAAACTATTTATTTTTAATTTTTTTACAAAAGAACCTTATCCCCTTCAAAATACTCTCCATTACAACTAATACATTTGTCCCACCGGTGCTTCCACTGTTCAAAACATTTTTTGTACTCCTCTTCAGTGATGGCTGCCAGCTCATCCGTCGTTTTTTTCTTGACATCATCAACGTTGTTAAATCGGAGACCTTTCATGCCCCTTTTCATGCGTGGGAACAAGAAAAAATCACGGAGCCAGATCGGGTGAGTACGGTGCGTGTGGTAGCAAAACCATGCCGTTTTTCGCCAAAAACTGGGTAACCGAGATTGCCGTGTGTGCAGGCGCGTTGTCGTGGTGGGAAAACCAGTCACCTGTCTGCCACAAATTAGGTCTTTTACGACGAATGCTGTTTCGTAGTCTTCTTAACACTTCAAGATAAAAAGCTTGATTTACCGTCTGGCCTGGTGGAACGAACTCTGAATGGACAATTCCCCTCACATCAAAAAAACAAATCAGCATTGTTTTGGTGTTCGATCTGACTTGACGACTTTTTTTTGGTCGGGGTGATAATGAAGTCTTCCATTGACTGGATTGTTGTTTGGTTTCTGGGTCGTACCCATAGCACCAAGACTCGTCACCCGTAATGATCTTTGACATGAAATCTGGATCAGTTTCAAGCTGTTGTTTCAAATCACTACACGTTTCAATTCGACGTTCCTTTTTGAGTGTCTGTCAGAACCCGAGGCACAAACTTGGCAGCGACTCTTTTCATTGTCAAGTCTTCTGTTAAAATGCGTTGGACTGAGCTCCAAGATAACCCACTAACCTGTGATATTTGGTCAATGGTCTGTCGTCGGTCTGTTCGTACAATTTCTTTCACTTTCACAACATTTTCGTCTGTTCGGGAAGTCGACGGTCGTCCAGAACGAAGTTTGTTCTCAATCGACATGTCGCCATTTTTAAAGCGCAAAAACCACTCGTACACTTGGGTTTTTCCAATAGCGTCGTCTTTGTAAGCTGTGTTCAACATTACAACTGTTTCCGCGGCGTTTTTACCGAGCAAGAAGCAAAATTTCACAGCCGCACGTTGTTCATTAAAACTTGCCATCATGAAAAACGACACGAGCACAAAACAGCACTAGCGAGAACAATCACTGCACGAGAACAGAACAAGCTAGATCAACGAACAAAATGGCATTGAACTGGCAATGAGTAGCGCTACAAGCAGCCTAGTGGCGGGAATTTGTACTGCACAAGCTCCGCCCACAGCAGAGCTATTCCGGATACTTTTGGGTACCCCCTCGTATGCATTTTGGCACAAAAATTATGTAATTAAAAATGTAGAGAATTCAAAATCCTACAACTTTTATTTCAAACATTTTTTTGTATAACGCTTAGTTTAGCGGTAATTAGCGATTTTCTGATTTTTCTCACGAAATTGTGTAAAAAATGATTATTTTTAAGACTTCAGCCTTAGAATGCATTTTACGACATAGGTGTATAATCAAATTTAGAGGAAATTAAAAAATCTACAATTTTTATTCAGAGCATTTTTCTCTACAGAGCCTAGTTTAGCGTGAAAGAGTGATTTTACGTATTTTTAAGTCTAATTGAGGTTGATTTTCATTTTGCATCTTTCACTCATGATGAAAATTAGTTTATTTTTATTGAGGTTAGTTATTTTGTTATTTCTAATGTTATATTACTAATGTTAGGTTATATTGTTAATTATTTGAATTGGTAAGAGAAAGTTGTGTGAGTGTTTCACACCAGATTTTTTAAATTTAATTTTTACAAGTGATATTTTACGTTTATGTTGTGTTGGATTTCAGTTACAAATTGAACATGAGGAGATTGTCTTTGATATCCAGTGACACGCCAATGTCAGCGATAGACACCGCTGTCTGGTGGGTGGAGTACGTTCTGAGGCACAAGGGCGCTTCCCATCTGAGGCCATCCTCACTAGATTTAACCTGGTACCAATATTACATGGTGGACGTTTTTCTTTTCTTTGTTGTCATAATTTTCATTGTATACCATTTCACATGTAAACTGATTTCCACGTTAAAAAGTAGGCCTACAGTCACACATCATAAAATAAAATCTAGCTGAGGCATACACCCTTGCTTATTCTATTATTGTTTTGTTTTTGTAAATAAATGTTTTTGTCTAAACCAACAAATTTTCTTTTTTGTGGAATTTTTAAAATTGTCATCATCATTTTCCTTTGTCCATCTGTCACACTCAGATGACAGAGACTACGAGGGTAAGTCAATTATTATCCGCAATGTAGTTATAAAATAACAGAAGGTCAACTCTACGTCAACCAAACACCAGTAGAACGAGTAAAGCACTATAATTATCTTGGAACCATTATAAATGAGGAATGGACCAACAACCAGGAGATAAGAGCGCGCATTGGAAAGGCTAGATCCACCTTCAACCGGATGAGGGCCTTCTTCAAAAGCCACTACCTCTCTCTTGGTATAAAAGTGAGAATGGTGCGATGCTATGTATTCTCTGTTCTGTTTTATGGTGCTGAATCGTGGACCCTGAACGAGGATATGTGCAAGAAATTGGAAGCTTTTGAGATGTGGCTGTACCAGAGAATACTGAAGATCCCTTGGACTGATTGAGTAACAAATGAAGAGGTTCTCAGAAGAATGGGGAAGAACCGGGAGGTACTGACCACTATCAAGTCTCGAAAGCTACAGTACTTTGGGCACATTATGAGAAATGCAACCAGATATGCCCTCCTGCAAGCCATTCTACTAGGGAAAATTTTTGGAAAGCAGGGACCAGGTAGAAGAAGAACATCCTGGTTGAAGAACCTCAGAGTCTGGTACAATACAACTTCGGTACGGCTTTTCCGAGTTGCTGCAGACAAGATGAAGATTGCCATGATGATCGCCAACATTCGTAACGGATAGGCACATCAAGAAGAAGAAGTTATAAAATAAAGTAATCAGATAGGAAACTTACAAGTACATCATTTTTCGACATAGTCCCCTTGCTTTTCAACGCACTTGGTCCATCGTTGTTTAAGTTTCCTGATGCCCTCATAAAAGACGGTTTTTGGTTGAGATGCGAGCCAGGAATGTACCACTTCTTTCAATGCTTTGTCCAAGGTAAATTACCGGCCCCTTAATGTCTCTTTGAGTGGACCAAACAAGTGATAATCAGAAGGAGCAAGATCGGGACTATATGGAGGATGAGCCAGTACTTCAAAATTGAGTTTCTGGAGCGTTTTAGCAGTGTGGAACGGACGGGCGTTGTCGTGCAACAACACAATACCTTTTGACAGCAGTCCTCGGCATTTGCTTCGAATTGCAGGCTTTACCTTGGCAGTAAGCATCTCACTGTAACGTACACTGTTTATTGTTGTGCCCCTTTCCTGATAATGTTCCAGTACTGGACCTTGTGAGTCTCAAAAACCGTAAGCATCAGATTTCCTGCAGACGGTTGGGTCTTGAATTTTTTCTTGCACGGCGAATTTGGATGTTTCCATTCCATACTCTGTTTACTCTCCAGCTCGTAATGATGGATCCATGTTTCGTCACCAGTAATGATCCTGTCTAAGAAATTGTCCCGTTCATTACCATAGCGACCCAAATGGTTTTTGCAGGTGTCCAAACATGTTTGTTTATGCAACAGTGTCAGTTGTTTTGGGACCCATCTTGCACAAACTTTATGAAACCCAAGTGTGTTGTGAATGATTTCGTAGGCAGAACCGTGGCTAATTTGCAGATGATGTGCCACTTCGTCAATAGTTACTCGTCTGTCTAAGAGAATCATTTCACGTGAACGTTCAATGTTTTCTTCATTTACGGCGGTAAACGGTCGTCCGGCTGCTTCATCGTGCGTAACATTTAAGCGACCATTTTTGAATTTTTCAATCCATTCGTAGACACTCAGTCGTGGCAAAACACTGTTCTCGTACTGTACCGAAAGTCTTCTGTGAATTTCGGCGACTTTCCGACCACAAAAAACGGATCACTGAACGTTGCTCTTCTTTGGTGCAAATAGAAAGCGGAGCAGCCATGATTAACAGCACGACAGCGATAACGAAACTAACCTAGCAGCTTGAAACTTGCACACATATAACTACAAATAAACAAAGCATGCATCATCAACGCAAAACGACAGTACTGCCAACATAAACAAAAATGTAACTAAATTGCGGATAATAATTGACTTACCCTCGTACATGAGACAACAAACTGTTTTCAAATTTGTTATCTACAACAAAAAGTTAGAGAGCATGGATTGGGGTTGACGTTCGAGTTTCAACCGCAAGTCAATAAATAAAAGTTATAATTTGGAAACAAAAATAGTGTTATTCAATTCCGTTTAAATAGTTAAAATAGAAATCAGTAATAGTTTTTAGGATAGATCAAGGTAAGCATTTTTTAAAATATCTACCAGCCATGAGACGCATCATCTCATGAAAGGGATTTTTTCAGTTTCAGACCTTTATGGCGTCATTGGAGGGTCAAGACGCAATATATAAACGGACAAGAGGTTCATTGAATTATAAAATATTGGACACTTATCGTTAAGGTCCATTTCGGGATCTATGTAATTAAATTAATACACTAAAGTTTACAATTACAAGTATTTATTACAACTAAAAGATTTACAAAATAAATAATTAACTAATTATATTGAAGTAATACAATAAATAACTTAATAATTTACTTAGCACTACTTACAATCAATTATATAGAATACACATTCACAATAAAACTGAATACAATACGCACAAATACAATACGACTGAATAACAATGCTTCGGAAACCCATTGACCTGTTCTAACGGAGTTACCTTCTAACAGACGCAGTAAACACTCGTCAAAGATCAAACTAATACTAACTACTCTACTGCACCCGGGGCTCCCTTTATATAGGTTAGATAAAAGAGGTTTCTCGAAGGACGCAGAAATTCGATCAAAAAGATATTTCCAGAGTGGCAGAGAAATTCCATGCAAATAATAAAGTACAAAAACCCTTTATACTGGAAAAATCTTAACTATTGTAAACATGTAAATAAATAAAAGTTGTTACAGGTAATCAGCTGACTCTTCATAAATAGTTGTACAACAAAGACACAATAGCGCAGCCCTTTCAAACAACTTTCATGAATAGGCATCCCTTTATAGCCACCCTATTGTTACTTTTCCACTCTATTATCTACTCTTTACCATTTTATGAATGAAGTGCTAGAAATTTCGCGAACCATGCCCTTCTTTGATATTGTCACAATATTTTGCATTTTGCACACTTTTAACATTGAATAGTATACCGGAAAATGGTATTTTGGAAAATGTCGGCTGATGTCCTGCCTTGAGGAGTGCTCACATATCTTGTGACACTTGGAAGAGAATCTTCTGTTCTTTGTTGAAGGCTTCTCTTTATTTATAGCTTTCAAAGCAAGATTTAAAAGCAAAATAACAGCTATGGAAATGAGTATGTGCTAGATCGAGTTAGGAATGAAGAGAAATTGAAAAAAGACTTATCTTTGACGAACAATGGAAGAGGAGAGGTCGCAACACAAGATTTTTGGCTTGGGTTCCAGCTAGACGGAGAAAGTGACGGCGACTTACAAATGAGTGGGCTTTTAATTTGGAGAGCAGTGAACACGTGTTCAAAAGAAATGAATGGAATTTTAGGTTGCAGTAAAAGGCCACTATAATTAAAACAAATCTTTAATAAATTTTATTAGTAGATAGAAGACAGCCCACACCCTTCAAGTGATAGGTTTGCTGTTAGATCGGCTGAGATGTAAATTAAATTTAACCCGTTATAGGACTTTGGTAAGTATACTTAACACTAGCAATAAGGTCAATTTTATTTAAGAATAAGCTAAGCAGTTGAACCTTATTGGCATTTTATGGTTTTATAGCTGTTCTATGGTAAGTAGGCTATCCACATTTTGAAATTACCGCGCAGCGACCATTTTCTTCGTGAGTTGAACAAATGTGGTAAGGATTCATAACAGCATACGCTACTGCTTTGTTTTGTTGTTACTTTTGTACAGTGCTTAGAAATTTCCAGTTTTTTTACTTTCTCTTGCCTATATGAATATATAAGAAGGAAAGTATTGTTTTCATGTCGATTTTTCGAAATCGAGTTTTCACCGGATCTATACGTTTTCAGACCCCCTGAACCCAAAAAACATGTTTTTAGTGATTGGTCTCTGTGTGTGTGTGAACAGAATATCTCAAGAACGGAACATCGTACGAACTTGAAACTTGAAACTTAAGTTACATACCACTACCGGACCCGACACGAACATTTTCATCAAAATCGGTCAACCGGAAGTAGTAGTTTATTCGTGTAATTTTGCACTTTTCTGCGATTTTCTCAAAAACTGGTCCTACGATTTTTTTAAAAATCGCCTTATTTACTAAACTTTTTATTCTCTACAAGATAGGGTAGGCGCCATGTTTGCTGAAATTCTGGGTAAGGCTGTTTTTACGTAAAAACATTTTCTTTTTAAGATTGCGGCTTTAATATGCATTGTAGCGCAAAACGTTATATAATAAAAGTTGTAGAGAATGTAAAATTCTACAACTTTTATTTCAAACATTTTTTTGTAAAACGCTTAGTTTAGCGGTAATTAGCAATTTTCTGTTTTTTTCTCACGAAAACGTGTGAAAAATTGATTTTTTTAAGTTTTCGGCCTTGGTATGCATTTTACGACAAAAGTGTATTTAATCAAATTTATAGGAAATAAAAAGATCTACAACTTTTATTGAAAGCGTTTTTCTCTACAGAGCCTAGTTTAACGTGAAAGAGTGATTTTCCGTATTTCGAAGCCAGACAGGTTGATTTTCATTTTCCGTCTTTTACTCATGATTAAAATAAGGTTATCTTTTTAGAGGTTAGTTTTCTACTTTCTCTTGTTGTTTATTTCTAATGTTTTATTACTAATGTTAGGTTTATTGTTAATTATTTGCATTGGCAAGAGAAAGTTGTGTGAGTGTTTCACACCAGATTTTTATGAGAAAGCAAACATTCATGCTAATATAAAGTTAAGATAAGTTATTCTACACATTATTTTGTTTATAATACTACAAGTTGTTTTAATAAGCACTCTTGCCACTAAATATTAGTATGTGATTTCCATTTCAATAAACGTTCCTAGTTAGGTCTAAGTATACTTATCAGAGCTTAACATCAAAACAAAGTAATATCTTACTGTTCTGACTGTAGAAATACATTATTCAAGTCGCTGTACAGCAAAATTTAACAGTTCACAAGATATATACAAATTCCCCCGTAGTATCTGCTCTATAAAGGGTTAACAAATTCCGACAAAAAAACTTTAAAAAGTCAAAAAATAATATGTATCGCCCTTATTAATTGACGTGGTTGCGTCAGGGGACCGCTAAGTGACAGATTAGAACTTTGTCCCCTGATGCAACTATGTCAATTCGTAAAGGCCAATACATATTGTTTTTCTACTTGTTAAAGTTTTTTTGTCGGGGTTTTATTAAATTTAATTTTTTTTTATTTACATCACAGCAGATCTAATAGCACACCTATCATTTAAGATTTTTAAAGTTTTTTCAGGTGTTTTTTAAATTTTTATTTCACTCTTTTTAACTTATATATACTAGTAGACACTTTTTTCAGATTTTCATGGAAGACACAAAAAATCGCCAATTGCCGCCATACTGAGCGTTGTACTAACATTTTTTTTTTGCCATGAACATTGTAGGTTTTTTTAATGTTCTCCAACTTTGTGTACACTTTTACCCTACATGCGTATTAAGTCTGCAATCTTGGAAAAACCATTTTTTTGCAACGAGAACACAGGCTTCCCAATAATTTAAGCAACCATGACTCATACCATATCTTGTAGAGCATAAAACATGCAGTAAATGAGGCGATTTTTGAGAAAATTGCAAATTTTTGCAATTTTATCTACTACTTCCAGTTGAGTGATTTTGATGAATCATAGTTAAGAACTCTGTTGATCAAGTTTGTCTTAAATAAAAACTAAATGAAAATCTTTTGATCCATTTGAGAGTTTTGATGCCACTGACAAATACATATAAAAACAATATATTGTTATAAATACTCAAGTTAAACTTATAGTAGCTTTTTTCTGTGGCATCACTAACAGTGATATCGTTTGAAACTAAAATGTTTTAAAATCTATGAAGATGTAGCATCTTCTATAGATTTTTTTTTTTTTTTTAATCCTTAATGTGTGTGCGTTGCAATCTGTTCAATTGAGAACAATAAGCAACCCCATGACCCAATGAGATGAGGATGATGTGTATGACGTGTAAAAGAGGTGTAGTCTTGTACAGACTCAGGTCGACCATTCCTGAGAGAGTATGGTTAATTGAACCCCAACCATCAAAGTACACCGGCAACCACTGTCTAGTATTCAGATCCGTATAAAAGTAACTACCTTTACTAGGATTTGAACCAGGAACCTTCGTCTTCGAAGATCAGCTGTTAAACTGCTGATTTTGGCGACGACTTTACCTCTAGACCAACCTGGTGGGTTTGATAGATTTCAAAAGATATTTTAAACTCTGATGATCCACCAAAACACGTGTAAGAAATAAATATAAAATAAAGGCAGCTTAAAAAAGGTTAGTGAAATTTATTTTATGAAATAGAATTAAGTTAAAGCTGCAGGTTGGATTTAAGAATTTATTTGTAAAAGTGATAGTTACAAGGCAGCCATCTTCAGTGACTAATTCAATAGTCTTACTATTTCACCTCCACTTAGAGGCACAGAAAAATTTAGCAGGGTCTACTAAACATACCCTTCAGTTGTTTGCATTCACAAACACAGTTCACCTTAAAACCCTTTATAGCTCTGTGGTAGTTATACTTACCACTGGCAATAAGGTCGATTTTTTTAAAGAATAAGCTATGCAATTGAACCTTATTGGCATTTTATGGTTTTATAGATGTTCTTTGGTAAGTAGGCTATCTGCAAATTGAAATTACTGTGCAGCGACCATTTGCTTTGTGAGTTACACGAATGTGGTAAGGATTCATACCAGCATACGCTACCATGTTGTTTTGTTGTTACTTTTGTACAGTGCTTAGAAAATTACAGTTTTTTACGGGAAACCATGCATTCATGCTAATATAAAGTTGAGATAAGTTATTCGCCACATTTTTCTGTTATATAGGGCTACAAGTTGTTTTAATAAGCATTCTTGCCACTAAAGATTGTATGATTCCCATTTCAATAAACGTTCCTTGGTAACAAAAACCTACTTATGCAGGGAGAAAATTCATAAATAAATTACCCCAATCTTTAAAGTGTTGTGAGGATTTGAATTTCTTTAAAAAAAATCTAAAAAATTACTTGATCGGTGAAACTTTTTATAGCGTACAAGAATTTCTTTCTTAATAGTAGTGATACATTGTGTGATTCTTATATGTATTTCAGGTGTTATATCTGACGACATGTCCTATACTCCTTCTGGAGTCTCCAGGGTGCAAAAAAAAAAAGAAAGTATACTGTACTTATCAGGGTTTGACATCAAAACAAAGAAATATCTTACTGTTTTGGCACTAGAAATACATTATTCAAGTGCCTATAAAACAAAATTTAACATTTTACACCGTGTATATTTTTTCCCGTAGTACTGCCCTATAAAGGGTTAACAGGACTGAATGTGATGTTGAGTTGGGGTGAACTGAGCGACAATCTTTTGAGTGTGACGTCACTCAACAACTGATTTATTGAATTAGGCCCAACGCAAAATCACTTGCTAATAATAACCATTGTAGGCCTAAGCTGTACTTGGTTTTTAACATTACAGATAGGGTATGTGTCATGTCTGCTGAACTTCATAAGGGGGGGGGGTCTGTGCTCTTGTTGAAAAAAATTTTTTTTTAACATTGCGGCCTTAATATTACCCTTATGATACGCCTAATTTGGTAGATATATAATTCTCAGAAGTTTAACGTAAATTAACTTGAATGGTGTTGTTTGCTCGAATAAATTAAAGAATGTGGGAGTGAAGATCGTAAGGGGAATAGAAATTTTAAAAGAAGTTCTCAAGGGAACGAAATAATTAAGATTTGTTACAAGAAAATAAATTAAAAATTAATAGATTGTCCTACGAGGGAAAAGACAAAAAGGAACCCTGTTGAGCCTTTGATGTTTGAACATATCCAGGCGGAGGAGTGGTCAAACATTTGTCATTGGCTTACGGGTATCTATTTGTGTAACATGTGTCTGATTTGAGGATTTTTGGTGGTAATTAGAAAGGAAGCGAGTCGAAAAGGTAAGATAAAGGAGTAAGGACAGTTAGTGGGAAACGAGAGATCGAAGGGTGCACAGTGAGGTTGGTGAACGACAAAATGCTAATGACAGACAGTTGAGATTAGGTAAAGAGATTAGTTAAATATTAAAGTATTGCAGTAAATTATACATCACGGACAAACAGTAAAAACAAACAAACACCATAAATGCTACAGCATCACCGCGGAAATAATACCATTCATTTATATCGGAACTTTATTCATCTTCTTCTTCTTCTTCATCGTCTTCTTGATGGTCACTTCGACTCCAAATCATCAATAAATTACTACAGGATCTGTTCCGGCATCCACAGCTACAAAAGATCCCGATTTGTGCCCTCCGGACAGCTGGCGACTTCAGACCAGTCAAAGTATCCTGGTCAAGACATCCTCGGGAAGCGATCGGTACACAACTCCACCATACGACATCAAGTAACGGAACAATAGTAAAAAACCGACAGGTATTTATAAATCAATTGTAAATGTGTACACATATTTTTATATAATTTAATTGTCTCTCTTTTGTAATTTAACAGGGTGTGTCTCGACTAATATATTTTAAATTAAAATGATAAGTGAATCACAATATGTGTTATGTTTTATAAACCACTATAACATAAAATTTTATAAACCACCATAACAGACAGGTGGAGTGTCAAATTATTTACACTCAATCTGTTCGTTGCAGGGCTAAAATAAATAGTTCTGTTTCTTATCACATGGTCTGTCAATTAAATGACTGAATCATTTAAGAACAGAAGAGGTAGAGGTGTAAAAGACACTAATCAGAGTTATCTTCTCTGAAAGTAATGAATTTCATTATACAGCCAGACCCTGTGGTGAATGAAGTGAAGGTGTCATTTACAGAATGGAAAATATGTGCTTTTCAGAGGGCCCGGCATGCTGATAAGCGTACTTTTCGACTGAGTGAGTTGTGGCAATGGTAAACCACCTCACTCCTCGTTTTACTTAGTAAAACCTCTAGAGGTTCAAACCAGCCTTTCGGCTGTTGACCTAAACAACAACAAACCACTAAACCATCTAACGAACTTCACGCTTAAAAAATAAATTTATAATTAAATATAAAATTGATATAACAAAAGTGGCAATCCCTATTGGAGGGGGGTAGGACTTTTGATTTTATAAAATGAAATTTGTGTAAAGAGGGTAGTCCACCCTGTGCTCTATGGGACCCTCACTATTATCTCAGACAGAGGCTTCATTCCGATATCAGCAGACTGAAAGTAATTTCAAGGAACATTTTTTGGAAAATTAAATTGATTCTTTAATTTCGGTAGAAAAATATTGGCTTTAACTCTCCAAACCCACCGGGTTGGTCTAGAGGTAAAGTCGTCGCCAAAATCACCTGTTTAACAGTTGATTTTTGGAGACTAAGGTTCCTGGTTCAAATCCTAGTAAAGGTAGTTACTTTTATATGGATTTAAATACTAGACAGTGGTTACCGGTGTATTTTAATGGTTGGGGTTCAATTACCCATACTCTCTCAGGAATGGTCAACCTGAGTCTGTACAAGACCTACACCTCATTTACACGTCATACACACCATCCTTAATTAAGAAATTAAAAGATCTACAACTTTTATTTAGATCATTTTTCTCTACAGAGTCTTGTTTAGTGTGAAAGAGTTATTTTTCGTATTTTAAGCCAAACTAAAGTTGATTTTCATTTTGCGTCTTTCACGCATGATTAAATTAAGGTTATGTTTTTTGTTTATATCTAATGTTTTATTACTAATGTTAGGTTATATTGTCAATTATTTTCATTGACAAGAGAAAGTCGCGTGATTGTTTCACACCAGATATTTATGTCGGGCAATGATGCCTACTTAAGCGTTTATTGAGAGACATTTAATTGTGCCCAAATTGAACTTTTGGGCCGAGAACAATAGAACTGGTGTGTTTAGGTCATCAGCCGAAAGGCTGGTTTGAACCTGTAGAGGTTTTACAAAGTAAAACAAGGAATGAGGTGGTTTACCATTGCCTTCCTCACTGAATGGAAAAGTACACTCATCAGCATGCCGGGCTCTCTGAAAAGCGTATATTTTCCACTCTGCAAATGACACCTTCACTTCATTCTCCACAGGGTCTGGCTGTATAATGAAATCCATTACTTTCAGAGGAGATAACTCTGATTAGTGTCTTTTACACCTCTACCTCTTCTGTTCTTAAATGATTTAGTAATTTAATTGGCTGACCATGTGATAAGAAACAGAACTATTTATTTTAGCCCTGTAATGAACAGATTGAGTGTGAAAGATTTGAAACTCCACCTGTCTGTTGTGGGCAAAACAGAACTGGTATGAAATGAATAACATAATCTCGTGGTACAATACTGTAATTTAGTGTAAACTGGAAAAACGATGTTATTTTTATGTATATACATAATAATAATAATAATAATAATAGAGGGTGTGTGGCCGGGCTGCGTGAGGGGGCGTAGCGGGCGAACACTGTGAGAAGTTTTGAGAGAAGTGTAGAAGGGGGGTGGGGGGTTGGGCATTCGGGTCGTGATCCACGACGTCCGTTCGTGAGTAGTGAACGTAAGCGGCGGCAGCAGCTGACTCTGCTCTGGCCGTTGTCTGATTGTGATTCCATCCGAGCCGGAATTCCATCGACTGGTACGGACTACGGAGGGCTGTTCTCACGTGCTGGCCGCCTTTACTTCTTTACCCCTTTTCACAGCCATCTACGAGTGCCATTTACACTGTACGTTGTCCCGACCGCCGCACCTCTTAACCACCCACACACGCATACAGGACACCCTTGCCGGCCGCATTGGCGTAGTTGGTAACGTGCTCGCCTCTCATCATGCGGTCTTGGGTTCGAATCCCATTCAGGCACGGCATATTTTCATACTGTTGTTGTTTAGGTCAACAGCCGAAAGGCTGGTTTAAACCTCTAGAGCAGAGGTTCCCAAACTGTGTGCCGCGAGGCCGGCCAAGTGAGCCGCGGAACGCAGGGAAAATAAATTAAATTAAATTTAAACGGTCCAACAAAATAATGCCTAGCCGATGACTATAAGTAAGTATGTATAAGTATGATATAAGTACGTTTATATCAAGTAGGCTACTTAAGTTTAATCAATGGCATAAAGTAATAGGTGTGCCGCGGCTATTGGCCGTTTTTTTTTTGTAGTGTGCTGCGAGAAAAAAAAGTTTGGGAAACACTGCTCCAGAGGTTTTACTAAGTAAAAACGAGGAGTAAGGTGGTTTACCATTACCTTCCTCACTGAGTTGAAAGAGTATGCTTATCAGCATGCTAGGCCCTCTGAAAAGCACTCACTGTCCACCCTGCAAATGACACCTTCACTTCATTCACCACAGGGTCTGGCTGCATAGTGAAATTCATTACTCTCAGAGGAGATAACTCTGACTAGTGTCTTTTACATCTCTACCTCTTCTGTTCTTAAATGATTCAGTCATTTAATTGGCTGACCATGTGACAAGAAACAGAACTATTTTTTTAGCCCTGGACCAAACAGATAGAGTGCAATTAAAATAACACTCCACCTGCCCGTTTTGGGCATTTTCATACGTCACAAAAAATCATTTCATCCTTCACCGTCTGCATTAGCAGTGATTGCACAACAGTCGGACGCTAAACCAAAAAAAAAAAAAATACAGGACACTCTCGATAATCCGAACTGATAAAATCCGCGGCTATTCGGATTATCAAGGGTTTAAATTAAACCCTTCAAATTAAACCTTTAACACATTGAGTGGTAGAGAGAAGAGAGAGACTCGCCTAGCGAGTAATGGGCAGGTGTTACCTATAGGCTGCCATCTCACCTAGCCACTTCTCTCTTGTTATCATTTTAGTAACTCCGGAGGGACACCGCCTTATGGATATCAATTTGTTGCTATTATATAGCCCTCAGAAAGGATTTTTGTTTGTAACCTTGGCACTTCGTTTTTGAAGTTTTATCAAACGATCTTCTACCCTCGTATAGTATACTCGTTAAATATTTTTAACGGGTTTTCAGGGTACAGATGAAACCGTGAATTTTGTATATTTGCAGGTATCGATTCAAAATAGCTTACACTTTTAGATTTACTTTAAAAATATATTATTTAAAGTTTAAAATTATATTAGAAATTTCGCGTAAATAGTAAAGGTAAGTAGAAAAATTCAAACAAGAAGTATAGTATATTTTATTATAATAGGCGAAAATAAACCTAAAAAACACATTGAATTGTTTACTTTTATGTAATTAGTAAACGAAAATCCATGTATAGGTCGCAAATAAAATAAATAAATAAATCTGCCGGCCGTATTGGCGCAGTTGGTAACGTGCTCGCCTCTCATCATGCGGTCCTGGGTTCGAATCCCACTCAGGCACGGCATATTTTCATACGTTACCAAATATCATTTCACCCTCCATCGTATAATAGTTAAACCCCAACGTCGTCGCTAATGACCACAGCACTTGATGCGACGTTAAATAAATGAATTAAAAATAAATAAATAAATCTAAAAAAAAGTTAGTAAGATAAGTAGAAGGGGATGGATGAAGCAAGCGAAGAACACGCTGCACCAGTAATCAGCCCAAACAGAGAGATACCTCATTTATTGCTCACCATTGAATGAGTTAATTAAACCCTTTTTTCGGATTATCAAGGGTTTTTTTACCTGCTATGTTAAATTCTGCCCATAACAGACAGCTGGAGTAGCAAATTGTTTAAGCTCAATCTGTACGTTGCAGGGCTAAAATAAATAGTTGTGTTTCTTATCATATGGTCAGCCAATTAAATGACTGAATCATTTAAGAACAGAAGAGGTAGAGGTGCAAAAGACACTAATCAGAGTTATTTCCTCTGATAGTAATGAATTTCATTATACAGCCAGACCCTGTGGTGTATCAAGTGAAGGTGTCATTTACAGAGTGGAAAATATGTGCTTTTCAGAGGGCCCGGCATACTGATAAGCGTAATTTTCCATTCAGTGAGTTTTTTTTTTTTTTTTTTTTTTTTTGCGCCCTGGAGACTCCAGGAGGAGTATAGGACATGTCGTCAGATATAGCACCTGAAATACATATAAGAAACACACTAAGTATCACTACTATCAAGAAAGAAATTCTTGTACGCTATAAAAAGTTTCACCGATCAAGTAATTTTTTAAATTTTTTTTAAAGGAATTCAAATCCTCACAACACTTTAAAGATTCTAAAAAGTGGCTGAGTGAGTTGAGAGTTGTGGCAATAGTAAACCATCTCACTCCTTGTTTTACTTAGTAAAACCTCTACAGGTTCAAACCAGCCTTTCGGCTGATTTAGGCACGAATTAGTTAAAATGAACAAATCACGACACGAGGAGTATTATTTTGATCGCTTATTGGAACGTGAAGGTCATAAAGAATGGCTCAACAGAAAAAAGTTGCAAGTGACGAAATTTACAAAAGTGAGGTTTCAGTGGAAAACGTTCTATAAATCCTCTATTTGATCATAATAGTGAATTCATATAAGTAGAATTGTAACTAAAATCTCGGATATTCTTGAAACAAACTCGTCATACGGTGAAAAATTGTTATACAGCTAGGAATAAGATGGTATCTTTCACTTTTTGTAAAAATTTGTTTTTGTTACTTGCAACGTTTTTCCGTTGACCCATTCAAATACTAAGACTGCCACCTTACCATCCCGACTTAAATCCCATGGAATTAATTTGGGCGAAAATAAAAAATGAGATCGCTGTTGAGAATGTTACAAATGACATTCGTAACGTGAAAGCAATGGTTGAACAGAAAATAAGCGAATTGGGTACGGATTTTTGAAAGAAATGACTGTTGCGATCACGTATTAAAAATAGAAAATGAATATTACGAGACAGACAGAGCTATGGACATGCAGACAGAAAGTCTAATAATTACAAATGACAGTGACAGTAGCAGTGATGGAAGATAAAATGAGAGTGACAGTGAACAGTCTGATGCAGATGACATTGTGCCATTGCAAAATAATATAATTATGACTAATATTGTAAATAATGTATTATATATTGATGTATCCAATACTGTATCATAAATATATTAGTGAATTTTCTGGTTTCTCCGTACCGTAGGTTTATATGATCTAGGCCTACGGGAGTCTCTTTTTCCTAAAAGAGCGACCTCCAACATGGTGGAAGGGTTGACGTTTCCTTGGGGGATTTTCACTAAATGTCCACCGACCACAGACAATAAGACAAAATAGTCAACCGTTCCAGCTACAATCTGTTCTCCAGCTTCAGTAGAATGAGACAATTCACGCACGCACAAACCTACGCATGCATCGAACGTATGTCATCCCTTCTACAGCCGGCAGTGTTCTCCCTCTCACTTCTCATTTCTGCGCGAACTACGCTTACAAAACATTGACAGATTGTACTATACGCCCGCCAGCTGATGATCTCTGTCGCCTGGGGAAGTGGGGCGGGTGGCGAAATAGAATGTGACAAATATTTTTTTGTCTTATCGTGCAGTACAAAAACATTTAGTCATCGTGTAAATATTATTATTATGTCTATGCATTTATTTATTATAGGCCTACGTATTATTGCTTTTCACAACGGATACACGTGTCACAATATACAGTTGTACATTTGTGCTAATGCGTCTCGGATGTGTTAATCATTATTCATGATTTTTGATCACTAGAGTGATTTTTATTTTCAAATAAAAGTGTGTTAACGTGCCAAAAGTTATTTGTTTTGTGTGTTTTGTGTTAAATAAATTTCAACGTGTATTTTTCATATCTTTTGTTTTATTTTAATATGTCTTCCCGGAAAAATGAAGCGGTAATTCATTCGGAAGTGCGAAAAATTATTGCATCAGTTATAAGAAACTGTGATGAAGAATCGCGTAAAGGACTCGGAATTGGCTTAACCACTTGACTGAGGTAAAAAAAATCATAATTACATATCATATAAAATACATATCTTTTAATTTCCTTATTTTCTATGCTACGTGCATATTTTAATTCCTGAGGACTGCCTGACTCAAACTGTAAATAATTACTAAATATTAATAAATAACTTACAATGACAGAAAAGTAAAAGAGTTACTATATTATAGAATAAATTGAAATAATAAAACAAAAGCTCTGTAGATATACAGGGTAGGTAGGAAATAAAATACTACCCGCGGACCAAAATGATTCAATAAAATCCTATAAGCGTCTGCTCACCAAAGGTGCGGCATATAGGTCAGCGTCTGTTCTCCAGAGGAGCGGCTGAAAGAATATCCTCTACAACTCAACACTGTAGTTGAAACCAGTGGTTCGCCACACCAGGAAAGAAACATCCTTGAAAAGTTCACAATATGGAAAGTTCTTTAAGGAAAATTACCCCATCTGGTCAATGTGACCGGAGAAGTTTACCATCGGATTTGGGGGGCAAACAACTTAGAGAAAAGACCACTGATGAATCGGAGCATCGGAAATCACCATCTAGTGCGAAAAAATGGTGATATCCGAAGCGGAGAGGAAGAGTAGATCTGACCGAATGAAGAACTACCACGCGAGGTTAAGGGTGAAAAGGAACAATAAATGAACTTACAGTGGTACCCTGTGGCCGTACAAGAAAAAAAAACAAATGGTTACTTTATAATGACAAGAACATTATGATAAATGTTTTTTTTTATGAATAGTATAATCTTTCATTGCATGCCGTAACGGAAATTCCTCACACGGATCACGAGCTGACGCGCTTATAGTACGTGCGTAGCAGTTGGCGTAGCCTGGTGCCGTGTGTATGGGCCTTGGAGGAGCAGCCATCAGCCATCAGCCATCGCTTTCCTAGTTCACCATAAAGCATAAACAAGTTTATTGATCGGCCACTTCTACTATCTACTACTATTGTTACAATCCTCATCAAATACCACACGCACACGCTTCCTGTTTCCAATCACTTGCAAATGTTTTCATGGCCAAACTGCTAAAATACATTCGCTGTTGAACAACTTACGAGGGAAGCCTCGTGAAGCTCATTCCCGCACCTTTTTACTTGCTCATAGGGTAAGAGATTGCCCATAACGGGCAGGTCGAGTATTAAATGATTTGCACTCAATCTGCTTGTTCCTTGCCCATAACAGACAGGTGGAGAATTTGTTTACACTCAATCTGTTTTTTTTGCGCCCTGGAGACTCCAGGAGGAGTGTAGGACATGTCGTCAGATATAACACCTGAAATACATATAAGAATCACACAATGTATCACTACTATCAAGAAAGAAATACTTGTACGCTATAAAAAGTTTCACTGATCAAGTAATTTTTCAGATTTCTTTTAAAGGAATTCAAATCCTCACAACACTTTAAAGATTGGGGTAATTTATTTATGAATTTTCTCTCTGCATAAGTAGGTTTTTGTTCAAACAATTTTGTGGAGTGATTAGCCACATAATAATTATTTCTGTTTCTCGTGTTATGATTGTGAACATTGAAATTCTGCATAAAATTATTTTGCCTAACATACATAATCACCTCAAAAATGTAGAGGGAGGGAGCTGTAAGCAATTTAAGCTCCTTAAATAGTGGCCTGCATGAGGTTAGCTAGTTAGCTCCCACCATACACCTAATAGCTTTCTTTTGAATTTTAAAAACCCTATTTATATTACCCATGCTAGAATTACCCCATACTAAAATACCATAACGGATATGAGATAGAATGAGGCCATGATAAGCTGCCATTAGTAATTTTTTATCATTTAATCTGGCAATTTGTTTTAGTGCAAATACCCCAGATGATATTTTACTACAAACTTGATTGATATAGAAGTCCCAAGACAAAGATCTATCTAGAGATACGCCCAGGAACTTCACTGTTTCTACATGCTCTAAACTATTATTATGAATAAATACATCTGTCTGTTGCAGGGCTAAAATAAATAGTTCTGTTTTTTATCACATGGTCAGCCAATTAAATGACTGAATCATTTAAGAACAGAAGAGGTAGAGGTGCAAAAGACACTAATCAGAGTTGTCTCCTCTGAAAGTAATAAATTTCATTATACAGCCAGACCCTGTGGTGAATGAAGTGAAGGTGTCATTTGCAGAGTGGAAAATATGTGCTTTTCAGAGGGCCTGGCATGCTGATAAGCATAATTTTTCACTCAGTGAGTTGTGGCAATGGTAAAACACCTCACTCCTCGTTTTACTTAGTAAAACCTCTAGAGGTTCAAACCAGCCTTTCGGCTGATGACCTAAACAACAACTGCTTGTTCCAGGGCTACAAAAAAGTTCTGTTTCTTTTCACATAGTCAGCCAATTGTATGACTGAACTATTTAAGAACAGAAGAGATAGAGGTGCAAAAGACACTACTCAGAGTTATCTACTCTGAGATAAATGAATTTTAATATACAGCCAGATCCTGTGGTGAATGAAGTGAAGGTGTCATTTTTAGGGTGGAAAGTAAGTGCTTTTCAGAGGGCCTGGCATGCTGATAAGCATACTCTGTCAATTCAGTGAGTTGTGGCAATAGTAAACCACCTCACTCCTCGTTTTACTTAGTAAACCTCTAAGAGGTTCAAACCAGCCTTCTGGCTGTTGACCTAAACAACAGGGTAAGAGAAAGTATTGTTTTCATGTAGCCCTATCCTGAACCCAACAAAACATTTTTCACCGATTTCTGTGTCGGGTCTTTTTTGTTTTCTGTACGCCACTGTCAAATCCGAATTCCTTGAAGGTTACACAACTCTCCCACTTGTGCGTCTAGCGCGCCAATCTGACGAGCAATATCCTGCGTAGTGTTGATTTCACAGTTAACACGTTGACTGCCACGCTAAATTTTGTGATACTTACAGCTGGGCCATTGTACTTCTTTTATTTTTTTCACATTTTATTCATTTTTCTTCTTATTTTACTTAATTTATATAATAACTATTTGTTTTTTATTGTAAAATAAAATTGTGACAAACCTTTGGGTCACATGGCCTGCTGAAATGATTTTATATTTGAAAGCAATGTGATCCCTTTTTGTGTCACAATAAAAATGTAATAAACAACTGGGTTAAGTTACAAAGTTCTAGACTATTTCAATCAACCAAAATAAGCAAAAAAAAATTAAAATAATAACAGTATTCTAGTACAGGACAACAAGGAAAACTATCTGTAAACGCAATATCCTATAATTTAAAAAGCCATAGCTTTTGAAACCACAATACACGGCTTAAAAATAAGTCATGTAGACTTGACTCATTTTTGATGCACGTGGCCCATTTTCAAAGACAAATATGACACATATGTGGGTCACATTGCAGTCATTGTGTTAGTTACTGCACAGTCTGCTAACAATTTTGTAGACTTATTTAATAGCCTAATATTCGGACGGAGCAAGATGCTGCAGAAGTCCTTCAGGAAAACGGGTTATTACAACATAATCCCAGAAGATGTGACAACTAAAATGGTATGCGTGAAACACTCACACGACTTTCTCTTCCTAATGTAAATAATTAAAAATATAATGTAATAGTGCAATGTAGCCTAGTAATAGCAAAAGACTTCAGTTAAAAATATAACTTAATAGTAATGTGTTGTTGTTTAGGTCATCAGCCGAAAGGCTGGTTTGAACGTGTAGAGGTTTTACTAAGTAAAACGAGGAGTGAGGTGGTTTACCATTGCCACAACTCACTGAATAGAAAAGTTCACTTATCAGCATGCCGGGCCCTCTGAAAAGCACATATTTTCCATTCTGCAAATGACACCTTCACTTCATTCACCACAGGGTCTGGCTGTATAATGAAATTCATTACTTTCAAAGAAGATAACTCTGATTAGTGTCTTTTACACCTCTACCTCTTCTGTTCTTAAATGATTCAGTCATTTAATTGGCTGACCATGTGACAAGAAACAGAACTATTTATTTTAGCCCTGCAACTAACAGATTGAGTGTAAATAATTTGACACTCCACCTGTCTGCTATGGGCAGTAATAGTAATGTAGTAATAGCAAAATAAAACAATCAAAATATGAAATAGAACAACACAACGTGTAACAGTACTGCATACTGGGACTGGGAAGGACGTGTGTACGCGTGCGTAAGTGTGTCTGTCTCAGTAAGAGTATTCAGAAAGGCAGGGTGGGGGAGAAATGAATAAACTTGTGCAACCGTTCAGGGAATTCGGATTTAATAGTGGCATACAGAAAACGGAAAAGACCCTGTGTGTCTAAACAAAATATCTCAAAAACGGAAAATTATACAAAGTTGGAACTTGGAACTTAAGTTAGGTACCATAAGGAAACCCGAGACGAATATTTTGGATGTTTTCTCTTTCTCCACTTCCAAGCATAATTTTCCACATTTTGTGGATATTACGTCTATGTAATCTTACCGTGTTTTTAACGATAAAAAAGGGGAAAATATTTTTTTTTACATTCTACACCAATATTGTTCAAACTAAGGTCAAAGATCTGTAGGGTAAATAGATTGTTTTTTCTCAATAGGCTGTTACTGTATGTAGTAAACTCACTAAGTACTTGCCCGGCCTCCGGGCCAGCCCAGTCAGTCAGCTGGTAGAAAGTCGCTATTATTTGTTAAGTAACACCGGTTGGGCAAGCGACTTAGTATAGTGACCAGCTGACAGCCATCCATGAACAAACTCTACTGGGGGTCCCTGTTCAAACTCATGCCTAATCAACTTCAAAAACTACAGCGAAAAGCAGCGATCAACTTGGGTAGTTGTCAATAATGTACAGTTCCCGATAACAAATAAAATCTAAAAAAAAAAGAAAAAAGTACTTGCCTCTTTATCTTCATTCAATTTGTTACACTAGCTAATGTTCAATAAAAAATTATTATAATTACGTGATTTAATTAAATCAACATCATTAAAAATATATGATAATTAATAACTTTCAATGAATAGTTTAACGTATTACAAATTCAGATTATTATTACCGAAAACATATTTAAATATTTCTTTCAGTTCTTAAATATTTCCTTAAATATTCACAGTTCCTTCTTTGTAAATTTTTGAAGTGATAATGTACGTGAAGCGAAATACCTTTTTACAGAATTTACATGTTCATAACCACTACACAAGAAACAGAATCGATTATTATGTTGCTAATCACAACACTAAATTGTTTGAACAAAAACCAACTTAAGAAGGTAGAAAATACATCAATAAATTGCCACAAGGTTTAATAAGTTGTGACAATTTGTCATTTTAAAAAAAGGTAAAGCAATATTTTGATTGATGAAACATTTTATAGTGTGCACGAATTCCTTTCTAAATAGTTTTGGTTGAAAAGTATTTAACTTCTAATTAAACAAATATTGTGTACTATTTGATACAAAGGGGTTCATGAAAAGCCTATTGAGTTAAGCAGTAGCGGGAAAAAATGATTGGTAAAAGATGAATTTATCATTTTAATTGACTTTTTTATTTTTTATTTTGTGTGATATTTGATTCAATGGGGTTCATGACAAGCCTACTGAAGTAAGCAGTAGCAGAAATAATTTTTTGGTGGTAAGTGTTGAATTTATCAGTTTTATCTTGACATGTCCTATACTCCCTTTGGAGTCTCCTGGATGCAAAAAAAATTTACTTCATAAAGAACAAGTAGCCTATCTCAGATGTATTTTACATTTTATAAAAATATTAATTTACCCGTAACGGGCAGGTGGAGTGTTAAATTAATTGCACACGATCTGTTGGTTCCAGGGCTACAGGAAAAGTTCTTTCTCTTATCACAAACATAGTCAGCCAATTGTATGATTGAACTATTTAGGAAGAGAAGAGGTAGAGGTGTAAAAGACACTAGTCAGAGTTATCTCCTCTGAGAGTAATGAATTTCACTAAGCAGCCAGACCCTGTGGTGAAGGAAGTGAAGGGTGAGGTAAAGTGAAGGGTCATTTGCAGGGTGGAAAGTGAGTGCTCTTCGGAGGGCCTGGCATGCTGATAAGCATACACTTTCAGCTCAGTGAGGAAGGCAAAGGTAAACCACCTTACTCCTGGTTTTACTTAGTAAAACCTCTAGAGGTTCAAACCAGCCTTCGGCTGTTGACCTAAACAACAACACAGGGTGATTCACGAAGATATGCAGAAACTTTAGGAGCTCATTGTACATGTAAAAATAATGAAAAAAGTTTATATAAACATGGGTCCGGAAATGCTTCGTTTCCGAGTTACGGCTAGCGAAAGTTTCGCCCGGATTTTAGCTCACCAGGTGAAATGAGAAATGGTGAAATGGCTTCCTGGAATTCTGGTAAGGTAGATTAAGGGGCGAATTCAATCATTTCTTATGGTTTCTGATCTGATAAATTGAATAAAACAGGTCCCAGAACTGTAAGTTAAATAGTTTTTAAGAAAACCAGTGTCAAATGCAAAAAATGGAGTGAAAACACATTTTTTCATCTTTTGGCAAGAATAACTTTGTTATTTTACCAAGAAACAATTAAAATTTTTGAATAAAACATGTAGAAAATTTTATTCTGAACAAACCGGTGTATGGATGTTTTTTTCTCATGAAAACGAGTGAAAAATCGATTTTATTAAGATTTCGGGCTTAGTATACATTTTACGACAAAAGTATATATAATCAAATTTATAAAAAATTAAAACATCTACAACTTTTGTTTGGAGCAATTTTCTCTATAGAACCTAGTTTAACGTGAAAAAGTGATTTTCCTTATTTTTAAGCCAAACTAGGGTCGATTTTAATTTTGCGTCTTTCACTCATGATTAAAATAAGCTTATGTTTTTTGAGGTTATTTATTTGTTTATTTCTAATGTTTCATTACTAATATTAGGTTATATTGTTAATTATTTGCAATGGCAAGAGAAAGTTGTGTGAGTGTTTCATACCAGATTTTTTAGTAAAAATTTAGTTTAATTTTGTTAGTCTACTATGTCCTTTGTACCATTGTAAAAGTACAATGTTGTACAAACAAAGCAAGTTATGGGAATTCCATTACTCACTAACAACCCAATTGTTAGAATAAGTTAAATTATAATGGGTAGGCTACTTAGACAGTAAGTTCCCTTTTAACTTTCTCTTGCCTATATGAATATATAGGAAGGAAAGTATTGTTTTCATGTCGATTTCAAGAAATCGAGTTTGCACCGGATCTATACGTTTTCAGAACCCCTGAACCCACACAAACATGTTTTTAGCGATTGGTCTGTGTGTATACAAAATATCTCAAGAACGGAACATCGTACGAACTTGAAACTTGAAACTTACGTTACATACCACTACCGGACCTGACACAAACATTTTCATCAAAATCGGTCAACCGGAAGTAGTAGTTTATTCGTATAATTTTTCAGTTTTTTGCAATTTTCTCAAAAACTGGTCCTACGATTTTTTTTTAAATCGCCTGGTTTACTCAATTTTTTATTCTCTACAAGATAGGGTTAAAATCAAAAAAGATTTATTAACTTTACTAAAAAAAATGAAAAACATAAAATTTTTCAAAAAAATAAAATAAAATAAATAATTTAGGCGCCATGTTTGCTAAAATTCTTGGTGAGAGTGTTTTTACGTAAAAAAGTGTTTTTTTTTAAGATTATGGCTTTAATAAATGTATTATAGCGCGAAAATGTATATAATAAAAAATGTAGAGAATTTAAAATTCTACAACTTTTATTTCAAACATTTTTTTGTACGAGTATAACGCTTAGTTTAGCGGTAATTAGCGATTTTCAGTTTTTTTCTCAAGAAAACGTGTGAAAAATCGATTTTTCTAAGATTTAGGCCTTAGTATGCATTTTACGACTAAAGTGTAAATAATTAAATTTATAGGAAATTAAAAGATATACAACTTTTATTTATAGCATTTTTCTCTACAGAGCCTAGTTTAGCGTGAAAGTGTGATTTTCCGGTTTTTTAAGCCACACTGAGGTAGATTTTCATTTTGCGTCATTCACTCATGATTAAAATAAGGTTATGTTTTTGAGATTAGTTTTTTGTTTATTTCTAATGTTTTATTAATAATGTTAGGTTTATTGTTAATTTTTTGTATTGGCAAGAGAAAGTTGTGTGAGTGTTTCACACCAGATTTTTCTTTGTACAAATCGTGTAATAATGCAATGTTTTATTATTTGCAGCAGTTGTTTGTTTAGGTCATCAGCCGAAAGGCTGGATTCAACGTGTAGAGGTTTTACTAAGTAAAACGAGGAGTGAGGTGGTTTACCATTGCCAACACTCACTGAATGGAAAAGTACGCTTATCAGCATGCCGGGCCCTCTGGAAAGCACATATTTTCCACACTGCAAATGGCACTTTCACTTTATTCACCACAGGGTCTGGCTGTATAATGAAATTCATTACTCTCAGTGGAGATAACTCTGATTGATTGATGTCTTTTATAGTCCATCTACTGTAAGAGTACTCCGCGCTAGGCAAGCGCCTACAGGTTGTAAACGAAAGTTTTACACTAGTTGGCGCGTATCTACTTCTCCGCCTGACAATAAAATATCTACATCCAGCTAAAATAAACATTATCCATTAAGCATTTTCAATTATACTGTTCAGATTACTTGTAATTATTGTAGTTTCATAAAAACTCCTTAATTAATTATTTTAACCATTACATTTAACAAAACAATTTTGTCTACTTTTTAATGTTTACCGCTTTTATGTTTCAAAAACTCAACACATTCACTATCACGCGTGTTAACAAAACACAGCTTACAAAACTTTTCAACTTCAGTCTACGAAGAAAATCGAAACGAACCGATACAATTCCAAAAGATAACACTATAACAAAAAATGAGTTAAACACGGGCAAGTGCGAACAGTTGTATTAAACTAGTCACACACATTAACTATTTTAGTGATATGAAATAAACAATCTGAAATTATTAACAACGAATCACTGGAATGGCTTACTCTCCTGTTAAGATTCAAAGCATTAGTCTTCCATTACCAAAAATAAAATAAAACTGAGTCTATAATAAAACCCTACTAATCATAAATAATAACGTAATAATAGTAAATAATGTAAAGAAAAATAACAATGAAAAAGTAAATATAGTAAAAGTTTTAGTTATTTATGGTAAACTAATATTCGATTTATAAAACATTTTCTAACAAATGAATTGAACGTCTTTTTGTTATATTAAGGTTAGAGTGAATAATTAGTGTTGAATGGAATTTTGTTTTTGATCATGCTGTGCGTGTTTTTAATTAATGCGCATGCTCACTTGTATTGCTGGTTGCGTACGTCGGAGTACTCTTAGCGTAGACAGACTCTATATTTCTTCCTCTTCTGTTGTTAAATGATTCAGTCATTTAATTGGCTGACCATGTGATAAAAAAACAGAACTATTTGCACCTGTCAAAATGTAAATTTAATAGAGCTATTCATTTATTTCGTACGTGTAAAGAGTAAACTTGAAATATGAACAAACTTTCAGGATGAAATTAGTATGAAACGTAAAAATTTAAGTGAGGAATTAGTTCGATACACTTGTGATCAAGTGTTTGTTTTATTGTCGATAGTCGGACCAGGCAGAGACGAAGGAGCGGAGGTCGGAGTGGCAGGTAGCGAAGAACAAACAACTGAATAGGCAGGCAGGCGGAAGGACGGACGGACGCATGGGTCTGGGTGGTTTGTGAAGCAGTGCGGCCGATTTGCTCACACGGGGCTGGCTGGCTGGCTGTGGACGGGCGGTCCGACCTTTTTTAAGGTCACAGGTCAAACCTCCCCCTTCTCGACAATTAGAGGGCCACGCTTGACGCACTGACCCCGGCCAGCTCGTCCACCGCGCGAGCAATGTTTAACTGGTAGGTGCCTGCCACTCGCTCGAAAGGGTTAAACATTTTCTTACCAAATAATGATTTAAGGTGAGAAACAACCCCCAAATAACCTCGTATTTACCCCTCTTATAGCCGGCCGCATTGGCGCAGTTGGTAACGTGCTCGCCTCTCATCATGCGGTCTTGGGTTCGAATCCCATTCAGGCACGGCATATCTTCATACGTTACAAAAAATTATTTCATCCTTCACAGTCTGAATTAGCAGTAATTGCACAACAGTCGGACGTTAAACAAAAAAAAAAACCCTCATAAATTAATACAAACGAAAAATTAAACCTACCTTAACAGAAGTTTATTAAAACACTAGCTAAAGTACCCGTTCTTCGAACGGCTTTCTCGGTGCCGTGGACGGTCGGTTGGGGTACCGTGTTCGATCCCTGTCACGTCTCATATTCTTTAACATCAGATTCAAATATTATTTCAATTATTATTATTATTATTATTATTAATATTATTCGATTAATCGACGGGACTTTCTACATTGTTATGTACCAAGGTTTTTATAGAGAAATGTGGTTTTTATAGAGGTTATGTACTTCCTTCCAACGTCCGCATTATTATTTATGAACGTAAAATAAAAGCGAGATCTTGGTGTTTTTAAATTAAGATATGCAAAGCTTTATTATTTTCAAAATAAATGACAATAGGAACACCACAATGGTGATCACTATGAAGACGACCGATTCATTTTTGACAATGTGACCGAGAAAAGGTGTATAGGGCACTGGTGGAATGGGTAGGTAGGTAACTGACTGAATGAATACGGGTTTTACCGACGTGTAGGCCTATGTTTATTTTTTATTTATTAAACGTCGCATCAACTGCAATGGTCATTAGCGACGACGTTGGGGTGGAACTTTATGCGATGTAGGATGAAATTATTTTTTGTAACGTATGAAAATATGCCATGCCTGAGTGGGATTCGAACCCAGGACCGCATGATGAAAGGCGAGCACGTTACCAACTGCGCCAATGCAGCCGGCACCCTATGTTTATAATTCTGTTTATTTTGTATGTTTACATTCTTCGAAAAATATCGGTTTATTTTTTTTAAATTGGTAATATCTCCTTTATTATGCATGAAAATGAAAAACTTTACATAATCGAACTTATTTGGCTTTAAACGCTTCGTAAATTTCTTTACAAAACATTTTTTTGATACATTGACTTTTAACGGAGATATTCGTAGTTTTTTGTTCACCCCTCCCTCTGAACTCCCGTATCCCTTTGTGATATTAAAATAATTTATATTTTATTTTAGCCTATTTTCATTTCGATTATATCCAGAACGTAGATACCGAAATTCTTAAATTTGGTTTAGCGGTTCTCGCGTGATGCCGTAACAGACAAACAGAGAAACAGACAAAAATTCAACTGAACTTATTTTCGGTGTTTACGTGGTACATGTGGCGTAGAAACAAAATTTGGGGCATTTTGAAAAATTTTACAGACAAAATCACAATTTTATTTGTATAGATTATACTGCAATTGTCACTTGGATAATATTTTATGATGAACTGGTTGGTCAAGTGACAGTGGTCGGAGGGTAACGGAACCAAGGTAGGCCTACTAGACACCGGTTCATTAACCACTGCCTGATTAATACACCATTTTGTACTTTAGTGATCAATGATGGATTTACGCTTAGGTCCGGGCCTAGGGCGGCAAATTTTAGGGGCGCTAAACCTTTGGAGGCAAGAAAAGTTTAGAAGCTGCAAACTTAAAAGAACGATTACAACTTTAAACTCGGGCTTAGCTTTGCTGTGAACGTACCAACAAATTTCAGTAAAGTATTGGAAATACATAATCGTTAAAGTGTTAAACAGACGTAAGTAATAGTTATTAAATTGCCATCCAAAAGTTTCTTAAGAAAATTGTTTTAAACATACCGCGGTTTGGTTTTATATTATCAATGGATAATATAAAACCTGCAGTTAAAAAGAATCGACAAGTTCAAAGACAAGGGGGCCTATATACGTATATATATGTTTATTTATTTATTTAACATCGCATCAACTACAACGGTCATTAGCGACGACGTTGGGGTGTAACTTTTGTACAATGGAGGATGAAATGATTTTTTGTAACGTATGAAAATATGCCGTGTCTGAGTGGGATTCGAACCCAGGACCGCATGATGAAAGGCGAGCACGTTACCAACTGCGCCAATGCGGCCGGCGGGCATTTATTTATTGTCATCTAACTTAATTAACTATAACTTTAACTTTTTTTAATTTGTTTTGTTTCAGTATAAATTGAACAACGAGCTGTATCATAGTTCTGTCTTATTTTAGTCACGGATTTTTGGCAAGTAATTTGCATCTGGATGTAGAGTGATTAGCGAATACAATCGTGTTTTTCTAATCGTGGCTGACCGTTCGCCCACGGAAGTGGTCTAAAAGATGTTACCTTAAGGACACCAATACCCATCATATATTTCAATGTTAAAATCTCTTAACTTTATGACCCATTTTCTAAAAAAGTACGAAAGCTACAAACATAAAATTTTGAGAGGCTTTTCAGCTCTTATTTTTGAAAATAATACCACTAAAATCATTAAAATTTACTGAAAGAAAAAAATATTTAATTTTTTTATATTAAATATAAAAAAATTAAATATTTTTTTCTTAAAAAAATGTTTGTGAAAAAAAGGTGTTTTCCGAGCAAATGTTTTTTACAAATTTTGTAAAAAACATTTGCTCGGAAAACACCTTTATAAAAGCCAAAATTATTTTATTTTTTAGTAAATATCAATAATTCTAGTGGTATAACTCCATCTCTTTGACAATAATTACCACAAACAATTTGAAGCAGATCGGTCAAATAGTTTTTGAGAAAACGGGTTTTTTATAAGAGAAATCATGATTTTCGGAAAAATGCAAATAAAGAAAAGAATAACATTTAGTACCAAGTTTGTCATATGCTACCTGCTTTAAAACAGCCCTACTCCATAATCTGGGTTGGAATCCTTTTATTTTATATCATCTTTTTATCATCTTTTAATCCCTTCTTCACATGTCTGTTCTTTCGGCGAGCTTTTTTCATATCCTCATACATTTTTATCTGCTCCGCGAATTCAACATGAATCAATTTTACTCAAAATTGATACAATATTTGCTCCTGGGTTTATTCCTAATTGTTTTATAACGTCACACTTACTTATATTACCATCATTATAGGTTGAAATGACATCATGAATACCTAATGTCATGGTGTCAATGCCAACAAATACAGATTTGGGGATTCTACTCCAGATGATATGGTTGAATGACTCGCTTATATTTTGAGTGTTGCCATGAAGGCATTTTTGTAATAAACCAGTTTGAGACAGATCAGCTAAGACAGGTTTGATAACATCTAATAGTACAGCAGTAGGCAGTGAATGCTTATGTGTATTTTTTGTTTCCTTGATGGTCTTTTGGCATAAGAAAAGACAACTAGCTACGCAAAATGTTTCCTCAACAACTCAAAAGGGACAATTTTTTTCATGCAGTACTATTGTAAAAAATTCGTAAATAAATTAAAATTGGTAATAAAAACATAAATTTGGTATCAAAATGCTCAGAAATTACCAAATATTTATTTAAAGATATAAAAACAAAATTGTTTTTTTGGGTGGGGGGGGGGGGTACTGGTTACCTTAAATAAAGCACGAGTACTGCCCGTTGCCAAGCTTTGTGCAGCTGAGAGGTATGCATTACGTCACTACTACCGTGAGAGATTGCGTTAGTAGTAGGCCTAGTAACGTTTTACTTGTATTATGTTTGTAGTAGTCAAGAGTACTATCCAAACTACCGGGTGATTTTTTAGTCCTGTTACCCAATTGTTAATGTCTGGTAATTTTTTTTCTAAGAAAGGGATATTTTGTTTTGTGACACAAAGTTGGTAGCCCTACTCAACCGGTATAGATACGACACTTTGAGTTGATTCTCCTTGAGTTGCGTAAAATTTTGTGCTGTTTCCAGTTGTGTTACGAACAGAATGTCTTTTACCCTAGAACAACGGGTTTTCATTCTTGAACAATATTTTGCTACAAAATCGTATGCGAGTGTAAAAGAATCATTTCAAATAAAATTTTTTGGTGTTCCTCCACTCTATTCTAGTCAATTTCTAGGCTAACTAACTGATTTTTAGAGGCAGGTATTGTTTGCAGCAGAAAACGTAGTGGTCGACCAACTCTCTTGACAGATGACGTTAAGAGAATGTTAAAACAAGATTGCTCAATTCTCCATGGAAAAGTTTACAAAAACTTTCCTCGCATGTTGATTTGTCATGTTCGAGTGCTCAGAAAGCTGCTAAAAAATTGAAATTGTATCCGTATCACATACGATTAGTTCTAGAGCTTCAGCCTCCAAATTTAAACACGAGATTGTTTTAGGATAAAAGACATTCTGTTCGTAGCACGACCGGAAATGGCACAAAATTTTACACAGCTCAAGGAGAATCAACTTACTTTGCCATATCCATACTGGTTGAGTAGGGCTACCAACTTAGTGTCACAAAACAAAATTTATTTTTTTTAGAAAAATATTACCAGACATTAACAATTGGGTAACAGGACTAAAAAATCACTCTGTACTTATATTTTGTGTCGCCGTCTACAGCGAATAGTGAAAACAACACCCACGTATGTCACCCCACTAGGCAGCCTACTGCCTACCGAATACCAATGAGATGATTAGTACAGTGTTATGACGTATCAGCAGTTGGTACTTCGTCTGTCCCCTTCATCCCGCAGCTGCACAAAGCTTGGGGACGGGCAGTATTTAGACTAATAATATTGGGTGGGCAGAGTAGAGTAGGCCTACCTGTAGGTATTCGGTCCCTTCAAGTTCGTCCTAACAATATCTTTTTGAATAATTACAAGTTTGTAATAAAATGATACTTCTGTACCTTTAAACAAGAACAACCGATGTCATTCTTTTACAAAAAATCTGGTGTGAAACACTCACACAACTTTCTCTTGCCAATATAAATAATTAACAATAAACCTAACATTAATCTTTAAAACATTAGAAATAAACAAAAAACTAACCTCAATAATCATAACCTTATTTTAATCATGAGTGAAAGACGCAAAATGAAAATCGAACTCAGTTCAGCTTAAAAATACAGAAAATCACTTTTTCACGCTAAATGAGGCTCTGTAGTTAAAAATGCTGTAAATAAAAGTTGTAGATCTTTTTATTTTCTATAAAATTTATTATATACACTTTTGTCGTAAAATGCATTCTAAGGCCAAAATTTAAAAAAAATAAATTTTTTACACGTTTTCGTGAGAAAAAAATCAGAAAATCGCTAATTACCGCTAAACTAAGCGTTATACAAAAAACCGTTTGAAATAAAAGTTGTAGAATTTTAAATTCTCTACAACTTTTATTATATTTTAGTTTTCGCTAAATTGCATATTAAAGCCGTAATCTTAAAAAAACACTTTTTTCACGTAAAAACACCCTCACCAAGAATTTCAGCAAACATGGCGCCTACCCTATCTTGTAGAGAATAAAAAATTTAGTAAATGAGGCGATTTTTAAAAAAATCGTAGGACCAGTTTTTGAGAAAATCGCAAAAAAGTGAAAAATTACACGAAACAATTACTACCTACTTCCGGTTGACCGATTTTGAAAATGTTTGTGTCGGGTCCGGTAGTGTTATGTAACTTAAGTTTCAAGTTTGAAGTTCGTACGATGTTCCGTTCTTGAGATATTCTGTTCACACACACGCACACAGACACACACACAGACCAATCGCTAAAAACATGTTTTTTGGGTTCAGGGGGTCTGAAAACATATAGATCCGGTGAAAACTCGATTTCGAAAAATCGACATGAAAACAATATTTTCCTTCCTATATATTCATATAGGCAAGAGAAAGTAAAATGAGTTAAACACGTTATCAACGTAATTTTTTTTGTACACTTTTTAATGGAAGAACAACCAATGTCCATTGTATATTTCATGAGATGTTGCATGTATTTACTCGTATTACTAATGTCAGTTAGCTGCGTGAAAAATATTATTGCAAGAACAATCAAACATAAAATTGGTTCTCAGATACCATAATTTCTTCATCCAAAAACAACCAAAGTCATAATTGGTTATTATTGCAATAAAATTTTTCCAAATGAAGTTTTTTAGCAATAATAACCAATGTTGAGATTGGTTGTTTTTGGAGTGACTTTTCTTAATTTTTGCTGATATTGTAACTGACTTAGATGGAATTACTGGTGTTGTTTAAAATTTTACACAAATCTTTCTTTGCTCTTTTCTCAAAACTGTTTTTTTGACATTGGTTGTTCTTGTTCTAAGGTACAGATTTGTTTGTGACTGAAAAATGATAATGCCCGTTTTAAAAATTCCAACAATGTTTACCTTTTTCTTAACCCTTTCTAACGCAGTGCGGTGGGATAGAAGTCACATTGGACTGAAATAACAGACATACACATTTTAATTGTTAGCGACTATTTTGGATTGAAGAGCAATGGATGTGAAGTGTTATAATTTTCTGTACCCTAGCCAGGAATCGAACCTGACAACTCCGCTTTGCAGTGTAAGATGCTGACCACTACGCCACAGATGCGACCATTAGTTTCTTTTTAAAGTTAGATTTTAGTTTTAAATATTCGTGTTCATTTACTAAAATAAAGTAGCATTTCTTCGAGTATGTTAAATGAACATACAAGTATATTTTTACCAACATCGCCGCGATGTTGGTAACGTGCTCGCCTCTCATCACGCGGTCTCGGGTTCGAATCCCACTCGGGCATGGCATTTTTTCATACGTTACAAAAAATTCATTTCATCCTTCACCGTCTGCATTAGCAGCAATTTGCAAAACAGTCACACGTTTAACAAGAAAAAAAAGTATATTTTTTAGACTGTAAATAGCGATTTTATCTATTTTACTGGAATTTTTGAATTGTAAAATTTTTTAAGTCTTAAATAATGCTTTGATATTAAAAATCATAATATTTAGTGTTTTCTGCTACAAATCTAATTTGCCGGCCGCATTGGCGCAGTTGGTAACGTGCTCGCCTCTCATCATGCGGTCTTGGGTTCGAATCCCATTCAGGCACGGCATCTTTTCATACGTTACAAAAAAATCATTTCATCCTTCACCGTCTGCATTAGCAGTAATTGCAGAACAGTCGGACGTAAAACCAAAAAAAAAAAAAAAAAAAAAAAAAAAATACAAATCTAAGCTAAGAGAATATTGTTTAGGAAGCGTGAACATGATTTAGCCTACTTATTCATATTGTTGGGAACATTGATATCAAGTCCCAATGTAACATATGTGTCACACTTTGTTGTCAGCCCATCAAAAAGGCTGAGGGTCTAAAATTGATTTAATTTTACTTAAATGTCAGTAAAATATATGAAACAATGTACGAGGGTAGGCTGATAAGTAATGCACACATGCGTGTAGAAGACAACTAAATAAACTTCAGTAGCGCGCCTGGTGGCATGTGGAAGTACTATTTCTCCTCTACAAGCCTGCGCAGTTTGAAGGCGTTGCTTTCATTCAGTTTGTTTTGAGTAGTGGAAGTATGGCGTCGTGTTCTGGTGCTATGTCAACGAGAATTAAACAACGCGCTGTTATCGAATTTTTAACTGCTGAGAAAGTGAATCCTAGTGAGATTTATCGTCGTTTAAAGGCTGTTTATTGTGACGATACTGTTGATAGGTCTACTGTGAATCGTTGGGTAATAAAATTTCGTGATTGCCAACCTGGAAAAGCCTTAATTGTTGACAAAACACGCAGTGGACGACCAATCACTGCCTCAGACGATAATCGTCGCAAACTCATCGATGATTTGATTCAAAATGACCGGCGAATCACTCAACAGCGTATCGCAAACCAAATTGGAATATCTAAGGAACGTGTTGGCTTCATTATTGAACAATTGGGATACCGTAAAATCTGTGCACGATGGGTACCACGCCGTCTGACAGACGAGAATAAACAGCGTCGATTGGAATGCTGTGAACAACTTTTGAAGCGCTACCGTGACGAAGGAGACGACTTTCTTTTGAATATTGTGACGGGGGACGAGTCATGGGTTCATCATTACGATCCCGAAGAAAAAAGGCAGAGCGCTGAATATCGTCATCCACATTCTCCTGTTGTGAAAAAGTTCAAAACACAACCGTCCGCAAAAAAAATTCTTTTGACTGTGTTTTGGGATGCTCGCCGAGTTTATGTGACTGATTATCTGGAACGAGGGGCAACGGTAAATTCTGCTCAGTATATACAGACTCTGAAACACCTCCGACGTCGAGTTTGTCGTGTTAGAGGCAACCTGGCGCCAATAATTTTGCAACACGACAATGCTCGTCCACACACTTCGCGTGCAACTGGAGAGGCTCTGAGAAACCTGAAGTTTCAACCAATTTTACACCCTCCGTATTCTCCCGACCTTGCGCCTTGCGATTTTTATTTTTTTCCTCTACTGAAGAGAGACCTTAAGGGTAATCATTACAGCTCGGACAATGAGGTGAAGGCAGCTATTGCGTCCTGGGTTCGAGGAAAGTCGGAAGAATTTTTCAGTGACGGAATGAAAAAACTTGTTAAACGTTGGGAGAAATGTGTAATGCTTAACGGTGACTATATTGAAAAATAAATAGATAATTTGGTAGGTTAAGATTTGTACTTTAATTTGTTATTTACCCCATCTTGCTATTTCTTTTTGTTCGTCTTCTACAAGCATGTGTGCATTACTTATCAGCCTACCCTCGTAGCTACACGCATTAAAAAAATTTGTGATAGAAAGGGTTAAACTGATAGGCGTAGTAACAACGCCGCCAACATCCAAGTGAAATAGGCTGAAACGGAATTTATTCTTTCCACGTTGGTTTCATACGAATCGCTAAATGCAGAAAGGCCTCATCTCCATTCTACAGAATTTTTCAGGAGATGAAAATAAACTGTTTATTTTTTTATAAATGCGAGAGAAAAAATTGAAAAAATTTGTGAACCTAATACATACTATAGCTAAAATTTTGGCTATAAGAAAGTTTGAAAATATTTAACGTATTAGTTGCAGTGGGTGAAATTATTTCATGGAGATGAGGCCTTTCTACAATTATTGGTTTATTTCAATATTATACTCAACACTTTTTGTGCAAAAATCCTTTAATATAACTCAATGTTACGTAATTAATGATATTTTTATTTATTAAAAACTACTTACTTATTATTATAAAGTCTATTTACTAATTATTTTACAATTTTTACTTTCTCTTGCCTATATGAATATATAGGAAGGAAAGTATTGTTTTCATGTCGATTTTTCGAAATCGAGTTTTCACCGGATCTATACGTTTTCAGACCCCCTGAACCCAAAAAACATGTTTTTAGCGATTGGTCTGTGTGTGTGTCTGTCTGTCTGTGTGTGTGTGTGTGTGTGTGTGTCTGTGTGTGTGTGTCTGTGTGTGAACAGAATATCTCAAGAACGGAACATCGTACGAACTTGAAACTTGAAACTTAAGTTACATACCACTACCGGACGCGACACGAACATTTTCATCAAAATCGGTCAACCGGAAGTAGTAGTTTATTCGTATAATTTTTCAGTTTTTTGCGATTTTCTCAAAAACTGGTCCTACGATTTTTTTTAAAATCGCCTATTTTACTCAATTTTTTATTCTCTACAAGATAGGGTAGGCGCCATGTTTGCTGAAATTCTCGGTGAGGCTGTTTTCACGTAAAAACGTTGTTTTTTTAAGATTACGGCTTTAATATAAATTTTAGCGCAAAAACTTATATAATAAAAGTTGTAGAGAATTTAAAAACCTACAACTTTTGTTTCAAACATTTTTTTGTATAACGCTTAGTTTAGCGGTAATTTGCGATTTTCTGTTTTTTTTCTCACGAAAACGTGAGAAAAATCGATTTTTTTAACATTTCGGTCTTAGTATGCATTTTACGACAAAAGTGTATATAATAAAAGTTATAGAAAATTAAAAGATCTACAACTTTTGTTTAGAGCATTTTTCTCTACAGAGCCTAGTTTAGCGTGAAAGCGTGATTTTCCGTATTTTTAAGCCAAACTGAGTTCGATTGTCATTTTGCGTCATTCACTCATGATTAAAATAAGGTTATGTTTTTGAGGTTAGTTTTTGTTTATTTCTAATATTTTATTAATAATGTTAGGTTTATTATTAATCATTTGCATTGGCAAGAGAAAGTTGTGTGAGTGTTTCACACCAGGTTTTTAATTTACTAAACTTCTGCTGCTTCTCATCGGTGGATGATCGCTTTTCTGCAGGAAGATTATAAATCATCCCAAAAACAGCGTTCTTTTTCTGGTATGAGCCTGTACAGTTTTTTAAGATCATTCATCTTGCTTTTTAACATTGATATCTCAGCACAATATGCAGGCTCAGGAGGTAAATTCAATTTTTTTTTTAACGTTCGACTCTTCTGCAATTACTGCTAATGCAGATGGTGAAGGATGAAATGATTTTTTGTAACGTATGAAAATATGCCATGCCTGAATGGGATTCGAATCCAAGACCGCATGATGAGAGGCGAGCACGTTACCAACTATGCCAATGCGGCCGGCAAAATTCAACTGGGGAGCATTAGCTTTTTTTAAATTTAAATTAAAACTAACGGCCGCATTGGCGAAGTTGGTAGCGTGCTCGCCTCTCATCATGCGGTCTTGGGTTCGAATCCCATTCAGGCACGGCATTTTTTCATACGTTACAAAAAATCATTTCATCATTCACCGTCTGCATTACAGTAATTGCAGAACAGTCGGACGTTAAAAAAAAACCCATCAATAAATTATGAAACAGTAACGATTCTTGGATGAGGATGATTAAATTAAAAATAATAATATTTTGACTAAAAATTTTTCTTTAGGTCCATTAGTGTTTCTTTGGTACATTTCTATACGCCTAATTCCTTTCTTCCTTTTTACTGGAATTTCTTAATTACTTGAACTCATTTTTTCATTTTAAAAGCAATACTCTTTTAATAAAACAAGAATAGAAAAAGCAAGCCACAAAGCGCACTACTAACCACAAAGAAGCTAATATAACGAATCAGCTGATCTGAGTTAAGTGGAGAAAGGTCACATCTCCTGGATATGAGGCCCTTCTCCAATTAATGAAAATTTGACAGTTAAATTTTATAACATTACTATTGAGCGTAGATGAGGCTTTTTTTGTACAGAAATGTGTGTTTTCATATAAAGAAACAGGCACATGAAAAAAGTAATTTTTCAAAAAAATTGGATATGAGGCCTTTCTGCATTTAGCGATTCCGGGGACAGCGTTCCATTTGTGCGTCCGTGTATCGTGTATGGGGGCTTTAAGCGGCGGCGTAAGGAAATTTTTGAGTACCTGCGTCTCTAGATTAGGTTTCCGTGCAACAACAAGTAATTACTGTGGAAACAAAGATATGCGTCTGCGTCTGCCCGTGCAGACAATCTCTTACAAAAAATTAGTTTCAATCACGACTCTGACCCCACCTCCCACCCCACCACACCCAGCCACTCTTCACTCTCACCTCGTTCTCGACCATCAACAAACAAATCGATCATCGATAATAATCGAACGCTCTGCACCGCCCACTACCACACTCTTCACTTGCATCTACACTAATTATTAACAACCGATTAAAAATATTAATCGTGAAAATCGGTATGCGTGTGCGGCCTAATACGAGAGTATATCTGATCGGGAATCGAGGGGTCCCGGGTTTGATTCCCGTTCAGGAATGACACTTGCACCACCACTTCGACCGGTGGCCAAATGCTTTAGTAAGAACTAAAAAAATCTGGTGTGAAACACTCACACAACTTTCTCTTGCCAATGCAAATAACTAATAATAAACCTAACATTATTAATAAAATATTAGAAATAAACAAAAACTAACCTCAAAAACATAACCTTATTTTAATCATGAATGAATGACGCAAAATGAAAATAGAACTCAATTTGGCTTAAAAAAAACGGAAAATCACACTTTCACGCTAAACTAGGCTCTGTAGAGAAAAATTCTCTAAATAAAAGTTGTAGATCTCTTAATTTTCTATAAATTTTATTATATACACTTTTGTTGTAAAGTGGATTCTAAGGCCGAAATCTTAAAAAAATCGATTTTTCACACGTTTTCGTGAGAAAAAACAGAAAATCGCTAATTACCGCTAAACTAAGCGTTATACAAAAAAATGCTTGAAATAAGAGTTGTAGGTTTTTAAATTCTCTACAACTTTTATTATATACATTTTTGCTCTAAAATTCATATTAAAGCCGTAATCTTAAAAAAAGACGTTTTTTACGAGAAAACACCCTCATCAAGAATTTCAGCAAACATGGCGCCTACCCTATCTTTTAGAGAATAAAAAATTGAGTAAATGAGGCGATTTTAAAAAAAAATCGTAGAACCAGTTTTTGAGAAAATTGCAAAAAAGTGAAAAATTACACGAATAAACTACTATTTCCGGTTGACCGATTTTGATGAAAATGTTCGTGTCGGGTCCGGTAGTAGTATGTAACTTAAGTTTTAAGTTTGAAGTTCGTACGATGTTCCGTTCTTGAGATATTCTGTTCACACACACACACACACACCTGTGTGTGTGATTGGTCTGTACCAATCGCTAAAAACATGTTTTTTGGGTTGAGGGGGTCTGAAAACGTATAGATCCGGTGAAAACTCGATTTCTTAAAATCGACATGAAAACAATACTTTCCTTCCTACATATTCATATAGGCAAGAGAAAGTAAAAATATAATAATAATTAAAATAAAATATTAAAACAATTCTTAAATTACCCTAACCTATTTTAAAATATAGCCAACATTTTTTGCCGCGACGTTAATATAAAAACCCTTAATACATATACGAATGAATTTACCTCAAATTAAATGTGTCCTTTTCTTCTTCTTCTTCTCATCGTTCTGCTAGTATCTTCTTCAGATTCTGCTCTCCGACTAACCTGGAGGGCCAACGGGAAGGAGAACTACCCCAATGATAGGCTGAAAGTCGGTAGGTGGAAGAAACGCCCAAAAATACACCGGCCTAATGAATATCATGTGGTTGACCGTTGGCTATATTTACAAATTATTGTCAAATTACAATTCTAACGTAATTTATTCTAACAATGGGGGTTTGTCCCTGACATTATTTAATGGCTTGTACTGAGTAATGGTTGTACAATTGCACACACTTTTTCATCACTCATCTTCATCGCCTGTTCATGCGGCCTTGGGTTCGAATCTCATTCAGGCACGGCATAGTTTCATACGTTACAGAAAATCATTTCATCCTTCACCGTCTGCATTAGCAATATTTGCACAACAGTCGGACGATAACCCTTTATACGTACTTACCACTGGCAATAAGGTCGATTTTATTTAAGAATAAGCTATGCAGGTGAACCTTATTGGCATTTTATGGTGTTATAGTATTTTATCTGCCCATAACAGACAGGTGGAGTGTCAAATTATTTACACTCAATCTGTTAGTTGCAGGGCTAAAATAAATAGTTCTGTTTCTTGTCACATGGTCAGCCAATTAAATGACTGAATCATTAAAGAACAGAAGAGGTAGAGGTGTACTGTGACACTAATCAGAGTTATCTCCTCTGAAAGTAATGAATTTCATTATACAGCCAACCCTGTGGTGAATGAAATGAAGGTGTCATTTGCAGAGTGGAAAATATGTGCTTTTTAGAGGGCCCGGCATGCTGATAAGTGTACTTTTCCATTCAGTGAGGAAGGCAATGGTAAACCACCGCACTCCTCGTTTTACTTAGTAAAACTTCTATATAGGTTCAAACCAGCCTTTCGGCTGATGACCTAAACAACAACACACTACTTAAATGTATGATCCCCTCAGATGAGATTTTTTGAATTTATGACATTTTGAAATTAGCGTGCAGCAAACGTTTTCTTCGTGTGTTGTACGGATGTGTTAAGGATTTATTACAGCGTATGCTACCATTTTGTTTTGTTGTTACTTTTGTACAGTGCTTAGAAAATTCAAGTTTTTTTATGAGAAAACAAGCAGTCATGCTAATATAAAGTTAAGATAAGTTATTCTAGACATTTTTCGGTTATATAGGGAGGGCTAAAAGTTGTTTCAATAAGCATTGTTATTACTGAATATTATGTGATAAACATTCCTTGGTAAGTGTAATTACCAAGTAGTAGGGCTTGACATAAAAAAGAGAAATGTCTAACTGTTCTGCCACTAGAAGTAGTACATTATTCAAGCCCCTATAAAACAAAATTTAACATTTTACAACATGTATATTTCCCCCGTAGTACTGCCCTAAAAAGGGTTAAGTGAATGTTTTTCAAAATAATTTTATGGAAAGAAAAACATACGAAATGCTTTGTTTTATTAAAATACGTCATATCCGACAAGTTTCAGTTACTTAAAAAAATTATATTATGTTTTGTGAGATGGTTTCACAGTCGGCTATTGCTCCTCTCTGCCGGAGGCCATCAAGTTACAGACAGTTGGCTACATTTATTAGGATTTGAACCAGGAACCTTCAGCTGTTAAACTGGCTTAAGGTCACTCATTCACCACTATACCATCTTTGTGGTAAAATTATTTACATTGGTTAAAGAAGGTCGTGTGAGTGTTTGACACCATATTTTATAAAAAGTGTTCACTTCTATAATGGAATGATTAGGTAGACTAGAAGGCGGGGTAAGGGTCAAATATTTTTTTTTTGACTTAAAAATTTATTTTTTTATTCACAACTGTACAGAAGTTAACAACTAGTGAATGAGATGAAAGGTTTACGATAGTGACTTGTGTGTGACATCAAGTGAAGCCAGCTCAATGGCCAATTTCGACTTGAATCATGGATCAAATAAAATAATCATATATTTCCATTAACTCCTTCTTTTTATTCAGCGACAAACAGATAGCGTTGTAGGCCTACTAAGGAACGACAAGCATTGGTTTATTTATTTTCGGTTTGGCTTTCGAATAAAGATGCGGCGAAGATAAGAGGAAGCCAGGCGGTAAGGTGACGTTGCCAGATAACAGGAAGTTTTAAAATTTACGAGTTTTGTTTTTAGACTGCTTTGGTTTCGGTCCGGTTTGTCGCTTATCGCTTAACACTTTACACTTTAGCAACAACCTCTTCTTTGTCATCTTCTCTCCTTTTCACACGACATTTTCTCATTGAAAGCCAAATCTTTCGACATGGCTGTCGAAAAACTATTACTACTATCGGTTTCATAATGATAGACACCCGAGTTTGAACCCAAAGCATCTCCAAAACTATGAGTCATATTTCAACATATTTTACACCAAAATTTAGCTCATTTTATTCTCCGTTGACCTATAATAGTCTTATATTTTTAATGTTGTTTGAAAAGTTTCAAATCGAGGTTGGAATACAAAAAGACCCGGTTTTTTTGCTACCGCAAATAATTTTATCCGTTTAGAGGCGTATAACTCGAGAATTATGTGACCAAAAAGTTTGAAATTTTAACACAAAATAGACAATTATATTTTTTCAGGGTGTACGAAATTTGAAATTCGTACGTTATTTAAATTTTGATTTATTAACAATATTCTGAACCCTTGCTATCTCGGTAACCGCTTTATCATTCGGCATCGTTTTATTCAGAGTAAAAAAATTAGTACAACTGTATTAATAACATGAAATTATAATTGGCTAATGTTGTGGTAGAATTTTTAAAATTTTGCAAAATAGACTGGGCTATGCGGGGGATGGACGCTACTATCCATGTTGCCAGGTTGACATCCTATCGGACTGTCTACCTGAATTGACAGACTGCATTCATTCATTGAAATCATTAACCATTGTTACAAATTCAGGTAGACAGTCCGATAGGATGTCAACCTGGCAACATGGTTAGTAGCGTCCATCCCCCGCATCACCCAGTCTATTTTTCAAAATTTTAAAAATTCTACCACAACATTGGCCAATCATAATTTCATGTTATTAATACAGTTGTACTAATTTTTTTACTCTAAATAAAACGATAGTTGGCCCGTGCCGAATGATTGAGCGGTTACCGAGATAGCAAGGGTTCAGAATATTGTTAATAAATCAAAATTTAAATAACGTACGAATTTCAAATTTCGTACACCCTGTAAGAATATAATTGTCTATTTCGTGTTAAAATTTCAAACTTTTTGGTCAAATAATTCTCGAGTTATACGCCTCTAAACGGATAAAATTATTTGCGGTAGCAAAAAAACCGGATCTTTTTGTATTCCAACCTCGATATGACAATTTTAAAACAAAATTAAAAATATAAAGACTATTATAGGTCAACGGAGAATAAAATGAGCTAAATTTTGGTGTAAAGTATGTTGAAATACGGCTCAGTTTTGGAGATGCTTTGGGTTCAAACTCGGGTTTCTATGATTATGAAACCGATAGTACTAATACTGGAAACGACCGGACAATAACTGAATAGTCTATCTATCGTTGTTTTTGTTGTTTAGGTCAACAGCCGAAAGGCTGGTTTGAACCTCTAGAGGTTTTACTAAGTAAAAACGAGGAGTGAGGTGGTTTACCATTGCCTTCCTCACTGAGTTGAAAGAGTATGCTTATCAGCATGCCAGGCCCTCCGAAAAGCACTCACTTTCCACCCTGCAAATTACACCTTCACTTCATTCACCACAGGGTCTGGCTGCATAGTGAAATTCATTACTCTCAGAGGAGATAACTCTGACTAGTGTCACAATACACCTCTACCTCTTCTGTTCTTAAATAGTTCAGTCATATAAGTGGCTGACTATGTGATAAGAAACAGAACTATTTTTTTTAGCCCTGGACCAAACAGATAGAGTGCAAATAAAATAACACCCCACCTGCCCGTTTTGGGCATTCTATCTATCAAAAGAACGTAAAACCTATTTCTTAAAAAAAGTACCAAATTCTAAATTTTTTAAGGATGACGTAACTTTGTTAATGACATTATTATTTGGTTAACTTAACTTTTGAGAAAAGAAAAGAGTAGGCTGGGTTACACCTGACTGCACAACACAATAGTTTTAACTTGTAAGCCAGAACGGAAATTCATATTTTATACCGGACTAACATGACGCGGGTTTCTGGTTCGATTTTCTACTCTCAGCCCCCTAAACCAAAATCCTGGCTACGTGCCTGTTAACAATACTTGGTAGAATATAAAAGAATTTATTTAAGCCACTATTTATACTTTATTTATTGAAGCCACTAAGAATTTATTGAATTTATTAAGCCAGAATTTATTTAAAAATGATGATGACAGTTTTATGGAATGATATCCCAAACGATGACTTGGTTTTAGAATTCACAAATTACGTAACTCCTTAAGGGGAATCGGAAGTCCGAAAATTTTATTTTTTCGTCCTTTTTTGGTTTCTTACATTTTATACAATTTCAAAATATTATGATTAATTTGATATATTATTTAGCTACTTTTGTTATACCTTTCAATTTTCAATGTTTTTTTTTAATTTGTGCTGCAAATAGACTTTTCTCCAGTACGCATTTGTGACTTTAATCCTTTATAGATGTGTGGTAGGTATACTTACCAGTGGCAATAAGGTCGATTTTATTTAAGAATAAGCTATGCAGTTGAACCCTATTGGCATTTTATGGTTTTATAGATGTTCTCTGGTAAGTAGGCTATCCACATATTGAAATTAGCGCGCAGCGACCTTTTGCTTTGTGAGTTACACGAATGTGGTAAGGATTCAGACAAGCGTACGCTACCATGTTCTTTTGTTGTTACTTTTGAAAAGTGCTTAGGAAATTCCAGTTTTTTACGGGAAAGCCAGCATTCATGCTAATGTAAAATTAAGATAAGTTATTCAACACATTTTTCAGTTATATAGATGTACAAGTTGTTTTAATTAGCATTCTTACCGCTAAATATTATGTGATTCCCATTTCAATAAACATTCCTTGGTAAGTATACTTACCAGGGCTTAACATCAAAACAAAGAAATGTCTTAGGCGCGGTGCACACTGGAGAAACTTGTTTCATGAAACTGGCTTCATGAAACATGAAACTGTAGTTGCTTGCAACAGATAGATAAGATTAACACAGGTTGGTGCAAACAGCGTTTCATGAAGCTTTCGTTTCATTGATTTCAAGAAACCGGGTTTCGAGAAATTCGTAAAAACGGTTTCCTGTTGCTTCAGTTTCACGTTTCATCAGTCATTGATGGCCGATATATTTCAAGTTAAATTGGTTGAAGCAGTGAAAAAACAGCAATGTCTGTACAATTTTCACATGAAAGAGTACATCAATAGGAACACAAAAGGACGAACTCAAATACTACTTTGTGCCTAGGTATCTACATACCTATAAACTATTTTTTTTACATCCAAAACTATCGATTAATTGATGGAAAGCGGTAAAAATATGAATTTGTGAAAAAAATTAAAAAATGTGAAATGTTAGTTTGTTTTATATTATCCCATAAATTGAGGTGGGAACCTAATTGATAATGTTATCATAAATCAAGTGCCATTGTGAAGGAATCCATCACGAAACTGATGAAAAACCGTTGCTTCTGTGTGCACTATCCAATGAAACGGTTTTCTCGAAACCCATTACATGAAATCAGTTTCATGAAACAAGTTTCTCCAGTGTGCAAAGCGCCTTACTGTTCTGGCACTAGAAATACATTATTCAAGTCCCTGTAAAACAAAATTTAAAATTTTACAACATGTAGGGCTATATTTCCCCGTTGTTCAGCCCTATAAAGGGTTAAGTTTGCTGTAACTTTGGTTAGAACTAAGCTAGCATGATGATTATTGTTTTGAATTGTTTAGAACTTCCCTAGGCCCTATAGTGTCCCAGTAGTTATCAAGGCAGTCATAGAGTTTTGTGAGTATGGGTACATCTAGGACCTTGCCTGTTTCAATCCTAGTGACTGACACTTTTCCATTTAGTAACTGATGGCCCCTTTTTACCAAGGTCCGTCGAATCCTGCGGATAAATTTTTATTCCCGTTGTCACAATCAATCTATTTTCATGCACAGCCTCCTCAACAGGTCGCTTCATAGTGTATAAAGCAAGTTTGCTAATACAATTAGTATAGTGACTAAGAAGCTGGAATGCAATAATGTAACTTAAATTTTTCAGTTTTTTGTAATTTCCGAAAAATTCATTTTTTAGCACAAAAGGAACATTTTCTCAGCGACCACTCAAACAATTTTGTTGAAAATTTCAGGGTAGTTAACCTTCATAAGGATACATAGTTTCTACTGTCGCCAACCGGGGCCGACGACACGTGGCAAAACCTTGTTTGTGAAATTGGTGGCCCTGAAAAGGGCCGTTTAATTGTGTTGGTGGCCCTTTCTTTTGTTTTGCTCATTTTATATTTTATTGTTTGTTTTTTTCATTTGTGGTGGTGCACATAAGAGTAGCGCCGTAAATAAAGTGCAACACAATTGATATGAAATCTGTTTATTTACAAATACCAATAATTTTTTTAATTATTTTATTCAATAGTCTAATATTGTTACGTTATTACACGATATGTTGAAAGTGATCACCGTCAGCTTGTACAGATAAGATAAGATAGCGTGGCGTAGCATAGGCCTACTCTGAAATACAGACTGGAGTTCAGGAGCTGTAATCGTGCGTATGACGTTCGTGATCGAGATCTTTAAATTTTCAATGGATTTTGGATTGCTGGCGTATAGGCCTACTTTATTCTTTAAATTTCCCCATAAGTAGTAATGACAAGGAGACAAATCCGGTGATCGCGGTGGGCATATGCCTAAAGAGATAGTCCTCTCATCGGTAAAAACACTACGCACACGAGCCAGTGATTTACGAGATGTGTGACAAAGTCACCCCGTCTTGTTGGAAAAAAGAATATGTAATTTCTTGTGGTGCCAATTGATTAAGAAATTGATCAAAAATCTGGTTAAACATGCAGATTGTACACGGGAAGGGGAAAATGGGGGAATTTTCCTTGACTCGGCATAAACATTATACAATCTTGGCTAAGTTATGGGGCTACTTTTATGTGCGCCACCCGTTATAATAGCACACTATTTTAATAAAAATGTGTTGGTAGTATTAGTATTGTAATATGAGACACGTATATACACAAACACCCGTACATACACCAACTCATACAAACCCAAATACACTCGCACACAAACGTAAACACACAACCTTTACACACTCGATATAAACATGTCAACACGATACCTCAAAATAAACAAATATACACCAGATGATTTAACACCTCCAGATGTGAGTAACAATATAAAAAAAAAAAAAAAATTAAATAAAATATTAAATAAGGATTGTTAATCATTCGATTTTAAGATTTTGAAGAGTGAAGACGTTTTTTACAATTTTTAAATAAAAAGGAGTCAAAAATATACAATCAAGAAGTTTTCAATCAAGAGATATTTCAAAAAAAAGGATCTGAACACTAAAGGGATTTTAACAATTTTAAGGAATTTTAAGGAGTTTTAAAAATTTTAAAGATTTTAAGAATTTTTAATTGCTATTAAATAATAAAATACAAATTTTGTTTGAACCAGAAGAAAATAAAGTTATCAATTTTTCTAAATAAATAAACATTGAGTACAGTATTTAAGTAACTAACATGTAGTTGTAATTACTGTTGTTTAGGTCATCAGTTGAAAGGCTGGTTTGAACCTCTAGAGGTTTTACTAAGTAAAACGAGGAGTGAGGTGGTTTACAATTACCTTCCTCACTGAGTGGAAAAGTACACTTATCAGCATGCCAGGCCATCTGAAAAGCATATATTTTCCACTCTGCAAATGACACTTTCACTTCATTCACCACAGGGTCTGGCTGTATAATGAAATCCATTACTTTCAGAGGAGATAACTCTGATTACTGTCTTTTACACCTCTACCTCTTCTGTTCTTAAATGATTCAGTCATTTAATTGGCTGACCATGTGATAAGAAACAGAACTATTTATTTTAGCCCTGCAACTAACAGATTGAGTGTAAATAATTTGACACTCCACCTGTCTGTTATGGGCAAAACTGATAATGAAAACGCCGGTGAGAGCAATAGTAAAGAAGGCGATTCATTCGTAATTACAGTAAATCAAACATTTCTAGTCATTTAATTAAGCTACTTTTAGGCAATATTACAGGTCATATTTATTTCGTATAAGGTTTGTAACAAAACAAATTATACAAACTTGTGTGCAGAATGTATGAGAGTGGAGAGGTACCATCGGACTTTAAAAAAAATATTATGATTCCAATACCAAAAAAGTCAGGAGCGGAGAAGTGTGAACATTACAGAACCATCAGCCTAACATGCCATGCATCTAAGATACTGACAAGAATTATATACAGGAGAATAGAACACCGAGTAGAAGAAGTATTGGACGATGACCAATTTGGATTTAGAAGGAGAATGGGAACTCGAGATGCAATATTGGCTCTGAGACTGATTATTGAGAAAAGGATACAGAAAAATAAAACTACTTTTATGGCATTTGTGGATTTAGAGAAAGCATTTGACAATCTGGACTGGAGTAAAATGTTTAAAACTTTGAAAAGGCTAGGAATTAAATACAAAGAAAGGAAAGTTATCTACAGTCTGTATAAGAATCAAACGGCTGTTTTGAGAATCGAGGGGTACGAAAAAGAGGCTGCTGTAAGAAAAGGTGTACGACAAGGTTGTTCTCTGTCACCACTACTTTTTAACTTGTATATAGAAGAAGCTATAAATGAAGTGAAGGAGAAATTTGACGTAGGAATAAAAATTCAAGGAGAAACAATAAAAATGTTGAGATTCGCCGATGATATAGTAGTACTAGCCGAGGCAAAGAATGAACTAGAGGATGCCTTAAATGGAATGGATGAGATCTTGAGGAAGGATTACTTCATGAAAATTAATAAGAACAAAACGAAAGTGTTGTGCAGCAGCAAGAGTGGTTTAGAAGAGATGGGAAATTTAAAAGTAGGCAACGAAAACATACAGGAAGTTGGGGAATTCTGCTACCTAGGGAGTAAAATAACAAAGGATGGTAGAAGCACGAGTGATATCAAGAGTAGAATTGCTCAAGCTAGAAAAGCCTTTGAAATGAAAAACAGCTTACTGACTACAAACATTGATTTACAGATTAGGAAAAATTTCTTAAAACATTATGTTTGGAGTGTAGCATTATACGGAAGTGAAACGTGGGTGATAGGGGCTGTAGAACGGAAGAGGATAGAAGCTTTTGAAATGTGGTGTTATAGGAAAATGTTAAAGATTAGGTGGGTGGACAAAAAAAGTAATTTAGAGGTTCTTAGGCAAGTGGATGAAAAAAGAAGTATATGGAAGCATCTTACCAAAAGAAGGGATAGGCTAGTGGGGCATATCCTAAGACATCCAGGTATTGGGCTATCAATAATGGAGGGTAACATTGAGGGAGTAAATTGTAGAGGGAGGCAAAGATTAGAATATATAAAGCAAATTACAAAAGATATAGGGTGTTACAGGTATGTAGATATGAAACGACTTGCCCAAGATAGAACAGGTTGGAGAACTGCATCAAACCAGTCGAGAGACTGATGACAAAAAAAAAATAAGGTTTGTGAAGAAAACATTTTTTTGGAATAAACTACAGCTTACAAAATTTATATAGAAACTTCAGAGTAGTGTCTCACTGTTGAGTTTGGCAGCACTGCAAATATATAATTTTAAATATAATAATAAAATTGTAATTACTAACACACTGATAGATTACCGCAGCAGTTGCGTATTCATCTACCCTTGAACATGGCAAATGGAATTTGAAACCAGCTTAATAGCTGGAGAGGTGAAAATCGTCTCGTGGTTTTTTTTCACGGACGGAAGGACGTAAAGATATGGATGCGTGCGTGTATGGGCTCAGTGTGAGAAAACGTTTTGTTTTACTGTAAAATATATAGGTCTATCACGGCTACGAAATTTCCCACCACTCATCTTGTGGGAGGATCACCACCTGACGGAAGGAACAACCTACTCGACTCTTACCTCATGTGAATACCGCCGTTCAATAACTACAGTGGTGAGTAGGATCGGTCCTCCTTCATTGAAAACCAAACACTGAATACCCTTCTGGAGTGATGCGCACCGGCAACAGCTAACTAAATGTGACTTTTAGGGGCGGCAGGCTACGACATCTTATTTCAAGCAGGCTATTTACCATTTTATGGACGTCAACTTAACAGAAAATCACGTTATTACAACCAGCGTTCAGCTGTGTACAGTAATCCATCGTTATCCGCGGGGGTTTCGTTCCGGAGGGTTACCGCAGTTAGTAAAACCGCGGATAATAAAACCTTATATGAAAGAAAAGATAGGGGTTAGGTTCTAAAAGTAAAATCCTGTAGTCGTTTTAAGTGTTTAATAGTTTTAGGAACATTTTATCATCCTATTATAATCTATGAATATTTAATAAATACATTAATGTACGCATAAAAAATTTAAGTTGCTTTAAAATAGTTAGTTATGGCTCTTTGCTTCTTCTTCTTTTCTAACTCCTTGTGTACTTCTTCGTATGGCAAATTCAGCTCCTGAGTCCTCTTTTGAATTAAAGGGCCCTTTCCATGACTGGATCCGTCTCCAACACGTGATCAGCCAATGTCTTGCCGTGCTGAGGATCTCGTTGATGGTTTGTAAAGAAATGCTTGGGTTCGTTTCAGGATCGTCGAACATACAAAGAACTGTAAGTACGTACGATAAAGTTAGACTGACACATGGAGGAAATTGTACGGAGAAATTACAGTATGGTGCCCTGGCGAACGTATGGTGGGGTGTTACTGGCAAGGCCCGGTACCTGGTGACGCGCTAACTACGCACATTACGCGGAAATCTAGCTTGGCTCATGGCGGCCGTCGCCATACTAGTGTGTGACTCAACATGATACGGATGCCAAAACATTTATTCAAACACAACCATGTTATCAGAATTGTATGACTTCCCAACAGTGACGGATTTCCCACTAGGCACACTAGGCCAGTGCCTAGGGGCGGTACGCCTCAGGGGCGGCACGACCTGGACAGGTTAGGTTAGGTTACGGGCGGCGGTGACTGATACCGGTAGTATAAGGGTGCTTGCTTTACAATCTTGCTGGTAAGCCAATAACATAATTAAAGCAATTCATTTTTCTAACCTTTCCGTTCATAAGTGCAGATTTTAATCTAATATTTCAATAATACTTTGTTGTTTGGTTTGTAAAAATAAAGACCTTTTAAAATATAATTTAAGTCTTAGAAAATAACTCTCGGTGTATTTATAAACACCTGTATTTTTAGTTTGTAAAAGTAAACGTTTCAAATGTAATAAAATGTCTGAGTAAGTTACTCTAGGTGTTTTTATGAACACCTGTATTTTTAGTTTGTTATAGTATAAACCTTTTAAAATGTGATTAAAATCTAATTAAGTATCTTTTGGTGATTTTATCAACACCCGTTTATGAACTCGTTAGATTTACTTGTTTTTAAATTGAGCAATAAATTTGGCACAGATGTGGCATGTTTCAAAAGGGCGGCAGTCAGAATAGTGCCTAGGGGCAAAAAACTTATAAATTTTTTACGGATTTATAAATCCGTCACTGCTTCCCAACCAAGTACGGTGTACACAAGGTGAGAAAACCAAGGTGACGTATTTTAAGGTTTTAGGCCCACGGGGGGACAAAGTCCGCGGATACCAAGGGATTACTGTAGTGTAATCTTAATCGCCTATTAGACCTAATTAGACCTAATTAGACCTAATTACTGATATGGACGACTGGATTGAATCAAATAACAACATTTTAATACAACTGTCTGGATCAAGCTTATTTTTTTACTTTCTCTTGCCTATATGAATTTATTGGAAGGACAAAGCAAAAATACTACTATTCTGACAATATGGCTTGCAATTTGGCCCACGCCTCTTTAAATATAAAAATCTGGTGTGAAACACTCACACAACTTTCTCTTGCCAATGCAAATAATTAACAATTATCCTAACATTAGTAATAAAATATTAGAAATAAACAAAACACTAACCTCAATAAAAATAACCTAATTTTAATCATGAGTGATAGACGCAAAATGAAAATTAACCTCAGTTTGGCTTAAAAATACGGAAAATCACTCTTTCTCGATAAACTAGGCTCTGCAGAGAAAAGTGCTTAAAATAAATATTGTAGATCTTTTAATCTCTTATAAATTTTATTATATAGCCCTACAACTTTTGTCGTTAAATTCATACTACGGCCGAAATCTAAAACAAATCGATTTTTCACACGTTTTCGTGAGAAAAAAACAGAAAATTGCTAATTACTGCTAAACTAAGCGCTATACAAAAAATGTTTGAAATAATAGTTGTAGAGTTTTAAATTCTCTATAACTTTTATTATATAGGCTACATATTTGCGCTAAAATGCATATTAAAGCCGTAATCTTAAAAAAAACAATTTTTTTTACTTGAAAACAGCCTCACCAAGAATTTCAGCAAACATGGCGCCTACCTTATCTTGTAGAGAATAAAAAATTCAGTAAACGAGGCGATTTTTTAAAAAATCGTAGGACCAGTTTATGAGAAAATAGCAAAAAAGTGAAAAATTACACGAATAAACTACTACTTCCGGTTGACCGATTTTGATAAAAAAATTTGTGGCGCGTCCGGTAGTGGTATGTAACTTAAGTTTCAAGTTTCAAGTTTGTACGATGTTCCGTTCTTGAGATATTCTGCACACACACACACACACACACACACACACACACACACACACACACACATACACAGATCAATCGCTAAATACATGTTTGTGTGGGTTCAGGGGTTCTGAAAACGTGTAGATCCGGTGAAAATTTGATTTCGAAAAATTGACATGAAACCAATACTTTCCTTCCTATATATTCATATAGGCAAGAGAAAGTAAAAATCGGAAATTGTTTTTCCTGTTACTAGTCACTCTTATATGCCCAGTGACAGGGTATTTGGATTTATTGAAAGGAACTTGAAGAAAATGGAGACAATAATTATTCAGTTTGAAGAGTACTGTAGTGAAGTTTTCAAAAAATTATGGTTTTCTAAAAATTTTAGAAACCGACTGGACCAATTGTGACTGGAAAGCTGAAGTTTATAATTTAACATTGTCAAATTTAATTGTGTATTAGTAAATTAGTAAAACAAGCCAACAACTGTTTGTAAGACCGAAACTTAATAAATCCTTTTTTGCTAAAACTTTTATTTTTTTAGGTCCGAAGTGTTTTAATCTGTTGTCTATTGAAATTAAAAATAGCTTAAACATGTTAATATTTTCTAGAAAGGTTAAAGATTGGATCAATGAGATAACTGATGTTGATTCACTTGTAAGAATTGTTGGTTAGTGTTGGTGTTTTACCGTTGCTGACTTGCAGTGCTTGCTATTCAGTTTTTGTAGGAATTTACTGATCTTGGTAAACAATATAACAATAATAACTGTTTTTAGTGTTAGTCATGTACAGGTGAATATCTGCTATGAACACTGACCACGGCTTGGTTAATATTGTTGTTAAAAAATATACGATAGTTAACATGCGCTGTAGCTGCCGGTACAATTTGAATTGTCATTTGTAGTGGATGACAACATTTGATTTGTAATTCATTTTTATAATTCATTTGTAAACTTGTTTTTATGTATTTTGTTTTTTTTATATATATATAACCACCGTTTACTTGAGTTGGTGGTTATTTATTCCTAGTAGATAAGATATAATTTTGCATTTGTATAAAGTGGAATAAATAAATATTATTATTAATTAATTTTGATAAAAGTTCCTAGGTTATTGTAATAAATTTTTGTCAAATTTGTTGACTTTTTTTGTAATAAGTAACTTTACACTTTACTAACTTTATTAGTAAGTTGCTATTACTGCGTTTTTATTCTGTTTCCCTTAGAATTGTGTTACTACTTACAGTCTGAAAATCGTATCTTAGTTACAAACACGGCCAACTCCATATTTCAATTACAATTTTCTTCTTTAATTGAATCCGTTGTTGTTTAGGTGAACAGCCGAAAGGCTGGTTTGAACCTGTAGAGGTTTTACTAAGTAAAACGAGGAGTGAGGTGATTTACAATTGCCACAACTCACTGAGTGGAAAAGTACGCTTATCAGCATGCCGGGCCCTCTGAAAAGCACAATTTTCCACTCAGTAAATGACACCTTCGCTTCATTCACCACAGGGTCTGGCTGTACAATGAAATTCATTACTTTCAGAGGAGATAACTCTGATTAGTGTCTTTTACACCTCTACCTCTTCTGTTCTTAAATGATTCAGTCATTTAATTGGCTGACCATGTGATAAGAAACAGAACTATTTATTTTAGTCCTGCAACAAAGAGATTGAGTGTAAATAATTTGACATTCCACCTGTCTGTTATGTGCAGGTGATATTGAATTCATAAAACAAAAATAACCTTGGTTTATGGATTTTTTTAGACCATAATTGATCTACCAAAAATAAAAATCGGGTGACAGATATAAATAATTTTTATGCAAACCGGTTTTTCTGCTCTCCTGAAAAATTTAAAAAAAAAGAGTTGGCCATTTTTGTAAGTAGGCTACTCAATTTTATCATCTGTAGGGATAGAAGGAGAGTATCTGTGCGCGTGCGCGTACCGGTCGAAAATCGACGAGAATGTCGCATGTCATGCTCATTGTAACGGGTGTTTTATTAAGGACGCAACCCTGATTATAACAAGATAGAAATAATACATCGGTAAATTTTCTCTCCCCTAATCGGTATGTTGGCAACAGTGTACTCAAGGCCAACTACCTAACACAGTTAAAATGTTCCTGTCAAGCATTAGTGTGGTGACAGCAGTCGTTTCGTTATATTGTGTCACCAATGGTTTTTTCTAAGGAAAAGATTGTGGCTTTTAACATAGTATTACGTTCTTAATAAAACACCCGTTTTAATAATAATTTAGATTAATTAATAATTTGTAAAGTACGGAAAATAAAAATATGCCGTAGATTGTGGCTTTTAACATAGGGTTGCTCAACACTATGTCAAAAGCCACAATCTTTTCCTTGGAAAGAAACATTGGTGACACAATATAACGAAACGACTGCTGTCACCACACTAATGCTTGACTGGAACATTTTAACTGTCTTAGGTAGTTGGCCTTGAGTACATACCGATTGGGGGACAGAAAATTTACCGATGTATTGGACGCTCTTGAAGCGTGGCAGCGCGAGTGGGACACCGCACATAAGGGAAGGTCTCTGTATGATTTCATCCAGGACCTGGGGGGATGGTATGCATCTAGCGTTACATTAAGGACATCGGGTGTCCGAGTTCTCACTGGTCACGGTGAGTTCGCAGCGTATTTAAAGCGGTTCCGCCTGCTGGCTGATGATTCTTGCGTCTGTGGAGAGGTCCAATCTAATACACATTTGCTGTATGATTGCCCCGCTCTTGGGGGGTCCAGACGACAACTGACCCTGGAGCTTCAAGGCCAAGGTGAAAATTGGCCTCTCACGGAACATTCGAGTTTGTACCGTGAGGTGCATGCCCGGGCGGTGTGGGGGTTCCTTGACGAGGTAGCTACGTTCTACCGTCGTCATGTAGTTTAACTAAGGGTTCTGTCCCTCGGCTATCGTCGAAGGCACTGAAGACTAAATTACATTTATGGTGTACAAACACTTGTTGGCAAATTTAAAGGCAACTAGGTCCTAACTAATATTTTATATTATTAGTTATTTTAAAATTTAAAATCTTCGACAAGTTATTTCTGTTAGGACCCACATGTTTTCTGACGCGGACCTTGAGCCCGAAGAGGCACCCTGACAAGAGGGCGAGAAATGCACACTTCCCAGGTCGGTCGACCTGGCTCCAACTCGCCCTCGAAGTTTTTATATTATAACTGGTTTTTAATATTCAAGCAAGGTGACTGTCGCCGTCACAAAGTTTTATAAGAGTTCTTAGGAACGGCCTCCAGGTCTATGCCTTCTGGCGACCAATTGGAGGGGAAGTGGTGGGAGAAATGCCAGGAAACCATTACCGATGTATTACTTCTATCTTCTTATAATCAGGGTTGCGTCCTTAACAGGTTGACTGCCATGAGACATATAAATATGTCTCAGTATGAAATCCATCACTGCTGCGAGACATCAATCTGTGTCTCGTTTCTTTGAAAATCATGTTTCAAAATTTTAAAAATGTGAGCTTGGCCTAATTCAGTTCATCTTTTGTAAATTGTGATTAGGACTTTAATTTTTGAATAGAACCATAAGGTGTATATATTTTTTTTGATTTATTTTGTGGAACTGTAAAACATACTTTTATTTCATTTTAATCAAGAATATAACATTACTAATTAATATCTTTTGACCTGTAATTATGTTAAGTTACAAAATACTGCTTTGTTTTCTTACTATTACTAGAGTAATAAATAACTTTGGGTGTTTTTTACTCTTTTGTTTCAATTTGTAATTCTTTTTGAGACATGAAACCATGTCTCATCATCTTTGGTTGCTACGAGACATAATTTTGTGTCTCAGCTATTTATGTGTATTTTTTATGAAAACTGAATGTAAATTAATTATAACACAATAAATATGTATTAGGGTTGAAAACTTTCCCTTTTTATGGAACATTTTTTTCAGCGCTGCTGGAAGTTTTTCATTATTATTAGGCATAGCGGTCTTGGATAGTACTAATATTTTAATGTGACAGTCAACCTGTTAATAAACCACCCGTTACTTGCGGTTGGACAAGGGAATGAACGATCCAGCCAACAGTACGGTTATGGTACGGTGTTAGATGATCGTCTGAAGCCATCTATTTTACCTTTCATGCGCCAGTACCGCTTCGCAGCTTCCAGAGGCAGCAAGCAGTGCGATGCGCGGCGGCCGCTTACTGTACGTGCCACTCGCTAGCCACTATCGAAATTCGCGTGTGTCTGTTTTTAGATTTGGGGTCGGTCTATTGAAGGCTACTGCGGCTTAAAACATTAGACGTAAGTTCCTTCATTCACTTTCATTTTCAACCAGTTGCCGGTACAAAGTCGCTTTAAATTGTCAAGTACCATCAATTAAGTGAACTTCTTTATATGGTGACCGTGTTAAAATGAATGTCTACTTGCAGCTACCGGATGGAAATGTGGTTCCAAATAAGACGGCATCGCATAACCCGTGAAATTGTTAACGGGTGGCTCGTTCAAAATTCGTTTACGCGTAGCCTACTACTGTGTTTTCCTGCAGTTCACAGGTAGGCCTAATCAAATTTTCAACACTTGCAGGCACCCATGCAGAAATTTCCACGATGGGGCTATATATATTATTTTATTAAACATTTTTTTTCCTTTGTTTGCACCACTACATAAATATGATAATTATATATAATGAACAGCCAAAACAAAACGAATTAAATATAATAACACTCACCTCAGAGTATTACATTTATTCGAGATCTTTCGTCTCTCTTGGAGGCATCCTCAGTAATTATATACTACACACTAAACACATATAATATTAAAACAATTATGGTCGACAACCACGTCAATTTTATTTCCTATTTCACCAAACATGTCGCGCGCGGTTATTCGGCCGAATAACCGGGTTTCGGTTTATTCAAATCATTCGGTTTTAGCCGAATTACCGCGCGCGACATGTTTGGTGAAATAGGAAATAATTGACGTGGTCTTCGACCATAATTGTTTTAATGTTTTAATGTTATATGTGTTTAGTGTTTAGTATATAATTACTGAGGATGTCTCCGAGAGAGACGAAAGATCTCAAATAAATGTAATAATCTTAGGTGAGTGTTATATTTAATTCGTTTTGTTTTGGCTGTTCATTATATATATATATATATATATTATTTTATTAAACATTATTTTCCTTTGTTTGCACCACTACATATATGATAATGAACAGCCAAAACAAAACAAATTAAATATAAAACTCACCTCAGAGTATTATATTCATTCGAGATCTTTCGTCTCCCTCGGAGACATCATCAGGAATTCAAAAACACACTAATCACACAAAACATAAAACATTAAAACAATAAAATTATGGTCGCAGACCACGTCGTCAATTGTTCAAAAAATAGATATCCTACATCAATAACCATTCCGCGGGCGGTTATTCGGCCGAATGACGGTATAATCATTTGTACCTAGTTTTACTTCTTGTCGCGACTAAGTACAATTTGAAATAATTTATCATTATCAAATTCTGTCTGGCTGTTCATTAAATTTATCTTTTTATTTTTAAATTTATAAATATATAATATTTTTCCATTTGCCATAATTTGTTACTATCGAAACATATTTCTAAAATTTCTATATTATTTTCGTGACTGCTTATTTTATGCCCTTTCGTTAGCAGATGTTCTGCCACATTAGAATTTTTACATTACTTTTTTAAATAAGCAGCATAATGCTCAGAAAATCGTTTTTTAAACGATCTATTAGTTTTTCCGATGTAAAAAAAATTGCAGTCACTACAATTGATTTTATATTTGCCCTGGCAATTATATTTGTCATATGATTTGTTATGGTTATTGATGTAGGATATCTATTTTTTGAACAATTGACGAGGTGGTCTGCAACCATAATTGTTTTAATGTTTTATGTTTTGTGTGATTAGTGTGTTTTTGAATTCCTGATGATGTCTCCGAGGGAGACAAAAGATCTTGAATGAATATAATACTCTGAGGTGAGTTTTATATTTAATTCGTTTTGTTTTGGCTGTTCATTATATCCGATCCGTCTGCATTAGCAGGAATTTGCAAAACAGTCGGACGTTAAACCAAAAAAAAAAAAAAAAAAAAAAAAAAAGTTCATTATATACTATATGCGTGTATGTGTGTAAAAATTGAAAAGATTTTCCCTTCACACTTTGTGCAGACTTAGGACTGCCCAAAATACGTAGCAAGTGAGACGTAATCGGTGTGTTTAAAAAATATATTTTCAACTTTGTTTATTTATTTGTTTTATGTTTTTTATCATTCATAATTTTCAACAAATGATGAATATTTGGAAAATATATTTTGTTAGAATTTTCTGAAACATCCAGCACTTCTAAATCATAGATGAATATGGTTACACTGACCATGCACAACGGATCACTTGTCACTAATAAATGCCTCAATTTTAACAATATTTAATCTATAGGGGCCTATATTTAAAACGCAAAATCACTTCTTCCAATCTATTTTAAATGGGAATTCTCTAAACTCTTAAATACAGAGTTCTACCGAACGGATTTTTATAATTTTTACATGGTTTTAAAGAGTATTCTTTCCTGATTCGGTAAAAAGTTCTAAACTTGAAATTCATGCTAAATTCGAGCTTCATTTTACGAAATGAAAAAGAACAAAATATATTGTTTACAACGTATAGCTCTCTAATACCGTACAGCGGTTCTCCCACGTAATCAACACTAATGAATATATGAACACAATACAATATCATAAGGAAAGTCATGGTTAATTTCATTAAAATTCAATGGTAAGTGATTCATATAAGGCCTTTGATAATAAAATATTTATGAAAATTTGTGTTGTTGTTTAGGTCAACAGCCGAAAAGCTGGTTGGAACCTATAGAGGTTTAACTAAGTAAAAACGAGGAGTGAGGTGGTTTACTATTGCCGTCTCCCTTATCTGCATCACTTATTGTGCGAATTTATTCGCACGGGTCCACTATTACAGTTTAATTTGAAAAGGTGTGTAATTAATACAATTACAAATTCCCACCGATAAATAGTAATAACAATAATAAAACTGTATTTCCATAGTTTTTACAATAATTAATACATGAATACATGAATTAATACATTCTGCTCTCCTGACAAATTAACAGTTTAACTGTAAGGTACCTTTTTATAGAATGGGTCACATATTATTATATTTCAAGCATTTTCTCTGAAGAGCCTAGTTTAGCGTGAAAGAGTGATTTTCCATATGTTTCAGCCAAACAGGTGGATTTTAATTTTGCATCCTTCACTCATGATTAAAATTAGGTTATGTTTTTCATTTTACTTTGTTTAGTCATGATTAAACATAGGACTACTAGTATTTTAGTAACTTTTACGTAATTTAAACACCGTATTGGATTGAAATGATTTTATATTTACTGAAAATTTTAATTATTAAAATTCTTTTTTCGGGTTTTCTGTTCAGTAAAAGTGTTAACCCTTTCAGTGACGAAACAATATTTAAAAGTTTGGTTTTAAGTGCCATTTAATTTGAATAAGGGTGTACAAGAAGTGCCAGTCCTTATTTCGAACACTTGCAGGCGTTAAGCGTGCCATTGCTGACAAAAATTTCAACGTTATAGAAAAATACAATGTCCTGATAAATGTTTAAATTAATTTTCATTGTGCTCATAAAAAAGAAGAAATATCCTGACACTAAAAATATTCAAAATAGTTTTTTTTAGTTTATTTAAAGTCGCATCGACAGCTTGGTCATTAGCAACTACTGTGGGTTTTGGTACCTTATCGGTGGTTTTAACGTGTTAAAATTTCCAGACCCTTGCCGGGAATCGAACCCGGGACCTTTCGCTTTGTAGGCTAGCGCACTAGTCACTACGCCTCGGACGCGGTTTCAAAATACTTTACTCCATTAAGTTTTGTTTCGTCTGATTTTCGGAGACGAAGGTTCCTGTTTCAAATCCTAGTTAAGGTAGTTACTTTTATACGGATTTGGAACCTAGACAGTAGTTACCGGCGTACTTCAATGGTTGGGGTTCAATTACCCATACTGTCTCAGGAATGGTCAACCTGAGTCTGTACAAGACTACACCTAATTACACCTAATTTACACGTCATACACACCATCCTCATCCCATTGGGTCATGGGGTTGCTAATTGTTTTGAATTGAACAGATTGCAACGTACACACATTAGGGATTAAAAATATATATAAAATAATAATAGACTAATAATAATAATAATAATAATAATAATTCTTTATTTCTGTACATAATTTCATTTATAAATATTAGTATTAATAACAGTTTAATTTATATTAATCTTAAAATATAATACACAAAAACTTTTTACAAAATAATAAAATATTATATAACACTCACCATATTTCTAAAAAATAAATACTATACCAATTTTTTATAACTTCTCAATATTCGAAAAAAGACTTAGCCCTACTTCATGTGATTTTAAATTAAAATTAAAATTAATTTAAAATCAAAATTAAAATTAATTTCACCCAGAAATATTATAAAATCAATTTTTATATTTTCATAAAAACCAGGTGTAGTTTTATGAATAATTTTAATAAATTTATTTATTTATTTACAATATATTTATTTAAATTTAAAATAACAAAATGACTTAATAAAAGAAAGTTTTGTTTAAAAGTTTTTTTGAAAATATTCGGTAATTCGTAAGTTTTCACGTTATGTATAACTTATGGACGTCCGGTAGGCCTAAACCGTATGTTATCACTAAGTGAAATACAGGGTGATTCATGAAGTTCTCCCCCCACTTCTACAGCACATTGTACTAGTAAAAATAATGAAAAAATGTCATATAAACATAGGTCCGAAAACGCTTCGTTAGCGAGTTACAGCTAGCGAAAGTTTCGCCTGGATTTCAGTTCACCAGGTGAAATGAGGTCTTCCTGGAATTGTGGTAAGGTAGATTAAGGGGCGAATTCAATCATTTCTTATGGTTTTTGATCTGATAAATTGAATAAAACAGGTCCCAGAACTGTAAGTTAAATAGTTTTTGAGAAAACCAGTGTCAAATGCAAAAAATGGAGTGAAAATCACATTTTTTCATCTTTGGGCAAGAATAACTTTGTTATTTCACCAAGAAACAGTTAAAAATTTTCAATATAAAATGTAGAAAATTTTATTCTGAACAAACCGGTGTAAATAAAGTACACAGAAAGCGAATAGTTTTTGAGAAAACCAGTGTCAAATGCAAAAAAAATGGAGTGAAAAAAACACATTTTTTCATTTTAGTTTTTCCGGTTAATTTTACTTTGTACTCTTATGAATAAAAACTCATTTAATCAAACATCTATTCGCTTTCTGTGTACTTAATTTACACCGGTTTGTTCAGAATAAAATTTTCTACATGTTTTATTGAAAAATTTTAACTGTTTCTTGGTGAAATAACACAGTTATCCTTGCCCAAAGATGAAAAAATAAGTTTTTCACTCCATTTTTTGCATTTGACACTGGTTTTCTTAAAAACTATTTAACTTACAGATCTGGGACCTGTTTTATTCAATTTATCAGATCAAAAACCATAAGAAATGATTGAATTTGCCCCTTAATCTACCTTACCACAATTCCAGGAAGACCTCATTTCACCTGGTGAACTGAAATCCAGGCGAAACTTTCGCTAGCTGTAACTCGCTAACGAAGCGTTTTCGGACCTATGTTTATATGACATTTTTTCATTATTTTTACTAGTACAATGTGCTGTAGAAGTGGGGGGAGAACTTCATGAATCACCCTGTATATTGACGTCCTGTTTTCGGGACGTTGGTACTGAAAGGGTTAAAGAGATAATCAGAGAAAGTTCGATAGATAGTTAAGATAGATATAGATAGTGAAGTGACGAGATTGCCTTTTGCGTATGTATGGGCTGTGAGGAAGGGAACTGAAATACTTGCATTGCTGCCAACCTCAACAATGAGATACTACTCGTAAATTTTACTACCGTGCAGTTTCTAGATACATTTTCTAAGCTGTGGTTTATTCCGAGAAAATATTTTCTTCATAAACCTTATTAGAAATAAATGTGTTGTTTAGGTCAACAGCCGAAAAGCTGGTTTGAACCTCTAGAGGTTTTACTGAGTAAAAACGAGGAGTGAGGTGGTTTACTGTTGCCTTCCTCACTGAGTTGAAAGAGTATGCTTATCAGCATGCCAGGCCCTCTGAAAAGCACTCAATTTCCACCCTGCAAATGACACCTTCACTTCATTCACCACAGGGTCTGGCTGCATAGTGAAATTCATTACTCTCAGAGGAGATAACTCTGACTAGTGTCACAATACACCTCTACCTCTTCTGTTCTTAAATAGTTCAGTCATATAAGTGGCTGACTATGTAATAAGAAACAGAACTATTTTTTTTAGCCCTGGACCAAACAGATAGAGTGCAATTAAAATAACACTCCACCTGCCCGTTTTGGGCATAAGAAATAAATATGACCTGTTATATTGCCAATAGCTTAATTAAATGACTAGAAATGTTTGTTTTACTGTAATTACGAATGAATCGCCTTCTTTACTATTGCTGTCACCGGCGTTTTCATTATCAGTCTCTCTAGTATCTACCTATCCGTTTTCTTTTTATTAGCAGATGTCAACAAAACTGTTAAAGAATAGCTTCTTCACGTCCTTAATTTCCTTCTTTATTTTTAGAATTGTGGAAAGAGAAACATCACAATATTTAGCCGCTCGCTCACGGATTTAGTTAAGAGACACGGATAGGCATTTTTGTTTAGCTTCAACTTCATAACACCCATTCTACTCAATTGTAGTACCCTATCTTAAATACCACTTTTTTTTATACATTTTTACTTTCTCTTGCCTATATGAATATATAGGAAGGAAAGTATTGTTTTCATGTAGATTTTAACAAATACACTCTTCACCCGAATATACGCGTTTTCAGACCCCCTGATTACATTGCATATTAGATTTCGTTCGGCACTGTGAATAGTTCGACCACGTTTTCGAGAAACCGACATTCCGCGAAACACTGTATAAATGCTCAGGGTATAGTATAAGTTGTTATGTTTGTCGTACTGAAATTAAAGCAGTCGGGCATGCGCACTGATGCTTTCCCCCTTTCCCCCTTGTTGCAAACAAGGGCAAACTCAATGGGTGACTCAAGTGACTATAGTAGCTAAGTTGAATTTCTTAAATAAGTTTTTATGACAAAGATCGTTTAGCACAAGTCGTAGTCAGAGAACACTACATAGCGTAGTAGATGTGTGAAAATGACGTATGCCTGCGGGTCTTTCCTTAGTCCCCCGCCTCAGTAGGCCTACAACTACTGACAACTACTTAGTGTTTTATCTTATCTTCATTGTTCTACTCAATTGTAGTACCCTATCTTAAATACCATTTTTTTACTTTCTATTGCCTATATGAATGTATAGGAAGGAAAGTGTTGTTTTCATGTCGATTTTAACAAATAGGCTACACTCTTCACCGGATCTACACGTAAACAGACCCCCTCAACCCACACAACAACATGTTTTTAGCGATTGCTCACTCTCTCTCTCTCTCTCTCTCTCTCTCTCTCTCTCTCTCTGCGTGTGTGCGTGCGCGTGTGTGTGCGCGCGCGTGTGTGTGTGTGTGTGTGTGTGTGAACAGAATATCTCAAGAACGGTACATTATAGGAACTTGAAACTTGAAACTTAAGTTGCATACCGCTACCGGACCCGACACGAACATTTTCATCAAAATCGGTCAACCGGAAGTAGTAGTTTATTCGTATAATTTTTTACTTTTTTGCGATTTTCTCAAAAACTGGTTCTACGATTTTTTTTTAAATCGCCTGGACTACTCACTTTTTTATGCTCTACAAGATAGGGTAGACGTCATGTTTGCTGAAATTCTCGGCGAGGCTGTTTTCACGTAAAGAAATAGTTTTTTTAAGATTACGGCTTCATTATAAATTTTAGCGCAAAAACTTATATAATAAAAGTTGTAGAGAATTTAAAAACCCACAACTTTTATTCTAAATATTTTTTTGTATAACGCTTAGTTTAGCCGTAATTAGCGATTTTCTGTTTTTTTCTCACGAAAACGTGTGAAAAATCTATTTTTTAAGATTTCGGCCTTAGTGTGCTTTTTGCGACAAAAGTGTATAAAATTAATTTTATAGGAAATAAAAAGATCTACAACTTTTATTTAGAGCATTTTTCTCTACAGAGCCTAGTTTAGCGTGAAAGAATGATTTTCCGTATTTTTAAGCCGAACTGCAGGGCTAAAATAAATAGTTCTGTTTCCTATCACATGGTCAGCCAATTAAATGGCTGAATCATTTAAGAACAGAAGAGGTAGAGGTTTATTGTGACACTAATCAGAGTTATCTCCTCTGAAAGTAATGAATTTCATTATACAGCCAGACCCTGTGGTGAATGAAGTGAAGGTGTCATTTGCAGAGTGGAAAATATGTGCTTTTCAGAGGGCCCGGCATGCTGATAAGCTTACTTTTCCATTCAGTGAGGAAGGCAATGGTAAACCATCTCACTCCTCATTTTACTTAGTAAAACCTCTAGAGGTTCAAACCAGCCTTTTTGCTGATGACCTAAACAACAACATTAAAAATTGTTTGATACGATAAAAAATATATATGTGCCTGACCATAAAATTTTAAACTCATCGTTAACTATTAAACCGAATCAGTAATCCGTGAAATTAATTAATACCTAACTTCAATTTTAATAACCGAATCAAGAACCATCGCGATACGCTGACCTCCATCAAAAGAAAAGACAAAGATTCAAGAAAGAAGAACTGGTAAAATTATTAACAATTTTATAAATAGAGCTGAGATAACTTTTAAATTCACTCTTTCAAAATTGTATTTTCCAAATTCTTTAAATAACAATACATTTTGTAAATTAAAAGCCAGTAAGTAAAATGTCATCAGCCGTAAGTCGATTTTCATTTGTTTTTCATTGTAGCTTTTCAATTGTTTGATTTACAGGTAACCGTTTTAATTTAAGCTATAACATTAAACAATTATTCATTTTTAAAACCCTGAGATAAAATTTATGATCATAATATTTTTTGTAAATTTGTGTTGTTTAGGTGTTCAGCCTGTAGGCTGGTTTGAACCTTTAGATGTGTTACTTAGTAAAACGAGGAGTGAGGTGGTTTACTATTGCCACAACTCACTGAGTGGAAAAGTAAGCTTATCAGCATGCCGGGCCCACTCTGCAAATGACACCTTCACTTCATTCACTACAGGGTCCACCTGTATAATGAAATTCATTACTTTCAGAGGAGATAACTCTGATTAGTGTCACAGTACACCTCTATCTCTTCTGATCTTAAATGATTCAGTCATTTAATTGGCTGATCATGTAATAAGAAACCGAACTACTTATTTTAGCCCTACAACAAACAGATTGGGTGTAAATAATTTGACACTCCACCTGTCTGTTATGGGCAGTTGTAAATGTATAATTAATATTTATTTTTATGTTTTTATTATTTTCATTAAACGTCTTAAACTAACAACAATTGCGATTATTTATTTCATTTAGTATTAAAAAAACCCCATTCTAAGTTACTTTACAGTTCCCAACGCGTTCTAAAACTGAGCGAAATAGTTTTCTTATAAATATTTTATTTGAAGTGTGATCCGTACATCACGTGAGCTCGTGGGGTTCAGAGGGTTAATAGGTCTACGACTTGGCACGACTTTTTTACTTTCTCTTGCCTATATGAATATATAGGAACGAAAGTACTGTTTTCATGTCGATTTTTCGAAATCGAGTTTTCACCGGATCTATACGTTTTCAGACCCCTGAACCCAAAAAACATGTTTTTAGCGATTGGTCTGTGTGTCTGTGTGTCTGTGTGTCCGTGTGTCTGTGTGTATACAAAATATCTCAAGAACGGAACATCGTACAAACTTGAAACTTAAGTTACATACCACTACCGGACCCGACACGAACATTTTCATCAAAATCGGTCAACCGGAAGTAGTAGTTTATTCGTGTAATTTTTCACTTTTTTGCGATTTTCTCAAAAACTGGTCCTACGATTTTTTTAAAAATCGCGTGGTTTACTCATTATTTTATTCTCTACAAGATAGGGTAGGCGTCATGTTTGCTGAAATTCTTGGTGAGGCTGTTTTGACGTAAAAACATAGTTTTTTTTTTAAGATTACGGCTTAAATATGCAATTTAGCGCAAAAATGTATATAATAAAAGTTGTAGAAAATTTAAAATTCTACAACTTTTATTTCAAACATGTTTTTGTTTAACGCTTAGTTTAGCAGTAATTAGCGATTTTTTGATTTTTTCTCACGAAAACGTGTGAAAAATCAATTTTTTTAAGATCTCGGCCTTAGAATGCATTTTACAACAAAAGTGTATATAATAAATTTTATAGTAAATAAAAAGATCTACAACTTTTATTTAAAGCATTTTTCACTACAGAGCCTATTTTAGCGTGAAAGATTGATTTTCCGTATTTTTAAGCCGACTGAGGTTGATTTTCATACTGCGTCTTTCACTCATGATTAAAATTAGGTTATGTTTTTTGAGGTTAGTTTTTTGTTTATTTCTAATGTTTTATGACGAATGTTACGTTATATTGTTAATTATTTGCATTGGCAAGAGAAAGTTGTGTGAGTGCTTCACACCAGATTTTTAAGCTTGTGGTAATTTGTTGATTTATGTTCTACCTGGATGATAATAATAATAATTAATGTTTGGCCAGGTGTGTGTGGGTTTCATTGCTATTTCTATACCGATCAAAGTGAACTGAACAGCTGCTCCACTTGTCTATTCCTTTCACTTTCGTTTTGGGAGATTTGTGATCGGGCATTGGTTGTTTGTTTCAGATGTGATGAGATGGGGCTGAGGGCTTCCTCACTGGCTGGGCGCAGCGTGTCTCTGAGGTGGGTGGTGAGCAGCACAGCCCATCACCAACAGGTCGCCGCCGTCAGGTCGCCTCCCCCTCCGCCACCTCCTACCTCTGCAATCGTCTCTGCCGAGACCGGCTTTCATCGGAAACGGTAACCGCCCCTTTTTAGTTGTCATCTCTGATTGCGACTGTTATTATTTGAAAAATACGAGCCGTGTTCATCAAGTAGTCTACATTTAGGGACAACAGATGCGAGGGAAGCTCCCTACAGTTCAGCCGTTCTAAGTTTGCTCCTAATGTAAACAAATAATGACGTCACTGAGCATGCGCATTATATCTAAATGTGTACACGCTGATTAAAAAGTAACAACTAAATACTTTCAAAAGTATTTAAATACAAAATACTTTTAAAAGTATTTTTATAAATGAAATTTTTAGGCCTACATCATATCTTGACTGATGTTTTTAGTACTTTAAGTACTTATAATTGAAAAAATAGTTGACTTAATAGGAATACGACAACCATAAAGTGGTGGAGTGTAGCGTGCACCCTGTAGTAGCTGGTTTTGGTTTGTTGACAGTAGGAGGAGCAAACTTAGAGCGGCTGAACTATAGATGGGTCTCTTTTCAACTGTCTAAACAATCGCTCCGCTCTGCTATCGGCTGGATGTGTACAGCAAACTCGCATTTAACTGAAATCATATTTAATTATGACAATTTGTATGATTAAGCACTGCACCCAGCTACACCCAATAGGCAAAAGCAGACATGAACATAAATATGTTGATATAACACGACGCCTGACCATCCGATACAGACATGAACATAAATATGTTGATATAACACGACGCCTGGCCATCCGATACAGACATGAACATAAATATGTTGATATAACACGACGCCTGGCCATCCGATACAGACATGAACATAAATATGTTGATATAACACGACGCCTGGCCATCCGATACAGACATGAACATAAATATGTTGATATAACACGACGCCTGGCCATCCGATACAGACATGAACATAAATATGTTGATATAACATCTCATTCTATTCAATTCTGTTAAATCGCAGGGACAAACATTTAAAACGGTGGGGATTGATTTGAGACAAAACAGTACTTCCTTCAATCAAGGACAACTTTATGTCGGACTTTCTAGAGCTGGAAATGCAGAAAAATAATTTATTTTGCTGCCACAGGGCAACAAAACCACAAAAATGAGGAGTCTAAATGCAAAACTCACCAAGCCAGATAAACATGAATTTTCAGTAGAGTCAGAAAACCTCTTATTTACGTATTTTAAACTATTTTGCGGCCATTTTTTTGTTACTTAAAATTACTTGATTAAAATTTATTGGCGTACTTGTTTTAATCATATTTAAAGAATATTTTTCTAAAAATTGAAATGAATCTTTGACTTGGCGAATTTTGCATCCCATTTTGTAAAATGGCGAGTTTTGCATCTAAGAATACTGAATTTGCTGAGTTTCGCCCTTTACATTTGAGCCTCAGTTAAGCCAGTTTTTTGCTATTTTATGTAGGGTAATTAATTCTTTATAATAATAAATTGTCAATATATTTTTATAATATGATACTTTATTGTTTTATAAAACATTAGTCTACCATTAATTTGTGATTTCTTACCAATAATAAAAGAGAAGCATAGTACTGATATGTTTTGGGTTAAGTAGCTACAATATGAATAATTGCGAACAAAAGAAGTTGTACAAAAAAATTACACCCTTAAATCAGCACACTCTTCTCCCTGTTCACATAATATTACATTTTCAGTTGGTGCTCTTTCTCCCTGTTCAGTAGGTGTTTTTTTCCAGTTTGTTTTGAGTCTTGAAGGAACTTTAAGGTACTTTAAGATTATAATATAACAATAAAATTACCTTTTAATTGGCTCTCTCTTCTGTTTATGTTTCTCTTCACAACGCTCTCTTTTTCTTCCTTTACTTTTTTCACGCATTTTAATGGTTACATCCAGTGGCGTAACTAACGCCAATGCAACCAATGCGGTGCATTGGGGCGCAGGCCTTAGGGGGGGGCGCAAAAAACTGATATTCTGAAAAATTTTTAGCAAAAAAATATGTTGAAGCAAAACTCGCTGTACTTCAGTTATGTTAATGGTGTTTGGAAATGTTTAGTAACTTAAATTTTACTTTCAATTAATTTTTTTAATAATAATTTTTTTTAATAATTAACTTTAAAATTACTGTACATAATAAATTATAGACTATTTCTTTGAATAATCTTTCTCTAATTGGATAGAGCTTGTACAATGTCGTGTGTAGTGAAATTGTATCCAGGAAGTGTGCAAGTACGGAGAAATGTCGTTAGTTTCGTTGGAAGTTACCGGGGGGGGGTGGGAAGAGTGAGTCTAGGAATAGGGGTGCAGGGGGGGAATACTTGGATTGGGGCGCAGTCAGACTAGTTAAGCTACTGGTTACATCCATTTTATTAAAACAGTAAAGATGAATAAGAACACACTGAAGAATAATATAGGGTGATTCAAAAAGAGCGCCGGTTTTGATATATCAAATTAAGAGATTTATTTTATTGAAAAACTGAAAATAAATACATCAACAAGTTAATCTTACCTTCCGATTTCATGTATGAAAAATGATGTCATGCATGTGTCCTCCTCTACTGCGCTGGCACGCATCAACTCTGTCCATGAAATTGGATATTACTGCACAAGTTTCGACTTCCATTTGCCCGATAACCCGTCGAATTTCCTCCTTCAAGTCATTGATGTTTCGGGGTTTATTGGCATACACCAATGACTTCAGATGACCCCAAAGATGAAAGTCACAAGGCGTCAAGTCACACGACCTTGGTGGCCATTGATGGTCGGAATTACGAGAAATGATGCGATCCTGGAACCGTTCACGGAGCAACAACATTGTTTCTCGTGCAGCAACTGAATTTTATACGGGTGATATTGGAGATCGTACCGAAGAATTCTCCGTACAGAAGAACATCGTAAACCCAATTGTTGAGAACGGCGACGTATTGATTTTGCTGGGCTAACAGCCACACTGTCACGAACCAACGCAACGTTCTGCTCAGTTCGGCCAGAACGACGACGTCCAGAACTTTTAAGGTCGACTGTTAAACCCGTCTCAAAAAACGTTTTCATGAGCCTGCGAACTGTTGATTCATTCGGTGCTTCATTACGTCCTAGAGTACCGCGAAGTCGCCTGACAGTAGCCGCATAACTCTCTCCACTCTGGTAAAATGTTTTGACGATTAACACTCGTTGTGCAATAGTAAACTTCTCCCTGGTTAGACACAGACTGCGAGAGTACTACACTGCGAACAAGAGAAACTACAACAAAATCGTCAATCGGAATGTTCTCCGAAATAGAAATGAGGTCTAACAATGTTGCCAACCGATAAACAAAAATTTACCAGCCGTTTAAAAACCGGCGCTCTTTTTGAATCACCCGTTAGTAATAAAATAAATAAAAGATATCAGCTGTTTGGTAGGTCACGGAGAGATTTCAGTCATTTCATTGGTCGAGAACGACTCGGCCACTTTTGTTACTGACTGCGTAGGCCTACCCATTAGACTTGACGAGTTCTGCATCTAAACGAAAATTTCAACCTCATATATAACTTTTTTTTAAATTCCTAATGTGTGTACCTGCCCATAATAAACAGGTGGAGTGTCAGATTATTTGCACTCAATCTGTTAGTTGCAGGGCTAAAATAAATAGTTGTGTTTCTTATCAAATGGTCAGCCAATTAAATGACTGAATCATTTAAGAACAGAAGAGGTAGAAGTGTTAAAGACACTAGTCAGAGTTATCTCCTCTGAAAGTAATGAATTTCACTATACAACCAGACCCTGCGGTGAATGAAGTGAAGGTGTCATTTGTAGAGTGGAAAATATGTGTTTTTCAGAGGGCCCGGCATGCTGATAAGCATACTTTTCCACTCAGTGAGGAAGGCAATGGTAAACCATACTCCTCGTTTTACTTTTCTAGTAAAACCTCTACAGGTTCAAACCAGCCTACAGGCTGATCACCTAAACAACAACAACAACAACAACAACAACAATGTGTGTACATTGCAATCTGTTCAATTGAGAACAATAAGCAACCCCATGACCCAATGAGATGAGGATGATGTGTATGACATGTAAATGAGACTGTGTAGTCTTGTAAAGAGTGAGAGAGTAGTCTATGGTTAATTGAACCCCGACCATCAAAAAGTACACCGGTAACCACTGTCTAGTATTCAAATCCGTATAAAAGTAACTACCTTTACTAGGATTTGAACCAGGAACCTTCGTCTCCGAAAATCAGCTGTTTAACAGCTGACTCACGGTGATGACTTTACCTCTAGACTAACCCCGTGGGTCACCTGTATTATGTGGCTAATCATTCCACAAAATTGTTTGAACAAAAACCTACTTATGCAGGGAGAAAATTCATGAATAAATTACCCCAATTTTTAAAATGTTGTGAGAATTTGAATTCCTTTAAAAAAAAATCTGAAAAATTACTTGATCGATGAAACTTTTTATAGCGTACAAGAATTTCTTTCTTGATAGTAGTGATACATTGTGTGATTCTAATATGTATTTCAGGCGTTATATCTGACGACATGTCCTATACTCCTCCTGGAGTCTCCAGGGCGCAAAAAAAAACCTTATATTTAAGCAGTACTTTTGCAGCTCATTTATGTATTCAGAACTATAGCCTTCATAATACAGTATCATTTTTTTTTGTCATCAGTCTCTCGACTGGTTTGATGCAGTTCTCCAACCTGTTCTAACTTGCGCAAGTCGTTTCATATCTACATACCTGTAACACCCTACATCTTTTGTAATTTACTTTATATATTCTAATCTTTGCCTCCCTCTACAATTTACTCCCTCAATATTACCCTCCATTATTGATAGCCCAATACCTGGATGTCTTAGGATATGCCCCACTAGCCTATCTCTTCTTTTGGTAAGATGGTTCCATAAACTTCTTTTTTCATCCACTCGCCTAAGAACCTCTAAATTACTTATTTTGTCCACCCACCTAATCTTAACATTTTCCTATAAGACCACATTTCAAAAGCTTCTATCCTCTTCCTTTTTACAGCCCCTATCACCTACGTTTCACTTCCGTATAATGCTACACTCCAAACGTAATGTTTTAAGAAATTTTTCCTAATCTGTAAATCAATGTTTGTAGTCAGTAAGCTGTTTTTCATTTCAAAGGCTTTTCTAGCTTGAGCAATTCTACTCTTGATATCACTTGTGCTTCTACCATCCTTTGTTATTTTACTCCCTAGATAGCAGAATTCCCTAACTTCCTGTATGTTTTCGTTGCCTACTTTTAAAAGTAGGCAAAAAGTAGACAGTATCATTATGATGTCAAAATCTCATTTTTGTAAAAAATTGACTTGGCGAGTTTTGCATCTGGACCACTCAAATATTGTATGTAGAGAGGTTTTAAAATAATGTAATGAGCCTTACATTAGCTGGTGTGAAGCGAAGCGAAGCGAGCGGGGGTTGATAGTCATATTATATTATTTTATAAATACATTGAAAAAACCGACACATTAATAAGAGAAATTCTTTTCAGAGGCGTCTCACGGCTGGTGACAATTTTCAAAAAGGCTTACTTCGACCATAGCAAAAGCTATTACCGATTTATGTGTCTACTCTGTAACAGGACTCGATTGACTATTTTTGTTTTCAAATTCAGTCGTCGCCAAAATCAGCTGTTTAACAGCTGATTTTCGGAGACGAAGGTTCCTGTATCAAATCCTAGTAAAGGTAGTTACTTTTATACGGATTTGAGTGCTAGACAGTGGTTACCGGTGTACTTTAATGGTAGGGGTTCAATTAACCATACTCTCTCAGGAATGGTCGACCTGAGTCTGTACAAGACTACACCTCATTTACACGTCATACACATCATCCTCATCTCATTGGGTCATCTGATGGGGTTGCTTATTGTTCTCAATTGAACAGATTGCAACGTACAGACATTAGGAATCAAAAAAAAAAACAAAAAAAAAAATCAGACTTTGATTTCTTTGCTTCCACTTCCGATAGAAATCGAAACTTCAAATTCATTCAGAATCCACTAACCTTTTTCTGTTGAATTGTAATCTGTAAATCGATTGTTGCTATCTCTTGTAGTTTCTGTTAACAGGGGCGGACGAAGGAAAATCAAAAACACTGATAATGGGTCAATTTATTATTATATTTGTTTTCTTTGTGGTTTATACTTTGTTTTTTTGTTGCTTTTTTTTTGTTAAATTTTATAAAAATTTTTACTTTCTCTTGCCTATATGAATATACAGGGCGTTTCAAAATGTTCTTCGGGGTTACGAAAATTCATTACAAAAAAACTATTCCACTTACAAGAATGAAACAAGTACTGTACGAAAGAGCAATTCAAACAGTTTTTTTCCACGGGTACTGGGCAGTTAGTTGACCGTCTGCCCGCTAGGTGTAGACAGTAGAGAAAATGGCTGCCACGGGAAGCGAGAAGTCGTTTTGTGTCTTAGAATTTCACTCGTCAAAGTCGGTAATTACTGTGCAACGTGCGTTTCGGTTGAAATTTCATAAGGATCCACCAAGTGACAATTCAATTCGTGCATGGTACAAACAATTCAGCGAAACTGGTTGCTTGTGCAAGCGGAAATCAACTGGTCGTCCATCAACCTCAGATGCCAGTGTTGACAGTGTGCGTGCAAGTTTTATTCGCAGCCCGTCAAAATCGACTGCGTCTGCAGGCAGAGAGTTAGGAATTCCGAAAACAACAGTGTGGCGAGTTCTCCGTAAACGTTTATTATTCAAACCGTACCATCTTCAATTACTGCAGCATCTATCTGATGGAGATAAAACACGTAGGCTCCATTTTTGTTTAGAGTTACAGCAAAAGGTGTCATTGGATGAAGGTTTTCTAGAGAAGATCATTTTCAGCGATGAAGCTACGTTTCATATCAGCGGCAAAGTAAATCGTCATAACGTGCGAGTTTGGGGAAGTGAAAACCCACACGCTTATGTGGAACACGTTAGGGATTCTCCGAAAGTAAACGTTTTTTACGCGATCTCTCGTGAGGCAGTGTATGGGCCGTTCTTTTTTGCAGAAACGACAGTAAACGGCATGACGTACCTGGACATGTTGCAATTATGGCTTATGCCTCAGCTATTAAATGACTTCATTTTCCAGCAAGACGGTTGTCCTGCCCATTTTCATAACGAGGTTCGACGGTACCTTAACACAACACTGCCTCGACGCTGGATAGGACGCGCGTCTGAGGAAGACCAACAACTTTTGCTGTGGCCACCAAGATCACCAGACCTCACGCCATGTGACTTCTTTCTCTGGGGCTATGTGAAAGACAAGGTCTTCAAGCCACCAATGCCGAACGATATCGCTGAGCTGAAGGATCGCATAATCAATGCGGTCAACTCTATCGAAAGAGACATGTTAGGGCGTGTTTGGCAAGAGCTAGACTTTCGTGTTGACGTATGCCGTGTCACCAAAGGAGCACACATTGAACATTTATAGATGTTAAAAAAAACTGTTTGAATCCCTGCATCTGCACGTACAACTTTCATTTAGGTAAGTGGAATAGTTTTTTTGTAGTGAATTTTCGTAACCCCGAAGAACATCCGAGTTTTCACCGGATCCACACGTTTTCAGACCCCCTGAACCCAAAAAAAACATGTTTTTAACGATTGGTTTGTGTGTGTGTGTGTCTGTCTGTATGTGTATACAAAATATCTCAAGAACGGAACATTGTACGAATTTGAAACTAAAGTTACATAGCCTACCACTACCGGACCCGACACGAACTTTAGCAAAATCGGTCAACTGGAAGTAGTAGTTAATTCGTATAATTTTTCTCTTTTTTTGCAATTTTCTCAAAAACTTGTCGTACGATTTTTTCAAAAATCGCCTAGTTTACTAAATTTTTTATGCTCTACAAGATAGGGTAGGCGTCATATTTGCTGAAATTCTTGATGAGGCTGTTACTACGTAAAAAAATTGTTGTTTTAAGATTGCGGCTTTAATATGCATTTTAGCGGAAAATGTATATTATGAAAGTTGTAGAGAATCCAAAATTTTACTTTTATTACAAACTTTTTTTTGTATAACGCTTAGTTTAGCGGTAAGTAGCGATTTTTTTTCTTACGAAAACGTGTGAAAAATCCATTTTTTAAGATTTCAGCCTTAGTATGCATTTTACGACAAAAGTGTATTATAATAAAATTTATAGGAAATTAAAAGATCTACAACTTTTATTTTAAAAAATTTTCTCTACAGAGTCTAATTTATCATGAAAGAGTGATTTTCCGTATTTTTAAGCCAAACTGAGGTTGATTTTCATTTTGCGTCTTTCACTCATGATTAAAATTAGGTTTTGTTTATTGAGGATAGTTTTGTTTATTTATAATGTTTTATTACTAATTAGGTTTATTGTTAATTATTTGAATTGGCAAGAGAAAGTTGCGTGAATGTTTCACACCAGATTTTTGTTTTAGCATAAGCCTAAACGAAGGGCGCAGCTCAGTGGCAGGAGGAGCGCAAGGGAGGCGAACGCCAAGGGCCGATCGGAAGTCACGGCACACTTGCAGGCATTCACACGCGAGGTGTTCCCACTCGCGGTCCCACCACACGGCCGCTTCCAGATTCGGCTACGAAATAACCGATGTCGATGCATTTCTGACAAAGGTTTGTAAAACACCATTTAATTACAACTGTGGACGCACGAACACTGCTGTGTCATTGTCGGACGATCACATACATTTCTTGTGTCTAACCACAGTGGATGAATTAAACGCTGCCACTTCTTGTTGGACTGGTTTCTTTTTTTTGCATTCAGGAGACTCCAAAGAGAGTATAGTAGGACATGTCAAGATAAAACTGATAAATTCATCACTTACCACCTAAAATCTGTTTCTGCTACTGCTTACTTCAGTAGGGTTGTTATGAACCCCATTGTATCAAATATCACACAAAATTAAAAATTAAAAAGTCGAACACAATTGTAAATTCATCACTTACCAATAATTTTTCCCCGCTACTGATTAACTCAGTAGGCTTGTCATGAACCCCTTTGTATCAAATAGTACACAAAATTTGTTTAATTAGAAGTTAAATACTTTTCAACTAAAAACTATTTAGAAAGGAATTCGCACACTTTAAAATGTTTCATCAATTAAATATTGTTTTAGCTTTTTTTAAAAATGACTTAAATTGGCACAACTTTTTAAACCTTGTGGCAATTTATTGATGTATTTTCTACCTTCATTAGTTAGTTTTTGTTCAAACAATTTAGTGTTGTGATTAGCAACATAATAATTGATTCTGTTTCTTGTGTAGTGGTTGTGCACATCTAAATTCTGTAAAAAGGTATTTTTCTTTACGTACATTATCACTTAAAAAATGTACAAAGAAGGAACTGTGAGCAATAAAAAAATAATTATAAAAAAATAATTTTGCTCTTTAAACAGCGATCTGCATGAGGTAAGGTGGTTGACTCCCATCATAAACCTAACAGCTTTTTTCTGTATTTTAAAAACTCTTTCCATGTTACACTGTGATGAATTACCCCTTACTTATGGCATACCTGATATGAGATAAAATTAAACCATGATAAGCTGCTATAAGAAATTTTTTATCATATAATCTGGTAATTTGTTTTAATGCAAATACCCCAAATGATATTTTACCACAAATTTGATCGGTATAATAATCCCACGATAGAGTCCTATCTAGCGACACTCCTAGAAACTTCACTGTTTGCACATGATCTAAGATATTATTCTGTATAAAGACATCATTCTGTCAAATATGCCCACTTTGGAGTGTTTATAAAGCGACAAATGAAAAGATCTTTATTGAAAAATATGATTACATAACTTTGATGTCTTTTGAATTAATGCATTAACTGGAAAATGAGTCATCCACAGTGTTGTTACTGTTAACTTGGAGGTACCGGGGCAAAACTTCGTTGTGAGGTCCTTTAATATTTTTTTTATTTCTTTTTATATGCATGGGGTTTAATCCAATTTGATAAAAATTTGTGTTTATTGGCCAGTAGATAAACACAAAATGCAATGGTAATAAAATTTGTATTTATCTAGCTTACACAATATTCACCCGAGTCAATTGCAGTGCAAGCCACCTGCCAGAAATAAAGATCAGAATTGAAAAGGCCAGGGCAGCATTCCTAAAAATGAGACCTCTTCTATCGGCCCGCGACCTGAGCCTTGAAACCAGGACCCGCCTCTTGAAGTGCTACGTCTTTCCCATCCTCTTGTATGGGGTAGAGTGGACACTCACTAAAGAATGTGAGACCCGTCTACAAGTGTTTGAAATGTGGACCTACCGGAGGATGCTTTGAATACCGTGGACAGACAGGGTCACAAATATGGAGGTCCTCAGAAGAATGGGGAAAGAGCTGGAAATCCTGCAGAGCGTAAAGATAAGAAAACTGACATACCTTGGACACATCATGAGGGGGCCTAAATATGAGATTCTGCATCTCATAATTCAAGGGAAACTCGTTGGTAAACGCTCGGTGGGACGCAGACGAATATCCTGGTTAAGAAACCTGAGAGAAGCGTTTAATTGCTTGTCGCATGACCTTTTCAGAGCAGCAGTTAAAATGAATATACAATAGCTAATATTAGTTTTATATTATTTGTATTTAGTATTTTATATAAAAATAATATAATTTCCGTTACGTAATGCGAAGTAGCAAATGGATTATATCAACGGACATGCAAAAACATTCACTCTAGCACTTGAAGATGGAGATTGTATTTACTTTTAGCTAGAATTAAGGAGCTAGGTATTTTATAGGAACTTAGATTGGGTATTAAAATAATTTTTTTCAACCATTAGTTTGGGGCCACTCGAGCTTAAGGGCCCCGGGGCAGTGCCCCGGCGATAGTTACGGCGCTTGTCATCCATTCAATTTTGAACATGATCTGATAGAAATAAAGCTTCACCTTACCCGGATGCTTGATTTATATTCTTCTCGTACAACGTTTGTTTGTTTCTTTTCAATATTTTAATTATTTATTTTTGAGCTTTGCTCCGTCTAGTTATCAATTTTTAAATTACAATAGATTATTCTTTTATTTCATATAATGAATTAATATAATAATTTCACTAACCTTCTTTTTAAACTGCGTCACCTTTATTTTAATTCCTACTTACACGTGTTTCGGTGGATCCACCATCATCAGAGTAATTGAAAAATTGAAACTAAATAATTTTTTCTCATTTATTTAAAATTTACAGAAGATGATACATCTTCAGTCACTTGTATAAAAGTTTTATGACTGAAGATGTATAATCTTCTGTAAATTTTAAATAAATGAGAAAAAATTTTTTTAGTTTCAATTTTTCATTTACTCTGATGATGGTGGATCCACCGAAACACGTGTAAGTAGGAATTAAAATAAAGGTGACGCAGTTTAAAAAGAAGGTTAGTGAAATTATTATATTAATTCATTATATGAAATAGAAGTAATTTCAAACTGCAGGATGCATTGTAAAGATTTGTTTTTGAATGAAGATTATTCTTCAATCAATAATTAATCATTTTTATAAAATTGAACTTCCATCCTTAGGTAGGCTCTACCTACAGCCTACAGCCTATACGCTCTTCTCCTTCCAATCATGGCAGATTATCTCTACAGTGGATTGTCACGTACCCTAACTAATTGGGACTAAAGCAGTTAAAAACTGTAATTTCATACAGTTATTAAAGGCTAACATAAACTTTTGTGAAAAAAATTATTGCATTTCTTACAAATGTGTTGTTTAGGTGATCAGCCAAAAGGCTGGTTTGAACCTGTAGAGGTTTTACTAAGTAAAACGAGGAGTGAGGTGGTTTACCAGTGCAACAACTCACTGAGTGGAACAGTACACTTATCAGAATGCCGGGCTCTCTGAAAAGCATATAATTTCCACTCTGCAAATGACACCTTCACTTCATTCACCACAGGATCTGGCTGTAAAATTAAATTCATTACTTTCAGAGAAGATAACTCTGTTTAATGTCTTTTACACCTTCTACCTCTTCTGTTCTTAAATTATTCAGTCATTTAATTGGCTGACCATGTGATAAGAAACACAACTATTTATTTTAGCCCTGCAACGAACATTATTACAAATGTAGAGTACTAAAGATTATAAAAACAAATGAAAAATACAATTGCAAAAGAGAATAAATTAACCAAATAAACTATGGTAAAATCGTTAATGAAATATTTTTTAACGTGCTTGTGCACATCCCATTGCTAAGGTAATTTTAAAAATCTTGAATTTTGTTTTGAACTGAGAGTGAACTTGTTTTTGTGAGAGCAGCATCTCTCATTCCTTTTATTTAGAATGTTTGAGCAGCACGCACTCGATTGAGGTGGTTGTTCGCACCATAGCATAGCATTCCAGTTTTTAGGGCAGAATACGCCCCTGTGTGAGCTCCATGATAAGCTGCTATAAGCAATTTTTTATCATATAATCTGGCAATTTGTTTTAATGCAAATACCCCAGATGATATTTTGCCACAAATTTTATTTTGTGGTATTTTATTTTGTAAGTTTATTTTGGGTTGTGTAAGAACTTTCAAGACAAGCCAAGATTAGACATTATAATACCGGGTGTTTTATTAAGGACGCATCCTGATTATAAGAAAATAGAAGTAATACATCGGTAAATTTTCTCTCCCCCAATCGGTATGTTGGCAACAGTGTACTCAAGGCCAACTACCTAAGACAGTTAAAATGTTCCAGTCAAGCATTAGTGTGGTGACAGCAGTCGTTTCGTTATATTGTGTCAGCAATGGTTTTTTTCCAAGGAAGAACGCTTGTTAATTATAGAGACTTACATAGGGTGTAAATCTTGCAAATGTGTGCAAGATAAGTTTCAGTTGACATTTCCCCATTCTGCCGTTCTGAATAAATCGTCAATATTGCGTTTGATAAAAAAATTCCGTAGAAGTGGGAGTGTACTGGATGAGAAACCACCTCGCCAGCCAACAAACTTAACCGCGGAAGTTCTCGAAGATTCGAAAAATCGTTTGACTCAATCACCTAAAAAATCGCTTAGAAGATTATCATCGCAAGCTGGGCTAACATTAACTACTGTTTTCAGAGCTATGAAAAAGTTACATTTGCATCCTTATCGCATTGGTGTAACTCATGAACTGAAAGCTACAAACCATCAGAAACGATTACAATATTGTAGGTGGTTTCGATCTTTGGTTGAAGAAAATGGTATTCAATTGTTAGATCATTTTTATTTTAGTTAGGCTTGGTTTCATTTAGATGGCTATGTGAATAGTCAGAACTGTAGAATATGGTACTTATCTTGCACACATTTGTAAGATTTACTCGCTATATAAATCTCTACAATAAACACGCGTTCTTCCTTGGAAGAAATTATTGCTGACACAATATAACGAAACGACTGGTGTCACCACACTAATGCTTGACTGGAACTTTTAACTGTCTTAGGTAATTGGCCTTGAGTACACTGTTGCCAACATACCGATTGGGGGACAGAAAATTTTCCGATGTATTACTTCTATCTTCTTATAATCAGGGTCGTGTCCTTAATAAAACACCCGTTACTATGTTAAAACCTGTGTGTCTGTACTTAAGTTAGTGCTTTAAAATGACGGAAGGCTAACTGTAAGAGAAGCAGAGAAATTTGAGAAAAAGGTCCTCCACAAGATAATGGGCCCAAAGGCAGTAGGCGAACAACACAGGTTATGAGATCGAGAAGAACTGTACCACGAAAATGTACGATTATAAAAAGTAGACTAAAATTTTATGAACACTCGTTTAGAATAGATGACAACTGGTTTACAAAACAAATTTTAAAGGAACTGAATAATAGACTTAAGATGTCGGATAAATGGTTTAAATAATATTGGTTTAATAATGGTCAGAAAGGATACTAAGAAAACCGGAACAAACTGAGAAAACTTAATGGACCGAACCAAATTCAGACGACTAATTACAGGTTTTAAGGGCTGCAGTGAGCGAACGCTAAGAAAGTGGGCTCCAAAAGAACTTCCAGAAATATCTAAAATCACCTTACATGGTCTAAAATTGAAAATTGGCCTTACACAAAAAAATGTGATACTAAATTTGAACAGTGGCTTTTTTTATTTTTGCAGGCATCACTAGACAGCCCAGCCAATATTCCGGTGGTGTTGTCATCGCCATGTCTTCTCTACCAGACACGCATCGGAGGGTACCAAGATGAGAGATCTCTGCCGCTGGGCACAGTCGTCAATGCAGTCTTCAAGAACCAAGGGTGGTTGTATGTACAGACTCCACACGGTATGTATAATGTATTTATATAGGCCTACTACATGACTATCTTATCAAACATCCTACAGGCCAATACGTATTTTCAACAGCCGTACTATAATATTGATAATCAAAATGTATTTTATTCTTCAAACCAAACTACCAGTAATTCGGCAAACAGTAAACACTTCCCAATTATAGCAGTTTTGTGCATGAAATGAACATCTGCAGTAATTCTCTATACCACATCCTTCTTCCACCATGGTTGATAAGGATTCAGTCGATTATTAATCTATATTTAAAACAGTCTTGCCAACTGTTTATCGTATTACTAATGGTTTAAAGAAATAATATATATTTTGATTATCAATATATTACAGCTGTTCAAAATACCTATGTAGGATGTTTGATAGGATAGTAAAGAAGCCACAACAAGCTAAAATAATATATATATATATATATTTTTTTTTTAACTTTTTAGACCCCATAGGATCACTTCAGCTCAAATTCAGGTTTGTTCCAGGGTTGGGTTTCTTTAAGAAGCACCCTCTCTTGAAACCGCCTTCCCTTCGTTTGGCCCACACTTTCTTAAGACGCTCCGATCTTTGTCTCCGGTCTTCATCGGTAAACACCCTGTTGTTTACTCTCCTGGGTCTTGGCGCAAATGTTTTCATGTTAGCCTTGACCAGTCGGTCGTACTCCGTTGATTTCGTTAGTAGGTCCTGTTTAGTGATCTTAAGTTCCTCCATATCTTGCTGTACATTTTTCAGCCACTTAGGTCTCGACACCTTATCCCAAAAATGGCTGATCAACCGGTTCACAAGTCTGGAGTTTTCTGTTCTGAGTAGGTGTCCTAGGAATGATATTCATTTCCTTCTGAAGTTGTCTGTTAGTGAGGTGATTAGCTTGTAGATGTCTTTGTTTGGGATTAACCGCCACTGTTCTTCCACCATATGCTTTTTGTTTATGCACTTCCTCTGTATTCTTCTTTCTATCTTCTCAATTCTGTCGGTGTCTCCCACGCGATACGGCCCGAATAAAGTTTCGCTGGTAAAATAATATTTATTATATAATAATAAATTAAATGTGTTGCAGGGCTAAAAAAAATAGTTCTGTTTCTTATCACATGGTTAGCCAATTAAATGACTGAATAATTTAAGAACAACCCACCGGGTTGGTCTAGAGGTAAAGTCGTCGCCAATGTTTAACAGCTGATTTTCGGAGACGAAGGTTCCTGGTTCAAATCCTAGTAAAGGTAGTTACTTTTTGTATGGATTTGAATGCTAGACAGTGGTTACCGGTGTACTTTGATGGTTGGGGTTCAATTAACCATACTCTCTCAGAAATGGTCGGCCTGAGTCTGTACAAGACTACACCTCATTTACACGTCATACATATCATCCTCATCTCATTGGGTCATGGGGTTGCTTATTGTTCTGAATTGAACAGATTGCAACGTACACATATTAGGAATTAAAAAAAAAAAAATTAAGAACAGAAGAGGTAGGGGTGTAAAAAACACTAATCAGAGTTATCTCCTCCGAAAGTAATGAATATCATTATACAGTTGGACCCTGTGGTGAATGAAGTGAAGGTGTCATTTGCAGAGTGAAAAGTATGTGCTTTACAGAGGGCCTGGCATGCTGATAAGCGTACTTTTCCATTCATAGAGGAAGGCAAGGGTAAACCACCTCACTCCTTGTTTTACTTAGTAAGCCCTACAGAAGTTCAAACCAGCCTACAGGCTGATCACCTAAACAACAACAACAGTTTTTGTTGTTTAGGTGATCAGCCAAAAAGATGGTTTGAACTTCTGTAGGGCTTACTAAGCAAAACAAGGAGTGGGGTGGTTTACCTTTGCCTTCCTCTATGAGTGGAAAAGTATGCTTATCAGCATGCTGCGCCCTCTGTAAAGCACATACTTTTCACTCTGCAAATGACACCTTCGCTTCATTCACCACAGGGTCCAACTGTATAATGATATTCATTACTTTCGGAGGAGATAACTCTGATTAGTGTCTTTTACACCTCTACCTCTTCTGTTCTTAAATGATTCAGTCATTTAATTGGCTAACCATGTGATAAGAAACAGAACTATTTATTTTAGCCCTGCAACGAACAGATTGACAGTAAACGATTTGACATCCACCTGTCTGTCAAGTGCAGAATAAATTAAATATAAAACTGCAAATTAATTTCTTATTATAGATTTTAACTAAAAATGTATTAAATATAACATTATTCCAAAATACGCAATGATTAAAGTGAAAAATAACAATAAAACTGCAAAATTTACGCAGAAAAACAGAATGAAGTAGAGATTTTGGAAAAGTATTATATTTTCAAATATGGGAAAACCATAAATTCTCTCTTCTTTAGCTTCAATCATGCGATTGGTAGGCAGCTTTCCATCGTTTTCTGTCCAGAGCTATAGTTTTTAGTTGGATGTAGCTCTGGATCCGTAGATCTTTGGTAATTTGTTTCAAATACTGTAGCCGGGGTCTTCCACGAGCCCTTTGTCCAATTATCATTCCTTCTAATATTCTTAACGTGAATTCATTGTGTCTTATTACATGGCCAAGCCAAGAGTGTCGTCTGTCCTTTAGAATTTTCAAAAGAGATCTGTTCTCCTCAGCCCTTTGAAATACTTCCTCATTACTATCTCTGTCAGTCCACTTCAACTTAAGCATTCGTCTCCAACACCATACTTCAAAAGCATTGAGTGCTCTTTCCTCCACCTTATCAATAGTCCAAGTTTCTGAGCCATAGAGGGCAACACTCCAAATGCAGCTTTTTATTAGTCTCTTTCTCATTTCTAACCTGAGACTATTTGAGGAAAACACATGTCGCTTACCAATATTACAAGAATTACAAAGGTAAGTGTAGTTGGCCTTGCTTGCAAAATTAAAATTTTCTGTCCTGCATGTAATGAAACAACTGATTTTATTAATTCTAAAAAATTGTGGTTCATCAAGAAGAAAAACCCAATAAAGAAGTATATGATGTTAATGTTAGGTTAGTTTACGGTTGTAGAGCGATTGGGAAAGAGCACACAGCTGCAAAAATGTTGTGTGCTATTATGGCCTTACCACCGCCACCTGATAGATATGAGGCGTTCCGGACCAGAAGGGCGAACTCAACATAGGGTCATTTTTTTTTTGTTTTATTTGGCATCTTTGGGTTACAAACTTCAATGTTATAGGTATATTTTGTTGAGTTCGCCTTTTAAATTATATGAAAAGAGAAATAGAAAAAAATCAGGGAGTTTACTTTGAACAATAGTTGCGCGGACCAGAAGGGCGAACTCAACAGGAAGATGTGAGTCTTGTCACCTCTACGCTACTGATCCCACCCCACTTCTACCCTTTCCCCTTCCTATTGCTATGCATCATACACTCTGCAATTTTTGTTGAGTTCGCCCTTGGATCAAAAAGTTTAATTTGCGTTTTTCTCAAAACTACCCTTTGTTGAGTTCGCCCTTCTGATCCGCAACGCCTCATATAGTGATCATGAATTCATGTTAGGAGCTGGAAAGAATTGAATGCTGAGGTGAAATCTGGTAAAAATGGTTAGATGTTGCACTCATAGAAGTAAATGGTAGGCTGTTAATAAAAAATGAATGTACAATTTAGCTGATATAAAATGAATTGTTCAGCGACAGATTTGAACCAGTGTTAATATTTAGATGTTCAGTTTTAATGGGATGATGCTAGTGATGGTTGTGGTGATTCCAGGTGAAGAAGGATATGTGCAATACACGGCATGTTTACCATTGGGTATTCTCCCACCAAAGACACCAGCACCATGTTGGGAGACACACACCGATATATTTCCACAACCGGTTGGAGGGTCTGGAAACAGGATCAAAGACAATGAAAAGTTTTCCGGAACTACTGGAACCAGGTAAATAAGTCATCTTCTGATGAACTTCATTTTGATGAACATGCTAAACAATGGTTACCAATGCAGTTTGATGGTTGGGATTCAATTAACCATACTTTCTTTTTTGTTAAATCCATCCAGGAGATTCCCAATGGAGTAGAATATATATTCCTAATACGTGTTCGTTGCAATCTGTTCAATTGAGAACAATAAGCAACCCCATGACGCAATGAGATGAAGATGATGTGTATGACGTGTAAATGAGGTGTAGTCTTGTACAGATTCAGGCCAACCATTTCTAAAAGAGTATGGTTAATTGAAACCCAACCATCAAAGTACACTGAGAATCAAAATACAGAGAAAATTCATGAATAAATTACCCCAATTTTTAAAATGTGAGGATTTGAATTCCTTTAAAAAGAATCTGAAAAATTACTTCACTTGATCGGTGAAACTTTTTATAGCGCACAAGAATTTCTTTCTTGATAGTAGTGATACATTGTGCGTTTCTTATATATATTTCAGGTGTTATAGCTGACATGTCCTATACTCCTCCTGGAGTCTCCAGGGCGCAAAAAAAAAAAAAAAACACCGGTAACCACTGTTTAGTATTCAAATCCGTATAAAAGGAACTACCTTTACTAGGATTTGAACCAGGAACCTTCGTCTCCGAAAATCAGCTGTTAGACAGCTGACTAGCGACGACGACGTTACCCCTAGACCAACCCGGTGGGTCCAAGGGAGTAGAAGACATGTCAAGAAAATTATACCTCCTGAATACATAATTCAATCACACATTGATTTACTAGCTACTGTTTAGAAAGAAATTTTTGTACGCTATAAAAAGTTTCACCAATCAAGTAATTTTTCAGATGTTTTTTAACCCTAGAGCCGGCAATCGTTGATTTTCAGACGATGTTACCGCTTCTTGAACCGGTCGTGTCCCAAAATCAGATTTGCTTCATAGCATTGCAATGTTGTCGTTTCAGTTTTAATTTCATCTACAGACAGTGTTGCTGACCATAACAGACAGGTGGAGTGTCAAATTTTTTACACTCAATCTGTTTGTTGCAGGGCTAAAATAAATGGTTCTGTTTCTTAACACATGGTCAGCCAATTAAATGGCTGAATCATTTAAGAACAGAAGAAGTAGAGGTGTAAAAGACACTAATCAGAGTTATCTCCTCTGAAAGTAATGAATTTCATTATACAGCCAGACCCTGTGGTGAATGAAGTGAAGGTGTCATTTGCAGAGTGGAAAATATGTGCTTTTCAGAGGGCCCGGCATGCTGATAAGCGTACTTTTCGTCTCTGTGAGGAAGGCACCGTAAACCACCTCACTCCTCGTTTTACTTAGTAAAACCTCTACAGGTTCAAACCAGCCTTTCGGCTGATGATCTAAACAACAACAGACAGTGTTGCTATTTTGTACAATAATTTAGTAATGTATAAAGTAAATTTTTATGTATAATACAAAAGTTTTAGTTGCATATTCTGCTTGTGTTTCTCTGTTGAGAAACCACGCCGTCCAAGAGCTGAATTTGGTTATTTCTTGGTTTACATAATATATTTTTGTATATATTTTCTTCAGTTTTGAACATAGATTCATTTTTTTGGTTTGAAATAAACATTAAATGTAACGATTTGTATATAATGAATTTTGAAAGTAGAGCATAAGAAAGCTTTAAACAATAATATCATCTGAAATTTTAGAAAAATATTTGTCTAAAAATTATTTTCAAATAGTTTTAGCATCCCTTACTCTCAGAATGAAATTTCAGTAATATATTTATTCTATTTTCCTAAGTTTCTTGTTATTTTGACATGTCACGTGATAAGGTTTGTGATTTGTAGCAAATTTTTAATGATTTCTTTACAATTCGGTGATTAGAAATTCTGTGCCGGTCTAGAAAAATGTTATTGCCGGCTGTGGGGTTAAAGAAACCAAATTATCACATAAGTTTAGAATTTTGGGTAATTTATTGATGTATTTTCTGCCTGTATGAGTAGGTTTTTGTAATCAAACATTTTCGTGTTGTGGTGTAGACACATAATTATCATTTCTGTTTCTTGTGTTATGATCGTGGACATTGAAATTTTGGAGGAAAGTATTTTGCCTAACATACATTGTTGTTTAAGCCAACAGCCTAAAGTCTGATTTGAATCTCTAGAGGTTTTACTAAAGTAAAATAAGGAGTCAGGTGGTTTACCTTGCCTTCCTCACTGAGTACAAAAGTAGCCTATGTTTATCGGCATGCTAAGCCCTCCGAAAAGTATCTACTTTGCGCCCTGCAAATGACACCTTCACTTCATTCACCACAGGGTCTGGCTGTGTAATGAAATTCATGAGTTTCAGAGAAGATAACTCTGATTAGTGCCTTTTACATCTCTACCTCTTCTGTTTTAAATAGTTCATTCATATAATTGGCTGACCACATTATAAGAAACAGAACTATATTTTTGTAGCCCTGGAACTAGCAGATCAAGTGCAAATAATTTAACACTCCACCTGCCTTTATGGGTATATAACATAAATTTTCACCTGCAAAATGCAGAGTGAGGGAAATGTCCTAATACTAAGACGTAAGATTTTGAGTAAAATATCCCAGCGTTCTATTATTAGGCATCAGCAGTTTAACAAAAAAATGCCGGCCTCGTCCTTTTATTAGTACGCTGACTAAAAAATTAATACAATTTTTATTTTCATTCAATTTTTATAAACAAAGTGTGAAAATAATCTGTAACAAATGTAGATTGAAAAAATACATGTAGAGTTTTTTTTATTAATGTAATTGATTAATATTGATTAAAAACACTTAAAATTAGATTTTTATAACTTTTATCGCAGTATTTTTATTTTTTACAATCCATAAATGATTTTTGTGATTTTTTCATAATTAAATTGTCTTTAAAGTGATATAAATGAAATTGAGTAACATAATTTTAGGGTGATTTTTTTTAATTAAAAAGGAAATATCCATAAAAAATTTATGTATCATTTTGTTTTAAATTGTAAGAAATGTGTTTCAAGTCGAATGTCATACAAGATTGATTCATTATGAACAAAACAAAAAATCATTAAAATACGAGGTGTGTTCAGAAAGTAAGTACCGTTTTTAAAAAAAACAAGGAAAACAATTTTTTTCAACACAATTTTATTTCTACATGAAAACCCAAACCTTAAACTATTTTTCGACATAGTTTCAACCGATGTTCAAACACTTGTAGCGGGTGATCAATTTGTCTATACCCTCTTCATAGAAGGTTCCCGCCAACGAATGTAGCCACGACTCCACGGCAGTTTTCACTTCATCGTCGGTTTCAAAGCGTTGGCCGCCTAGCTCGCGCTTCATGTGCAGGAACAAGTGGTAGTGAAATTTGTTGGAAATCATCAGATAGCGTTGTCATAGTGAAATGTCTGTTCTCTTGGAGTTTTTCGTCAACTGCCCTTACCAGATCATCGGTGATGAGAGAAGGCCGACCGCTCCGATTCTCATCATTCACATTTGTTCGACCGCCATTGAACATTCTAACCCATTTTCTCACCATTCCTTCACTCATCACGTCTTCCCCGTAAACATCTCGAAGTTGACGATCAATTTCGGCCGGTTTTACATTCCTTGAGTTCAAAAATCTTATTACAGAACGAATCTCACAATCGGCGGGATCACTAATTGTCTTAAACATTTTGAACGTTCAGAGAAAACTGAAAACACAATGTAGAACAACTACAATGGCGTGAGTCGATAGCCAGTGAACAAGGACGACTAATGTGCATGCGCGGAACACCGATTGCAGTAGAATGAAACGGTACTTACTTTCTGAACACGCCTCGTACCTTGAAAAATAGCCATGTTACTGATAATATAAAATGCTATCAATCGCTCTAAAGTAGGCTGGCATTTTTCGGTAGGAACTCACAATATTCTCCTGGCACTAAAGGTAAGGGTTAATGTTATGTTTGTTTTTAAACTGCAACTATTGACTCTTTTTCCCATTCACTGTTAATTACATTTGATTCAAGTACTGTATAGTCATGATGAAATATTATTAGACCTACTATTATAAGAAATAAAAACCACACTTACAATTAACTTAATTTATTGACATTTATGCAATCGGAAATAAATTAAAAAATAAGTAAGGAAAAGTATTTTTTGAAATCCCTCTTGCCTGTAAGACGCGTTCCATACCAGCACACTTTCCATCATTCAATGATACATCAGGTCCCTCTTTCACTTCCCGCTCAAAATACATTATCACATTATTAATAATTTCATGACTTTGACTATGCAAAACTTGTTCTTTTTTTGCCGACTTTATTTTTTCTCCTATTTTCACTCATTTTATATGAACTCAGAACTGAACCGAGTCAACGGAAAAAGTAAACAGCTTTATAATATAAGAAGACACTTCTTAAGAAATTAAAATGCGATAAATAGCAATATAGTAAACGATAAAAATTAATACATGAGATAGAACAACAAAGATAAATTATAACATTTGTGTAGAATAACAATTCACTTCAATAACTACCGGTAACTAATTAATCACTTCAATACACTGAGGTTAGAACTCAACTGAAGAATTGTCAAGTTGAAAACGTACTACTCACGCACACCCCGTCTCCTTATTAAATGGACTTTTCCATACAGACTACTCCCACCACCTTAGACTGGCCCAACACACTGTCACGTCACTTTTTCCCTTTACAGAATATTTTCATTATAATACGGACTCTATATTAACACGTGTATTTTACTTCAAGAGTCTCTGAGTAGATTCCAACTGGTTTGTGGCTACATCAACAGGACATTTAAACAACGGGCCAGGAAAGACACACAGCTTAGAATGTATGATGTGATGGCTGTGCCGATCCTATTATATGGTTGTGAGACCTGGGTGCCAAGAAAGAGAGACTTAAGTCGAATTGCAGCAGCTGATATGAGATACATGAGGGCGGTGAAAGGTTGCAGTTGGAGAGACCTTATTAGAAATAGTGTCATCTTGCAAGAACTAGACAGAAAGGAGTCAGTATTGGATAAAATGTGGATATATAGACAAAGGTGGCAGCAACATGTATACAGAATGACTCCTGAAAGGACCCCTTTCCAAGACCTAAATTACAAACCAGATGGTGTAAGAAGCTTGGGAAGGCCAAGAAAAAGATGGTGTGATGTGGGAACAGGCAATTTGCCTAATTCGTAAAGTGGAAGAAGAAGAAGAAGAGTCTCTGAGTCTTCCAGACTCAGAGACTCTGTACAAGACTACACCTCATTCACACATCATACATAATCATCCTCATTTCATCGGGTCCTGGTGTTGCTTATTGTTCTCAATTGAACAGATTGCAATGTAGGCCTACACACATTAGGGGTATAAAAAAAATAAAATTGGTGGAACATATCTCTCTCTTCTTCTACATACAGCCCTCCTCACAGCAGATCCTAATCTTGAACACATTCAGAATCTGTAAATGTGTTCTGGCTACAGGCTAGATCCTTATAACTCGGAAACCATTCATCGAAAATCAAACCTGTTTTAGGTTTACTAAATTAAAAATAGGGCCCCGGATTAGAAACCTTTGTTGGGCTTTAATTAAGCACCTACGTGCTTATATTTCAAATGCCCACAACATTTTCAACAATTGCAGAAAACTGTTCATAGTAATATAATGTCACAAAGTCAAGCGATTGAAAGAAGTTTACTGCTGTTTCACAAGTAAAGGTGCCAACACAATGATCATCTAAACTAACATCATACATCTAAACTAACTAATTGGCCCTGTCAGCCAATCAAACTCTAGTTTAGGAAAGGAAAGGGACGTTTAAGAGAGAAAACAAATTATGTACCTACATACTCACTAATTTAATATATAATTATTTTTATACATAAATTTGAATCGTGCTTCTAGCCCAAAAAATACACCATCCAGAGGACTTTGAAAAAATAAAATTGCTATGCACCCGATAAACTAAAACATGCGACATTGTCACAGTTTAAGTTGCTTAAATCACTTAATTAAAGTTACTTAAAGTTGCAAAATAGCCTATATTGATCAGGAAGCTCTAAGCTATGCAACGATGAACGTTTTTTTAAAATCAGTTGAGTAGTTTCTGAGATTACCACCTCATACAAACAAACAAACAGACGTTTCTTCTTTATTATATTAATATAGATTGCTCTTGCCTTGCCTACACGACTAGGTAATAATACTAGTACTGTTGCTCTCTCTCTCTATCTATCTATCTATCTGGGCTCTATTCACCTGCCTCTGCTAATTAAAAAGCATAAAGCATGCAGTGCCAGTATAAGGTATAAAAAAGTAGTAACCATTTGGCTATTGGAAGAAGGGATTGTTTATTTTCTTTTTTTTTTTAAACGTCCGACTGTTCTGTAATTACTGCTAATGCAGACGGTGAATGATGAATGATTTTTTGTAACGTATGAAAAAATGCTGCGCCTGAATGGGATTCGAATCCAAGACCGCATGGAAGAAGGGAGGAAAGCTATAGAAAAAATGGTTACTCCTGGAAGCATACAGTTTTGTGAGCTCATTTACCAGTTTCAATTTTAGTTTTCTATTTTTAAATAAATTCTTTTGTTTTGCATATTTTATTGTTTGTTTTGATTTTTATTTGTACATATAATTATATAATAGCATACTATTTTAATAAAAATGTGTTGGTAGATTTAAGTAACTAACATGTAGTTGTAATTGTTAACACACTGATAGACACCTACTGTAGTAGTTGCAGTAGATAACAGGTTAACACCCATGAGACAATTATACGTCTCTCACCAGATCTGTAAAATTTACTTTTGAGAGACTGATCCGTCTCTCATGTAATAGTGTTTTTAATAGAATCGTGAGACGGATTGGATGCTTGTTTGCATTGAATCATATAGCCTACTGAGCTGTTGAGAAATGAGTTCAAAAAACATTTCCCCAGTCATGGTCCGTGATTTAATTGACCGATTTTGATGAAAATTTTCATGTTGGATCCGGTAGTAGTATCAAACTTAAGTTCCAAGTTCCTATGATGTACCGTTCTTGAGATATTCTGTGCACACACACACACACATACACACACACGCGCGCGCGCGCGCGCACACACACACACACACACACACGCACACGCACGCACACGCACACGCACACACAGACCAATCGCTAAAAACATGTATTTTGTGTTCAGGGGGTCTGAAAATGTGTAGATCCGGTGAAAAATCGAGATGAAAACAATACTTTCCTTCCTATATATTCATATAGGCAAGAGAAAGTAAAAAAGGATAGGAACCATAAAATAGGTATCTGTTTTTTTAACAAAACTGCAAAAATTGCCTTGGGAGTCAACCTGTCAATAAACAAAGAAGCAGTGAATCGATCTACCCTTGAACATAGCAAACCATAGTTGGGTGAATTAATTTTCCTACCACGAATTAAAATAAATAGTTTTAGATTTTCAAAGTAGTATAATTAAGGAAATTAACATTTATACTAGTGGACCCGAGCGAATAAATTCGCACAATAAGATGCAGATAAGGGAGACGGCAATAGTAAACCACCTCACTCCTCGTTTTTACTTAGTTAAACCTCTGTAGGTTCCAACCAGCTTTTCGGCTGTTCACCTAAACAACAACACAAATTTTCATAAATATTTTTACTTTCTCTTGCCTATATGAATATATAGGAAGGAAAGTATTGTTTTCATGTTGATTTTTCGAAATCGAGTTTTCACCGGATCTATACGTTTTCAGACCCCCTGAACCCAAAAAACATGTTTTTAGCGATTGGTCTGTGTGTGTGTGTGTGTGTGTGTGTGTGTGTGTGTGTGTATGTGAACAGAATATCTCAAGAACGGAACATCGTACGAACTTGAAACTTGAAACTTAAGTTACGTACCACTACCGGACTCGACACGAACATTTTCATCAAAATCGGTCAACCGGAAGTAGTAGTTTATTCGTGTAATTTTTCACTTTTTTGCGATTTTCTCAAAAACTGGTCATACGATTTTTTTTTAAATCGCCTGGTTTACTCAATTTTTTATTCTCTACAAGATAGGGTAGGCGTCATGTTTGCTGAAATTCTGGGTGAGGCTGTTTTCACGTAAAAACGTTGTTTTTTTAAGATTACAGCTTTAATATGCATTTTAGCGCAAAACTTTATATAATAAAAGTTGTAGAGAATTTAAAATTCTACAACTTTTATTTCAAACAATTTTTTGTATAACGCTTAGTTTAGCGGTAATTTGCGATTTTCTGTTTTTTTTCTCACGAAAATGTGTGAAAAATTGATTTTTTTAAGATTTCGGCCTTAGTATGCATTTTACGACAAAAGTGTATATAATTTAATTTATAGAAAATTAAAAGATCTACAACTTTTAGTTAAAGCATTTTTCTCTACAGAGCTTAGTTTAGAGAGAAAGAGTGATTTTCCGTATTTCTAAGCCAAACTGAGGTTGATTTTCATTTTGCATCATTCACTCATGATTAAAATAAGGTTATGTTTTTGAGGTTAGTGTTTTGTTTATTTCTAATATTTTATTAATAATGTTAGGTTTATTATTAATTATTTGCATTGGCAAGAGAAAGTTGTGTGAGTGTTTCACACCAGATTTTTTATTATCAAAGGCCTTATATGAAACACTATCATGACTTTCCTTATGATATTGTATTGTGTTCATATATTCATTAGTGTTGATTACGTGGGAGACCCGCTGTACGGTATTACAGAGCTATACGTTGTAAACAATATATTTTGTTCTTTTCCATTTCGTAAAATGAAGCTCGGATTTAGCATGAATTTCAAGTTTAGAACTTTTTACCGAATCAGGAAAGAATACTCTTTAAAACCATGTAAAAATTATAAAAATCCGTTCAGTAGAACTCTGTATTTAAGAGTTTAAAGAATTCCCATTTAAAATAGATTGGAAGAAGTGATTTTGTGTTTTAAATATATAGATTGTAATTATATTTTCTTGTAAGCAATGGGAAATAAATAAATAAATTATCATGAATGTTGATACAGAGTCCAAATCGCTGACTGCACTGTGTTATCATGTACGCCAATCATGGCTGCAGACCATCCAGTATATCTAATGTTATTTACTTTCAGCATATTCACGATACGAGATAAAAATGAATTTAAATTTTTAGGTCTGAGTATGGAGGAGTGAGAAGGAGGTTAGATGAGAGAAGAGGCACGATGTCCGTGTGTGGTGAAAGAAGTGTGGACAGGCTGTACCTGCGAGCAACAGCCAACCAGATCTCCAGGCAGACGCTTCTAGTCATTTGCACGGACTACATGGCAAGGGGCAGGAGCACTCTCTCTGTCAGCAAGGGTGATGTTGTCTATCTTATAAGTGACCACATGAAAGACTGGTTTTGGGTCAGAAATCGTGATGGAAAAGAGGGTTTCATTCCTGCGGTTGTTGCCGGCCATGGGTTTCTGTAGAGCCATCAAGCGACTTTATCCTCTTTCATTTCATCAAATACATCCTCGTCATCCGAGGAATGTCTCTGCAGACAATGTTCAGGTCTAAAGACGAGTATGAGAAAGGACATGCAAAACTTAGTCCGCCATGGTCACCTCAGTTAAAAAATTCTGTACAAAGTTACTGGCTGGACTCCTGATTAGCAGCCTAACAGTGACCGATTACCATCGGCATCGCAACAGTAAATGAGAGTCAAAGAAATTACTCCAACAGAGATTCTTCACCTTAAAACGAAACAAAACTAACTCTTCATTCCTTGATTTCTTTTAACCTTCCACAAAAGTACATACATCTACATATCGTTGGGTCTGGGTGTTCCATCTTCTTCTATCCATCCACCATTTCTTCTCCTCTATTCGTTCCCAGTTCCCATCCCATCCCGTACCTCCATACTCCTCTTAACTTCGTCCTTCCATCTTTTTCTTGGTCGTCCTCTTCATCTTGTTCCTTCCATCCTTCTAGGTAACCTTTCCTCCCCTGTTCTCTTCACAAGTCCATACCATCTTATCCTCATTTGCTGTACCCTCTCTTTCATACATTCCACATTTAGGTCTGCTCTAATCTCTCCTTGTTCCACCCTTTATTGCTCTTAAGAAATTCATCTCCGCTGCCTGTAACCTGCTCCAATTCCTCTCATTCATCCCCCATGTTTCCGCTACATACAGCACTCCTGGTGCATAATACAATCTATACATCATTAATTTGGTCTTCTATCCGTGGACGTAAGTCATACAATTTTGGAGCGAGGATTTAAAAATGCTTAACTTTTGTTTTTATTAATTTATTTAAATGAAGTAAATAAATAGTTGAAAATCAATATGTGTTACTTTTGCTATGAATTCTTCACCAATTTTTATAAGAAAGATATTCGACTCATTTTTCAAGCGAAACAAGTGACTGAGTTAGCGTAAGCATATCGAGCCAAGTGAAAACAGTTAAATTTTAAATTTAGTAAAATGTATCGGCTTTTGGAACAGTCATCAAAATTATTATCAGAGAATATTTGCTTTTTACAAGACAATTTTAAAACTGGTTTGGACATGTGATGAACTTCATCTACTAGAAATATTAATATTTCTCAATGGTTCCAGTCAAAGGTGTTAAAAATAATTTGATATTATGTTCCATGGGTGGTACAATTTAAGTCATTTTAAAAAAAAGCTAAAACAATATTTGATTGATGAAACATTTTACAGTGTGCACGAATTCCTTTCTAAATAGTTTTGGTTTTTAACTTTAATTAAATAAATATTGTGTACAATTTGATACAAAGAGATTCATGACAAGCCTACTGAAGTAAGCAGTAGCAAAAACAATTTTTGGTGGTAAGTGATAAATTTATCATTGGTGATAAACTTTCAGTTTATCAGTTTTATCTTGACATGTCCTATACTCCCTTTGGAGTCTCCAGGATGAAAAAAAAACCTAGAGCAGCTACACTGAGAGTTAACAGGTTGACTCTGAAGGCAAATTTTGCAATTTTGCTTAAAAGCCCATACACCTTATTTTATGGTTCCTTTGGTTTTTTTTATTAAATTTCTTTCAAGTCTAGAATACTGTAAGGTTTAATGTTTTTTGGCGCTGTTTTTTAGGTGAGAGACTGATCAGGTACTCGAGAGTAAAATAATCAAATATACTGTGAAAGACTGATGTGTGTCTCACTGAAATTTTACTTTTATTTCTAAAACATATTATATGTGTTTTATAAATAATTTGGGCTATTTTTCAATAGAGCTACATAAATATCGATGGTGCGTCTCTGTATCAAGCAGTCGTTCGGCGAGTGGTAAACTTGAGTACTAGTTGTCTTCATAGAGGCACCGACCTGAGTCAGCTTTTACAATGCAAAAAATATTATAATATGAAAATGTAAAAAAATAAAAGAAAATGATTTTTCATTATGTAATATTATTAATAATGCAATAGTAAACTATAATAATAATAATAGTCAATATTGTGTAATAGTAATAATAATAATAAGCTGTCAAGCTGAATTAAAAACGAAGGGAAAAGTGATCAGACAATTAAAACAGAACGTAGAATTGTTAGAACTTGCATTAATAAGAACTACAAAAAGGATGGTGTGTGGAGAATCCCCACTAATGAAACAGTGTATGAAGTCGTGATTATCAGTCTAATGAAAAAGCGCAGAATTTCTTATTTCTTTCACATATTAAGAATGCCAGAGAATAGGTTATTAAAACAACTTATAACCAGAGGAATCAGTGTGAAATCTGGTGGAAGATACATCTCAGCAATTAAAGAGCATCTTGACGAAGTTGGACTGAGGATTGAAGATGCGACAAATAAACGAAAGATAAGGGCGTTTCTAAATGCAAAATGTTTTAATGTGGACAAGGTGGCTAGAGTCGTGCAAGTGACTGACGAGCAACGAAAAGCAAGATCTGAAAACATGAGGAGCTATTGGCAAAAACAGGGAGCCAATGAAGTACATGGGAAGCGAACCACAAAGTTGGCTAGAGTGATCCATTGAGGTCAAACAAGAAAAAAAAAATAAATAAGCTGTCAAGTTTCACTGACTCATTTTTGACTCGATTGGATCAAGTAAATCACTAACCGTGATTGGAGAAATGTTTTTTGAACTCATTTTCTAACAGCTCAGTATATGATTCAATGCAAACAAGCATCAAATCCGTCTTACAATTCAATTAATTAAGAACACTATTTCGTGGGAGACGGATCAGTCTCTCAAAAGCAAATTTTACAGATCTGGTGAGAGACATATTATAAGTGTCTCGTGGGAGTCAACCTGTTGAATGTTTGTGAATAAATGAAAGATGTCAACATTAGATATTTAAATAGATTAGATGCTTCAGCTGTGAATTTATTGGATGATAGTAATGAAGTACGCCAACTTAAACGATGGATTTGCAATAAAAGTAAAGGAATAAAATTCAGTGTTTGAGTGTTTTATGATCAAGGCGTACACTAGTGCTAGCAAAACTGTACGTCTTGTTTTATGGCAACCACATCACTGGCACTTGGACTGAGTCTAGGTCAGTCATAATTCTATTACTTTCAAGCATTCTCTGCTTTCTGCAGATTTTCTCATTTCAGTTAAGAGAAAAAATATTAAGGATACTACGTTTGTTATACAGGGTTATCATAAAAGAATGGGCGGTTTCGAACATGGTTTAAAGAAAAACCGAATTACTTACATTTAATGTTGTTTATTCATCTAATCTGTCGTCTCAAACAATTTTTTTACATAATTAATAAATTTCAATATGTGTGCCCTTAGTCGCTCGACAAATGTCCAAACGATACTTAACTTCTCTCCAAACATTCGTTAACATTTCTTCAGTTATGGTTGTCATTGCTTCATTAATCCTGTTTTTAAGTGGTTCAGGTCACGAATTTTTTGTGAATAAACAACACTTTTGATGTACCCCCACAAGGTGTCAGGTGTGGACTCCTTGGAGGCCATAGGATAGGTCCTTGCCGGCCTATCCATCGATCTCCAAATTTTGCGTTCAAAGCGTCGATGATGCACTGAAGTGTGAGGGAGCTTTATCTTATTGCTTTCCTCAGCTAGATGAACTTGAAAACATTCATCAACTTCATTTCCAACAAGATGGCGCTGCTCCACACTTCAGTACATTGGTCACGGACGCTTTGAACGAAAAATTTAGAGATCGATGGATAGGCTGGCAAGGACCTATGCTTTGGCCTCCAAGGAGTCCACACCTGACACCTTGTGGGGGGTACATCAAAAGTGTTGTTTATTCACAAAAAATTCACGACCTGAACCACTTAAAAAACAGCATTAATGAAGCAATGACAACCATAACTAAAGAAATGTTAACAAATGTTTGGAGAGAAGTTGAATATCGTTTGGACATTTGTCAAGCGACTAACAGTGCACATATTGAAATTTATTAATTATGTAAAATAACTGTTTGAGATGACAAATTAGATGAATAAACAACATTAACTGTAAGTAATTCGGTTTTTCTTTAAACCATGTTCAAAACCGCCCATTCTTTTATGATAACCCTGTACTTGCCCTTGAAATTCCAATTATTGTGGCAATGTTACAAAACTAGATTCATTGAATACACAGTCAAATCTTATAGACAGGTTTTGTTCGATTTAACGAGGTAAAATATTCAAACTAAAAAATGTATTTCTGTATTTGTATAAGACGCACCCCCATTTTCAAGAAGGATTTTTTTTTTATTAAATGAACGGGATAATCTGCATAAGTAATGATATTTTAAACAAGTATTTGTATGCTAAAGCAGTGATTTTAAAAGATAAATATTTAAAGATTGGTACATGAAAACGGACAATATTACGTAATGGTAGCTACTAGGTACTTTTTAAGGTACACCAATATTACAGATAGGTTTAACTGAAATAATAAATTATTACTTACAGTTCAGCCGTCCTTAGTTTGCTCCTACTGTCAACAAAGCCAGCTACTACAGGGTGCACGCTAGGGTCCACCACTTTATGGAAGACGCATTCTGACTAAGTTAACTATGTTTGAAATTGTAAGTACTTAAAGTACTTAAAATATCAGTCATGATTTAATTTATGCCTAACAATTTCATTTTTAAAAATACTTTTAAAAGCACTTGTATATAAATACTTTTGAAAGTATTTTGTTGTTACTTTTTAATCAGCGTGTACATATTTTTCGAAATCAAGTTTTCACTGGATCTACATGTTTTCAAACCTCCTGAACCCAAAAAACATTTTTAGCGATTGGTCTGTGTGTGTGTTTGTGTGAACAGAATATCTCAAGAACGGAACATCGTACGAACTTGAAACTTCAAGTACATACCACTACCACTACCCAGGGGCGGTTTCAGGAAAGGGGCCATGGGGGCCATGGCCCCTTATGGGGGGAAGCCATGGCCCCCCCCAAAATACTAGGAAAACTTAGTTTAATATTTTCTATAAGCTATTATTTCTAACAAAACTGAATCCCAATACTCGTACCTATCAATTAACAATAATTATTTTAGTATAAAAATGAGTCAAACAGAAAGTATCTATTTTTAAATAGTATTAAGATAACAATCAGCGTCAGTAGTGAAAAGCCACTCGCATCCAGTCAGTGCCTTGAAAATTTCTCTATGAATTAAAATTGTGGTTACAGCAATACTGCATAAAAGAGGACTTTTCAATGACTCAGTTACAAACTATGTATTACAAATTATGTAGTAAGAGCTACATAAAAACAAGATAGCCCCCGCCCCGAAAATCAGCCCTGGAACCGCCCCTACCGGACCCGACACGAACATTTTCTTCGAAATCGGTCAACTGGAAGTAGTAGTTTATTCGTGTAATTTTTCACTTTTTTACGATTTTCTCAAAAACTGGCCCTACGATTTTTTTAAAAATCGCCTGGTTTATATAATGTGCATGCTCAGTGACGTCATTATTTGTTATCAGTAGGAGCAAACTAAGAAAGGCTGCACTTTGTACAGTATTATTGTACACATCAGTCCCGGTTGGAGTTAAAATCATTTGAAGAATTTGAGCTGTTTTCATTTACTGTTTGTAAATCATATTTAGCTTCATCCAAAGAATTGCTAAAGCTAAATTTCTTGAAAGAATTCACAACAGTTTTGGAATCAAAATTTTCAAAAATGCTTATGTAGGCCTATATAGTATAGTTGATCTTATAATGTGTGCAGTTACCAGAATAAATTTCAGTAATTCTCTGTGAATGTAAACTTTTTTTTCTAATCCCTAATGTGTGTACGTTGCAATCCGTTCAATTCAGAACAATAAGCAACCCAATGACCCAATTATTCATAATAATAGTTTAGAGCATGTAGAAACAGTGAAGTTCCTGTGCGTATCTCTAGATAGATCTTTGTCTTGGGACTTCTATACCAATCAAGTTTGTAGTAAAATATCATCTGGGGTATTTGCACTAAAACAAATTGCCAGACCAGCTGACAGCCATCTGTGAACAAACTCTACTGGGGGTCCCTGTTCAAACTCATGTCTAATCCACGTCAAAAATACAGCAAATAGCAGCTATCAAATTGCGTAGTTGTGTCAATAGTGCACAGTTCCCAATAACAAATAAAAGCTGAAAAAAAAAGTTTACCATAATCATTATCCATCGTGGTTTAGGCCACCTTACCTGTTCTGGGATCCACCTGTTCCTCCCAACCCAGATATGGTGGTATTTACTGAACACGGTTTAAAATGTAATGAGATGTCACTAATAAACTTTTCAGGGTTTTCTATTATTGCTTCATATTGTAGGAAAATGCACAAAAGTGGGGGGGTTTGTATATTAGCTAATTCAAGTAAGAAACTTGACACTCGTAATTTACCTTATCTAGAACGGTTTTCTCGGGAAATGGTTATTGAAGTGGCTGGGGTAGAAGTTAGGTTAGAAAAGAGGGGAAAGATGGTTGTGGTGGGTGTCTATAGATCCCCTAATGGTGATTGGGGTCAGTTTTGTTCATCGTTCAGTGAACTACTGGAAGTTTTAACAGAACGATACGTAAAAGTGGTAGTTTTGGGTGATTTTAATGTAAATCTTGCTGTTGAAAATAAAATGGCTGAAGAGTTTAGGGATATTGTGGAGATGAACAATCTTGATATAAAAGTTAAAGGTTATACAAGAATTACTACTCACTCACAAACCATAATAGATAATATTTTAACAAATATGGAGAGTTGTCAGGTTAGGTTAAGGGGTTCAGAGCTCTCTGATCACGGCTATCAAGTATTAGAGATTCAGGATTTAGGTAGTCATGTCCCAAATCAAAAAAATATTAAAGAATTTAGGCAGGAAGACCAAGGGAATATTAATTGTTTGTTACATAGTTTATCCAAAGAGGATTGGAAGACGGTTTTCAATTCATCTGACATTAATCAAAAATATCATAATTTTATTGAGACATTAAAATTTCATTATAATAATAGTTGTCCAATTAAAAAGAAAGATGTAAAAAATATTGTCAGTGAAACAGATGAGTGGGTCACAGGGGAAATTTTGCAAATGAGATCTGAAGTTAGAGATGCATACTCAGATTTTCTTTCACATAGGACTACCTTTAATGAACAAAGGTACAAAACTATTAAAAAACATTATGCCAGAGAAGTCCAGAGAGCTAAATGTAAAAAAACTGCTGAAGTTCTTCATAATTCACCAAATCTAAACTCAGCAATATGGGAAATAATTAATAAGAATCGAGGTGTAGTTAGCAACAAAAGTTTTACTGACATACCTAATATTGTTAACAAAAACAATGAACTTATAGAGAATGGTATAGAAATTTGTAATTATTTTAACAAATATTACCAGGAAGTAGCTTTAAAACTTAAACAACAGATTAGGGAAACAGTGGGATGTTATGATCCAAAAGGTAACAAGGTAGTTAATCAATTCTTATTTAGCCTAGTTTCAAGGGAGGAATTAGAATCAGTTATTGATAGTTTGAAAAGTAAGAAAACATGTGGGTTAGATGGGATTTCTAGTATAATTGTTAAAGAATGTAAACATCTTTTAATTACTCCTCTCCTTCATTTGATTAACTTCTCACTTGAAGCAGGTGTATTTCCAAACAAACTGAAGGAGGCTAAAATATTGCCTATATTTAAGAATGGAGATAGCCAGTTAGAGTCCATTTGATTTCTTCGTGCGGGTGAAGGTCACGCGCTTCTTCCCCTTCCCTTCCGCAAGATTGCTCCTCATACCCCTTACACTACTTCTACATTACTGAATTGAACTACTTCTTTTCTCTTTACGGACTAAAGTTTTGTCTATTAACGACAAGAAATTTATGTAATGGTTACTCTGATACACATAAGACACTAGGCCTACTATGATATGTGAAACCTTTTTATTCTACACAATATATTTTCCTAATTTTTGTGCTTAACTTTCGGATCGTTGGAACAGTTCTATCCTAATATTTCTTTATACAAACTGCACCTTAATAAAAACATCGCCAACCTTTTTACCTAAACGAAAAAGATGATTATTTTTTATCTTTTATGTTTTAAAGCATGCATACAGAAACTGAATTGTTACAAATTTGTATACGACTGAGAAATAAACTGTCAATTACCTTTTATGTAATCTTGAGCGCCGTTCGCAAAGAATTAATTTCACACAAGTTCTTTTAAATAATTATATACCCTATAAATTATTTGTTTGGATTGTCTGCGAAGATTAGGACTGTTTGCAGCCATCTCAACTTTCACGCTTAAACAATTGAATTAACTAAACTTACACAAGCCCGCCAAAGAAACTGCACATCTGTATGATACAAAACTTTAATCTGAACTGGTCGAAAGAGTATAAAAAATCAAATAAATAGGCCTGTGTGTGGTGACAAAGGTGCTGTAACATGTTTGTTTACTTAAAACAATACATGTAAGCTTCATAAAGTCATAAAATATCACAGCGTCATTGCTGACGCATAGTATAATGACCGTGTTTCTATTTCAGTGACTTTTCTATTATTCCATATTACGTTGTAATAGTGCGTACATATAATATCTATAATAACCATAAAACAATATTAATAACAATTATAACAATAATATAATATAAATTACACCACGTATATACTATTGTTATTACGTGTAACAAAATGTTTGTCTAAATATAGTCCGGAAATGCTTCGTTGGCGAGTTATGCCTGGCGAAAGATTTTGCCTTGATTCCTGGGCAAAGAGTGAAATAAAGCAATACTGAAATTTTGAAAAGGTAAATTTAGGAAAATGTTTAGTGGTTTCTTATGGTTTTTATTTAATCTGGGAAACTTAAAAAAATGAGTCCCAGAACTGTATCGCTTTTAGTTTTTAAGAAAACTACGTAAATACATTAAAGAAAAGGCTTAGAAAATATACTTTTTAAGTTTAGCGTAAAATAACTCTGTTAAATTGGAAATAAAAACACGAAACATTTTAATGAAAATTGTAGAGAATTTTATTCTAAAAAATGATATAAATAACGTCTATGAAAATTAAACTCAATTGAGAAGTTTTTTTAATTTCAAACAAAAGAAAAACTGGATTTAGATTTTTTCCATTGCAGTTTTCCTTTTGTTTGTAATTAAACTTCTCGAATGAGTTTAAGTTTAAGTTGATTTAAATAACACATTTATGTGTTGGTCTCGTCAGATGTTTTAAGCGTACGGTACTTCACGAAGTGAAATAATGTAAACCTGATGAAGGCGTAGGCGCAAGTGCACACACATACTCCGCGCTGCATTATTCAGACGACTGGTGGGGTAGGCGAGGTGAGGAAGTGGCATGACCTTCACCCGCACGTTGATTTCAAATAGATTATAGTTGAAAATTATAGACCCATAAGTATTTTAAACACAATCAGTAAAATTTTTGAAAAGGTAGTATTTATTAGATTAATCAGTTTCTTGACTGAAAACCTAATCATCTCAGAGGATCAGCATGGTTACCAAAAAGGTAGATCAACTAAAACTGCAATTGTTTCACTTGTGGAGCAAGTAGTTGATATATTGGACGCCGGGGAGAAAGCATTGGCTGTGTTTCTGGATCTGAGTAAAGCTTTCGATTGTGTTGATCATGAAATTTTATTGAAAACACTAGAGTCATTAGGCGTTAGGGATGTAGAGTTGAAATGGTTTCAATCTTAACTTATTAATAGATTACAGTGTGTGGAGTTAACTAGGGTTGTTAGAGGGAAACTTACAAAAGTTGTATCTGGAAAGCTTGAAGTCAAAGCAGGCGTTCCACAGGGGTCAGTTTTAGGTCCAATTCTGTTTCTATTGTACATTAATAGGTTACCAGAAGTCATACCTAATGGCAGAGCTTTGTTGTTTGCTGATGATACTTCAGTAATCAGTAACAGTTCACTGGTAGATGCTCTTGAAGTAAATACACATGTTAACATAGAGTCCGTAGTGCAGTTCTTGAATCAAATGTTATTAACAGTTAATGGGAAAAAGTGTCAGTACTTGCAGTTCAAAAATAAACATAACGTTAAAGAAAGTAGAGAAGTGGATGTATTTATTCATAATAATAGTTTAGAGCATGTAGAAACAGTGAAGTTGCTGGGCGTATCTCTAAATAGATCTTTGTCTTGGGACTTCTATACCAATCAAGTTTGTAGTAAAATATCATCTGGGGTATTTGCACTAAAACAAGTTGCCAGATTAAATGATAAAAAATTACTAATGGCAGCTTATCATGGCCTCATTCTGTCTCATATCCGTTATGGTATTTTAGTATGGGGTAATTCTAGCATGGGTAATATGAATAGGGTTTTTAAAATTCAAAAGAAAGCTATTAGGTGTATGGTGGGAGCTAACCAGCTAACCTCATGCAGGCCACTATTTAAGGAGCTTAAATTGCTTACAGTTCCCTGTCTCTACATTTTTGAGGTGATTATGTATGTTAGGCAAAATAATTTTATGCAGAATTTCAATGTTCACAATCACAACACGAGAAACAGGAATGATTATTATGTGGCTAATCACTCCACAAAATTGTTTGAACAAAAACCTACTTATGCAGGGAGAAAATTCATAAATAAATTACCCCAATCTTTAAAGTGTTGTGAGGATTTGAATTCCTTTAAAAAAAATTTAAAAAATTACTTGATCGGTGAAACTTTTTATAGCATACAAGAATTTCTTTCTTGATAGTAGTGATACTTAGTGTGTTTCTTATATGTATTTCAGGTGCTATATCTGACGACATGTCCTATACTCCTCCTGGAGTCTCCAGGGCGCAAAAAAAAAAAAAAAAAAAAAAAAAAAACAGTTCATTGCAACTCTCGTGTTGGCAAACAAGTTCAATCCACACTCAAGAGATGAACTACCAAATCTTCCTGTGCTTCTTAATGATACAATAGTGATAAAACTTACCATACCGTGGCACAAGATTTTCCAATACCGTCTCTGTACAAATTTGCCACCTGCGGTTTCAACCACTGGTTAACACCGGCATGCAGTTCGGTGCATCAGCATCAGTATCAAAGCTTTGTGTAGTGAGCCATGTCTTAATTGCTGGGAGGAGGTGATAGTTTTGTCCCCAATTACAATACGATTGATAATTTTGATACCATTTTTGTCGAAATCTTCGAGGAAGGCTAGCGCTGCAGCCAGTCTCTCTTTCTTGTGGTCTTCCGTTAGGACTTTAAGAACCGACCAAGCACAAAATGTGTGGTAACCAATCTTCTCTGCCACAATTACATGCACCAAACTTCGTGAAATTTGGGGAAAATGTTGTAAAGTTCCATAATCGTGAAGCGATGATTTTCACAAATTTTGTTGTTGATTTCCGTCATCAGTTGGTCTGTCACAAGGCTAGCCCTATCACTGTGGTTCTCATCGTCAACAATGATCCAGCCAATTTTAAAATCAATGCACCATTGCATCACAACTTGGCTATCAGTTATTATTTATTTTCCATACACATCACAAAGTTGGTGATAAATTTCAATTGGTCTTGGAATGGTTTTGGAAACCATGCTGATTCTCTGAGATGACAGCGTTTTCAGTCAACAACTGATTAACCTATTAAAAAAAATCAAAGTATAGATATTGAAGTCACGAAATTGCCTTCTGCGTATGTATGGGATGGGAGGAAGGGAGTGAAATATTTGCAGTGCTGCGAACCACAACAGTGAGACCTAATTCGTACATTTCACTACCGTACGTCACACTAAATACATCTTGTAAGCTATGGTTTATTCCGAGAAAATATTTTCTTCATAAACCTAATAATAAATAAATAAATGTGACCTGTAATATTGCCAATATAGCTTAATTACATGACTAGAAATGTTTGTTTTACTCTAATTACGAATGAACCGCCTTCTTTACTATTGCTGTCACCGGCGTTTTCATTATCAGTCTCTCTAGTATCTACCTAACCGTTTCCTTTTTTACCCGGTGTCAACAAAACTGTTAAAGAATAGCTTCTTCACGTCCTTAATTTCCTTCTTTATTTGTCGAATTGTGCAAAGAAAAACATCACAGTAATTAGCTGCTCGCTAACGGTTTTTGTTAAGAGGCACGGATAGGCATTTTTGTTTAGCTTCAATATCACAACATTTTATTACATTGCATATTATATTTCTTGCAGCACTATGAATAGTTCGACCATATTTTCGAGAAACCTACATTTGTGTTTACGGTAACAAACAGTTATATTCGTACAGTTAACCTACAAAAGGTTCCACGATATACTGTATATGCTCTGGGTATAGTATAAGTTGTTATGTTTGTTGTTCTGAAATTAAAGCAGTCGCGCATGCGCACTGATGCTCTTCCCCCTTTAACCCTCGTTGCAAACAAGGGCAAACTCGTGATTCAAGTGACTATACCTTAAATTTGCTCAGCATTGAATTTGTTAACCCTTTCTAGGTCTCTGGTAAGTATAATTACCACTGGCAATAAGGTCGATTTTTTTGAAGAATAAGCCATGTAGTTGAACCCTATTGGCATTTTATGGTTTTATAGATGTTCTCTTGTTAAGTAGGCTATCAACGTATTGAAATTAGTGCGCAGTGACCATTTGCTTCGTGAGTTACACGAATGTGGTAAGGATTCATACCCAGCATACGCTGCCATTTTCTTTAGTTGTTACTTTTGTACAGTGCTTAAAAAAATTCCAGTTTTTTTACGGGAAATCAAGCATTCATGCTAATACAAAGTTAAGATAAGTTAACTTTCAATTTTCCTGTTATATAGGGCTACAAGTTGTTTTAATAAGCATTCTTACCACTAAACATTATGTGATTCCCATTTCAATAAACATTCCTTGGTAAGTATATTTACCAGGGCTAAAGAAATATCTTACTGTTCTGGCACTAGAAATACATTATTCAAGTGCCTATAAAACAAAATTTAACATTTTACAACATTTATATTTTCCTTCATAGTTGTGTTGTTGTTGTGTTGTTTAGGTCAACAGCCGAAAGGCTGGTTTGAACCTCTAGAGGTTTTACTAAGTAAAAACAAGAAGTGAGGTAGTTTACCATTGCCAACACTCACTGAGTGGAAAAGTATGCTTATCAGCATGCCGGGCCCTCTGAAAGCACATATTTTCCACTCTGCAAATGACACCTTCACTTCATTCACCACAGGGTCTGGCTGTATAGTGAAATTCATTACTCTCAGAGGAGATAACTCTGACTAGTGTCTTTTACACCTCTACCTCTTCTGTTCTTAAACAGTTCAGTCATGTAATTGGCTGACTATATGATAAGAAACAGAACTATTTTTTGTAGCCCTGGAACCAACAGATCGAGTGCAATTAATTTAACACTCCACCTGCCTGTTATGGGCATATATTTTCCCCCGTAGTACTGCCCTATAAAGGGTTAAACCGTTTTCGTTCTGTATAAGATCACACTCAGGGTGCCACTCCAGCCACGTCAAGACGCGCATGCGCCTTTCCATCTGGTTCACCAGCAATGTCATCTTCCTTGTCATCAGTTTCTTCTCTCACACTTTAAATGAGTTCATCATCACTGAGAATTGGAATCCAGGGTTCGATGAATCACAACCAAGCTGCCCACCTACATCCTTTACAATTGCACTCAGAACATCCAGGAACTTTTAAAAGGATCTTTTGTATGTCCTCAACTGATATTTCATTCTCATACACTTTTTCTTTTCCTTGTCACGCTTTTTTTTCTGTACCTCCTCCTTGGTTAATATGCCTTTCAATTTGTTTTAATGCAGTTGTCTTCACCGAATTCCATGCTTTTGCCACCATGTTAGCGCAGTCTTTTAACCCTTACAAGTGCCAGCGTCCTAATATTAGGACGTGAAGATTTAGACTAAAAAATGCCAGCCTACTTTTGTGCGATTTGTAGCATTTTATATATCTATCCATAACATGGCTATTTTACCAATCTTAATGATTTTTTTGTTTTGTTCATAAAAAATTTGATCTTGTATTGATAGACATTTGGTAGACATTTAACTTGGAACATATATCTTACAATTTAAAAATAAAATGATACGTAGACATTTTTATGAAAATTTCCTTTTTAATTTAAAAAACAAATCATCCTAAAAAATTATGTTACTCAATTTTACTTAGGCCTATATCACTTTAAAGACAATTTAATATGCAAAAATCACAAAAAAATTATTTATATATTGGAAAACAATAAAAATAATGGTTTTTAATCAATATTAATCGATTACATTCATAAAAAACTCTACATGTAAGTTTTCAATTTACATTTTTTTTCTTAATTATTATTTTCATACGTTTATAAAAATTACGTGAAAATTAAAAACCTATGAACTTTTTAGTCAAAGTACTAATAAAATGATGACGTCGGCATTTTTTAGTCTAAATCTTGACGTCCTAATATTAGGACGCACTGTAAGGGTTAAATTAAATTTTTAATGAGTCACACTGCTCATTTCCACCTTTTTATTTATATCTCCCATCAAAAGTTTCCCCAAGAGTTGTCTTTTCTGTATTGTTGCTTCATAAATGTCGAAAAAAATGATTTTGTTGGCTTAAAAAGTTAATTTGAGATCCGGACAGTTAGAGTACTACTGCTACTGACTCCCCATTCTTAAAAGTAGCGAATATTTTGTCTCCTTTAATTAGCTTAACTGGCTTCTACGCCGGGGTCCCGGGTTCGATTCCCGGTAAGGTCATCACTCATTTTCATATCTTATCATCATTCTCCACCGGCTGCATTAGCAGAAATTGCAAAACAGTCGGACGTAAAAAAAAAAAGTTTACAAAAAAAAAATTAAAAAAAAAACTTTTTTAAGAAACGCTATTATTTAACAATTAATCAAGAGAAAAATGAACTAAAAAGAAAAAAAAATTTACAAAAAAACAATCACAGACATTACAGTTAAAATAAAAGCGTGGCGCATTAATATATATAATATTACAACGAATATTTTACAATAAATATTATACCTGTATATATTAATGCGCCACGCTTTTAACTGTAATGTCTGTGATGGTTTTTTTTTGTAAATTTTTTAATTTTTTCTTTTTAGTTCATTTTTCTTTTGATTAATTGTTAAATAATAGCGTTTCTTAAAAAAATTTTTTTGTAAATTTTTTTTATTTTTTTATTTTTAGTTAATTTTTTAAAGTAATTGTTAAATAAAAGCGTTTTTTTAATTTTTTTTAAAAAAAATTTTTTTAATTTTAAAATTTTTTTCTTACAAACACCTCCACAGCGTATTGTCATCGAAGATAAACAAGTGTGCAAAGTTTGATTCATATTGATACGGTAGAAGTATTAAAATTTTAAGTTGCAAGATTTGATGGATCCAAGAGTAAGTTAAATTAAAAGCGTTATAAAATTTTAAAATTTTTTTTTTACAAACACCTCCACAGCGTATTGTCATCGAAGATAAACAAGTGTGCAAAGTTTGATTCATATTGATACGGTAGAAGTATTAAAATTTTAAGTTGCAAGATTTGATGCTTCCAAGAGTAAGTTAAATAAAAGCGTTTAAAAAATCGTTTCGTTTTTTTTTTTTGCAAACCCACCGGGTTGGTCTATAGGTAAAGTCGTTGCCAAAATCAGGTGTTTAACAGCTGATTTGTTGGAAACTAAGGTTCCTGGTTGAAATCCTAGTGAAGGTAGTTACTTTTATACGGATTTGAATGCTAGACAGTGGTTACCGGTGTACTTTGATAGTTGGGGTTCAATTAACTATACTCTCTTAGGAATGGTCGGCCTGAGTCTGTACAAGACTACACCTCATTTACATGTCACACATATCATCCTCATCTCATTGGTTCATGGGGTTGCTTATTGTTCTCAATTGAACAGATTGCAACGTACGCACATTAGGGATTAAAAAACAAAAAAAAAGTTTGTTTTTGAAATAGGCCTACTTCTTTTTTGAGTGATGAGTTAACTAAACGAAGGAGGGGTAATAAAAATGTTTACCGTTTGTCAGATGTGAGTGTGAGTGATGGACGAGAGATGATAAGAACGGGTGACGGGTGAGTGTGTCGAATGGGGCCCTGTAGGGCAGAGTGAGTGCTGCTACCGTTTGGGGTAGCGTTTAATCAAAGCGATTCTTCACAATTAACCCTTTATAGGGCAGTATTGCGGGGGAAAATATAGGGCTACATGTTGTAAAATGTTAAATTTTGTTTTGTAGGGAAAGACTTGTATAACGTATTTCTAGTACCAGAAAAGTGCGATTTTTTTTATCTTTACCCCTGGTAAGTATGCTTACCAAGGAACGTTTATTGGAATGGAAATCACACAATGTTTAGTGGTAAGAATACTTATTAAAACAACTTGTAGTCTTTTATAACAGAAAATATGCAGAATAACTTATCTCAACTTTATATTAGCATAAATTCTTGCTTTCCCGTAAAAAACTCAAATTTTCTAAGTGTTGTACAAAAAAATAAACAACAAAACAACACGGTTGTGTACGCTGGAATGAATCCCATTATCACATTCGTATAACTCACAAAGCAAATGGTCGCTGCACGCTAATTTCAAAATGTGGATAGCCTACTTACCAGAGAACGTCTATAAAACCATAAAATGCCAATAGGGTTCAACTGTATAGCTTATTCTTAAAATTGATATTATTGCCAGTGGTAAGTATACTTACCACAGAAACCCGTTGTTGTTTAGGTCATCAGCCAAAAGGTTGGTTTGAACCTGTAGAGGTTTTACTAAGTAAAATGAGGAGTGAGGTGGTTTACAATTGCCTTCCTCACTGAGTGGAAAAGTACACTTGTCAGCATGCCGGGCCCTCTGATAAGCACATATTTTCCACTCCGCAAATGACACCTTCACTTCATTCACCACATGGTCTGGCTGTACAGTGAAATTCATTACTTTCAGAGGAGATAACTCTGATTAGTGTCACAGTACACCTCTACCTCTTCTGTTCTTAAATGATTCAGTCATTTAATTGGCTGACCATATGATAAGAAACACAACTATTTATTTTAGCCGGTCGCATTGGCGCAGTTGGTAACGTGCTCGCCTCTCATCATGCGGTCTTGGGTTCGAATCCCATTCAGGCACGGCATTTTTTCATACGTTACAAAAAAATCATTTCATCATTCACCGTCTGCATTAGCAGTAATTGCAGAACAGTCGGACGTTAAACCAAAAAAAAAAAAAAAAAAAAAAAAAATATTTTAGCCCTGCAACGAACAGATTGAGTGTAAATAATTTGACACTCCACCTGTATGTAGTCTGTTATGGGCAACACAAGAGACCCATAAAGGGTTAAATCGCACGCAAGGCAGGGATACGTTGCAACTGTCTCAATTCGGTTTCCAACCGGCCGCTGCCGCTGATGTCGGCTTTCAAAGATGCGCCGAGCGTTATAGATAAGAAGACAGAGGAGGGAAAGTGGTGCGGCTGTTGAGGTGGCTATTTATATAAAAATATGTCCGCAACGCAACAGATGGTGTGGGGTATGCCTGGGCGCACTGGCAAAAATAGCCCACTCCACCCCACCCCACCTCACCTACCGATCGACGGCATCCGCCCCCGTCGTGCTCAGCACAACAGTCATTGCCTCACTCTCACTTCAGTCCACCTGATTGCAACCCTATACAGGCCTACACCGAACATAAAATCAGGCTAATTCTGTCATTTATTTTATTTATTTATTTTATTTAGTAAAATATAGCTACATTAAAATTACAATTCATGACTATGCTAAGCTATTTACAATATTTTAAACTAAATATACTTATACGCAAAAACTCTTCTTCACAAAGAGTTCTGTCCGCGCATACCAGTACATAATTATACAGAACAAAAACATTAATTCACTTAAATACTTCTTATAACTACTATAAAATTGTTGTTTAGGTCATCAGCCAAAAGGCTGGTTTGAACCTGTAGAGGTTTTACTAAGTAAAACGAGGAGTGAGGTGGTTTACCGTTGCCTTCCTCACTGAGTGGAAAAGTACGCTTATCAGCATGCCGGGCCCTCTGAAAAACACATATTTTCCACTCTGCAAACGACACCTTCACTTCATTCACCACAGGGATAAAATTATTAAGTTAAATTATTACTGGTAGCTATATTATAATAGCGATATTATAATTTTTATTTTATAACTATAACTACTTTACAATAATATATTTTAACTAACACAATGTAAATATTATAACTTTATACGAAATTAATTAAATAAATGAGCATAAAGAGACAGTTAAACTGTCGCAAAGAGAAAATTAAAAACTAATAAAACAGTTATTATAAGACCTGGAAAAGTTTCTCAAGTTGTTGCTCACAGATCGATATTATATGATATTTTAGTTTACGTTTTAATAGATGTGGTGACATAATACTGTGTATATGGGGTGGAAGTACGTTAACGAATCGCCTCTCAACATAGAGAAATGACTTCTGAAAAAATGTACTATTTGGTTTTCTAGTCTTAATTTTTCCAGCGTTCCTAGTACCATAATTGGTTTTATTGGGATCAATTGTTACTTCACGGTTACCACAAGCCCAAAAGAATTGTATCAGAACCTTGAAAACAAATAAATGCCTTAAAGGAAGAACTCCAAATTCCTGGAACAGGCTCATACGATCGCACTTTTTGTAACCATTAATAATGTATAGAAAAGATTTTTGTAGATTAATAACAGATTTAATGTGAGTAATGTATGTACTACCCCAACATGCAATTCCATACGACAACCGTCAGTGTACAAGAGCAAAATAAAATTTGCTTCAATAAAGATCTGGGACACATATATTGTAAATGATAAAATTTATCTATTAAATGTAGTAATGAACACCACCTAACATCATCATTAATATGCATTGTGTGTTCCTTTAACACTTTCCAGTCTACCATTTTTTTCACGACTATGCACTACAGACTAAAGTAAATTATACGTATCTTGCACTTTAGACTGACGTTTTTTCAACTTTTACAAAAAACTCAGTGTGCAGTCACTTCAGTTCTTATCAACAAGGGTATTTACAAAAATAAAGTTTGAAATTTGCTTTTTTACTTTCTCTTGTCTATATGAATATATAGGAAGGAAAGTAGCCTATTGTTTTCATGTCGAGTTTTCACCGGATCTATACGTTTTCAGACCCCCTGAACCCAAAAAACATGTTTTTAGCGATTGGTCTGTGTGTGTGTGTGTGTGTGTGTGTGTGAACAGAATATCTCAAGAACGGAACGTCGTACGAACTTGAAACTTGAAACTTAAGTTACATACCACTACCGAACCCGACGCGAACATTTTCATCAAAATCGGTCAACCGGAAGTAGTAGTTTATTCGTGTAATTTTTCACTTTTTTGCGATTTTCTCAAAAACTGGTTCTACGATTTTTTTTAATCTCCTCATTTACTTAATTTTTTATTCTCTACAAGATAGGGTAGGCGCCATGTTTGCTGAAATTCTGCGTGAGGCTGTTTTTACGTAAAAACATTTTCTTTTTAAGATTGCGGCTTTAATATGCATTTTAGCGCAAAACGTTATATAATAAAAGTTGTAGAGAATTAAAAACCCTACAACTTTTATTTCAAACATTTTTTTGTATAACGCTTAGTTTAGCGGTAATTAGCAATTTTCTGTTTTTTTCTCACGAAAACGTGTGAAAAATTGATTTTTTTAAGATTTCGGCCTTAGAATGCATTTTACCACAAAAGTATATTAAATAAAATTTATAGGAAATTAAGAGATCTAAAACTTTTATTTCAAGAATTTTTTGTACAGTGCCTAGTTTAGCGTGAATGAGCGATTTTCCGTATTTTTAAGCTAAACTGAGGTCGATTTTAATTTTGCGTATTTCACTAATGTTTTTTGAGGTTAGTTTTTTGTTCATTCTAATGTTTTAATACTAATGTTAGGTTTATTGGTAATTATTTGCATTGGCAAGAGAAAGTTGTGTGAGTGTTTCACACCAGATTTTTGTAAATGGAGTAGGTAGGTATGGTTGGTGATAGTTTTTGCCAGTTGTTATTGCAACACGATCGACAATCGCTACATTACAACAGATAGGCCTGCTTGTATCGGCGAGATGATGAGTGCGCTTTGTGGGTGAAGGAGAGGGATGGAGGGTGAGAGGAAGAGGAGGTTTCAGGCAGAAAGCCAAATGGAGAGGCCCAGTAGGGCACAAAGCCACCTCACCCCGCTGATGCCTATCACTACACATCCTACTAAACAAATTTATCTATCTTAATTAATCATTCCACGAGTAATAAATTTAGAACGAGCGAGTGAGAACATACCTATGCTCCGTGGCAAACAAAAGGAGCTGCTCCCCCATTACAGCTGGAGAGACCGATGAAAATCGCCGCCTAATCACAGTTTCTATCTCCGAAAAAAAGGGTTCGTTACTAATATCCGCGTCAAAAGTAATAGGAACCCGAGTTTGAAGCTCAATTGTTAAAAAACTACTGCATCGATTTTAACGGACTATATGTCAAATTAATGCCTGTTTAATTCTGCGTTTAATGGTGAAAACTTGAAATTTTTATCTACTTTTTTTAAAGTGATATTGACATTGGAACAAAAAAAGTACCCGTTTTTGAAGACATTTTACGGATTGTGCCAACTTATTGGTATATAACTCCGTAAATACTCATCCGATTTTAATGAAATTTTGTCACAGTTTAGATTAGAGTGTTGCTATTGTGCACACTGAATCTCAGGACCATAGCCTTTTTATTTCTCTATTTTTTGCGCTTTTTGCAACCCCTTTCTATCACGCCAACCGATAACTGAATTCGCGATCGGGACCGATTGTTATGCAGAATCATTCATCGTGTCTTAAATAAAATAAACAAGTATAATAGGCCTATTGTCAATCAGAAACAGGTTTGTGTAAAGGTAAGAAACGGCAATACACTACTTATGCTAGGCGTCCTGCACGAACCGGCAACGTAGTAGCGAGATTTCTACCCCTTGCATGGTCCACCATTTAAAAACTTAATTTCAAAAGACTCAGCAGTCGCTGAATTAAATAAATAAGTGTTTTATATTATTGAATCTACTGCGAATCCAACGGTCCCGGTCGCGGATTCAGAAAGTTATCGGTTGGCGAGATAGGAAGGGGTTGCAAAAAGCGCAAAAAATAGAGAAATAAAAAGGCTATGATCCTGAGATTCAGTGTGCACAATAGCAACACTCTAATCTGAACTGTGACAAAATTTCATTAAAATCGGATGAGTATTTACGGAGTTATATACCAATAAGTTTGCACAATCCGTAAAATGTCTTCAAAAACGGGTACTTTTTTTGTTCCAATGTCAATATCACTTTAAAAAAAGTAGATAAAAATTTCAAGTTTTCACCGTTAAACGCAGAATTAAACAGGCATTAATTTGACATATAGTCCGTTAAAATCGATGCAGTAGTTTTTTAACAATTGAGCTTCAAACTCGGGTTCCTATTACTTTTGACGTGGACATTAATTTGATAAATTCAAAAGGTTGGAATGGAGCTTGATGTTGAGAGACAGATTGCTTTGGTTGAATTTGGTAGCCTCCATAGGTAGGCCTAAATATCGTCGAGTAGGCTGTAGGCATATTTTACATAGAAGGGGTTCCGTAACAGACAGAAGGTGGAGTGTGTAAATTATTTACACTCAATCTGTTAGTCTAACAGCTGATTTTCGGAGCCGAAGGTTCTGGTTCAAATCCTAGTAAAGATAGTTACTTTTATACGGATTTGAATACTAGAAAGTGGTTGCCGGTGTACTTTTATGGTTGGGGTTCAATTAACCATACTCTCTCGGGAGTGGTCGACCTGGATCTGTACAAGACTACACCTCATTTACACATCGTACACATCATCCTCATCTCATTGGGTCAAGGGGTTTCCTCTTTGTTCTGAATTGAACAGATTGCAACGTACACACATTAAGAATTTAAAAAAAATCTGTTAGTTCCACGGCTACAACATAAAATATAGTTCTGTCTTTTATCACATGGTCACCCGCTTATATGGATGAAACATTTAACAAAAGAACAGGTAGGGGAAACCGGGGATGGTCGTAACACAAGCAAGGGTTTTAATTTTTTACAATTTTTTAATTCACTATAACAAATTTTTTTAATGCGTATTTCTTTTTTATCATTCTTCTCGAGGATATCATTACTATCAATTAAAAATAATGCGTGGATTTTTTATAGGAAAGAAATAACTTGTTCCGTATAGGCCTACTGTGTTACGACCAACCCCGCACCAGGGGAAGGTTGTAACACATATCAGGGTTAATTGTAACAATAAACTGACTACACCAAACTTAGATATATTTTTTTAATGATTTTTTTTTCAAAAAATCATATAGCGTTTCATTTTACAGTACTTAATTTTATGATTAAATGTAAAATTATTTATATAAAAAAAAGAAAAATTATTCTTTCTTAAAATTTTTAAAACTAAACACATGAAAGTAAATTAAAGTAGTAAACAAATTCTGATTTACACAATCTTTAATTTAATTTTCATCCCAAAAAAGAAATATGATGAATTAAATAATATTATTAGTAAGGAAGGAGAAATATGTAGGGAAGGTCGTAACAGACACTCCACTGTTACAACCATCCCCGTACGACACCATTACATAAAATATGAGGCTAACAAAACTTGACTGAATAATCAGACATATATATAGGGTGATTCAAAAAGAGCGCCGGTTTTGATATATCAAATTAAGAGATATATTTTATTGAAAAACTGAAAATAAATACATCAACAAGTTCATCTTACCTTCCGATTTCATGTATGAAAAATGATGTCATGCATGTGTCCTCCTCTACTGCGCTGGCACGCATCAACTCTGTCCATAATATTGGATATTACTGCACGACAAGTTTCGACTTCCATTTGCCCGATAACCCGTCGAATTTCCTCCTTCAAGTCATTGATGTTTCGGGGTTTATTGGCATACACCAATGACTTCAGATGACCCCAAAGATGAAAGTCACAAGGCGTCAAGTCACACGACCTTGGTGGCCATTGATGGTCGGAATTACGAGAAATGATGCGATCCTGGAACCGTTCACGGAGCAACAACATTGTTTCTCGTGCAGCAACTGAGTTTTATTCGGGTGATATTGGAGATCGTACCGAAGAATTCTCCGTACAGAAGAACATCGTAAACCCAATTGTTGAGAACGGCGACGTATTGATTTTGCTGGGCTAACAGCCACACTGTCACGAACCAACGCAACGTTCTGCTCAGTTCGGCCAGAACGACGACGTCCAGAACTTTTAAGGTCGACTGTTGAACCCGTCTCAAAAAACTTTTTCATGAGCCTGCGAACTGTTGATTCATTCGGTGCTTCATTACGTCCTAGAGTACCGCGAAGTCGCCTGACAGTAGCCGCATAACTCTCTCCACTCTGGTAAAATGTTTTGACGATTAACACTCGTTGTGCAATAGTAAACTTCCCCATGGTTAGACACAGACTGCGAGAGTACTACACTGCAAACAAGAGAAACTACAACTGAATCGTCAATCGGAATGTTCTCCGAAATAGAAATGAGGTCTAACAATGTTGCCAACCGATAAACAAAAATTTACCAGCCGTTTAAAAACCGGCGCTCTTTTTGAATCACCCGTTAGCTAGAAAGGTGATATTTTGTTGGGTTTTTTTAAATTATCATTGCATTTCATAACTTATAATGAACATTTAAAAATAATGAGGAAACAAAATTCTCGAAAATTTACTCATCATTGTAAAAAGTAGATATTTCCTTCTTAAATTTTTTCCACCAAAAATTGGTCAAAAACACAAAACTCACAATGTCAAGTAGTACAAGACTTCTTCTTTTCTGAAATCACAATTAATTTTGCCGACAGGTACCCGATTTATGAACGGTGTTACAACCAACCCCTTGTTACGACCCTCCCCCGTCACCCCTACAGGTGGAGAACACACTATGTAGTTTCAGTAACCAGTTCATTATAGCCTACCTGGTGAATGAAGTGAAAGTGTCAAATGTGGATGCTTCTCGGAGGGCTGGCAGTCTGATAAGTATTGGCTACTTTTCCACTAAGTGAGTTGTCTGCCCATAGCAGACAACTATCATCCTCATTTTTTTTCGGGAGATATTTCTAATTTTATTTTAATATTTTTTATTTCATTTTCACAAGTTTATATATTTTTCAACCCCAACTATTTCGAAAGGATTCGTGTCCTATATTTGTGAAATGCTTCATCAATGGACCTATTTTATTTAGCTATAGCCTATATTTCAAATAAATTTAAATTGTCACAAATTTTGAACGCTTGTGGCAATTTATTGATGTATTTTCTATCTGCAAAAGTCGGTTTTTGTTTAAACTATTTAGTGTTGTGATTAGCAACATCTGTTTTGGTTGTTGTGTAGAAACACAAATATGGATTAGCTAGATACAGGTAAGTACATTAACATCCCGTGCCAGTTTCACTGTTAAGTATTGTTCTCCTTAAGTGGAGCTCTATACCTCCTATCTAACTTATGTTAAATTGACCTCTTTTCTTGGTACACGTTTCTAAGAAACCGTTAAGCGTTAAAGCTTTAATTTTTTGTTACCTTTTCTATGACATCTTTTTAATAAAGAGCTAGCGATACCATTTCGAGAATTTATTTTTGAAAAATGCAAAAAACAATTTAATTTTTTTGTAGCCTATAATTTTTTATTTTATTTCGAACTTAGTAATAATACTGCAATGATTCTAGTACCATATGTTACAATTATACTGGGAAACATTTTAAAAAAAATTCAACCTTCAAAGTCAAATAGTTTTTGAGAAAACTGTAGACTACCTTTATGGAAAAAAGTGAATTTGCAGGAAATGAGATGTAAAGTTTTACTTGCCCTAAAATCGGCTTACACCATAATATTGATCCTCACCAGACTGTTCTTTTTCCTCAAATCATTTTCCTCTTTTTTTTCTCTTGTCTTGCTTCTTTTGACACACTTTCTATTGCTTTCTCAGCTTTCTGTGTTCTTTGAATATCGCAACTCTTAATCTGTCTTAATCTGTTTCCACAGATTAACTCAATTATAAGAAATTCTGGTCAAAACATTACTTAACAAAAATCTGCATAGCTTCCGTAATTTCTAACGTACAGTTATAATTTTTATTTGTAATTACACAGAAAAAGATACAGAAGGCAATGGCACCAAAATTCCACTCAGTGAGTAAGGCAACTCAAAAAATTCACTCTCTAGATGAAGAGAGATAGAGATAGAGAGAGAGAGAGAGAGAGACAGGGCGTTTGTGAATGTGTTCAACTTAATCTTTATTTTATTTAGTAAAACCTCTAGAAGTTTAAACCAGCCTTTCGGATAATGAACTAAACAACACCTTGATTGTAGGAGATGAGGGTAAATTTTGAAATAATTTTTATTCAATATTTGCAATAAAATGAACGGCTACATCTCGAGTAGAAAAATGTTTTTTTTTTTTTTTAATGTGGACTGTCCCCTGAACGAATGGGAATGGAGCGTTGTAGAACGGTTTAGTGAGGCCGAGAGACAAGACAAAGGGGCAGGAGGACGGTCTAAATAAATACTAAATATAGCGGAATCACCTTCCATCTTCATCGTTGATGCACCGCTCTCCACCCTGAATCGGCGAATACCTCAAAAAATTCACTCTCTAGATGAAGAGAGAGAGAGAGAGAGAGAGAGAGAGAGAGAGAGAGAGAGAGAGTGAGAGAGATGGGCAGGGTGTTTGTGGATGTGTTCAAGTGTGCAGCACGTAGAAAAAGTTGGCGGAGATCTATCCGACAGTCCCAGGTAGATGTGTGATGCGAAGCGGCCGATTATATTTAACTTAAGCGACCCCACCGTCCGTCCCCCCCCCCGTACACCCCTCCAAAGGTCTACTTCGATCTATTTTCCCATTTGAACTTAAATTTAATTTTCTAGTTGCCGCTTGTGACATGTTACCCTCCCCGCGCTCGCTCAAGCCACAAATAATAGCTAATCGTAATCACTTTGCTCTGCACAACTTATCAATTCACGTCAATATTAAAACAATACGTTCCTTATAGCTTTTGGATTTCCCATGACGCTACTAGCGCGTAAGTGTCGGTTCCCACGGAGCTAGTTAATTATTGCTAGTCCTCTGAAGGCATTTATGTACAAAGTACAACTTACTAGCCACTAGCAACATTCACACCGAGCTAGTTTACTAGCGCTAGTGAAATCAAACATGATCAAAGTCACTACCGCTTTATATCAACTAGTTGCTAATTATTGGTTCGCACAACGCTAGTACTAGCTGCTAGTTTTTGTTTTTTATTTTCTTTTTGTTTAACGTCCGACTGTTTTGCAAGTTCTGCTAATGCAGACGGTGGAGGATGAAATGGTATTTTGTAACGTATGAAAATATGCCGTGCCCGAATCGGATTCGAACCCAAGACCGCATGATGAGAGGCGAACACGTTACCAACTACGCCAATGCGGCCGTAGTTGGAAATGCTAGTTTACTTGCGTCGTGGGAAACGCCCACACAGCGCAACACAACTTAAACATTAACAGCTTATTAAATAAACTGTTATAAGGGGATCATGTTCCGGTGGCGGAAAAGATTCTCAAAGGCAAACAACCTCGTTCGTTTGGAAGGCTTTGGAATCGACGCCCGTGCTCCACGTTGCTGTCCCTGGACGAGATCTGGTCCACAATCCAGTGGTTTGGATCTTACTGAAGCGGAACCCTTTGAGGCTTACAACCCCAGTTGTACAAACGGTCGGACTTTGGTCCGGCCCACCAAAAACATGCTCCATTAGAAAAACTAATCCGTAAAGAAAGAAGGATCATCCGCAAGATTTTAGGGCCCAAATACAAAGAAGGAGAATATAGACTCCGCAGCAATGAAGAAGTCTACCAACACACAGAAAAAATCACATCCATCATGAAGAAACGAAGAATTGCTTTCTACGCACACACAGTGAGAATGAACGAGCATAGGCTCTCAAAACAAATCCTGAACTACAAAGAAAAATTGAAAAATCCCGATGGATGGCTCAAAGAGATAAAAACAGACTGCAACAAACTCCAGATAACGGAGACGGACATCATACAAAGAACACCTCTCAGACATAAACTCAAACTAGTGCTCCAGGAAGAGGACAGTAAAAGATCAAAACCTAAATGGTCGGAAGAACGAAAACGTGACTTTTCCAAGAAAATGAAAGAATACTGGGCGAAGAGGAAAGCACAGAAGAAAAACTGAGAAATCGCGGTCCTTTGTAGGCCATAACGTAAATAATAATAATAATAAACTGTTATAAATGAGCTATATACGAGTTTATATTATATTATAATTTATTATTTATACTTATTATTTATAAGCTGTTATAAATTTTATAAAGCAACTCTTGTACAATGTGAAAAGTTCCATCGATCAAATACTTGTTCATTTTTTCACGTTAGGTCCACTTAGAACGAGTTAATAAAGATTTATTGATGTCGATTGTTGTTGTTTCCGAATTTCCCAGTCACCTACTTTTTCATCCTTTCCGACTACAGTAAGACCTCGACTTACGCGAGTTCAACTTGCGCGAATTTATTGAACGTTATATTTTATTGTTACTCAATCTGTTCGTTGCAGGGCTAAAATAAAAAGTTCTGTTTCTTATCACATGGTCAGTCAATTAAATGACCGAATCATTTAAGAACAGAAGAGGTAGAGGTGTACTGTGACACTAATCAGAGTTATCTCCTCTGAAAGTAATGAATTTCATTATACAGTTGGACCCTGGGGTGGATGAAGTGAAGTGTCATTTGCAGAGTGGAAAATATGTGCTTTTCAGAGGGCCCGGCATACTGATAAGTGTACTTTTCCATTGAGTGAGTTGTGGCAATGGTAAACCACCTGACTCCTCGTTTTACTTAGTAAAACCTCTACACGTTCAAACCAGCCTACAGGCTGATGACCTAAACAACATATTTTATTGTGTGCGGTAGTTATTCTTATCTTACGGATGTTTACATTTATGACAATTGTTTTGCTAATTGCTCTCGAAACCCTTATCGTAGTTGTCCTCCCCATTTTTACGCTGGAATTTTATCTTTATTTGCTTTAGTTCTAAACATTAGTACTGTTTAATGGGTTAAAAATATTGATCGTCTATGTTGCGTATATTTAATCGTGATTTTAATTGTGCTACAATTTGTAGGTATTTTATTTTCTTGTTACTTTATGTACAATATGAGTTCGAATGAAGGTTATAAAGAAGTAAAAATAGGCTGTAGAAAGCGATTATTTTAAAGGGAAAGTTAGATGTCGATAAAAGATACGATAGGAGTGAAAAAACGAAGAGCATAAAAGAAACGACTGGTTTAGTGAATCAACACTGCGGATAATTGAATGGCTCAACAGAAAAAAGTTGCAAGTGACAAAATTTACAAAAGCGATTTTTTTTTTTTTTTTTTGGTTTAACGTCCGACTGTTTTGCAAATTGCTGCTAATGCAGACGGTGAAGGATGAAATGAATTTTTTGTAACGTATGAAAAAATGCCATGCCCGAGTGGGATTCGAACCCAAGACCGCGTGATGAGAGGCGAGCACGTTACCAACATCGCCAACGCGGCCGGCAAAAGTGAGGTTTCAGTGGAAAACGTTCTATAAATCCTCTATTTGATCATAATAGTGAATTCATATAAGTAGAATTGTAACTAAAATCTCGGATATTCTTGAAACAAACTCGTCATACGGTGAAAAATCGTTATACAGCTAAGAATCAGATGGTATCTTTCACTTTCTGTAAAAAATTGTTTTTGTTACTTGCAACGTTTTTCCGTTGACCCATTCAATTAACGAATGTTTTCAGGTCAAACCGAACTATTCAAGTTACGCGAATTTCACGTAACGCATCCCTCGCGTAAGTCGAGGTCTTACTATTCTCTTTTTTTTTGTCATCAGTCTCTCGACTAGTTTGATGCAGTTCTCCAAGCTGTTCTATGTTGCGCAAGTCGTTTCATATCTACATACCTGTAACACCCTACATCTTTTGTAATTGCTTTATATATTCTAACCTTTGCCTTCCCCTACAATTCGCCGGCCGTATTTGCGCAGTTGGCAACGTGCTCGCCTCTCATAATGCGGTCATGGGTTCGAATCCCATTCAGGCACGGTGGCATATTTTTATCCTTCACTGTCTGCATTAGCAGTAATTGCAGAATAGTCGGACGTTAAACAAAAAAACAAAAACAAAACAATTCACTCCCTCAATAGCCTTCACTATTGCTCCTGGATACCTGGATGTCTTAGGATATGCCCCACCAGCCTATCCCTTCTTCTGGTAAGATGCTTCCATATACTTCTTTTTTCATCCACTCGCCTCCTAACAACCTTCAATTGAAGGGGTCAACAGAAGACAGTGCTAACACACATCAACAAAATTTTACGTAATGAAATTTTAAAAGTGTACTGAAATCTACGAATCATGTTTTTGAATGTTTTGGTTAGCATTTGTCTTTCTGTTAATTCAGGTTCTTAAGGTTGTAAATATAGCATCCTGTTTAAAACGTGCTGTACATTTTATTTTTAGAAAATATTTACAAAAAATCATGCTGGAAATTTTGTGGGTTAGCACTTTCTTCTCCTAACCCCTTCAAATTATCTATTCTGTCCACCCACCTAATCTTTAACATTTTCCTATAACACCACATTTCACAAGCTTCTATCCTCTTCCTTTCTACAGCCCTTATCACCCAAGTTTCACTCCCGTATAATGCTACATTCCAAACATAATATTTTAAGAAATTTTTCCTGGAATAGCTACAAGGACGTAAGTATCATGCAAAATAGAGGGCATCAGTATTACACGCGAGACAGAGATATGCTCTTATCGGAGAGAGCGAGAATTGCTCTTTCCCAGCGGCGTCATTTTGAGTACTTGGCACCCAAAATATATAACCAGCTCCCGAACCATTCAAAAAATCTAACGGGTTTCAAATTTTATAAAAAACTAAAAAAATGGATAGCCAAAACAGGTAGAGAGAAATAGAAAAATTGATCAGCAATATTAAAATGTAGATATAACTAAAGAGTGCCCATAAGGGACAGGTGGAGTGTCAAATTATTTACACTAAATCTGTTCATTGCAGAGCTAAAATAAATAGTTCTGTTTCTTATTACATGGTCAGCCAATTTAAATGACTGAATCATTTAAGAACAGAAGAGGTAGAGGTGTAAAGGACACTAATCAGAGTTATCTCCTCTGAAAGTAATGAATTTCATTATACAGCCAGACCCTGTGGTGAATGAAGTGAAGGTGTCATTTGCAGAGTGAAAAATCTGTGCTTTTCAGAGGGCTCGGCATGCTGATAAGCTTACTTTTCCATTCAGTGAGGAAGGCAAATGTAAACCACCTCACTCTTCAGTTTACTTAGTAAAACCTCTACAGGTTTAAACCAGCCTTTCGGCTGATGACCTAAACAACAACAACAATAACTAAAGAGACAGGAGTAAAATAAAATATTTATTTAATTTTTATTATTTTTAATTTTTAAACGTAATGATTAATTTTAGGTTGTATATAATTATCTTTATTTTATTAAAAATAGTGTAAGTTTAATAATTATTAAAATGTAAAGTATCATAATTGATACAATCGTAAACTTAGTAAACAGCATAGTATTGGTTAAGTTAGTGTTTTATTTGTTTTTTGTTTTTTTTGTTTAACGTCCGACTGTTGTGCAATTACTGCTAATGCAGACTATGAAGGATGAAATGGTTTTTGTAACGTATTTTCATACGTTGTAACGTATGGCATGGCATATTTTCATATGCCATGCCTGAATGGGATTCGAACCCAAGACCGCATGATGAGAGGCGAAGTTAGTGTAGTAAGTAAATATAATAGGTATTGAATGCTATTGATAATAGCTCTTAATACTTCAGTTTTTTATATTTATTTAACGTTTCCAACCCATCCTAGTAGCTACATGGATCGGATAATATTATCTACCCCACCTCTAGCGTAATAAGATAGTAGTATAGCCTACTGTAAGAAATTTTGTTATTATCGTAATTTATTTTTTGTCACCTATCTATTCTATTTTTTTATCTATCTATTTTTTTTACCTATCTTGTTAAAGATTAGGTGGGTGGACAAAATAAGTAATTTAGAGGTTCTTAGGCGAGTGGATGAAAAAAGAAGTATATGGAAGCATCTTACCAAAAGAAGGGATAGGCTAGTGGGGCATATCCTAAGACATCCAGGTATTGGGCTATCAATAATGGAGGGTAATATTGAGGGAGTAAATTGTAGAGGGAGGCAAAGATTAAAATATATATAAAGCAATTACAAAAGATGTAGGGTGTTACAGGTATGTAGATATGAAACGACTTGCGCAACATAGAACAGCTTGGAGAACTGCATCAAACCAGTCGAGAGACTGATGACAAAAAAAATATTTTTTATGTAATGTGTAATATCATGGGAATAAAATAATAATAATAATAATAATTATTATTATTATTTTATTATCACCGACCAGCGTATTGAAGCTGTGCAGAAGAGGTTGCTGTGTCACTTGCGCCAGCGTGGCCTGTGTTAGGCGGGTGATCAGTACGAAGAGGCGTGCACCCAAATGGGGGTATAATGCCATTGGATAAGAGGCGGGATATAGCAGATGCCATGTTTTTGTACAAGGCAATTCATGGAGCTATCAGTGTCGATATTGCGCATGTAGTGTACAGGGTGCCATTTATGTGAACTCCAGAGGGCACTGGCCCTCTTTTGGATTACAAGGTAAATACTTGGATATCCCCCCCCCCCTGGCAAGATGCGTAAACATTATGAATGTTGCGGACGGTTGCGGGGTTGATATATTCAACAAGAATATATCAACGTTCAAGAGGGAAGTTGTGTTATGTTGGATGGATTGAATCCAGAATCCGGGTTGAGTGGGCCCTGGGGCCCTCTGTAGGCGACGTCGTGCTGGGCACCTGGTCGCTCGTTGAATAAAGTTACAGAATCTAATACATCCTCAAGGAAAATTCAGGAGAAAAGTGTGTTTTGATGGGATTCTGGTTCTGGGGAAGGTTTAGCGTACATGTGGAGGGAGAATAATTAATAAAGGTGTTTAGTTTTTAATTTGGAAAAGTGGTGAGATAAATGTTTAAGGGTGAGAATTTGTAATTATGAAGAAGCAAATTAGGAAAAGTGGGAAAAACGGCTCTTTTCTTTTCAGTCAGTAGAAATATACCATGGATGGATTGATCCAGTTGGGACAGCCCCATATGACAAGTTGGTAGGTGAACTGAGTAGCCTACCAGCGTTATTAAGTCATATACGACTCCTCTTTTGATATTAGTTTTCTTTTACTTGGCTGTTACCTTGGTTGTTTGTCTTATTGTTAGTGTTTCTTTTCTTTCTCACTGTTGTCTTTCCACGCTGGAGGTGTGGTATCATTGCCAATCCCTGCCCATATTTACTTATAAGTTATGGACATATGAGTTAGTGTTTTTCTTTTGACGTCCCTTGTTTTTACGTCCCGATAGGTAAGTGCAGCGTTTCAAGGATTTCTATCTGTTGCTGCACTTGTTCTACTCAAGTAGGTGGTCCCCCCCGCTTCCTTGTTAGTCACCTTCATGGTGGTTGGGATGGCCGTAAGGGGTGAGAGGAGACCATAAAAAAAAATTATTATTATTATGATTCGTAAAGCTCCCGAAGTGGAAGACGCTAAGTAAATCTGTTTTTTTTTGGGGGGGGGGATTTCTTGTCCTTTTTATCCGCCCACCAGTTTTTCATTCTTTGTGAGAATTCAGCTTTTCTCCGTTCACTCCACTTAGTTTCGGTTCTTGGAGCTTTTGTCTCTGGTTTAACCTCCCATTTTTTAACTTTTGTTCTAAAATTGTCTCTTATGAGAATTTCTTCTTTGGTGATTTTGGCCAATTCTTTGTGAGTCTATTGTCAGGAAGCCTCATAATGTAGCCATAAAATTTGTAGCGTCTTTTCCTCATGTCTGTCTCTATGTTGGAATATTCTTCAATTTTCGACGTTCTCTGTAATCTGTACCCGTTTTCGGTCCATCTAGGTCCAAGAATTTTCCAAATTATTTTCCTTTCTTCCTTCTTTAAACTTTCCATGTCTGTTTTCCTGTTAAGTGTCAAGGTCTCACTGGCATATAAAATTGTTGGTTTGATTACTGTATTGTAATGTATAATTTTGGCATTTAAAGATAAACATTTTTTATTATAAAGGTTTTGCACCAATCCTAGGCCTCTACGAGCTTTTTGTATTCTCTTCTGTTGTGAATACTTTTCAAAAATAACTTCTCCTAGATATTTAAAGTATGGCATTTTATTATAATTATTATTATTTTATTATTATTATTATTATTATTATTATTATTATTATTATTATTATTATTATTATTATTATTATTATTATTATTATTATTATTATTATTATTATTATTATTATTATTATTATTATTATTATTATTATTATTAGCGAATTCTCCCAATAATGGAAGACGACGTTAAGCAAATAGCTCAGTTAACTTTTTTTGGGTTCTTTCTGTTCTTCTAATAGACTTTAATTCTTTCTGAGAAAGCTTGTTTACGTTCCTCTGACCATTTTGGCCTGACTTGTTTTCTCTGTGGTTGCTCAGGTGAAACTTTCCACTTATTTACTTTGTCTCGAAATGTGTCTCTTTCTACGATATCGGTTGAACATGTTTGCACGTTCGAGGTCCTTACGAATTTCCTGAAGCCATGAGGTGTTGAGGTTTTAAGTGCGGTTACATAGTATACAATCTTCTTAGTCAATCGATCTTGTGATAACCTACTAAGATGACGTTGGTTTTGTTCAATGCTCCAAATCCAAGTCTGTTAATGTTAATTCGGATGATCGGCGTTCAACTATAAGTTAACGCACGAATAAGATCCAGTGAGTGAGATACGGTGATCCTTGCAAAGGTAGTTTTTGATTGAACGAATGATGGGTGCACAATTGGTCCCTCTGATTAATGTAGTGAACATTGGACCAGAAGGAAGATCCTGCATTGATGCAGTGTTTACACTGAAAATGATTATTGAGAAACGCAGAGAACACAATTGTGAAACCCACATGGGATTCGTTGACTGGGAGAAAGCCTTCGATAATGTGGATAGAGAGCTGCTCTGGAACATAATGACAAAGTATGGATACCCTAAACATCTGATTAGCAACATTGGAAATTTATACAATAAAACATCAATAAGGATTACTCTGAAGGATGGAAAATTAACGGACAGAATAATGACAAATAAGGGAGTGAAACAGGGATGTCCAATTTCACCTGTCTTGTTCAACATTTATGTGAACGAGCTTATGTTTGTGTGGCAGCACCAAGTTGACAAGGGTATTTCTCTCACCCGGATTACCTGAACCATTTAATGTTTGCTGACGTCACTGTAATCATACAGGAATCTGAGGACAAGCTGCAAGTTGCGATGCATAGGCTCGGCCTCATAAGCAAATACTTTAATATGAAAATAGCAGCAGGAAAAACAAAAGTCATTGCTTTTCGTGGAAAATGGCCTATAAGATCTAAAATAGTAGTTGAAAACAAAATTTTGGAGCAAGTGTCAAATTTTAAATACTTGGGATGTGACATAACGCATGATTATGACCGGGATCCTCAACAAAAAATATCGAGGTTCAGCATGATATGTGGAGCAATAAACCGATCCCTCAGGAGTAGAGCTAGAAATAACACCCTGCTCAAATTTTATAAAGTAATGGTGATCCCAGCATTGGCTTATGGAAGCGAGACATGGGTCCTTACAAAGAAACAAGAATCAAAAATTCAGGCAGCAGAAATGCGATTCCTGAGGCAGGTGAAAGGTTGTACAAGAGAGGATAGAATCCGAAATGAGGAGATAAGGAGAGAGTGTGATGCCCAGCCACTTTTGAGCATATTGAGAACCTACAGGAAAAATTGGTCAGATCATGTTGTAAGAATGTCACAAGACCGCCTCCCTCGATCTGCGCTGCTCTATAAACCAATCGGAAAGAGAAATATTGGTAGGCCGAGGAAAAGATAGACGCCGGAACAGGCTTGAATAGCCTAATCCATGAAGACGACGACATTGGACCAGTAGATGAGACACCGGTAAGCCGGTGTTTCCACTAGACGATCGACCAGAGGACGAAACACGCGGTAAAAAAAACACGAAAATGAAAAGTGGTGAATAGAAATGAATTTCGGTCAGTGGTGAAGAGATGAATTTTTAGGACGAGGTCTGTTCTCGTCTTTTGGCAGCCGCAGCCATTCCTATTGGCAAGCACCGACCCAAGTTAAGCGGCGCTAATCGAATCGGGGCAGCTACACTACTAAAATCATTGCAATCTCTTTGCACTGCCTCTTCTGCCTTCCTCGTAAAACATCCCACCCCTCTTCATTACTCTTGCCCTATATGAATAATAATAAGGGAAGCAAAGTATTGTTTTCATGTCGATTTTAGAACCTTTTCTGTCATCTGTCTCCCGACTGGTTTGATGCACGGGCAAGTCGTTTCATATCTACATACCTGCAACACCCTTTATATTTTGTTATTTGCTTTAATTAATCTAACCTTTGCCTCCCCCTACAATTCACTCTCTTAATTCTCTCCATTATTGATAGATGTCTTAAGATATGCCCCACTAGTCAATCCCTTCTTCTGGTAACATGTTTTCATGTACTTCTTATTTCATCCACTTATCTAACAACCTCTAAATTACTAATTTTGTCCACCCATCTAATCTTTAAAATTTTAAAAGCTTCTATCTTCTTTCTTTCTACAGCCCCTATCACCCACTTTTCACTTCCGTATAATGCTACGCTGCCCTTAACAGACAGGTGGAGTGTCAATTTATTTACACTCAATCTGTCCGTTGCAGGGCTAAAATAAATAGTTCTGTTTCTTATCACATGGTCAGCCAATTAAATGACTGAATCATTTAAGAACAGAAGAGGTACAGGTGCAAAAGACACTAATCAGAGTTGTCTCCTCTGAAAGTAATAAATTTCATTATACAGCCAGACTCTGTGGTGAATGAAGTGAAGGTGTCATTTTCAGAGTGGAAAATCTGTGCTTTTCAGAGAGCCCGGCATGCTGATAAGCGTAATTTTTCACTCAGTGAGGAAGGCAATTGTAAACCATCTCGCTCTTTGTTTTACTTAGTAAAAACTCTAGAGGTTCAAATCAGCCTTTCGGCTGATGACCTAAACAAACAACATAATGCTACACTCCAAACATAATGTTATACGAATTTTTTCCTAATCTGTAAATCAATGTTCGTATTCAGTAGGCTGTTTTCATTTCAAAGACCCTTCTAGCTTGAAAAATCTTGCTTTGATAATATCATTTGTGCTTCTACCATCCTTTGCATTTTACTCCTTAGATAGCGGAATTCCTCGACTTCATGTATGTTTTCTTTGCCTAATTTTAAATGCCCCATCTCTTCTAAACCACTGTTGGTACTGCACAACACTTTTACTTAACTGTTACTTGTCTATTCATTCGTTATTGCAATTCTATTACAGAAGGCTATATGTAATAATCCTATCATTACCATTTTATTATTATCATCAGTTAATAATCATTAACTAATCATGAAAAAAACAAATTATTACTCTAATAACTGCGTTGTCATTGATGTTATTGTACGTAGGCCTAATCATGGGTTTTATCAGTTATTTCATTTTATTTTATTTAGTAAAATATAGCTACATTAAAATTAAAATTCATTACTATACTTAACTATGTACAATATTTTAAACTAAATATACTTATACGCAAAAACTCTTCTTCACAGAGTTCTGTCCGCGCATACCAGTACATAATTATACAGAACAAAAAAATTAAATCACTTTTATACTTGTAAATACTATAAAATTATTAAGTGAAATACTAAGTTAAACTACTACAGTTAAATAGGTTACAAAATTGCGTTAAACAGCATTTAAAAAAACATAAAATAAATGATAAATTCAAGTACATTTTACATAAAATATCAATATTATGTATTTTAATTTTAATAACAATAGAAATTTTTTTAAAAAACTTTAATTTATGTTTGAAAAAAATTTTTAACTTTTATTATATAACTATTATATAACTACTTTACAATAATATATTTTAACTAACACAATGTAAATATTTTAACTTTATGGGAAATTAATTCAGTAAATGAGCATAAAGAAACAGTTAAACTATCGTAAAGAGAAAAGTAAAAACTGATAAGAACAGTTATTTTAAGACCTGAAAAAGTTTCTCAAGTTGTTACTCGTAGATCGATAGTATAAATATGATATTTTAGTTTATGTTGTAATAGTTAGATGTGGTGACATAATACCGTGTATATGGGGTGGAAGTATGTTAACGAATTGCCTCTCAACATAGAGAAATGACTTCTGAAAAAATGTGCTATTTGGTTTTCTAGTCTTAATTTTTCCAGCGTTCCTAGTACCATAATGGGTTTTATTGGGATCAATTATTACTTCACGGTTACCACAAGCCCAAAAGAACTGTCTCAGTACCTTGAAAACAAATAAATGCCTTAAAGGAAGGACTCCAAATTCCTGGAATAGTTAGGATGTTAGGTCTAAATCAGTGTTTCCCAACCGGTGGTCCGCGGACCAAAGTTGGTCCGTGAGAGTCCGGTGACTTATTATAAAAAAGTAACATTTTCCCGTAATCAAATCAAAGTTACGATTTTCATTGAACAAGATTAAGTAAATACATTCAAGATTCAGATTAAGTAAAGGTAGAAGAATTGTGGTGTAAGAAAGCCCTGGCCTTCCCCAAGATTCGACAAGTAGCTTTGTGTTATCTTATGATTTTTTTCAACCACTTATATGTGTGAGCAGGGGTTCTCTAATTTATTGTTAATTAAAAACAAACAACGAAATCGGCTAAGTGTAAGCAGTGATTTGAGAGTAGCTCTTAGCAAGAGCCTAAAACCTAGAATTCCTCAGCTAGTCAGAAAGATTCGTGCACAAAAGTCGCATTGAAATTTTCATTTCATTTTTAATTCATTTTTTAATTTTCATTGTTATTTTCAACTAAGTAAATTCTGTATTCCTTATTTTATTAAAAGACAATTTACAATTAAAATATTTTTACTTTTTGTGATGTACAATGTACCATACTTTCTGAAAATAACTATTATTTGTTTTTAATAATAGTTTTTTAATTAATAATAATAGTTTGTTTCTGAAAATTTGTTTTATTTAATCACCTTTTAATTTGGTTAGAACTGATAAGATATATGCAATAATGTAATGAGTGGTCCGTGGTAGTTCACTTTCAGGCTGAGTGGTCCGCAGACCACTGCGGGTTGGCAACCACTGGTCTAAATGAACGAATTGCTCTCCTCTTTATTGCCAAATTTATTTTAGTGGTTTTGCATTTGGTACATTTAAAGTTAAAAAAAATATTTGTCTTTTGAAGACATGTGCACGATGCTTGTACAGAATATTATTTCTATTTCCTCTTCGATAAGGAGTGTTTATGAAGCGGAAACGGTACAAAGGGTAAAATTATATATCATGTTTTAAAAATCTGGTGTAAAACACTCACACGACTTTTTCTTCCCAATGCAAAAAATTACAAAAAATAACCTGATATTAGTAATAAAACATCAGAAATAAACAATAAACGTAACCTTATTTTAGTCATGAATGAAAGACGTAAATGAAAATCAACCTCGACTAAGTGGAAGAGTCAGTTGGTTACCATTGCAAATGACACCTTCACTTACAACACCACAATGTCTGGCTGTAGAGGCCTATAATGAAATAGGAAATAACTGTGATTAGTGACCATGTGTTTGATAAGAGAGACGCAACTACCAGATGGAGGCCACTCCATCTCCTATCTGTTATGGGCAAACTATTAGTTTAACCGATTTTAATTTGGTACAGCCAGTCAAACATTATTTCACATTCTATAAATTTTATAATTGGTTTAAATTTAAAACATACAGTAATTCCTTGGTATCCGCGGGATTCGGTTATCCGCAGACTTTGTACGTGGGCCTAAAACCTTAAAATACGTACGTAATCTCACCTTCTGCTCACCTCTGTCTCTCTCTTCTCTCTCTCTCTCGAGCAATCTCTTAAATTTAAGACACTCTCTCTCTCTTCTCCTCACATCTCACCCTCTGCCCTTAACAGACAGGTGGAGTGTCAATTTATTTACACTCAATCTGTCCATTGCAGCGCTAAAATAAATAGTTCTGTTTCTTATCACATGGTCAGCCAATTAAATGACTGAATCATTTAAGAACAGAAGAGGTAGACGTGTAAAAGACACTAATCAGAATTGTCTCCTCTGAAAGTAATGAATTTCATTATACAGCCAGACCTTGTGGTGAATGAAGTGAAGGTGTCATTTGCAGAGTGGAAAATATGTGCTTTTCAGAGGGCCCGGCATGCTGATAAGCGTAATTTTCCACTCAGTGAGGAAGGCATGGTAAACCACCTCACTCCTCGTTTTACTTAGTAAAACCTCTACGGGTTCAAACCAGCCTTGCGGCTGATGACTTAAACAACAACAAAGGTATCATTATCCGCGGTTTCACGAACCGCGGTAACCCTCTAGAACGTAACCGCCGCGGATACTGAGGGATTAATGTACAGTATTTCCAAAAATAAATAGGCCTAAGTTGTTTTTGCAATTGCATTTCTTCTTTCTACAAACGCAAGAAATTAGAAACCCTACAGTGAAAGAATGCTGAGAGATAGCAAACTGCATAATACGTAAGTACTTTGGTTTGTTTAGGTCAACAGCCGAAAGGCTGGTTTGAACCTCTAGAGGTTTTAGTAAGTAAAACGAGGAGTGAGGTGGTTTACCATGCCTTCCTCACTGAGTGGAAAAGTACGCTTATCAGCATGCCGGGCCCTCTGAAAACCACATATTTTCCACTCTGCAAATGACACCTTCACTTTATTCACCACAGGGTCTGGCTGTACAATGAAATTCATTACTTTCAGAGGAGATAACTCTGATTAGTGTCATAGTGTACACGTCTACCTCTTCTGTTCTTAAATGATTCAGTCATTTAATTGGCTGACCATGTGATAGGAAACAGAACAATTTATTTTAGCCCTGCAACGAACAAATTGAGTGTATGTAAGTACTTTGGTCTGAAATCTAAACAGCGTGGCCTACACTATTTTATAAAACATAAAATATTCATGAATGTGAAGCGTGGTGGGTTGGGCAATAAAGAAAAAACCAAAAACATCATAAAATGAAATATAGAATTTTTTAAATGAAATTAACATGTAAAAAAATATTTGGAGATGCGGGGGATCGAACCCCGGGCCTTTCACATGCAAAGCGAACGCTCTACCACTGAGCTACATCCCCACTACAAACTCCTGGTGAAAAAAACACCTATATAAGTTTTTACGTAACCTCTTTTAATAATCTTTAGCCTTTCGATAAAAGTTATTGTTTTCTTTTACTAATAGAAGTTGCAAACAAATCAAAGTAAGTAGCAATTAGGTAACCAGAGAAAAGATGCTCGAGTATTATTGGCACCGTTCACTAGAAAGGCCTAATTGGCTCATTCACTTAACCAAACTGCCAACTGCCAAAACTAATCAAAAGGCCGCTTCTAAATAACCGAAAAGCCGAGTGGGTCAACATCGCAGCAAACATTATTATTATAAAATTGTAGCACAGAAAAAAATCCATACAACGAATCCACCTAAATAATAGACTAACAAAAATTACACTTGACATCTAAATAAGTTAGACGTTCCAGCCACTATGTACAGAAGAATACTAATATTACCTATATTTTTAAATTTATTTTTTAACAAAGTACAGTAGACTCTCAGAAATCCGGACTAATGTGGCGGACGGCCGGTCCGGATTTCGAAAAATCCGGATTTCCCGGAGGTTGGCAATTTCGTCTTTATGGCGAATAATTATGACAATAAGCATTAACGTTTATCTGCTAATATAAGAGTGAGCTTCTGAAAAAACTTTAAAACACTGTAGGCCTAATAAATTACAGTAGGCTACTGGTATTGTAATTATTCAATATACGAAGCACAAACATTGACTAAACTTAACGCTACTGTACCGTAATAAGATTCGATTGCACTCTTTGTAAGATTTGCAAGTTACGGATTTCAAACATGTAACAAAATGTGTCATATATGTCTCAATTATAGAGTAATTTTATAATTATATAGAGTAATTATAGTACGTACAAATTCATTAAAAAACCAAGTCTTAAAAATCGTAGAATTCACCCATGCTTTTTGTTGGTTTGTATACCAAAGTGGCAACACATCGTCTTTCTTTAAATTTTTAAAAGCTCTGGGTTTTCTTGATTTTCCTATTAATGTTAACCTAAGTTTATGACTGCCAGTTACGTTGCTACAAGCCAACACCGTAACCCGTTCTTTGCTTTTTTTTATAGCCCGAGGCTGAAGCTCTTTTTTGGATGCGAGAGTTTTCGTGGGCAACATTTTATAGTTCATACCAGTCTCGTCGCAATTATACAGCTGGTCACCGGAAATTCCTTCTTCGTCAAGGATTTTAAAAAGTAAGGTCTTAAATTCAGGAACAGCGTCTTTGTTCGCCGATAAAGCCTCCCCACTGATTTCATCGGGCCAATCCCATGAAAACTTTTTACTGGTTGTTAATTTAAAAGTTGTAAATTTTCAGAAAATAAAGTAACAAAAAAAAAATCATCGTCCGGACTATCCGGAGTCCGGACTAGCGCGATCCGGATTTTTGAGAGTCTACTGTATAATTTTTTTGCAATCCGTTTAACACGATAAAAGTATGAATTATACGAGATGTGGCTATTAAATAACGAGACTGACGTTGTAAAACATTTTATTTTTATTTTATACATAATCACTTATTGCCACTTTCAATGTACACTCCTTCTCTATCCCTACAACGCTCCATGCAAATTTTCATTGTTGGAAACAGTGCTGGAAGTCATCTTCTGTCAGCTCCTTCAGGACACGTGCCGCTTTCTCTATTACAGCTTCCGCAGACTCAAATATTGTCAATTTTAATGCAGATTTTACCTTGGGGAACAGGTAGAAGTCACACGGTGCAAGATCTGGTGAATAAGGTGGATGTTCTAACACTGTGATGCTGTACTTGGCTAGGAACCTCTTGACAGATAACGCGGAATGAGCTGGCGCATTGTCTTGGTGGAGAACCCATGATTTGTCCTTCCACATTTCGGGACGTTTTTCCTTACTCTTTGACGTAGTTTAGAAAGTAGGCCTACCTCAAGGTAGTAATATTGATTAATTGTTTGACCCTCAGGAACCCAGTGAAGGTACATAATCCCATTTATATAAAAAAAAATCATCATTGCTTTAAATTTTGACTTGCTCATTCGAGCTTTTTTGACTCTCGGTGAATTTCGGCTCTTCCAGTGGATGGATTGGCGCTTCGTTTCCGGATCATAAGTAAAAAAACACGTTTCATCACATGTTATTATCTTCTACATGTTCCCTCAGGTGAATACTGCATTAAAAGGAACAAGATTTGAGTCTGTGGAAGGTGTAAAAGAGAAAGCGGCACGTGTCCTGAAGGAGCTGACAGAAGATGACTTCCAGCACTGTTTCCAACAATGAAAATTCGCATGGAGCGTTGTAGCGATAAAGAAGGAATGTATATTGAAGGTGACAATAAGTGATTATGTATAAAATTAAAATTAATTTTCTTACGTCAGTCTCGTTATTTAATAGCCACACCTCGTATGTTCGTTGAAAAAAAAACACAGTTGTGTAGTGTGTTTCAAAAACTAACCATTTTTTATCCCTGATGTACAGCACTGCACGTTGCAATCTCTTCAACCCCATGACCCAATCAGATGAGTATGATGTGTGAGTGAGGTGTACACTTGTACAGATCCAGGCCGACCATTCCTGAGAGAGTATAGTTAATTGAACCCTAACCATCAAAGTATACCGGTAACCACTGTCTAGTGTTTATATTAAAAAGTAGCTACCTTTACTGGGCTTTGAACCAGGAACTTTCGTTTCCGAAAATCAGCTGTTACACAGCTGACTCACGGCGACGACTTTACCTCTAGACCAAAGAAGAAAGATATCAGAAGAATTAAGGAGAAGATATGAAGATCGGTCAACTTAATAATCTTATCAACCTATTCGACTAAATTTATTGAACAGTTTAGTGGTGACGCAACACGTCCTTAAAGATCACACGTTTCGATCTTGCCTTTGACACACTGTATTCGTTCACGTTTCTTTCAATCAATGTAAATACCAATGAAAAACAACTTAATTTTAATCGTGAGTGAAAGACAGAATATATGAAAATCAACTTTTATTATTTTCATAAGCAAAATAGCCTACAGAAAATCACAAATTGTAGCTCTTTTAATTGTCTACAACGTCCATTGAATATATTTGCCCACAATCTTAAAAAAAATTACCATGAGAGCAAATATCCCCTTCCACGCTATAAAAATTTTACTTGACATTCCATTTACCCCTGCAGACGCCAAAAATATAAAAAATCAGGTGATTTTAAACACCTCGAAGCCGGTTTTGAGAAAATCGCACGAATAACCTACTACTTCTGGTAGGACGATTTTGATGATCATACCTTAGAACACTCTCGATCAAGTTACCTTTCAAACAAAAATAAAACTAAATCAAAATCGGTTCTTCCGTTTGGGAGCTACGATGCTACAGACGGAGAGAAATTTGTGACATTTTTGTTTGTTTTGTTGTTAAGGCCAACATGTATAATTAAAGTTGTAGAACCTTTAAAACCCTACAAATTTGATTTCAAACGTTTGTTTGTACAATGCTTAGTTTAGCGGCAATTAGTGGTTTTCTGTTTTTATTATATCGTATCAGACCTTTGGGCCAGCCCGGTCAGTCAGCTGGTAGTAAGTCGCTATTATTTGTTAAGTAACACCGGTTGGGCAAGCAATTTTGTATGCTGACCAGTTGACAGCCATCCATGAACAAACTCCACTGGGGGTCCCTCCCTGTTCAAACTCATGCCACTAATTCAAGTCAAATAAAACAGCAAAGCAGCGATCTAACTGAGTAGTCTTCAACAATGCCAATACGGTTCAACTGCACAGCTTATTCTTAAATAAACTCGACCTTATTGCAAGTGGTAAGTATACTTACCAAAGACCTATAAAGAGTTTAAACTAATTAATTCGTTTTTAACGGCCGACGGAAAAAGAGGTTCCCGGTAACAAATAAAAGCTAAAAAGCTAATTATTTCTAGTTTATATTTGTTTTTATAGCTAAGAAAACTCTCGATCAAGTCACATTTCAAACAAAAACAAAACGTAAATGAAAATTGGTTGAACCATTGAAAGCTGCGACGCCGCACGTTCAACTTATAAAGCCCCTCTTTTTCCGTCGGCCGTTAAAAACGAATTAATTAGTTTAATCCCTTTATAGGTCTTTGGTAATTATACTTACCACTTGCAATAAGGTCGAGTTTATTTAAGAATAAGCTGTGCATTTGAACCGTATTGGCATTTTATGGTGTTAATAGATGTTTTCTGGTATTAAGTAGGCTATTGACATATTGAAATTAGCGCGCAGCGACCAATTTTGCTTCCCGAGTTGCACGAGTGTAGTAAATCAATATCGGATTGTGGTAAATATCGGATTGTGGTAAATATCGGATTATGGTAAATATCGGATTGTGGTAAATATCGGATTATGGTAATATCGGATTGTGGTAAATATCGGATTGTGGTAAATATCGGATTGTGATATTGTGGTAAATCGAATGTGGTGATTCATATCAGCGTACTCTACCGTGTTGTTTTGTTGTTACTTTTGTACAGTGCTCAGAAAATTCAAGGTTTTTACGGGAAAGCAAGCGTTCATGCTGATATAAAGTTAAGATTACACATTGTTTTAATAAGCATTCTTACCACTAAACATTATGTGATTACCACTTCAATTAACGTTCCTTAATAAGTATACTTACCAGAAATTAACAGAAAAAAAATCTTTCTGTTCTAACACTAGAAATACATTTTCCAAGTCCCTGTAAAGCAAAATTCAATATTTTACAACATACCTATATATTTTTCTCCTTCTGCCCTATAGGCCTAAAGGTGTAACGTAACGTAAAAGGAGAACTCATCACTTCCGTTATTTTACCAATTCGTCCGTTGTATGTTTTCAACGTAGGCCTACTATCCCAGATCTAATTCAGGTGATGAATTATATTATTATAAGAATTTAAATTACTACAACTTTTATTTCAAACAATTTTTTTGTATAACGCTTAGTTTAGCGGTACCTAATTAGCGATTTTATGTTTTTTCTCACGATAACGCGTAAAAAATCGATTTCTTTTTAAAGACTTTAGCCTTAGTATTCATTTTACGACAAAAGTGTATAATCAAATTTATAGGAAATTAAAAGTCTACAACTTTTATTTGGAGCATTTTTCTCTAGTTTAGCGTTAAGGAGTGATTTTCCGTATTTTTAAGCCAAACTGAGGTTGATTTTCATTTTGCGTCATTTACTCATGATTGAAATTAGGTTATGTTTATTGAGGTTAGGTTTTTGTTTATTATTAATATTAGGTTATATTGTTCATTATTTACATTGGCAAGAGAAAGTTGTGTGAGTGTTCCACACCAGATTTTTTTCAATAAAGTACTAGCCTATTTTGTGAAGAATGCCAAGCCAAGTTGCATAATGTCCCTTCCATGTCTACAGTCAATATAATATTTTCTTTGTCGGTCAGGTAGTATTTGTGTTCGTTTATATATTTTTATTTCATTTTATTCATGCATAAGATTTATTTTAATTATTATTAACACGTTGACTGCTATGTGACCCAAATGTATGTCATACTTGTCTTTAAAAATGGGCCATGTGCATCAAAAATGAGTCACAGTACATAACTAATTTTTAAGTTGTGTGTTACAAAATGTGGTTTCTAAAGCTATGGCTTCAAAGAGTGACATTGTCCGCTTAGCTTGTTCAAATAGTTGGCCTTTCTCAAATAATAGGATATTGCGTATACAGGTAGTATTCCTCTTTTCCTGTAATACAATGCTGCTATTATTAAACATTTTTTTTCTTTTGCTTATTTTGGTTGATTGAAATGATCTTGAGTACTTTACAACTAAACCCAGTTGTCTATTACATTTTTGTCGTACCACAAAAATGGGTCACATGGCTCGGAAATGTAAAATCATTCCAGTTGGCCATGTTGCCCAAAAGTGTGTCACAACTTTATTTAACAAAAAGAATTATTAAATAAAATACGTACGTAAAATAACAAGAAAAATGAATAAAATGTGAAAAAAATAAAAAAGTACGATGGCCCCGCTGTAAGTGTCACAAAATTTAGTCTGGCAGTCAACGTGTTAACATATAATGTAAAGTTATAGGAAATATGCTACGTTGTATTTTATTATTATTTAAAAGAACGTAAAAATACTGAATATGAAAAAAGAGAGGGAAAATGTTAGGAAATAAATCGATGTGTCTAGATTTATAGAGGAAAAGTAAGCAGAGAATGGATGGTAAAAATGGAGAGAAGGAGATTACGAGCGAAACAATGAAAGGAGGAAAATGCGAAGCAAACGAGATTATTTTGGGCCTAATAAGTAAGTTTGTGGTGAGAAGAGAAAAAAGTAGTTGTGCGAGGCGGTTGGACGACGGCTAAAAAAAGTAGAGGCCGAGAGTAAACATTTTGGCAAGTTTACCCGACGGCCAATGAAAGAATGTTTCTATAACCGAGTGAAAGTCACAAAGTCACAGGTAGCCCGCCGACATCATTTCTATCAGGGCCCGCTAGCTCGGATCGTCCTTCTCACATCATCACCACAACTTTATTCCGTTTTACAATAATAAAATCTGTTTCTTAATTTGTGCGACTGAATATCAGCGAATAAGTAAAACTGAAAAATGCTGCCCTTGTAATGTAATATGCCTCCTCCGATTCGTGCATCCATTTGCAATGTCAATGTCTGGGTAGCCATTTTTCAACAATTGTTTTATTTTTTTATTTTGTTTTTATAAAGATAACGAGCTGCTGTCGAATGCTTTGGAAAAATTAAAGCTTTTTCATAGAATACTGCGTAGGGTATTTATGTTTTTTTGTAAATATATCGACCACCACAGTAACAATGTAGCTCCATAGCTTAAAAGTCCTGAATTTTCTGAAAAATTTAAAACAATAATTATTGAGATATCTCTTATGGTAGCTGAGAAAAGTGTACCGTTATTTTTTTAGTTCATCAGCCGAAAACTGGTTTGAACCTCTTTTGTTTCCGAATTCCGACTTTGATTTCTTCACTTCCGGTTTAGATCCACTTCCGGGCAAAACTGGAACTTTAAACCCAATTAACCCTTTATAGGGCAGTACTACGGGGGGGGGGAATATACCTACATGTTGTAAAATGTTAAATTTTGTTTTATAGGCACTTGAATAATGTACTACTTCTAATGCCAGAACGGTAAGATATTTCTTTAGCCCTGGTAACTATACTTACCAAGGAATGTTTATTGAAATGGGAATCACATAATATTTAGTGGTAAGAATACTTATTAAAACAACTTGTAGCCCTATATAACAGAAAAATTGAAAGTTAACTTATCTTAACTTTGTATTAGCATGAATGCTTGGTTTCCCGTAAAAAAATAAAATTTTTTAAGCACTGTACAAAAGTAACAACAAAAAACATGGTAGCATACGCTGGTATGAATCCTTACCACATTTGTGTAACTCATGAAGCAAATGGTCGCTGCGCACTAATTTCAATATGTGGATAGCCTACTTACCAGAGAACATCTATAAAACCATAAAATGCCAATAGGGTTCAACTGCATGGCTTATTCTTTAAAAAAATCGACCTTATTTCCAGTGGTAAGTATACTTACCAGAGACCTATAAAGGGTTAAGACCCCTTAATTTAATGTGTAGATTAGGAATTTGAAAAGTGTTGGTTGCTTGAAGAAATGGAGAGTGCAAAACTTACTCTCAACGAAAGAAACTATTGTGCACAGATAACAATAAAATATTATGCTTGTAAACGACAAAATATACCTTTCAATAAAAGGAAATGTGTTCATGAACATCATGTGTTCGCACATTATCAATACAAAGAGTGGATTATTCGTACGAAAGAGAAAAGAGATTGGCTTGCAGAAAGAGACGTTTGGATGAAAAAGCTGAAGGAGCATAAGTCATGGAAAATTCAAGTTGTTAGTGTATGTCTATATATTCTGGTGTTACAATATTTAGAAAAGAAAATTGTTTCTTAAATCTGCTGTAATATATATAAAATAAACGAAACAAATAATAGAATAAAATATATAATCTTTCATTGTTGCATAGCTTAGAGCTTCCTGATCAATATAGGCTATTTTGCAACTTTTAGTAACTTTAATTAAGTGAGTTAACCAACTTTAACTGTGACGATCTCGCATGTTTTAGTCCATCGGGTGCATAGCAATTTTATTATTTTTAAGTCCTCTGGATGGTGTATTTTTTGGGCTAGAAGAACGATTCAACTTTCATATTCCATAGAAAAACGTGAAGTAAAACATTCGATTCCAAAAACATTAAAAATTCGGAAATATTCAAAATATTTATTTTTGTACTGTTATTAATAATATATTTGTTTTCATTGGACAGGTATCGAATGAGTCGTACGTATATTTCCAATTACTCAGTGGGTACCGCACCCACGTAGGCTATTACTGTCTCTTATCTCAGCCATATTATATCAACTGTCTCTTTCTTTTCCAACGGTATTCTTCTATGCATTCTATTCAATTGTGTTAAATCGCAGGGAAAAACATTTAAAACGATGGGGATCGATTTGAGATAAGAGTGTTTCCTTCACTCATGGACAACTTTGTGTCGGACTTGCTCGAGGTGGAAGTGCAGCAATTAATTTTGCTGGCACAGGGCAACGGAACCACAAATATTGTATAATATAAGGAGGTTTTAAAATAATTTAATGAGGCCTACATTAGCTGCTGTGAAGCGAAGCGAGCGGGGATTGCTAGTTTAATATGAAGCATCCCTGCATGATACACCTAGTAAAGCAATAGATAAACAAAAAATCTGGTGTGAAACACTCACACAACTTTCTCTTGTCAACGCAATTAATTAACAATATGACCTAACATTAGTAATAAAACATTAGAAATAAACAAAAAAACTAACCTCAAAAAAATAATGTTATTTTAATCATGAGTCAAAGACACAAAGGGAAAATGAACCTCAGTTTGGCTTAAAAATAAAGAAAATCACTCTTTCACGCTAAATTAGGCTCTGTAGAGAAAAATGTTGTAAATAAAAGTTATAGATCTTTTAATTTTCTATAAATTTGATTATATACAATTTTGTCATTAAATACATACTAAGGCCGAAATCTTAAAAAAATCAATTTTTCAAACGTTTTCGTGAGAAAAAATCAGAAAATTGCTAATTACTGCTAAACTAAGCGTCATACAAAAAAATGTTTGAAATGAGAGTTGTAGAATTTTAAATTCTGTACATTTTTTTTATATAAAGTTTTGCGCTATAATACATATTAATATAGCCGCAATCTTAAAAAAACAACGTTTTTACGTGAAAACAGCCTCACCGAGAATTTCAGCAAACATGGCGCCTACCCTATCTTGTAGAGAATAAAAAATTGAGTAAAATAGGCGATTTTAAAAAAAATCGTAGGACCAGTTTTTGAGAAAATCGCAAAAAAGTGAAAAATTATACGAATAAACTACTACTTCCGGTTGACCGATTTTGATGAAAATGTTCGTGTCGCGTCCGGTAGTGGTATGTAACTTAAGTTTCAAGTTTCAAGTTCGTACAACGTTCCGTTCTTGAGATATTCTGTTCACACACACTTACACACACAGACCAATCGCTAAAAACATGTTTTTTGTGTTCAGGGGGTCTGAAAACGTATAGATCCGGTGAAAACTCGATTTCTTTTAAATCGACATGAAAACAATACTTTCCATCCTATATATAGGCCTATTTATATAGGCAAGAGAAAGTAAAAAGGAGCTGGATCCACACAATTGTATTAAAATAAATATGGGAAATATTGTTATTATTGATTTAATCCATTCGTCCGTATTAGTGATTAGGTAGGCTAATTATGTGATTAAGGTGATTCGAAATGGGATTTGTTAGTGTTGAAGATGTGTTGGACAAATATTTAGTTTTAGGCGCACATGATCCAATCTGAAAGTAATGCTTGATGGTGTTAAATTGTGATTTGTGTTGCTCATATCAAATCTGCCCATAACAGATATGCGGAGTGTCAAATTACTTACACTCTATCTGTTCGTTGCTGGGCTAAAATAAATAGTTCTGTTTCTTGTCACATACTCAGCGTATTAAATGACTGAATCGTTTAAGAACAGAAGAGGTAGAGGTGTAAATGACACTAATCAGAGTTATCTCCTCTGAAAGTAATGAATTTCATTATACAGTTGGACCCTGTGGTGAATGAAGTGAAGCTATCATTTGTAGAGTGGAAAATAAGTGCTTTTTAGAGGGCCCGGCATGCTGATAAGCTTAATTTTTCTTTCAGTGAGGAAGGCATTGGTAAACCACCTCACTCCTCGCTTTACTTAGTAAAACCTCTACAGGTTCAATTCAGCCTTCCGGCTTATGACCTGAACAACTTGTCAAATAGATTCCTGAATAGTTTCTGAAGTTTATCACAGTTTAGAATTACGTATTAGCCACGAGCACAGACAAAATTTCCCTCTAATAACCGATTTAATAAATTTGGCCAACAGCTTACGAAGTGAAGAGATTGTAGGACCCACTAAAGAAGTGTTTAACGTCACGCTCCATACAGAAGCTCGTCTGATGTAGCGTCGATAAGCCTACATCGCCAAAGTAACGAAATCTGAATCAATAAATTCACAACCACATTAAGCTTTGGTCACATGTGCATTGTTCAACGATACGTAAACACATTATGACAAAGATCGGATCGACTGCAGCATACGTCATTACCAAATGCTAAGAAACACATAGTGGTCAGAGCATTGGCTTGCCAAGCGGAGGTCCCGGGTTCGATTCCCGGCCAGGGTTTGAAAATTTTCACGTGTCAAATCCCACAGTAAATTTTATACACTCCACCGTAGTGGCTAATGACCAAGCAGTTGATGCGATATTTAAAAAAAAAGAATTTAGCAAAATTTTATAGAGAAACCGTTAAAAATACCATAAAATTTTTACAAATTCAAAAATTTCGATTTAATGAAAAAAAAACAAAAAATAAGTTAGTATGTAATAATTATTGTAATGGTAGTTTATGGGTGGGTGGGACGCAGTGCCTAATGACCAGGGAGTAGTATAAATAACATCTGGTAGGGGGCGCACTCACGTTGGCCTAACTTTTCGAAACCCGTGTTCTGTGTCGATGGAAAATAAGCGTGCAGTGCGGGTAGTCGAATGGAAACCGGAAGGGGCTACGCGACCGCAACACTTGCTTTCTCGTAAACAGAGCGATAGGGGAAATGAAATGGAGTGGAGGAAGCCGTGAAAGCGGTGAAAGTGAAGTGTGGTCTGTAGTGATGCATCCGCCACTGAAACGCTTATTATTATTTGTTTAGCGTCCAGTTGACGAACGGAGAGAAAGAAAGAGTGAGCGGTGTCGTGGTGGGGTGGCGTTAAGGAGCGAGGAGCGAGGAGCGAGGAGCGACGGGGGTATTTTTATTGCGGTTTGTTGTGGAGAACGTTAAACGGTTATCGAGCCATTAAACATTTACTGCCGCTCACCGATCATGCTTTGATGCGCTTTATTTCTCGGGCCTTCTCTTCGAGACCGATCGGAAAAATAACCACGGCTTTCATGAGATCACTTCCAATTATGGTAAAAACGACCAAAGGCAGAGATATATAGTTCAATCGCGTCTTCAGTATGCTATTGAATTTTGGGGGGGGGGGTACTCATGATAAACTAATAAATAAATTGTTTGTAGCTCAAAAATATTTCATTAAAATATTATTATTTTAATGTCAGATAGACAGAACTGTTAATGATTTTAAAAATTTACGTATCTTACCCATTAAAAACTTATTTATTTTTAAAGTTTTAAAACTATTTTATAAAAAAAGGCAACAGAGGTACTGAAAACTTACATCACAGAACTAGAGGTTCAAGCCAACAACTGTTTGTAAGACCGAAAGTTAATAAATCCTTTTTTGCTAAAACTTTTGTTTTTTTAGGCCCGAAGTGTTTTAATCTGTTGTCTATTGAAATTAAAAATAGCTTAAACGTGTTAATATTTTCAAGAAAGGTTAAAGATTGGGTCAATGATATAACTGATGTTGATTCACTTGTAAGAATTGTTGGTTAGTGTTGGTGTTTTACCGTTGCTGACTTACAATGCTTGCTGGTCGGTCTTTGTAGGAATTTACTGATCTTGGTAAACAATATAACAATAATAACTGATTTTAGTGTTAGTCATGTACAGGTGAATATCTGCTATGAACACTGACGACGGCTTGGTTAATATTGTTGTTAAAAAATATACGATAGTTAACATGCGCTGTAGCTGCCGGTACAATTTGAATTATCATTTGTAGTGGATGATAACATTTGATTTGTAATTCATTTTTATAATTCATTTGATTTGTAATTCATTTATAAACTTGTTTTTATGTATTTTAGTTTTATTTTATATCCACCGTTTACTTGAGTTGGTGGTTATTTATTGCTAGTAGATAAGATGTAATTTTGTATTTGTATAAAGTGGAATAAATAAATATTATTATTATTATTATTATTATTATTATTATATTTGTAATCCATTGCACCCACATTTTACAACTGGCTTCCGGGCAATATTAGAAATAACAATTTAAAAAGAAATAACGAGTGTTTTATTAAGAACGCAACCCTGATTATAAGAAGATAGAAGTAATACATCGGTAAATTTTCTGTACCCCAATCGGAAGGTTGGCAACAGTGTACTCAAGGCCAACTACTGAGACAGTTAAAATGTTGCAGTCAAGCATTAGTGTGGTGACAGTAGTCGTTTCATTATATTGTGTCAGCAATGGTTTTTTCCACGGAAGAACTGAACATAAGATACGATATGATGGTATGATGGTCTGTAGCTTTCAGTTCATGAGTTACGCCAACACGATAAAGATGCAAATGTAACATTTTCGTAGCTCGGAAAACAGTAGTTAATGTTAGCCCAGCTTGCGATGATAATCTTCTAAACGATTTTTTAGGTGATTGAGTCACCTAAAACGATTTTTCAAATCTTCAAGAACTTCCGCGGTTAACTTAGTTGACTGGCGAGGTGGTTTCCCATCGAGTACACTCCCAGTTGTACGGAATAAATAAATAAAATATAATATTTGACACAAAGAAGTCGAATATTTTTCTGATTGCTGACTCAGTTCAGAAGAAATAAGAATGTGTGATAGCTTATGGCAGCTGTCAATAACTGCATGCTCGTCCCACGTGACAGGGCCCGAATTATGCAGAGTAAACATACGGCACCAATCAGCCAAACGTACGGCATCAGGACTGGTGCTGCTGCAAATTCATAAAATTTCTGCATGGCGCCAGTAAAACTCCCGTATCTCAGAAAATAACAATATTTTTGAATTTTTTAATGACATCATAATAGGCAATAATCTGAATGAGTTGAGGAATCCACGAAGGGTATCCGACCTAATTACCTATATTTAGAAAAAAATCTGGTGTGAAACACTCACACAACTTTCTCTTGCCAATGCAAATAATTAATAATAAACCTAACATTATTAATAAAATATTAGAAATAAACAAAAACTAACCTCAAAAACATAATCTTATTTTAATCATGAATGAAAGACGCAAAATGAAAATAGACCTCAGTTTGGCTTAAAACACAGAAAATCACTCTTTCATGCTAAACTAGGCTCTGTAGAGAAAAATGCTTGAAATAAAAGTTGTAGATCTTTTAATTTCCTATAAATTTTATTTAATACACTTTTGTCGTAAAATGCATTCTAAGACCGAAATCTTAAAAAAATCGATTTTTCACACGTTTTCGTGAGAAAAAAACAGAAAATTGCTAATTACCGCTAAACTTAGCATTATACAAAACATTGTTTGAAATAAAATTTGTAGGGTTTTAAATTCTCTACAACTTTTATTATATACATTTTTACGGTAAAATGCATAATAAAGCCGCGATCTTGAAAAAACAATGTTTTTACGTCAAAACAGCCTTACCGAGAATTTCAGCAAACATGGCGCCTACCCTATCTTGTAGAGAATAAACAATTGAGTAAACCAGGCGATTTTTAAAAAAATCGTAAGACCAGTTTTTGAGAAAATCGCAAAAAAGTGAAAAATTATACGAATAAACTTCTACTTCCGGTTGACAGATTTTGATGAAAATGTTCGTGTCGGGTCCGGTAGTGGTATGTAACTTAAGTTTCAAGTTTCAAGTTCGTACGATGTTCCGTTCTTGAGATATTTTGTACACACACACACACACACACACACACACACACACACACACACACACACACACGCACGCACGCACACGCACACACACACACACCAATCGCTAAAAACATGTTTTTTGGGTTCAGGGGATCTGAAAACATATAGATCCGGTGAAAACTCGATTTCGAAAAATCGACATGAAAACAATACTTTCCTTCCTACATATTCATATAGGCAAGAGAAAGTAAAAATCTGGTGTGTAAGAGTCACACAACTTTCTCTTATTTGCCAATGCAAATATTGAACAACATAACCTAAAATTAGAAATAAACAAAAAACTAACCTCAATAAACATAACCTAATTTCAATCATGAGTGAAAGACGTAAAATGAAAATCGACCTCAGTTTGGCTTAAAAGTACGGAAAATTACTCTTTCACGCTACACTAGGCTCTGTAGAGAAAAATGATTTAAATAAAAGTTGTAGGTCTTTTAATTTCATATATACCAATCAAGTTTGTAGTAAAATATCATCTGGGGTATTTACACTAAAACAAATTGCCAGATTAAATGATAAAAAATGACTAATGGCAGCTTATCATGGCCTCATTCTCTTTCATATCCGTTATGGTATTTTAGTATGGGGTAATTCTAGCATGGGTAATATGAATAGGGTTTTTAAAATTCAAAAGAAAGCTATTAGGTGTATAATGGGAGCTAACCAGCTAACCTTATGCAGCCCATTATTTAAGGAGCTAAATTGCTTACAGTTCCCTCCCTCTACATTTTTGAGGTGATTATGCATGTTAGGCAAAATAATTTTATGCAGAATTTCAATGATAACACAATCATAACACGAGAAACTGAAATGATTATTATGTGGCTAATCACTCCACAAAATTGTTGGAACAAAAACCTACTTATGCAGGGAGAAAATTCATGAATAAATTACCCAAATTTTTAAAATGTTGTGATAATTTGCATTCCTTTAAAAAAAATCTAAAAAATTATTTGATCGGTTAAACTTTTTATAGCGTACAAGAATTTATTTCTTGATAGAAGTGATATATTGTGTGATTCTTATACGTACAGTATTTCAGGTGTTATAACTGACATGTCCTATCCTCCTGGAGTCTCATGACGCAAAAAAAAATAAGGAACAAAGACCTCCACAGAGACCTACGAATGGATTTCGTCTCCAGCAAAATCCAGAGGCTGGCACAGAAGCATGAGGACGTTGAAGCAATCCAGCTGCTTGACTACGAAGATCTGGTGCAAAGGATGAAGAGAAAGAAATCGTTTGATCATGTGCACAGGCAGTGTTTGAAATCGGAGCAGTGTTAGAGCACAATATGAGTGAAGTGTATGGCCCCCCACTGGTGACCATCTCTGTCAATAAAATCACTCATTAGTGTTAAGACTAGATCGTAAATATATCTGTAGTGATAGGTATAAAGGTCTTAAGTCAAAAATTGTCGATTTTGAGTTAAGTATACTACCTAGTTTAGAAAAATTGTCTCTTTCAATGATGCCTTTGCATCATTGAAAGCATCATTGTGCATCATTTTTGCATCATTGTGGGCTTAAGTGGAGCTAACTCCTGAAGTGAATTATGTTGACTGGCTTTGTAAAAATTTTCTCTCCGCGTAACGTTATAAAAGTCCTAATTGTAAATGATACCTTTAGATTTAGTTTCTCAGTCTTTTTTAGTAGGACAAAAGGTCTTAAGTTGAGTTTAGACCTTTATACTAATAGTAGTTTATTTAGTTTAAATTTAGCTTCTCAGTCTTTTTTAGTTGTACAAAAGATCTTAAGTTGAGTTTAGACCTTTATACTAATAGTAGTTTATTTAGTTTAGATTTAGCTTCTCAGTCTTTTTTAGTTGTACAAAAGTTGAGTTTAGACCTTTATACTAATAGTAGTTTATTTAGTTTAAATTTAGCTTCTCAGTCTTTTTTAGTTGTACAAAAGATCTTAAGTTGAGTTTAGACCTTTATACTAATAGTAGTTTATTTAGTTTAGATTTAGCTTCTCAGTCTTTTTTAGTTGTACAAAAGTTGAGTTTAGACCTTTATACTAATAGTAGTTTATTTAGTTTAGATTTAGCTTCTCAGTCTTTTTTAGTTGTACAAAAGGCCTTAAGTTGAGTTTAGACCTTTATACTAATAGTAGTTTATTTAGTTTAGATTTAGCTTCTCAGTCTTTTTTAGTTGTACAAAAGGTCTTAAGTTGAGTTTAGACCTTTATACTAATAGTAGTTTATTTAGTTTAGATTTAGCTTCTCAGTCTTTTTTAGTTGTACAAAAGGTCTTAAGTTGAGTTTAGACCTTTATACTAATAGTAGTTTATTTAGTTTAGATTTAGCTTCTCAGTCTTTTTTAGTTGTACAAAAGTTGAGTTTAGACCTTTATACTAATAGTAGTTTATTTAGTTTAGATTTAGCTTCTCAGTCTTTTTTAGTTGTACAAAAGGTCTTAAGTTGAGTTTAGACCTTTGTACTAATAGTAGTTTATTTAGTTTAGATTTAGCTTCTCAGTCTTTTTTAGTTGTACAAAAGGTCTTAAGTTGAGTTTAGACCTTTATACTAATAGTAGTTTATTTAGTTTAGATTTAGCTTCTCAGTCTTTTTTAGTTGTACAAAAGTTGAGTTTAGACCTTTATACTAATAGTAGTTTATTTAGTTTAGATTTAGCTTCTCAGTCTTTTTTAGTTGTACAAAAGGTCTTAAGTTGAGTTTAGACCTTTATACTAATAGTAGTTTATTTAGTTTAGATTTAGCTTCTCAGTCTTTTTTAGTTGTACAAAAGTTGAGTTTAGACCTTTATACTAATAGTAGTTTATTTAGTTTAAATTTAGCTTCTCAGTCTTTTTTAGTTGTACAAAAGATCTTAAGTTGAGTTTAGACCTTTATACTAATAGTAGTTTATTTAGTTTAGATTTAGCTTCTCAGTCTTTTTTAGTTGTACAAAAGTTGAGTTTAGACCTTTATACTAATAGTAGTTTATTTAGTTTAGATTTAGCTTCTCAGTCTTTTTTAGTTGTACAAAAGGTCTTAAGTTGAGTTTAGACCTTTATACTAATAGTAGTTTATTTAGTTTAGATTTAGCTTCTCAGTCTTTTTTAGTTGTACAAAAGGTCTTAAGTTGAGTTTAGACCTTTATACTAATAGTAGTTTATTTAGTTTAGATTTAGCTTCTCAGTCTTTTTTAGTTGTACAAAAGATCTTAAGTTGAGTTTAGACCTTTATACTAATAGTAGTTTATTTAGTTTAGATTTAGCTTCTCAGTCTTTTTTAGTTGTACAAAAGTTGAGTTTAGACCTTTATACTAATAGTAGTTTATTTAGTTTAGATTTAGCTTCTCAGTCTTTTTTAGTTGTACAAAAGGTCTTAAGTTGAGTTTAGACCTTTATACTAATAGTAGTTTATTTAGTTTAGATTTAGCTTCTCAGTCTTTTTTAGTTGTACAAAAGTTGAGTTTAGACCTTTATACTAATAGTAGTTTATTTAGTTTAAATTTAGCTTCTCAGTGTCTTTTTTTAGTTGTACAAAAGATCTTAAGTTGAGTTTAGACCTTTATACTAATAGTAGTTTATTTAGTTTAGATTTAGCTTCTCAGTCTTTTTTAGTTGTACAAAAGTTGAGTTTAGACCTTTATACTAATAGTAGTTTATTTAGTTTAGATTTAGCTTCTCAGTCTTTTTTAGTTGTACAAAAGATCTTAAGTTGAGTTTAGACCTTTATACTAATAGTAGTTTATTTAGTTTAGATTTAGCTTCTCAGTCTTTTTTAGTTGTACAAAAGGTCTTAAGTTGAGTTTAGACCTTTATACTAATAGTAGTTTATTTAGTTTAGATTTAGCTTCTCAGTCTTTTTTAGTTGTACAAAAGGTCTTAAGTTGAGTTTAGACCTTTATACTAATAGTAGTTTATTTAGTTTAGATTTAGCTTCTCAGTCTTTTTTAGTTGTACAAAAGGTCTTAAGTTGAGTTTAGACCTTTATACTAATAGTAGTTTATTTAGTTTAGATTTAGCTTTTCAGTCTTTTTTAGTTGTACTAAAGGTCTTAAGTTGAGTTAACCTTTTATACCAATAGTAGTTTATTATTTCACCAATATCAATGCTGAGATCAACTGGAAAATAATCAAATTGAAGTGGTCGAGACCAAAGGCAAACTTGTGATTTAAGAAACTGTAGTAAGAATTTACCAGGTCAAAAGGTTAAGTTACACTATAAACGGTAAAGGTCTTAGGTCGTGAATTGCCCCCTGAAAAAAAGGGCCATAGCAAAGACGTAAATGGAATTTTTATTTTCGTTGTTAAGTAGAAAACAAAAGAAATCTATAACAAATTATAAAAACAATTTTTGGAAGAGACAATTTGCAAAAACTATCCTTCAATAATAAAAAATATATAAATTATACTGTCTCAAATTTTCATTTGCTTTTCCTGAAAAATGACTATTTTCAAGTTAAGACCTTTATATCTATCACTACAGATATATCAGAGAGAAAAAAATAAATCAAATCACGTCGTTGGCCTTCGGGCCAGCCCAGTCAGTCAGCTGGTAGAAAGTTGCTATTATTTGTTAAGTAACACCGGTTGGGCAAGCGACTTTGTATGGTGATCAGTTGACAGCCATCCATGAACAAACTCTACTGGGGGTCCCTGTTCTAACTCATGTCTAATCCACGTCAAAAAAAAAAATACAGCAAAAAGCAGCGATCAAATTGGGTAGTTGTCAACAATGTACAGTCCCGATAATAAATAAAAGCTAAAAAAAATAATAATAAATAAATTAAAAAATAAATTAAATTACGTTTTCATTTTACATTGTTTACACATGATTAAACATACGTTGCTTAGGTCATTATTTACTTTGGCAAGAGAAAGCCGTGTGAGTGAAAATGATTTTCTCTTACTGTGTTATAATGTGGCGTGGGCGTAAGTTTGGTTAAAGAATGTTTTATTGTACAACAGAGATAGATGTTGAAGAGAAAAGGAGGGCGGGAGGGAGCGTTACAACACTTTGATTGTTTTTCTCACAACTTAAGGGCTAGTTGTTGTACGGCATTTTCTTCAGTTCTTGTGGATATCGGTCGGTGTTTAAGGGCCTGTGACAATGTTAGGTCAAGGTTTCGCAAATATTCTGAAGGAGTTGAGAAGTTAGAAGCGGGTGAGAGGGTGAGAGGTGATCACGAGCGCAGTGGCGGATTCCAGGGGGCGCGGGCAATCGAAAATACACCAGCGTGGTAGTGCTGCGAGCGGCGCACCTGTTAGACGGACGGACCGCCCCGGGAGCCGTGATGCGGTCGTGATGAAATAGAGTGTGCGACAGGGATAGCGCACGGGTTGCCCGAGCGAACAGGCCGTTCCTAAGTTGGGCCGCATTTTGGCAACGGTTCGAGGCCGCGAAGGCACCGGAGCTCTGGTGCCCCCACCACGCGGCCGACAAAAATTACTTAAGCCCCCTAAACTGTTTACCGGTGCCCGTCGCCACCTCGCCGACCAACCGTCCTGTTCTGTTGTGCTCTTTCTCAACAAACTATGCGCAAAAGTGAATAACGTTTCAAAATTTGTGATTTTTTGTTTTGGTGTAGTTTTTGTGTTTCTGGGACCAAATCGACAGTTTTTTTTACGGACACGTTCAAGTGATACTTTGGTGAGTTTTTGTTTTATCATATTTATTATTCTCGACACCGATTCTTCGCGTGTTCAATAAATTGCCTCAACTGTTGGGTTAAGTGGACGGGTGCAGAGGGTGCGTAATACATCGAGGATTTTTCACTGCCCTACCTCCACTTGCTTACCACATTTTTACTCGACAATAATCAAATTGTAAATACTATTGTTCACGAAATTACAAAATTTGCTGCAACCCTTATTATAATTAAAAAATAAATAATTGTAACAATAACGCTAAATGACGTGATTTTAGAAAATGCTTGTCACATAAACCTAGTTTTATATTTAAAAAATTTCATGCAGCGTAAATGTACAAGACTGATAATATCTTGTAGAGTCATCGAGTGTTAGATGGGTGGCGCTTCCTATCAGCCCTTAACATTAATACAGTTGTTGAAAAAATCGGACTGTCCAAAACAGGACGTAGCCTCTCAGGGCTTATTAAATCAAGTTACACCAATCGGGTAAGCGACTCTACATGGTGACCGGTTGTCTGCGTTCAGACATAGCCTATGGCAAGCGAACAAGATTCAGCAGAAGCAGCGGTCGGAATAAGCTTATTAAAATTGTTAAATTGCTTCAATCAAGCGTCTCCACGGAATCGAGTTCGCTTGCAAAAACTATAATAAATGAATTTACAGATAAAGTAGCCTGTAATTTAAATAGGTTAATTAAAAGTTTCAGTTTTTAACTATTGCGATTTTTTTTTGCCATCAGTCTCTCGACTGGTTTGATGCAGTTCTCTAACCTGTCTATCTTGCGCAAGTCGTTTCATATCTACATACCTGTAACACCCTACATCTTTTGTAATTTGCTTTATATATTCTAATCTTTGCCTCCCTCTACAATTTACTCCCTCAATATTACCCTCCATTATTAATAGCCCAATACTTGGATGTCTTAGGATATGCCCCACTAGCCTATCCCTTCTTTTGGTAAGATGCTTCCATATACTTCTTTTTTCATCCACTCGCCTAAGAACCTCTAAATTACTTATTTTGTCCACCCACCTAATCTTTAACATTTTCCTATAACACCACATTTCAAAAGCTTCTATCCTCTTCTTTTCTACAGCTCTTATTACCCACGTTTCACTTCCGTATAATGCTACACTCCAAACATAATGATTTAAGAAATTTTTCCTAATCTGTAAATCAAACTATTGCGATATGAATGGCGAAAAGAAAAGGAAGTGAACACTTTGCTGACTGCCTTTTAAATATTAATGGAGCTATCAGAGGCTGAGTGTAGACACCAACCCATCCTGAGTATAACGACCAAAAAAACTCCTCAATCCTAATCCTGACAGTTAAGTTTCAACGGTTCATGTGTTTTATTTTTTAACCGCCGACAGAAAAAGAGGGGTGTATCTGTCTGAGGGAACATTTAGTTTATTGGTGACTTGATCGAGAGTGTTCTTAGTTATGATTCATCAAAATCGGTTAACCGGAATTAGTAATTTATTCTGCGATTTTTCACTTGTTTGCAATTTTTTAAAAGATAGCTTCTACAATTTTTTTAAAAATCGCCTCATTTACTACGTTTTTTAGGGTGTACAAGATAGGGTAAGTATCTGAAGCTGTCAACAGCTGAGAGTATTAAAAACTGTGATGTAGATATTTTAGAAAAATAATGGTTTTTTTGCACTAAAATGAACAGTATAAAATTGTGAAAAATATTCGTTGTTGGTGAGATCATAATTTATCTGGGTGAACCTGATATTATAACTTAATTCTTTCATTAAAATTTTTTTCGCATTTTTCGATCCATTTTGATGAAATAAAACCAACAGAAAATCACTAACTGCAGCTAAATAAGAGAGTTGTACGAAAATGTTTGAAATAAAAGTTGTATGTTTTTAAATGTTCGACAACTTTTATTTTATACTGGTGCCCTAACACGCATATTAAAGCCGTAATGTTAAAAAAAAACAATGTTTTTCTACGAGAGACCAGACATCCCAAGAATTTCTGCAGACATGGCGCTTACCCTGTCTTGTAGAGCATTAAAAAATGTAGTAAATGAGGCGATTCTAATAAAATCATGGCAGCCGTTTTTAGGGAAAATAGCAACAAATGTAAAAAATTGCACGATTAAAAAACTACTCCTGGTTGACAGAGTTTGGTGAAATTAAATTTTAAAGCAGTTCAAATTGCGCTGCAGACATCCGAATAAAATTTTATGCACTGTTGTGCATCCTCCGGCCGCAAGAATGTGTCATCCCAAAAATTTCTGCAGACATGGCGCTTACCCTGTCTTTAAATTATTTATAGAAACTAATTATTAGTTTCTATAACCAAATTGATAATAATAAACTAATTATAATTATTAATAATTGACTAAATGGCATTAAATGAAGTCTGTTACACTAATAACACTATTACCAATAAATAATTTATTAGTTTATAGAAACTAATTATTAGTTTCTATAACCAAATTGATAATAATAAACTAATTATAATTAATAATAATTAAGTAAATGGCATTAAATGAAGTCTGTTACACTAATTACACTAATAACACTATTACCAATAAATAATTTATTAGGTAGTTTATAGAAACTAATTATTAGTTTCTATAACCAAATTGATAATAATAAACTAATTATAATTAAAAATAATTGAGTAAATGGCATTAATAATGAAGTCTGTTACATCGAGTGACAAGATTATACGATGTGCACTTACCTTGGCACACGTATCCAACTAGCCGGCCGCATTGGCGTAGTTGGTAACGTGCTCGCCTCTCATCATGCGGTCTTGGGTTCGAATCCCATTCAGGCACGGCATATTTTCATAAGTTACAAAATATCATTTCATCCTTCACCGTCTGCATTAGCAGTAATTGCACAACAGTCGGACGTTAAACCAAAAAAAAAGAAAAGAAAAACGTATCCAACTGGTTACCACCCACTTCAATCGCTTGTCAAATTCAAGACTGAGAGGCGTCTTTTCGAAATTACTGGTTTAACAAAGATTTGCTACAGTTTTTTGTTGATACAACTAGACATTACAACTACTTAATTTAATAACAGACTAAATTTAATGCAAAATGTTTTATAATGGTTAAACAAAATTTAACTACATCCCTTTTTTAATTAGGCCTACACCAAACACATTAACTTATATATTAAAATATGACTAAATAACATTACATAAATTTAGCTTTACGTAAATGTACATGCCAATTTTAATTCAATGATTTAACATGATTTTATTTAAATATATTAACATATTATACATTAACCAGCCCCGGCTCTAGGGGTGCCACCGCCTAGGGCGGCAAATTTTAATGTTTTATTTTAAAATTTTATAAATATTTGACTGTACGATCATGATCCGAAAAAGTATAAACCCAACGACAACTACAAAATGCAACAAAACTTGACAATAGATAGCCTACTCTATGATCTACATCAGTGGTTGCCAACCCGCAGTGGTCTGCGGACCACTCAGCCTGAAAGTGAACTACCACGGACCACCCATTACATTATTGCATATAGGCTATCTTATCAGTTGTAACCAAATTAAAAGGTGATTAAATAAAACAAATTTTCAGAAACAAACTATTATTATTAATTAAGAAACTATTATTACAAACAAATAATTGTTATTTTCAGAAAGTATGGTACAATGTACATCACAAAAAGTAAAAATATTTTAATTGTAAATTGTCTTTTAATAAAATAAGGAATACAGAAATTACTTAGTCGAAAATAACAACGAAAATTAAAAAATGAATTAAAAATGAAATGAAAATTTCAATGCGACTTTTGTGCACGAATCTTTCTGATTAGCTGAGGAATTCTAGGTTTTAGGCTCTTGCTAAGAGCTACTCTCAAATCACTGCTTACACTTAGCCGATTTCGTTGTTTGTTTTTAATTAACAATAAATTAGAGAAGCCCTGCTCACACATATAAGTGGTTGAAAAAAAATCATAAGATACCGCAAAGCTACTTGCCGAATCTTGGGAAAGCCCAGGGCGTTCTTACACCACAACTCTTCTACCTTTACTTAATCTGAATCTTGAATCTATTTACTTAATCTTGTTCAATGAAAATCGTAACTTTGATTTGATTACGGGAAAATATTACTTTTTTATAAGTAGTCACCGGACTCTCACGGACCACCAGTTGGGAAACACTGATCTACATAGACACGGCACACACCTATATTTAACTTTGTACATAAAATATAGTCTATACTGAGTTTCGTATAACAATAAATTACCAATACGTTTGAAGAGGGGTTCTATGGATTTTTGTAAAGATTAATTTAATGATTGATGATTGGGTGGAGGGGGGGCGGCAAAAGTACTATGGCCGGGGCAGCCATTAACATATATACTTACTAATTCCCGCATAGGACGAGCCTGTGCACGGGATACTTAATACAAAGTCCTTCTCTCGGGATGTCTTTCTAGATGTCTCTACTCCTAACCAACTAAAAAAATAAACAGATTAGAATTGAGTAAAGATAAAAGATAAATTATCTAAATAGATACACCGACCGACCCTTCTCAGGTAGCCGTCACAACAATACGCGTATAGTACTATTCCTAACCGTTTCTCGGAAATAACCCGATTTATCAACTATTTTTATTTAAAAATAAATCTTTATAATGCATCCTGCAACTTCAAATTAATTCTATTTTATATAATAAATTTCAATAACCTGTTTTAAGCTGCCTTAATTTTTATTTTCACTTGCACGTGTTTTGGTGGATCCACCATCATCAATATGTTTGAAACTAAAATTTTATATATTGAAATCTGTAGATGTTACATCTTCAGTCATTTATGTAAAACTGTTTATACAAATTGAATATGAAATTAAACAGTTTTACACAAATGACTGAAGATGTAACATCTTCTACAGATTTCAATATATAAAATTTTAGTTTCAAACATATTGATGATGGTGGATCCACCAAAACACGTGTAAGTGAAAATAAAAATTAAGGCAGCTTAAAAAAGGTTAGTGAAATTCATTATATTAAATAGAATATTGTAATTTACATTAACACTTACTCTGCTAGGAAATTCTGGAACAAACACTGTTCCTTAGATATCGTCACAATATATTTATTTATTTATTGAAATAGTAACTTAATATTTTTTTTTTTTTTGACTTGTGGGTTTTCTGAAATTTTTTTGTTTTTTTATATAACTTATTTATTTACAATCAGCCTTTTACAATGTGGCTTTAAGCAAATCATTATAAAAGAACTAAACTGACGTGAATGAAGTAGACAGCCTTTGCTCTCACTTCAACTTAAGAAAATTAGAAAATAAAGTTAATAAACAAACTAAGAAAAGTTGCAACGTTACAAAATTAAAAAGAACAATTTAAAAGAAGTAAACAAAAAATGAAGTAAACAATGTAAAAGAAGTTAACAATAGAAAAGTAAAATTAAATTCAATTTCGAAATGTCACTTTAGATTAAAAAGTAGTGATGAAGATAAATGGTGAATTTAATTTCATGTATGGATGAAAATCGTTGGTCTAAGTCGAGGATTTGATGTCTTTTGAGGCGCTTCGTTTCCTCACTGCTATCCAGTAAATTTAATGCCAGGTGGTTCTGGTGATCGTTCAATCTTAGCTGGTACCGGAGGCTCAGCTCTCTTATCTCATCTGTTATGGTACGGATTTTAAGATGGTCATGTATTTCCAAGTTTCTTATAAACCACCTAGCCGTTACTCGTCGATCTTAATACTTTATTTTGGAAGCGTTGTATTATTTCTAAATTGGATCTGCTGGATGTACCTCAAAGCTGAGCGCCATACTTCCAAATAGGCTTGAAATTGTATTTTAGATCAAGGACCTTATTCAACAGATAATTGTGATCTTCTTTCTAATAACCAGTTAAACTTCATCTATTTTAAATTAAGCTAGTTCCGTTTACATATTATGTGATGTCGCCAAGTTAATCTCCGGTCAAGATGCGAGCCAAAATACTTCACCTGATCTAGTTGTGGCTTTCTGAATTGACCGAATCATTTATGTTTATCAGTTGAAGGTGTTGTTAGGCTTAAGGGAAGCAGACCATCCCTAAAGGCCTACCTGCAATACTAACTTCTAGGTAGATTTTGTGTAGGACCGTCAAAGTTACAAAGCTGAGCTTTAACACATCTATCTACAGTACCTTTTTACAAATTTGTACCAGAGCTTTTAAATTTATCTTTATCCAACCTAAAATTGTTTTTTATTCTCAGAAAATGTTCAATTGTAGCCCACATTTTTTTATGAAAAGACACCCAAAAAATAAAAACTCCAAAATTTTTGAGATACTTCTGGAGTAAATACACACCTTAGTACTAAAATGTAGTGTGCGAAATTTCACGCTCCTAAGTGGGATGGTTCCAGAAATAAGTGTACCTAAAGTCAAAAAATACAATATGCGGAAAATGCGGTTATAGTAAAAGCATAATACCGTAACAAAAACACCTTATGCCAATTGGAATTAACTTCCAAACAAAAACGCATCAATATTTATCTTGCTTTACAGCTGATTCCTATGCGTTATAGAAATTATTGTTTTTGTGTGAACGCGATCTCCTTAATGTTAGAACAGTAACATGATTATATTAATCTCACTTTACAAGAATGAAAACCGTGAAAAAATATCGAAACACACTACGTACCCCATCAACGTAAAAACATTGTTTTCTCAACAGAAAAAACAACGAATGTCTTGTTATATATCAATTTAAATAGAGGAAAACAATTTATCAATAAATGGTAAAATTGAAAAATCAATTTTTTTTATTAAAATCAGTCTGCTCCCCTTAAGCAGGTATAGGCCTATTTCTTAAGTAAGTCTTGCGTTACATGACGTCACAATGTGGACCAAAATTAAAGAAACCGGACCCATCACAAATGAATACCAAAGGTCCTTTAGAACCTTTTTCAAATTTCTTTCAAAATTATAGCTACGCCCGTGTAACAACCGGGCTGAATGACCGTTACAAACAATTTTTTTTTTTTTTTTTTTTTTTTTTTTTTTTTTTTTTTTTTTTTTTTTTTTTGGTTTAACGTCCGACTGTTCTGCAATTACTGCTAATGCAGACGGTGAATGATGAAATGATTTTTTGTAACGTATGAAAAAATGCCACAAACAAGGGGAAGGAAAGGAGTAGAGGGGTATTTTATGACTGCAGTTTCGTGCGTTCCTAAAAACATTGTCTCTGCCCCCCCCCACCGCTATCAACACATTCCACCTTCCATTGTTGTTGTCACTGTCTTGTCACTGCTATCTTAATATTATGCTTTTCACGGTTGATGAGCTCTGCTGTTCCACACGTTTAGACCAATCAGAACGTTTGCCAGCGTTGCCAGATTGTACCTGACAAACATTACGCGCGCATGCGTATAAGAGCCGCAATAGTTCACTCTCGTCTTGCATCTCGCACTGAACACATCGATTATAGAGCGCGTTAACATGCAATACTTTACAATATAATCAGCTGATTGTATGATCATAGGTTATAATTGATATTAAAAGACCAAAAAAAAAAAAATGGCTGACAAAATATTTAACAGAGCTACCAGAGCAAATATTAGCAACGTTGGTGGCAAGTGATTGGCTAGCTATAAAGTGGGTGGGTGGGGGGGGGGGGCAACGCATACGTAAAGAGAGCTCATCACCCTTAAACAAATAGGGTACATCGAGTTGAGATAAAAGTTTTTGTTGATGGTAGTAAACCACAGCTATGACGTTGCACATCCCGGTTGTTATTATTTTTACTTTCTCTTGCCTATATGAATATAATAGGAAGGAAAGTATTGTTTTCATGTCGATTTTAAGAAATCAAGTTTTCACCGGGTCTATACGTTTTCAGATCCCCTGAACCCAAAAAACATGTTTTTAGCGATTGGTCTGTGTGTGTGTGTGTGTGTGTGTGTGTGTGTGTGTGTACAAAATATCTCAAGAACGGAACGTCGTACGAACTTCAAACTTGAAACTTAAGTTACATACCACTACCGGACTCGACACGAACATTTTCATGAAAATCGGTCAACCGGAAGTAGTAGTTTATTCGTATAATTTTTCACTTTTTTGCGATTTTCTCAAAAACTGGTCCTACGATTTTTTTTTAAATCGCCTGGTTTACTCATTTTTTTATGCTCTACAAGATAGGGTAGGCGTCATGTTTGCTGAAATTCTTAATGAGGCTGTTTTCACGTAAAAACATAGTTTTTAAGATTACACCTTTAATATGCAATTTAGCGCAAGAATTTTATATAATAAAAGTTGTAGAGAATGTAAAATTCTACAACTTTTATTTCAAACATTTTTTTGTATAACGCTTAGTTTAGCAGTAATTAGCGATTTTCTAATTTTTTCTCACGAAAACGTGTGAAAAATCGATTTTTTTAAGATTTCGGCCTTAGAATGCATTTTACAACAAAAGTGTATATAATCAATTTTATAGTAAATTAAAAGATCTATAACTTTTATTTAGAGCATTTTTCTTTACAGAGCCTAGTTTAGCGTGAAAGAGTGATTTTCCGTATTTTAGAGCCAATCTGAGTTCGATTTTCATTTTGCGTCTTTCACTCATGATTAAAATAAGGTTATGTTTTTGAGGTTAGTTTTTTTTTATTTCTAATGTTTTATTACTAATGTTAGGTTTATTGTTAATTATTTGCACTGGCAAGAGAAAGTTGTGTGAGTGTTTCACACCAGATTCTTTTTTTTTGTTTAGCTTTTATTTGTTATCGGGGAACTGTACATTATTAACTACTACTCAATCTGATCGCTGCTCTGCTTTATTATTTGACGTGAATTAGTGACATGAGTTTGTACAGGGACCCCAGTAGAGTTTGTTCATGGATGGCTGTCAGCTGGTCACCATACAAAGTCACTTTCCCAACCGGTGTTACTTAACAAATAATAGCGACTTTCTACCAGCTGACTGATTGGGTTGGCCCGAAAATATAAATTATGTTCAATCATGACTAAACAATGTAAAGTTAAATATATAACCTAATTTTAAATATTGGTGAATGACGCTATATAAAATTCAGCGTCTTTTTGACTTAAAACAATGGAAAATCACCAATGACGCAAAAGTAGGCTCTGTAGAAAAATATTTGGAAATAAAAGTTGTAGGTTTTTTAATTACTATAAATTTAGTTGTTTCATATATGTACGCCTGTTATGGCCGCAATCTTAACACACTCCATTTTTCAGCGATTTCAGCGATTTCAGTGAGAAATTAGGGAAAACCACTGAACCACATATTTGTCGCGTTTTAATTTTCTACAACTTTAATCGTACTCGCTTTTGTTTTAACCCTTTATAGGGCAGTACTACGGGGGGGGGGGGAGAATATAGGGCCTACATGTTGTAAAATGATATATTTCGTTTTATAGGGACTTCAATAATGTACGTACTTCTATTGCCAGAACAGTAAAGTATTTATTTTTTTTTTATGTTAAGCCTTGAAATGGGAATCACATAATGTTTAGTGGTTAAAATGTTTATTAAAACAACTTGTAGTCCCATATAACAGAAAAATGTGTAGAAAACTTATCACATTTTTTTTTTTTTTTTGGTTTAACGTCCGACTGTTCTGCAATTACTGCTATTGCAGACGGTGAAGGATGAAATGATTTTTTTTGTTACGTATGAAAATATGCCGTGCCTGAATGGGATTCAAACCCAAGACCGCATGATGAGAGGCGAGCACGGTACCATCTACGCCAATGCGGCCGGCTGAAAACTTATCTCAAGTTTATATTAGCATGAATGCTTGCTTTCCCGTAAAAACTCGAATTTTCTAAGCACTGTACAAAAGTAACAACAAAACAATACTGTTGCGTACGCTGGTTTGAATCCTTACCACATTCATGCAACTCATGAAGAAAATGGTCGCTGCGCACTAATTTCAAAATGTTGATAGCCTACTTACCAGAGAATATCTATAAAACCATAAAATACCAATAAGGTTCAACTGCATAGCTTATTCTTTAAAAAAATCGACCTTATTGCTAGTGGTAAGTATACTTACCAAAGACCTGTTGTTTAGGTCATCAGCCGAAAGGCTGGTTTGAACCTCTAGAGGTTTTACTAGGTAAAACCTTTGGATCTTTACTAGGATCGACTCAGAAATGAGTCGGTGCAAATTGACGTCTTATTATTACTATTACATAATATTGACTCTTATTATAGTTTATTATTGCATTATGAATCATGTTTTAAAATATTATATAATGAAAAATAATTTTATCTTTTAATTTTTTTATGGTTTTGATATCACAATACGTTTTACATTGTAAAAGTTGACTCCGGTCGGTGGCTTTATGTAGACAACTGGTACTCAAGTTTACCACTCGCCGAACAAGGAAGGAGGGCTTGATGGAGAGACGCATCATCCATATTTATGTTGTTTTATTGAAATATAACCCAAAGTAAATTATTTATAAAGTATAATAGAAATACAAGTGAAATTTCAGTGAGACACACACCAGTCTTTCACAGGAAATTTGATATTTTTACTCTTGAGTACCTGATCAATCTCTCACCTTAAAAATCTGGTGTGAAACACTCACACAACTTTCTCTTGCCAGTGCAAATAATTAACAATAAACCTAACATTAGTAATAAAACATAAGAAATAAACAAAAAACTAACCTCAACAAACATAACCTAATTTTAATCATGAGTGAAAGACGCAAAATGAAAATCAACCTCAGTTTGGCTTAGAAATACGGAAAATCTCTCTTTCTCTCTAAACTAGGCTCTGTAGAGAAAAATGCTTTAAATAAAAGTTGTAGATCTTTTAATTTTCTATAAATTTAATTATATACACTTTTGTCGTAAAATGCATACTAAGGCCGAAATGTTAAAAAAAACCATTTTTCTCACGTTTTCGTGAGAAAAAAAAACAGAAAATCGCAAATTACCGCTAAACTAAGCGTTATACAAAAAAGTGTTTGAAACAGAAGTTGTAGGTTTTTAAATTCTCTACAACTTTTATTATATAAGTTTTTGCGCTAAAATTTATATTAAAGCCGTAATCTTAAAAAAACAACGTTTTTACGTGAAAACAGCCTCACCGAGAATTTCAGCAAACATGGCGCCTACCCTATCTTGTAGAGAATAAAAAATTGAGTAAAATAGGCGATTTTAAAAAAAATCGTAGGACCAGTTTTTGAGAAAATCGCAAAAAAGTGAAAAATTATACGAATAAACTACTACTTCCGGTTGACCGATTTTGATGAAAATGTTCGTGTCGCGTCCGGTAGTGGTATGTAACTTAAGTTTCAAGTTTCAAGTTCGTACAACGTTCCGTTCTTGAGATATTCTGTTCACACACAGACACACAGACACACACACACACACACAGACCAATCGCTAAAAACATGTTTGTGTGGGTTCAGGGGGTCTGAAAACGTATAGATCCGGTGAAAACTCGATTTCGAAAAATCGACATGAAAACAATACTTTCCTTCCTATATATTCATATAGGCAAGAGAAAGTAAAAAACAGCGCGAAAAAAATGTAAGCCTTACAATACTCTAGACTTGAAAGAAAATTAATTACAAAAAAATAAAGGAATCATAAAATAGGTATGGGTTTTTTAAGCAAAATTGCAATAATTGCGTTGGGAGTGAACCTGTTAAATTGAGCTGTTGCTAAAGCACCCGGTTAGTCGAGTGCGACAGAACCCAACAGACAAGTCACGTTTTTGGTGAGGTTCATTTCTATGTACGCCCTACTGAATGTCTCTTGCTGTCACATTTCACAATAGCTGTAACAGTCGGGACTTCAATTTCGTTTTCTTTTGCAAATCTTACATTTTTACTTTCTCTTGCCTATATGAATATATAGGAAGGAAAGTATTGTTTTCATGTCGATTTTAAGAAATCGAGTTTTCACCGGATCTATACGTTTTCAGACCCCCTGAATCCAAAAAACATGTTTTTAGCGATTGGTCTGTGTGTGTGTCTGTGAACAGAATATCTCAAGAACGGAACATCGTACGAACTTGAAACTTGAAACTTAAGTTACATACCACTACCGGACGCGACACGAACATTTTCATCAAAATCGGTCAACCGGAAGTAGTAGTTTATTCGTATAATTTTTCAGTTTTTTGCGATTTTCTCAAAAACTGGTCCTACGATTTTTTTTAAAATCGCCTATTTTACTCAATTTTTTATTCTCTACAAGATAGGGTAGGCGCCATGTCTGCTGAAATTCTCGGTGAGGCTCTTTTCACGTAAAAACGTTGTTTTTTTAAGATTACGGCTTTAATATAAATTTTAGCGCAAAAACTTATATAATAAAAGTTGTAGAGAATTTAAAAACCTACAACTTCTGTTTCAAACATTTTTTTGTATGACGCTTAGTTTAGCGGTAATTTGCGATTTTCTGTTTTTTTCTCACGAAAACGTGAGAAAAATCGATTTTTTTAACATTTCGGTCTTAGTATGCATTTTACGACAAAAGTGTATATAATAAAAGTTATAGAAAATTAAAAGATCTACAACTTTTGTTTAGAGAATTTTTCTCTACAGAGCCTAGTTTAGCGTGAAAGTGTGATTTTCCGTTTTTTTTAAGCCAAATTGAGTTCGATTTTCATTTTGCGTCTTCCACTCATGATTAAAATAAGGTTATGTTTTTGAGGTTAGTTTTTGTTCATTTCTAATGTTTTAATACTAATGTTAGGTTTATTGTTAATTATTTGCATTGGCAAGAGAAAGTTGTGTGAGCGTTTCACACCAGATTTTTTTAAATTCTTACAGGCGCATTTATTGATCGCAATTAAATTCAAGTTTTATAAAATCCCAAAGTGTCTGAAATCCACTAGAAATATCTACAAAACATTTTTCTAAAAAATAATGCCTACTTTTTTACTTCAGTGTGAGAGGTACTAGGTACTTTTTTTTACGAAATTATATAGTACTGTAAATTCTGGCGTAAAAACTTTAAAACAGATGCTTAATTACTAAAATATGTTATTGTTTACAAAAGAAAACATCAGAACACGTGAAATATTAGTTTAAATTATGAATTCTAGTCTTCATAAAAACGTGAGTTTGGTACCAATGGAAAGCGGACATTTCCAACTGTATACTAGTATGAAAATCTGAAAATAATTTTTTCACAGCTTTCAGAATCAGACTGCCCTTAAAGAACTTTCATCGCTTCCCCTCTCTGCTTATTTATTTATTTATTTATTTTTTTTGTTTAACGTCCGACTGTTTTGCAATTACTGCTAATACAGACGGTGAATGATGAAATGATATTTTGTAACGTATGAAAATAAAATTGCCGTGCCTGAATGGGATTCGAACCCAAGACCGCATAATGAGAGGCGAGCATGTTACCAACTACGCCAATGCGGCGGGCTTCTCTCTGCTTAAATAATAGGCCTAGTGTTAATCTCCAAGAAACTTGTTTTATAGATGATGTCATTTTTTCAGACACCGCTAAATATATAAGTTTAATATTTTTCGCACCTTTCTTGACTTCCAGTTTTGCGTCTTTTCCGGAACTTCAAACCCAATTCAGATTCACTAACATTTTATGTAGATTACGAGCAGCACCGGCCCTAGTACTTTGGCTGCCCCCCCCCGTCCACCCACTCATCAACCATTAAATTAATCCACAGAACCCCTCTTCAAACGTATGGGTGGGTAATATATTGTTATACGAATCTGAGTATAGACTATATATATATATATATATATATATACTATATATATATATAAGTACAAAGTTAAATATATAGTTCAGCCGCTCTAAGTTTGCTCCTACTGTCAACAAACCAAAACCAGCTGCTACAGGGTGCACGCTAGAGTCCGTGACTTTATGGATGTCATATTCCTATTAAGATAACTATTTTTCAAATTATAAGTACTTAAAGTACTAAAAACATCAGTCGTGATATGATGTAGGCCTAACAATTTCATTTATAAAAATACTTTTAAAAGTATTTTGTATTTAAATACTTTTGAAATTATTTAGTTGTTACTTTTTAATCAGCGTGTACACATTTTTACATAATGCGCATGTTCAGTGACGTCATTATATGTTTACATTATGAGCAAACTTAGAGAGGCTGGACTGTAGGTGTGTGCGGTGTCTCTGTAGATAATAGAGTATCTATTGTCAAGTTTTGTTGCATTTTGTAGTTGTCGTTGGGTTTATACTTTTTCGGATCATTATTGTAAAGTCAAATATTTATAAAATTTTAAAATAAAACATTAAAATATGCCGCCCTAGGCGGTGGCACCCCTAGAGGTGGCCTACCCCTAGAGCCGGGGCTGATTACGAGTTAAAAAACCGTTTGTTGCTTTCTCCTGTAGTTTGTGACATGTTGATGCGACGTACGGACGGACGGTCAAAGGAAAAAGTCAGATAACAATTTTGAAAATTGTGACCAACAATAATTTTTTGGTAGTATAGTCTGAGTAAGAGAGAGGCGAGTACGACCGAAACAGCACCTACAGACTGTTGTTGTTCAGGTGATCACTCGGAAGGCTGGTTTCAACCAGAAACGGGCTTTACTAACCAAAACAAGGAGTCCTCACTGAGTGGAAAAGTGTGCTTATCAGCATGCCAGGCCAACCCTGCAAATGACACCTTCACTTCATTCACCACAGGGGTCTAGCTGTATAATTAAATAGCAGATAACTGTGACTACTGTTTTTTACTTTCTCTTGCCAACTATATGAATATATAGGAAGGAAAGTATTGTTTTTAGCGATTGGTCTGTGTGTGTGTGTGTGTGTGTGTGTGTGTGTGTGTGTGTGTGTGTGTGTGTGTGTGTGTGTGTGTGTGTGTGAACAGAATATCTCAAGAACGGAACATCGTACGAACTTGAAACTTGAAACTTAAGTTACGTACCACTACCGGACTCGACACGAACATTTTCATAAAAATCGGTCAACCGGAAGTGGTAGTTTATTCGTGTAATTTTTCACTTTTTTGCGATTTTCTCAAAAACTGGTCCTACGATTTTTTTAAAAATCGCCTGGTTTACTCAATTTTTTATTCTCTACAAGATAGGGTAGGCGTCATGTTTGCTGAAATTCTGGGTGAGGCTGTTTTCACGTAAAAACGTTGTTTTTTTAAGATTACAGCTTTAATATGCATTTTAGCGCAAAACTTTATATAATAAAAGTTGTAGAGAATTTAAAACCCTACAACTTTTATTTCAAACAATTTTTTGTATAACGCTTCGTTTAGCGGTAATTTGCAATTTTCTGTTTTTTTTCTCACGAAAAGGTGTGAAAAATTGATTTTTTTAAGATTTCGGCCTTAGTATGCATTTTACGACAAAAGTGTATATAATTTAATTTATAGAAAATTAAAAGATCTACAACTTTTATTTAAGCATTTTTCTCTACAGAGCCTAGTTTAGAGAGGAAGAGTGATTTTCCGTATTTCTAAGCCAAACTGAGGTTGATTTTCATTTTGCATCATTCACTCATGATTAAAATAAGGTTATGTTTTTGAGGTTAGTTTTTGTTTATTTCTAATATTTTATTAATAATGTTAGGGTTATTGTTAATTATTTGCATTGGCAAGAGAAAGTTGTGTGAGTGTTTCACACCAGATTTTTACACTTGTACCTCCCCCCCAAAATTCAAAATTAATCCATAGAACCCCTCTTCAAACGTATGGCTAATTTATTGTTATACAAATCTGAGTATAAAAGAGAAGACTCTTTTAAATGGTTCAGTAGGCCCACATATCAGAGTGCGTCATGCAATAAGAAACACTACTATTTTTTGTACACACTGGAACTTCCTATGTACCATGAAAGTTAATCAATTTCATTCCGTACTATTTCATCTCAAATCACGTTAATAAACAATTAATTACTGATATGGACGAATGGATTACCTACATTAAATAACAATATTATCGACTTACTATTTTAATATCACTACGTGAATCAAGTTTCTTTTTATCTTATTTATATAATCATTGTTCCTTATATTTATCAACTGCTTTCCGTGTCGTGTCATTCGGAGATGCTTCATACAAAAATTTTATTTTCAATTTTATTATTAAAATAATTTATTTATTAATAAACGAATTTTATTATTGAATTATTTCCGCAACTCAAGCCTGCGCACAGGTGATTTAACATTTGCAGGCGTGATTTCCGGTAATTTTTGTAATGTAAGGCAGGAAGAGGGGGAGAAGAGGGGATCAGATTTTTATTACATTAGACTATGTTATATATATTATTTTTGTTTGTTTTTCTATCTCTTTTATTTTATTTTATTTTATATATATTTTTACTGTATTATTTTTGCAAAATAATAATTGTAACTTTGTATGGGAAAATAAAGTTAAAAAGTAGTTAAAAGTTAATAAAGTTAAGTTAAAAAGTTAAGTAGTAGATCGAGTGTAAATAATTTAACATTCCACCTGCCTACTTTCATCATAAAAGGTTCAGTATTTTTATAAATAGGCTAAATAATTAGTTAATATTATGCCTATAATACCTATTTTAATGTTGCTGTGCCTAAAAAATTGTTGAACGTTGTAAATTAAAATGAATTTATCCATATATATTAAAGGGTGGACGTTGTTTTGATAAAAACGTAGGCGTGTAGGCTAGTAGACTAGTCTAATAATGTCAAAGATGTTCACAAATGAATAAATGTTTAGCATCGACTGTTGTTCGATTGTTGAAATGGTCGGAGTAGAAATCGATTGTATTGGTCGCGAAGCGGCGAATAATAACTTAGGTGAGGACTACCTTGAAAGCGATTTCAGACGGGCAGGGGTCACATGTGTAGCCAAAACAGGGTGATGGCGAGGGAGAGGGGAGAGGGGAGAGTTTAGCGTCTAAAATTGGATCGCGATGGTCGGGCAAGGGGGGCACCAGGGAACCGGGGATGGAGGTCGTTTGAAACAGCTATCCGATTGGCCACCGGCCATGCCGTGTGCGTCGTGCGTTGTGCAAGCCAGTGTACGAATCGAAAAGGAGCCACGCGTGCTCTCTTATCTCATCCTCCTCATGAACCGCCGTCATAAATTCATCGATTAAGAAGTAAAACGAAATCCAGATGGCCGTTTTATATTCGATGCGCTGACTTTTTTATCTCGAACGAGGCCTTTCAGACGCCACCGCTACGTAAGCCTACTCCACCTCATCACCGTAAATAAAGGGTCGATATAAATATCGGCCTGCTCATAACAGACAGGTGGAGTGTCAAATTGTTTACACTCAATCTGTTCGTTGCAGGGCTAAAATAAATAGTTCTCTTTCGTATCACATGGTCAGCCAATTAAATGACTGAATCATTTAAGAACAGAAGAGGTAGAGGTGTACTGTGACACTAATCAGAGTTATCTCCTCTGAAAGTAATGAATTTCATTATACAGCCAGACCCTGTGGTGAATGAAGTGAAGTTGTCATTTGCAGAGTGGAAAATATGTGCTTTTCAGAGGACCCGGCACGCTGATAAGCGTACTTTTCCACTGAGTGAGTTGTGGCAATGGTAAACCACCTCACTCCTCGTTTTACTTAGTAAAACCTCTACAGGTTCAAACCAGCCTACAGGCTGATCACCTAAACAACAATATAAATATCGGACCTTTATCTTGTCGAACATAAGATTGCTCCACAAGATAAAGGTTCGAAAATAGTAGACGACAGCACAGAAAATGTGTAAGAAAAACCAACGATTATGGAAACGATCGAAAAACCAACATAACAGATACTGCGGATACCTGTAGGGCCATACAAGGATGATAAGTAACACCGGTTGGGCAAGCGACTTTGTATGGTGACCAGTTGACAGCCATCCATGAACAAACTCTACTGGGGGTCCCTGTTCAAACTCATGTCTAATCTACGTCAAAAAAATACAGCAAAAAGCAGCGAATCAGATTGGGTAGTTGTCAACAATGTAATCCCAATAACAAATAAAAGCTAAAAAAAAAAAAAAAAAAAAATTTCAAAAACGACTTCTGCGAATGACTAAAATGATTTGTGCTCTACAAGGTAGGGTAAATGCCTGCTATAATTCGTGCGATTGCCAAGTCCAAGTCCTCGTGATAAATTTTTTGTTTGTTTCAGATTTCAGCCTTAATATGCATTTTAGTGGAGAAACGTATAACATAATTAAAGTTGTAGAAAAGTAAAAAAACCTAAAAATATTATTTCATTCATTTCTACAGAGCTTAGTTTAGCGTCAATTGCTGATTTTCCGTATTGTTAAATTTTTTTTTTTTGTTTAACGTCCGACTGTTTTGCAATTACTGCTAATGCAGACGGTGAAAGATGAAATGATTTTTTTGTAACGTATGAAAATATACCGTGCCTGAATGGGATTCGAACCCAAGACCGCATGATGAGAGGCGAGCACGTTACCAACTACACCAATGCGGCCGGCGTAGTTGGTAAGTCGAATACAGGTTGATTTTCATTTAGCGTATTTCATTGATGATAAGCAGAGGTTATATTTTCCATTATTTAGGCTACATTGGCAAGAGACAGCGTGTGAGTGTTTCACACCAGATTTTTCTATTTATTTTACAATGACGCGTATAGATACTGAAGTCACGAGATTGCCTTTTGCCTATGAATGGGCTGTAAGGAAGGGAAGTGAAATATTTGCAGTGCTGCCAACCTCAACAGTGAGAAACTACTCGTACATTTTTCTACCGTGCAGTTTCTACATACATTTTGTAAGCTGTGGTTTATTCCGAGAAAATGTTTTCTTCATAAACCTAATGAAAAATAAATATGACCTGTAATATTGCTTACAGCTTAATTGCATGACTAGAAATGTTTGATTTACTGTAATAATTACGAATGAATCGCCTTCTTTACTATTGCTGTCACCGGCGTTTTTATTATCAGTCTCTCTAGTATCTACCTAACCGTTTTCTTTTTTTTACCAGGTGTAAACAAAACTGTTAAAGAATAGCTTCTTCACATCCTTAATTTCCTTCTTTATTTTTCGAATTGTGCAAAGAGAAACATCACAGTAGTTAGCCGCTCGCTCACGGCTTCTGTTAAGAGGCACGGATAGGCATTTCTGTTTAGCTTCAACTTCACAACATTTTATTACATTGCATATAAAATTTCATTTAACACTGTAAATAGTTCGACCACGTTTTTGAGAAACCGACATTTCTGTAACAAATAGTTAACCTACAAAAGTTTCTGCGATATACTGTATATGATCTGGGTATAGTATAAGTTGTTATGTTTGTCGTACTGAAATTAAAGCAGTCGCGCATGCGTTTTGATGCTGTTCCCCCTACCCCTCGTTGCAAACAAGGGCAAACTCGTGACTCAAGTGACTATATACACACGTATATACTGGTATGCATTCATGCCTATTATATTGGATGTGCTTCATATTGTTAATACTTTAGTATATTTTATTTGTATTCTTTTTAAATAAATAAATTTCATTTGGGAGTCCAGCCTTAATATTGGAACTCTTTTTCAGGGCTGATGAGCATTGCCCCCTACCCACTTCATAGCTAGCCAACAAAAAAGAAAACGGTTAGGTAGATACTAGAGAGACTGATAATGAAAACGCCGATGACAGCAATAGTAAAGAAGGCGATTCATTCGTAATTACAGTAAATAAACATTTCTAGTCATGTAATTAAGCTGTAGGCAATATTACAGGTCATATTTATTTCTTATAAGGCTTATTAGTGCCCATAACAGACAGGTGGAGTGTCAAATTATTTAAACTCGATCTGTTAGTTGCAGGGCTAAAATAAATAGTTCTGTTTCTTATCGCATGGTCAGCCAATTAAATGACTGAATCATTTAAGAACAGAAGAGGTAGAGGTGTAAAAGACACTAATCAGAGTTATCTTATCTGAAAGTAATGAATTTCATTATACAGCCAGACCCTGTGGTGAATGAAGCGAAGGTGTCATTTGCAGAGTGGAAAATATGTGTTTTTCAGAGGGCTCGGCATGCTGATAAGCGTACTTTTCCATTCAGTGAGTTGTGGCCAATGTTAAACCACCTCACTCCTCGTTTTACTTAGTAAAACCTCTAGAGGTTCAAACCAGCCTTTCGGCTGATGACCTAAACAACAACAACAACAAGGCTTATTAAGAAAACATTTTCTCGGAATAAACCACAGATTACAAATTGTATCTAAAAACCGCATGGTAATGAAATATACGAGTAGTGTCTCACTGTTGAAGTTGCCAGCACTGCAAATATTTCACTTCCCTTGCTCAGTGCCCATACATACGCAAAAGGCAATCTCGTGACTTCACTATCTACAGTTGAGCCGTTGTTAGTTTGCTCCTCCTTCTGTCAACAAACAAAAGCCACCTACTACAGGGTGCACGCTAGAGTCTGCGACTTTACGGATCTCGTATTCCTATTAAGTTAACTATTTTTTTAATTATAAGTACTTAAAGTACTAAAAACATCAGTCATGATATGATGTAGACCTAACAATTTCATTTAAAAAAATACTCTTAAAAGTATTTTGTATTTAAATACTTTTGAAAGTATTTTGTTGTTACTTTTTTAATCAGCGTGTACACATTTTGATATAATGCGCATGCTGAGTGACGTCATTATTTGTTTACATTAGGAGCAAACTAAGAGAGGCTGGACTATATACCAATGACGGATGTAAACAGTGGTATGATTGTTGTTATTTCCATGTCGGGTGATCCATGTCGGGGAAGAGTGCGGGCGGTTGATCAGCAGCAGTAGCGGATCTCGTCGCCCGAGGAGACCGACATTTAAAATAATAATCTTTCCTGGTCCGGTCGGTTTTATTTCTATTTCGGTAGTTTGTTCGTAATTGGTACAAAAAGTATCAGGTATTCTATACCAGGTACAGTATTCAGATGAACTAATGTCCCCTAGCCGTGGGAGTGAGAAAATGCATAACGCTCTCACTCGCACAAGCCATACGCGCCGTTCCAATAACATTGTCGTATAATTTTACTCATTGTTGTGAGCAAGCGTTTAGGCATGCAGTAAACTAACAAGCAAGATAACGACTGTATGTTTGTATGTTGACTTGTATGTTTTCAGATTTGGATTATTATGGTAAGACCTTTGAGCGCATGCGTAGTTATGCCACATATCTCCCTCTCACTCGCTCGGCTATGGGACATTAGTTCGTCTGACACCTATACCGAAACGTACTAGTTGTTCCGACCAAGTCTAGTCTTTAGAGAACGCAGTCCGTCAGACAGTTATATCGTCCGCTGTTCTCAGTGAGGTTCCTTCGATCCATTCTGGTGTAATCCCGGATACGTTCCATTTCCTTCGATTGGCTCATCGCTTATTTATTTTTTCATACAATTGACACACGCTTTTTTTACTTTCTCTTACCTGTATGAATATATAGGAAGGAAAGTATTGTTTTCATGTCGGTTTAAAGAAATCGAGTTTTCAACGGATCTAAATATTTTCAGACCCCCTTAAATCCAAAAAATATGTTTTTAGCGGTTGGTCTGTATTGTGTGTGTATGTGTGTGTGTGTGTGTGAACAAAATATCTCAAGAACGGAGCATCGCACGAACTTGAAACTTAAGTTATGTACCACTAGCGGACCCAACAGGAATATTTTCATCAAAATCGGTCAACCCGAAGTAGTAGTTTATGTGTAATTTTTCACTTTTTTGCGATTTTCTCAAAACGGCTCATACAATTTTTTTTATATCGCCTCATTTACTAAATTTTTATGCTCTACAAGATAGGGTAGGCACCATGTCTGCTGAAATTCTTTGAGAGGCTGTTTTCTTGTAAAAAATTTGTTTTTTTAAGATTGCGGCTGTAGTATGCATTTAACCGCAAAGTTGTATATGATAAAAGTTGTAGAGAATTAAAAATCCTACAAATTTATTTTAAACAGTTGTATGTATAACGTATAGTTTAGCGGTAATTACCAATTTTCTGTTTTTTTCTCACGAAAACGTGTAAAAAAATTTGTTTTAAAGATTTCAGTCTTAGCATGCATTTCACGACAAAAGTGTAGATGATAAAATTTATAGGAAATTAAAAGACTTACAACTTTTATTTATAGTATTTTTCTCTACAGAGCCTAGTTTAGCGTGAAAGAGTTATTTTCCGTATTTTTAAGCCAAACAGGTTGATTTTCATTTTGCGTCTTTCACTCATGATTAAAATTGAGTTATATTTATTGAGGTTAGTATATTTTTGTTTAATTCTAATGTTTCATTACTAATGTTAGATTATATTGTTAATTATTTGCATTGGCAAGAGAAAGTATTGTGAGTGTTTCACACCAGATTATTCAATTTAACAGAATAGGCTATTTATAATCTATCATAACATATTAATGAACGTTGCAGCGGAAGGGAGGCTGGGCTGTGGCTACCCTTTCAGTTCATTTACCCCTTAGGCCTACCCCTCGTAATTACTAATAATAATATATTTATGAAACAAAATCAAACAAAAGGCAAAGGATGAATTGAAACCAAGAAATATCAGTTGACTTTTTTTTAACGATGAAGTTTTTTTATTTTGAAGTAGGTCGTTGCAGAAAATTTAAATCAAAATATACATTTACTGGTAGCTATTTTTTAGTAATTTTTATAATAATGTATTTAATGTAGGTTTAATGAATTTGTTCACGTTTCGGCTGTACCGACGAACGACTAGAAGCAGTACATTGTTATTTATAATCTGCAATGACGCGTCGCAACGTGAAATATTTTAAAGCCTATTTGACACAAAAAAAAAAACAATTGCGAATCGACGAAAAGGATTAACAACATGTTAAAGAAATATAGTTTGTAATGAGGCAATGAATGGGTCGGGATGTCTTCAGACTACGATTTATTCTTACAGCATTTCAAGTGGCGGATGAGGAGGACGGGGCGTTTTTAAAATCTATGAAAATAAAACAAGTCTGAAAAATAATAAAAAGTATAAAAATATACTGGCTGTTATAGTGGCCCGTTTTTAGTTTACACTTTCCCAATTCTCGCAGTTAAATTAATAGTATTTTTAACACAAGTAGTAAGCTTAGTTCTGTGGCCCTCTTTCTAATATTTAAGTTTCAGGCGGTTGCTGATTTAAATACATATGGCCCAAAGGGCCTACAAAGACCTTAAGCGTGTTTTATACAGAGTGATTTTTTAGTCCTGTTACCCAATTGTTAAAGTATGGTTATATTTTTCTAAAAAAATAAATTTTGTTTTGTGACACTAAGTTGGTAGCCCTACTCAACCAGTATGGATATGGCAGTGTGAGTTGATTCTCCTTGAGCTGTGTAAAATTTTGTGCCATTTCCGGTCGTGCTACGAACAGAATGTCTTTTATCCTAAAACAATCTCTTGTTTAAATCTGGAGGCTCAAGCTCTAGAACTAATCGTATGTGATACGGATACAATTTCAATTTTTTAGCAGCTTTCTGAGCACTCGAACATGACAAATCAATATGCGAGGAAAGTTTTTGTAAACTTTTCCATGGAGAATTGAGCAATCTTGTTTTCACATTCTCTTAACGTCATCTGTCAAGAGAGTTGGTCGACCACTACGTTTTCTGCTGCAAACAATACCTGCCTCTAAAAATCAGTTAGTTAGCCTAGAAATTGACTAGAATAGAGTGGAGGAACACCAAAAAATTTAATTTGAAATGATTCTTTTACACTCGCATACGATTTTGTAGCAAAATATTGTTCAAGAATGAAAACCCGTTGTTCTAGGGTAAAAGACATTCTGTTCGTAACACAACTGGAAACAGCACAAAATTTTACGCAACTCAAGGAGAATCAACTCAAACTGTCGTATCTATACCGGTTGAGTAGGGCTACCAACTTTGTGTCACAAAACAAAATATCCCTTTCTTAGAAAAAAACTACCAGACATTAACAATTGGGTAACAGGACTAAAAAATCACCCGGTATTTAAGGTCCTTTTATAACGTTTATTTTTCAGTCACTGAAAGGCAAAAACCTATGCACCAGGTAATTGATTTGCTGGCACTTCCCCTCCCCTCCGATTGGTCGCCCGACAGCACAGACTCGGAGGCCGCTCCATTTTACTCACATTATACCGTGACTGGCGACTGTCACGTACCTAAACATTTACTCTACTACTAAAGTAACGTGAGCAAGGGTGAGCTTGTCTTGTCAGGGAAGCCTCTTGACGCACACGCGCCCATCATCAACATTTTTTTTTTCAATTCCTAGTATGTGTACGTTTCAATCTGTTCAATTCAGAACAATAAGCAACCCCATGACCCAATGTGATGAGGATGAAATGTATGACGTGTAAATGAGGTGTAGTCTTCTACATACTCATGCCGACAATTCCTGAGAGAGTATGGTTAATTGAACCCCAACCATCAAAGTACACCGGCAACCACTGTCTAGCGTTCAAATCCGTATAAAAGTAACTACCTTTACTAGGATTTGAACCAGGAACCTTCGTCTCCGAAAATCAGCTGTTTGAAAGCTGATTTTGGCGACGACTAACAACAATTAAATAGAAATTTGGTCCTAACAGTCTTGAAAGAAAAGTCAGAAGTAAAATATAAATTTAAATTATAGTTAGGACTTGTCACCGTGATTATTGTACCAGCAAGTGCTCGACACCATTAATTTGTTCCTGGCTGGTAAAAATTTAGTGAAACGGCACCACAGATTTAGACCTATTCAGGATAACTCCCTTATTAAAGGGACCACTTATACCTCCAAACTAACTTATGTTAAATTGATCTCTTTTTAGGTACACGTTTCTAAAAAACCGTTAAGTGTTAGTGCTTTAATTTTTTTATACATTTTCTATGACATCTTTTTAAGATCTGGTACTAGAATCATTAATATAGAACTAGCGATACCATTTCGAGATTTTTTTTTGAAAAATGCAAAAAAAATTAATTATTTTTGTAGAATTTTTTATTTTATTTCGAACTTAGTAATAATACTGCACTGATTCTAGTACCATATGTCACAATTATACTGGGAAACATTCTCAAAAAAATTCAACCTTCAAAGTCAAAAAGTTTTGAGAAAACTGTACCTAATGGAAAAAAGTGAATTTGTGGAAAATGAGCTGTAAAGTTTTACTTAACCTAAAATCGGCCTGCACCATAATATTGATCCTCACAAGACTGTTCTTTTCCCTAAAAAATTTCCTCTTTTGTCTCTTGTTTTGCTTCTTACACACTTTCCATTGCTTTCTCAGTTTTCCGTGTTGTTTGAATATCACAACTCTTTAATTGTTTCCACAGATTAACTCAAAAGAAATTCTGGTTAAAACATTACTTAACAAAAATCTGCATAGCTTCCGTAATTTCTATCGCACAGTTATAATTTTTATACCTAATTACACCGAAAAATATACAGAAGGCAATGGCGCCAAAATTAGAAAAATAGATTTTTTCGATATTCCAGGTATAGTGCTCCTCTTAAACTACGTGACGACGGTAGAATGAAGCAACCTCGTCAAGGAACTCCCACACCGGAGAGATATGCACCTAGCGGTACAAGCTCTCACGTACTGTAAGGGGCCCATTTTCCCCTTGACCTTGAAGGTCCAGGGTCAGTCGCTGCCTGGACTCTTCTAGAGCGGGGCAGTCGTACAACAGATGGTCACGTGACTGAACCGCCCCACAGATACACGAATCATCATCCAGCAGGCGGAACCTTTTCAAATAAGCCGCGAACTCACCATGACCAGTGAGAATCCGGACTCCCGACGTCCTTAAATAAACACTAGAGGCATACCATCCTTCCAGGAAAAAAGGGATAAAATGCACCAGGTAACCAATTTTTTCTTGAAAACAAATTAATCGAGGTAAAATATGCTGTAAAAATAACTGATTGAACAAAAATTGCTAGGCCTGTGTCGGCAGTCGAATAGGGACTGGGGAATTTAGCAATGTGTTACATCAGTCGCATATTCGGCTTTAACTTTTAACGACTTCATTTTGCCCCACCAGATGATACTAAGATTCTGAAAACGGACCTTTGACGCTCGGAGACCACATTTAAAAATCAATTGGAATCGCCGAATCGATCGTTTCTGATATTTGTGTGACGGTGCGCACGCGGCACGAGTTTGCATTTTTTAGCCCCGCATTCTAGAAAAGTCCCTCACCAGAGTTTCCCATCTTCACTTGGGTTCAAATCAAAAATAGATGGCCTGCTGGCCGCTTCCACGACCTATCCCCCAAAGCAGTCCCTCGTCCGTTTCACAGCCACGGCGTGCAACGTTTCCACCACACAACGTAACAATTTTAAAATTCCATAATAAAAATGGAACGCTTTTTTTGGGATCTCCTGAAAATACGCAGAAGCTGTGAATGAATAGAATAGGAGTGGTTACTGTGAAAATACGAAACACCTTTCAAGTCGCCTTCATTCTGGTGATTGTCCCAACAAAGCATTTTCAGCGAATCCGCTGGAAGAGAATCACTTGAGACAGTGGTGCGAAGTGGCCTGTTGTTTAGGTCATCAGCCGAAAGGCTGGTTTGAACCTGTAGAGGTTTTACTAAGTAAAAACGAGGAGTGAGGTGGTTTACCATTGCCTTCCTCACTGAATGGAAAAGTACGCTTATCAGCATGCCGGGCCCTCTGAAAAGCACATTTTCCACTCTGCAAATGACACCTTCACTTCATTCACCACAGGGTCTGGCTGTATAATGAAATTCATTACTTTCAGAGGAGATATCTCTGATTAGTATCTTTTACACCTCTACCTCTTCTGTTCTTAAATGATTCAGTCATTTAATTGGCTGACCATGTGATAAGAAACAGAACTATTTATTTTAGCCCTGCAACGAACAGATTGAATGTAAATAATTTTACACTCCAACTGTCTGCTATAGGCGTAGAAGTGGCCTATAGGAAGGCTTAACATAATTTCCGGACATTTCTTTTTAGAAAAGGGTTGGTTTTTCAGTAAATAACATAAAACATTTTTTTTTATTTAATAATTATTTTTTTCCACTGAAATACATTGGTTTACAATTTAATTTGTAAGTAATTATTTTCTAAATTATTATTATTTATAGAATAACAATGTGAATTAAAAGTAGGCAGAAACATGGAAACATTCAATTAGAATAATTTTGTGCTGCGATTATAACATCTGTACCATCGGGTTGTTTTTTTTTTGCCCTGGAGTAGGACGGATGTGATATTTATCAGATGATAGTGCTTTTCCAAGCAACACCTTATCACATTTAATATTTTCGTAACAGTCCACTAAAGAAAACTTTCAATTATAATTAATCAATTAAACGGTTTAGCATCGCTGCATACAATGTTACCAACCTCTAAATCAAAATAGAGCAAAATTTCCCGGCCGCCGCGCCGGGAACACATATATTTAGTCTACACAGATATTTACGCAGATATTTACACGGATATCAAAAATCCTGGACTGTCCGGGCTAGTCGAGGACGTACGGTAAGCCGAGGTGTGTAGGTCTGCACCGCTTTAAAAATGTGGGGTTACTGCAAAAAGTTGGTAACTACAAACTGGGAAATTGAGTTATTTATTTAAAAAATATTAGATATTTTAAGTAGGTATTTTGATACTTTGTGTTAATTTTAACATCACTGTATAATAATAACAACCACAAAATTAAAATTAGAAATTTCTTTTAAATAAGAACCATAATTTACTGTTAAAAATTATAAAAACTTTAAACTTGTTTATCTCCAAAAGTGAAAAACGTTAGTTACTAACTTTTTGCAGTAACCCCACGATCGATAGGAAGACCGGATGGATCGTGTAAGACGTAGGACTACATGTAGAGGGGTCCCGGGTTCAATTCCCGGTTAGGTTAGACATATTTTCATTTGTAAATCACCTCATATCCTACATATACCTACGCACAAGCCTTAGACTTATGTAGGCATCATCACTCAATTAAAAAACATAAACAAATAAAAAATGCGTTCGGTAAGAACAAAATAAGCGTGCCGTGTGATAGATTCGCAAACCGTATTCAAGCAGGAACACGCTGTAAGGCTTATTGGCGGATTTGTGGGGGGTGGTCACAGGGGTCACGACCCCCTTCCAAATTTTTGTGTTTTATTTATATTAATAGTTTTTTGTATGTTGATAAAGAAATAAAGGGAGTAGGCCTATACACGTAGGCTACTAAGCCATAAACGTAACAGAACTCTTGGTTGTTTGGATCGCAGTGCTTCCCCCTGCTGTCAAGAATTAAGCTCGTAATTAATTCTGTCTCGACAGTTTATTTTACACAAATAAACTAATGTGCTGTAGGTCTTTGAATTCTTTTCTTAATTTTCCCCCTTTCGTAATTCAACAAATTCGATAATCTATTTATTATAAATTACTTTTTTCACGATACTGATACAGCAAAATAAGCACCCAACGTAATATATTTAAATAACTTATTTAGTAAGCCCCCAACTTACGTAAAAAATCATTTTATGTAAGCAAGTGCTTATATAACGGGTGTTTTATTAAGGACGCAACCCTGATTATAAGCAGATAGAAGTAATACATCGGTAAATTTTCTCTCCCCCAATCGGTATGTTGGCAACAGTGTACTCAAGGCCAACTACCTAACACAGTTAAAATGTTCCAATCAAGCATTAGTGTGGTGACAGCAGTCGTTTCGTTATATTGTGTCACCAATGGTTTTTTCCAAGGAACAACGCGTGTTTATTGTAGATACTTACATAGCGAGTAAATCTTACAAATGTGTGCAAGATAAGTTTCAGTTGAAATTTTCCCGTTCCGCCGTTCCGAATAAATCGTCAATATTGCGTTTGATAAATAAATTCCGTATAACTGGGAGTGTACTCGATGAGAAAGCACCTCGCCAGCCAACAAAGTTCGAGAACTTCCGCGGTTAACTTTAAGTAGTTTCTGAGATTACCACCTCATACAAACAAACAAACAGACGTTTCTTCTTCATTATATTATTAGTATAGATGCGTTTGTCGGGGAAAAAATGCGAAAAAAGTTCAATTTCAGTTCGTTCTTAATTTTTGTTGATCGTACTTTTGTCATTTGCCCCATAACAGACAGGTGGAGTGTTGAATTATTTGCACTCGATCTTCTAATTCCAGGGCTTCAAAAAGTAGTTCTGTTTCTTACCACATACTCAACCAACTATATGACTGAAACATTTAACAACAAAAGAGGTAGAGGTATAAAAGACACTAGTCACAGTTATCTCCTTTCAGAGAAATGCATTTCATCATTACACACCCAGACCCTGTGGTGAATGAAGTGAAGATTTCATTTGCAGGATGGAAAGTTGATACTTTTCGGAGGGCCGGGCATGACGATAACCATACTTTTTCACTCAGTAAACCTTCTAGAGCAGGGGTTCCCAAACCTTTTTGTACCACGCCCCCTTTTGTTGAAATGAAAGCTTCTCGTGCCCCCCCCTCTTAACAATAAATTGTATGGACCTAGGAACAAAATAAAAACAAAAATTTATTTTTGGGAGGGAAGGGGGAGGCAGTGCTTGGAAACGCTCGGTTGCCACATTGAACGACTCACATTCGATTCTTTCAAGCCTTCCATTTCAAGTTTATATAGTAAAGTCAGATGTTACAGTGGTTCGTTTTAATTTTCTAAATATCATGGTTAATTTAGAATTTTATCAAGACTACCTAAATTTAATTTAATTTTACAAAGACTACCTAAATTTAATTTAATATTCAACTTGTCTCTCGCCCCCCCCCCTGGGGGGCGCACCCCCCAGTTTGGGAACTTAAGTTCTAGAGATTGAAACCAGCCTGACCAGGCCTATCATCTGAATAACCACCACCACAACACGAAAAGAATTTCAAAATCGAATGCGATTACTTACAACTTGACAACAAATTTCAAATTTATTACAATTTTTTGTTTGTTTTTATTAATACCTAATGTGTGTACGTTGCAATCTGTTCAATTCAGCAAAAATAAGCAACCCTATGACCCGATGAGATGAGGATGATAATATGTATGACGTGTAAATGAGGTGTAGTCTTGCATAGACTCAGGCCGACCATTTCTGAGAGAGTATGGTTAATTGAAACCCAACTATCAAAGTACACCAGTAACCACTGTCTAGTATTCAAATCCGTATAAAAATAATTACCTTTACTAGGATTTAAACCAGGAATCTTCGTCTCCAAAAATCAGCTGTTAAACAGCTGATTTTAGCGACGATGTTACCTCTAGACCAACCCGGTTGGTCTTATTACAATAATACACTAAAAAATAAAACTAAGACTAACTTATTGTTTAGCGTAGAAAAACGAAACAAAAACTGGAGGAGTTAATTCGCATTAATTCACGTTTGAGTGACTGCAGCTCCTCGACAATTAGTTGGCTTTCAACAAATGCCTTACAAATCGGAATCAACCATAAAATGTGGGTTCTTATTATAAAAAAAAAAAAATAATTTTAATTAATTGATTAATTGTTCAAATACAAGTAGTCGTGCTACATTAGCTGTTAGCCTATTTCAAGAATGGTGGGGGAAAGTAGAATAGATTCAACCCATTTGCCGCCGCCGCCGCCGCCGCCGCCGCCGCCAGTAGGCTGTTCAAATTTTGCCGCCCCTTGTGATCTCTGCATTTCGATACCCTACACGGAGAAAATAAGGTGGAAGAAAATGTCAAATTTTATAATTCAAAAACTAAAAAATGTTATATATTTTTATCGGACTTACAGTTTAAAACAATATGCCTATTAAATTATGTATTAAGAATCCGCTTGATGATGATAATAAAATCAATTAAAATATAAAAGTTTTAAATTACCTTTTTGCGCGATTTTATATTCGCAAAATCGTCAATTAAATCGTCGTATGAAATATTGTTCATAAGTTCTGACTCCATGCACAAAAGAGCTAAAGCATTTAGCTTTTCTTGACTTAATGTAGATCGTAGATAGTTTTTCACCCGCTTTAAGCAAGAAAAGCTTCTCTCACCAGAACAATTTGTTGCTGGTGTACACAAAGCCATGCGAACTGCTATATCCAAGTTATATCCCGCGACGACCCGTCCGCGCCCTGTGCTCGTGCGCCCGCGACGTCATTTCAGCCAGACACTCAGCGAATGGTCATGTCATTCGTTACCGCACCGCAAATACGTAGTATAAAAAAAGTATATGCAGATTGACAAACGTCCAATACCCCACTTTGAGAAATTAAGTAGTGAAACCTAATAAAATTTAAGTAGGTATTTGTTTATTTCTGTAAGAAAAAACAATTTTTTGGGGCCGAATTTGCCGCCCCCTAAAATCCGCCGCCCTAGGCTTCAGCCTACTCAGCCTGCTGGTAAATCCGCCACTGAATAGATTCCCCAATTAAAGTTGCTTGTAACTTTAATAGTTTTTTAGATGACAAAGTCACCCTGAATAATAAAATAATGTTGTTAAGTCATCATCCGATAGGCCGGTTTGAAATTCTTGTGGCTTAACTAAGTAAAACAAGGATTGATGTGGTTTACCATTGCACACCTTACTCACTGAATGGAAAAGTGTGCTTATCAGCATGCCGGGCCCTCTGAAAAGCACATATTTTCCACTCTGCAAATGACAACTTCACTTCATTCACCACAGGGTCTGGCTGTATAATGAAATTCATTACTTTCAGAGGAGATAACTCTGATTAGTGTCACAATACACCTCTACCTCTTCTGTTTTTAAATGATTCAGTCATTTAATTGGCTGACCATGTGATAAAAAAACAGAACTATTTATTTCAGCCCTGCAACTAACAGATTGAGTGTAAATAATTTTACACACCACCTGTCTGGTGTGGTGTTTAATTTTAAATTTTTTAAAAGTTATTTGTATTTGTGAAGGTGAATAAAAGTGATCGATTGTAAATTTATGGATCCGTTACCCCTTCGAAGACTATACAAACAGAAGTAACTTTTCCAGGTCTTAAAATAACTGTTTTATTAGTTTTTAATTTTCTCTTTGCGACAGTTTAACTGTCTCTTTATGCTCATTTATTGAATTAATTTCGTATAAAGTTAAAATATTTAAGTTGTGTTAGTTAAAATATATTATTGTAAAGTAGTTATAGTTATAAAATAAAAATTATAATATCGCTATTATAATAATATAGCTACCAGTAATAATTTAACTTAATAATTTTATAGTAGTTATAAGAAGTATTTAAGTGAATTAATGTTTTGTTCTGTATAATTATGTACTGGTATGCGCGGACACAACTCTTTGTGAAGAAGAGTTTTTGCGTATAAGTATATTTAGTTGAAAATATTGTACATAGCTTAGTATAGTCATGAATTGTAATTTTAATGTAGCTATATTTTACTAAATAAAATAAATAAATAAAATAAGTAAGAGTGGCAGGGAATTAATTTTGAATAAATGTTAGTAGGAAAACCAAACGTTGGTTGAGAGAGCGACGGACAGGGAGGGAGGGGAAGGCTATAAAAAGATTACGGGAGATTCGGTTATATTTTTGTAGGTAGATTTCATAGGCCGGGTTTAAGCCGATTTAAAACGGTGAATTACTCATTCGCTCCTTCACATAATACCTATTTAAAAAGTGGCAAAAATAAAAATATAAAGATATATTATGAGCGGCGTGTGTGTGTGTGTGTGTGTGTGTGTGTGTGTGTGTGTGTGTGTGTGTGTGTGTGTTGATAGAGCGAATCGAATCTTTATCTGGTGTCCCGGGTCGAATTTTCACTTAAAACTTGGAACAAAGTGGAATAAGATAATCTTAGACTCGGGCCAAATATTTTTTTAGGGGAAGGAGAGAGGGGATCGGCGGGGGTGTCATCCGGTGCCAAAACTATGAACAACGCCGTCCTTGTTGCGCTTCGAGGAGGCTGTGTGCTAAAACTGTCCGAGAGGAAATTGGCAGCGCAGACCGTTTGCCCGGGAACCGCAAGACGAGACGAGACGAGAAGAGAAGCGGGAAAACAACGATACGCGCGACGCGACCTTTCTGAAAATAATTTTCAAATCCGACCCCCGATCCATCAAAATGACCCTCGTCGATCGCCACCGTGCTCTTTTGACCAGACCTTAAGGGGACTGTGGATCGAAAAATCATGAAAATTTTCGATTTTCTGGTTTTAACCTTAAAATATTTTTTGAAATTCTCACTTTAAAATGATGTATTTATCAGATTTGTAGGTAGTACAGAAATGTTTTTATGATTATTTTGTTATCATATGTTTAGTTTTGTTATCGTTTGTTTAGTAAGAAAGTTAATTTTATTGGACAACTTTAAATGCGTTTTTCTCAAAACTAAATTTTTTCGTATTCAGGTGAATGTTTCTCAGCTCCCATAAAAGATACATTAATGAATTTTTTTGGGGTTGTAGAGGTTGTTATGTTCTTTCAACTGAATGTATAGTGTTCAAAAATATTCAATAGTTTTGGAGAAAAAACGTTTTTTTGAAAAATTTTGACCTCAAAAATAATTTTTTTTTGAAAAATTACCAAAACTATATTTTCTAACAGAACAAAAAGTTATAGCCTACATTTAAAATGTGTAAAAGGAACTGATCTGTAATGTAAAAAAAAGTTTAGGATTCTATCATAACGGTTCTTGAGAAACATTGAGCTACCTTTGTTAACATTGAGTAAGATAGGGATCCACGGTCCCCTTAAACGCCGTGCAAAATGGAAACAATCTTAAATAGCTTGCGAACGACTTCTAAGCCTTCTTGATCTCTCTATTTTATCGGCCAATAGGCTAATAAAGATAGCTGTATAAATTATATTTGTCACGTAAAAATAAAATGCTTTGTATATGCGAAGACGGCAAGCAAACCACTGTTGGACTAATTACCCGGAGGGCAAAATAAACTAGGGGAAAAGTCGGGAGAACACCGTACTTCATCGAACCATGAAAACCTCGATGTGAATCGTTTTGTCTATCGTCGCCCCTTCCCTATCTTCACTCCTTGTTTAGTTAACCCTACCTAGTGGACGGAAATACGTAAATATACAAGAAAGATAAAGTGCAGCCCTCGTGACACACGAAGAAATATGTTCGATTTAACGGATCAGCTTCCTAAATAAATAAAACGGTTTGAAAATTACAAAAATCTAAGAATATTAATATTTGTGAAGAAAAATTACCAATTGCATTAAGTCTTCATTTATTTGTGTTTATTTAATCAATAATATGCAATTTTAAACGACTGTAATTTAAAACAATTTACCATTAGCTTACGATTCCAGTAGTACTGTATTGTAATCGGTAAAAATTGGGATACGAATAATAAATCGGTGTTTTAGCCGGCGATTTATAGGCTGTTTTATTTTACGTTGCTTTGGAGCTCATCCCGTAAGGTAAGTCTTTCTGAAAGCTATAGGTTTTTGAAAGTCATAATACAATAAGTCTATAAGCAAATCAAATGTGTTTACCTTAACACATTATAGAAGAATAATGACCGATTGTCTTATAACTAAATTACTTTCACAATAACGGACACCGGTATCCCCCAATTAGTCCGTTAAATCGAGTATACAAAGCATAGTACCTACAAAACATAGTCGTTACCCCATCTGTGGTCCGGTGGTTAGCGCGCCAACCTTTAAATCGGTTCGATTCCCGGCTAGAGTCTGGAAATTATTTTCAAGTGAAAACCCACCGGAATGACCAAGATGTTGAAGTGACTTGGTATAAAAATTTAAAAGAAATTGAAAATCAGAATAAGTAAGAGATTGGAAATTGAATATCAATTTTTCGATAACATTGTATTACACACTTTTTATAAGCTAGGGGGGAATTAGGCAATGGTACTGTTTTTAGTGATATCGAATAGTACCGAGTAGTTAGTCAGTCGGTCATCCGATAGATGTCGTACAAGTCGCACCCTGCGGTCCTTCGTCTGAAACGTCGTCCGAAACGTCGGTGGCGAATTAAAAAATTGTTTCTTTTTAACAGGATTTGACTTATTTATGGCACACCAATTAAAAAATTTACTCGGCCCATCCGTTAAGTAAATTTTTCTACCTCACCATTACATGAGGCGTCGAGTAAACACGACCATTTCGCCTATTATTTCCGCAACAAAATCTAGATTTCAAAAATCCTTTTCTTTTTCTTTATAGAGTTGTGTGTAGAAGAGAACGCCACGTAAATTCAATCATTTATATTTCGTTTTAAACGTAGGTAGGCCTAAGTGTGTGTGGCGCGAAGCTTGTTGAGTTTTATTGACCTGTTGCATACTTAAAGTCGTTTAGTGTTTGCGTCCGAAAATTTATACGGTTACAAAGCTGAAACAATAAAAATTAAATTTGTAATAAAGCGTTTTTCACAGCAGAGCGGCCCTTTGAAGTTGTTGCGTTAATCTGAAACAGTAATTTGTTGAATCGTTTGCAGCCAGTTAAGTACTAAATTTTCTTTTGAATAAGTCGAATGCTTTACGCGACGATCTTAAAAGTCGACGACAATAAAGTTATAATCGGCCGTAACCAAGTTAACGCCGTATTTTCAAACGGGACAAAAATACAAAGGATTTAAAATTTCTTACGTCATCGGAGTATTCACGTGACTTTTCGTCCAATCAGATCATTCCACATGAGGCACGAATGTAGAGTGCTCGACGGGTATTGTGGCTGTGGCAATCGAGATTAGCGGTTAGGAAATTATGTGTTTCGAGTTTACTTAATCGGTCGTTTTACTTAAATTGCTTTAAAAATTTCATAACGAACAATTTTAAAAATTACGCGATCGTCTCCGTGTGTATTCTAATAATTGGTCGTTGTACTTGGTTCGTTAAAAGTGCAATATTGTCTTCCGACTGTGTCACATACTTTATACGCTATTCAAGTTTCTAGTTGGCATTGGTCAGTCTGAAAATTGAAAATGTCATCGTACGTGCTAGCGAAATGTGAAGAAACAAATAAACCGCTCAGTTATTTATGATAGTTAAGAATTTTAAACATCTCTTTCTTCCGTTAGTAGGTTTATTTTTATTTTAAGTTAATAAATTTATTTATTAGATCGCGATTTGTGCCAACTGGAAGTAAATTTGCGGCGTGTTTTTGTTCGAGGCTCATGCTTATTGCTTCCGTCGTTAGGTAGAATCTATTGATAGGTAAGTTTAACCTATTGTCGTATCATATTTCAACATACCCTTGTTTCATTATTTATTGTGCAGTCGCTGGGGATATATTGTTGATTAAAGTATTGAAAATTTGTGTCTTGGACAACGGTTTCTGGTGGTTCTTTTTAGTATTATATAAAACAAGTAGAGAAATCAGCCCATCATAACCTATTTTTAACATGGTTCTTGCGTTACTGCTACACGAGGACGTTGCACTTGGTATTCATTCGTGTGAAAACGTACGTTTCCTTCCGTCGTACGGTAAACATCATTTGGCTTAAGGTTTAATAATATTGAATGCGTAACTTTTTAGAAAATATTGTAATTGAAACTTAGTAAGTGATGTAATGTGTTGCTTAATCGTTTGAAATGTAACGTATAAGAACTGCTTCAATAGTCATGTGTACCGACTAGGTTAGGATTGTATAATAAAGTTTTATTTATTCAATTGCTTTCGAACGAAATGCAGTGACTTTTATTAAGTTAACGGTTAAAATTGCCTGATATTTGGCTATTTCTTTATCGTTCTGTTTTTATTCTTGTCGATGTTACATAATGACGTTTTAACTGTAAAATTTGCATTTTCATGCTGTTAGGCTTAATGAGCTGATGTCATATTATCAAAAAATTAACCCGAGTTAAAAATAATAAAAATGTGTAGGCTTCTCGTGGATGCTTTAGTATCGGTTATTAAGTTTTGCCTTAAAATCCTTCATAGATGTGTTTTTTGTTAACTGTTAGCATATGATACATTTAAGGTTATGTTGAATACATACAGTTGAGACTGAATTTGTGGACAGCCATGTAGGCTATTGAGCTGCATAAATGTGTTTTGTGTCTCTGCTTTGTGATATAGTCTCAGTGATTTACATTTAAATGTAGGATACTGGTTTTTGTTGAGATTGACATTTCTGATTACATTAATTGATAATGGGGATGTTGAAAAAGAGTTTCCTTTAACTGGTTGTTTTCCATCTTTTGTTGTTTTAATTATCAGTGCAGCATTGAAGAAATCCAGTGTTATGAAATGGCTGGAAATTGTATAATTGTTTTTTTTTTCATTGTTTTTAACGTCATTTTACAAAAAGCACATGTTTAGTAGGTGTGAAATGTGTTTTAATTACCGTGTTGTTTAGGTTATCAGCCTGGCTGGCTGGTTTGAACCTGTAGAGGTTTTACTAAGTAAAACGAGGGGTGAGGTGGTTTACCATTGCCACAACTCACTAAATGGATAAGTACACTTATCAGCATGCCGGGCCCTCTGAAAAGCACATATTTTCCACTCTGCAAATGACACCTTCACTTCATTCACCACAGGGTCTGGCTGTATAATGAAATTCATTACTTTCAGAGGAGATAACTCTGATTAGTGTCTTTTACACCTCTACCTCTTCTGTTCTTAAATGATTCAGTCATTTAATTGGCTGACCATGTGACAAGAAACAGAACTATTTATTTTAGCCCTGCAACTAACAGATTGAGTGTAAATAATTTGACACTCTACCTGTCTGTTATGGGCAGATTAATTACCGTAGTTTTATAAATATGGTTTTGGATTGGTGATATCAATTACTTAGCACTTAAAGGCTGCTTCGTTCAACGAATAGCTTTCCTCCACTTTTTGTCAAACACTAAAATTGTTTACTAGTTGAAAAGTTTGAAAATGGTCCAATTAGGTTTTTGTGTTTCTGTAGCTTAAGTTTATAGTAGCTTTGCTAGTATTATTTTTACGTATGGTCAACCTTAGTGCTTGGAAGTTTAGAAGTAGTTTTAAACAGAATTATAGTAGGACACCTTAGCATTGTATTTTAACAATAATTTATTTATATGTGATTTTAGCAAACAAGTTGTGCAGTTTATTTAATGTGCATTTTCATGAAGTAAAACATAAGTCAACAACATTATGATTTGATAAAATATTAATATTAATTATATTAAAATATTATATTAATATTAATTATATTATTATATATTATATTATAATATTATATTATTATTATTAATATTATATTAATATTGACAGCATACACTTCGAAATAAGACTAAAATTATTGGACCTTTTACGTTATTTCACGTTATCAAAATATCGTGTGAATGGACCTTTACTGTTGGACCCAGCAACTGCCTGCATGTGCACTTGCTCTCTACTCTTCCATTAGCAATCGCTTGATTCTTTCATTTTCATTATATTTTTGGTTGTTTTTTCCTTCATTCTTTTACAAGTTTCACAAATTAATTAATTAATTAATTGCGTCGCTTGTTAGAGGTTTACTTATTCTGCAGATTGCTTTATTACACACCCTGAACGATCCTTGCCGGTGGTGTTTAGTATTTAAAATGATGGAAATTATAAAAATTTGTTAGATAATAATTTTGGACCTTTTCCGTTATTTCACATGATCAAAATATCGTGTGAATGGACCTTTACTGTTCAGCCGAGCAATGAATCGCCAGTGCATGCTATGTACTGTTTGTCTAGCAATCGGCTGCTGTTTCTTTCATTTCGGTTGTTTTCATTTTCATTTAACTGTAACTGTGAATGAAGAGAACGATGGTGGTTCGATAATCCAACTTTGTATTAGCGAGAATTTTTTTGTTGCTTGTTAGAGGTTTACTAATTCTGTAGATTACTTTATTACTTGAAGGAAACGTATAGTTCTCTTTCCTTAGTAGAAATAATAATGAGCCAATTCCAAAATATTCATTATGTATTCAACAGAGTATGTGCAAAGCAAACGACCAACTGATGTCTATTAATAAACATACAAACATTATCTACAAATTAATTATAGTGAGTGGGAGTAATCAGTGATAATAGTAAAGATGCGTTTACACGACATGACATTAAGGTTATAGATGATGTGATATGAAATAACGGAATAGGTCCATAATTACTTTCTCTTGCCTATATGAATATATAGGAAGGAAAGTATTGTTTTCATGTCGATTTTAAGAAATAATCAGAGTTTTCACCGGATCTATAAGTTTTCAGACCCCCTGAACCCAAAAAACATGTTTTTAGCGATTATGTCTGTCTGTCTGTGTGTGTGTGTGTGTGTGTGTGTGAACAGAATATCTCAAGAACGGAACATCGTACAAACTTGAAACTTGAAACTTAAGTTACATACCACTACCGGACCAGACACAAACATTTTCATCAAAATCGGTCAACCGGAAGTAGTAGTTTATTCGTATAATTTTTCACTTTTTTGCGATTTTCTCAAAAACTGGTCCTACGATTTTTTTAAAAATCGCCTGGTTTACTACATTTTTTATTCTCTACAAGATAGGGTAGGCGCCATGTTTGCTGAAATTCTGCGTGAGGCTGTTTTTACATAAAAACATTTTCTTTTTAAGATTGCGGCTTTAATATGCATTTTAGCGCAAAACGTTATATATAAAAGTTGTAGAGAATGTAAAATTCTACAACTTTTATTTCAAAAATTTTTTTGTATAACGCTTAGTTTAGCGGTAATTAGCAATTTTCTGTTTTTTTCTCACAAAAATGTGTGAAAAATCTATTTTTTAAGATTTCGGCCTTAGAATGCATTTTACGACAAAAGTGTATAAAATAAAATTTATAGGAAATTAAGAGATCTACAACTTTTATTTTAAGCATTTTTTTTGTACAGTGCCTAGTTTAGCGTGAATGAGCGATTTTCTGTATTTTTAAGCCAAACTGAGGTCGATTTTAATTTTGCGTATTTCACTAATGTTTTTTGGGGTTAGTTTTTTGTTCATTTCTAATGTTTTATTACTAATGCTAGGTTTATTGTTAATTATTTGCATTGGCAAGAGAAAGTTGTGTGAGTGTTTCACACCAGATTTTTTTTTTCATGTAACTTTTGACCGAAGTCTACTTTACACATATTTTTGTAACTTTTTTCTTGCATTTCTTGCTCAAGAAAAGGAGTTTTAATAAGGAAAAGTTTTACGGATTTAAAAAAAATGATATAATAAGTGAAAATCGGGAACTATCACGTAGTGAGAGTGCAAGCACTGTTTGAACCATTCAGTAAAAACTGTTACAGTATACATACTTTGAGGTCAGTTTACTGAAAATGTGTTGTTTTCATAATTGATGTTCCTTTTTTTGAGGCTTTGGTGAGTAGATAGAGAGGTGAAACTTTACAGACGTGTACTTCTTGTACCATAGCTCTAAAAAGTGATGGAACAGTTTTAAAACTTTTTTTTGTACTTTTAGATATCAATAACGTCCATCAAATAGATTAGAACATTTTTTTTTAAAATTTCAAATATCTAACAAAAAAATGAAAATGATAAAAAAAATCCTGTCGTCAAATTGTAAAGAAAAGTAGGTATCAAAAAGTGTTCTCTTGCAAAAAAAAACTTCAAGACCCATCTGGTGTGAAACGCACACAACTTCCTCTTGACAGTGAACATAATGAACTATAACCTAACATTAGTAATAAAAAATTAGAAATAAACATAAAACAACCTTATTATACTCATGAATGAATGATGCCAAATGAAAACCAACGTTAGTTTGGCTTAATGATATAGAAAATCACTCTTTCTCACTAACTAGGCTCTGTAGAGAAAAATGCTTAATATAAAAGTTGTAAATCTTTAAATTTCCTATTAATTTGGTTGTATACGTACTCTTGTTGTTGAATGCATAAAAGGCTGAAATCGTAAAAAAATTTTTTTTTTACAGATTTTTATGAAAAAAAAAACAAAAAATCACTCAATACGCTAAACTAAGCGTTAAAGAAAGAAATGTTGGCATAAAAGTTGTAGATTTTTAAATGTTCCACAACTTTGATTGTGTACACTTTTGCCCTAAAATGCATATTTAGGACGCCATCTTAAATTTCTTTGACAGCACAGCCTCCCCAAGAATATCAGCAGAAATGGCACCCACCCTATCTCCTATCTTGTAAAGCAAATAATTATAGTATATGAGGCGACTTTAAAAATATGGTATGAGCCGTTTTTTTATAGAAATCGCAAGAAAGTGAAAAATTGCGGGAATAAACTATTACTTCCGGTTGACCGATTTTGATGAAAATGTTTGTGTCGGGTCCTCTAGTAGTACCTAACTTTAGTTTAAAGTTTCAAGTTCGTACGATGTTCTGTTCTTGATATATTCTGGTCACACCTGCACACACACACACAGACCAGTCGCTAAAAACATGTTTTGTTGGGTTCAGTGGGTCTGAAAACATGTACATCCAGTGAAAAATTGACATGAAAACAATACTTTCCTTCCTATACCGTGGGGTTACTGCAAAAAGTAGGTAACTAACGGTTTTCACTTGTGGAGATAAACGAGTTTTAAAGTTTTGATAATTTTCAACAGTAAATTATGGTTCTTACTTTAAAAGAGATTTCCAATTTTAATATTTATATTGTTATTATTCTACATATTTATGTTAAAATTGACAATAAACTATCAAAATACTTAAAATATCTGATACTTAAAAAATAAATTAACTAAATTTTCCATTTGTAGTTACCTTTTGCAGTTACCCGACGATATATTCATGTAGGCAAGAGAAAGTAGTTAAAAACGTCAAGTTCCATCTGTAACAAGAACTTTAAAATTGGTCATGAAATAAAGCAAATTGAATATTGCAAGTTAAGGCTCTTCCGACTCCCTTTAGTTCAGTCGTCGTCAATTGCAAAATGGTGTCTCGGGCGTTTTGCGTAAAAGTTCACATGACTAGAACTAGAATGAAATGTGATTATGGGCATGTTGCTGACGAGCAGCTTTTAAAATACTGGTGACGATTTGGTTCAGTTGGGCCGGTTAACCCTTTATACGTCTGTGGTAAGTATAATTACCACTGGAATTAAGGTCGATTTTTTTTAAAGAATAAGCCATGCAGTTGAACCCTATTGGCATTTTATGGTTTTATAGATGTTCTCTTGTTAAGTAGGCTATCAACGTATTGAAATTAGTGCGCAGTGACCATTTGCTTTGTGAGTTACACGAATGTGGTAAGGAAGGATTCATACCCAGCGTACGCTGCCATTTTCTTTAGTTGTTACTTTTGTACAGTGCTAAGAAAATTCCAGTTTTTTTACGGAAAAGCGAGCACTCGTGCTAATATAAAATTAAGATACCGTGTTATTCGACACATTTTTCTGTTATATAGGGCTACAAGTTGTTTTAATAAGCATTCTTACCACTAAATATCATGTGATTCCCACCCATTTCAATAAACATTCCTCGGTAAGTATACTTACCAGGGCTTGGCATAAAAAAAGAAATATCTTACTGTTAGGGCACTAGAAGTACTGCATTATTCAAGTCCACATAAAATAAAATTTAACATTTTACAACATGTAGGCCTATATTCTCCCCCCCCCCCCGTAGTACTGCCTTATAATGGGTTAAACAAAAGACAAGGTTAAATTGCGAGTGGGGCTGAGGAGAAGCGTAGAATGATGAGTCGTGACTCTGTTATCTGGACCCAGGTGTGTTATCTCTGTCTAATTAATAAGGTGAGAGAAAGATTTATAACACACGGGCCGAATTTAACTATTTTATCTGTTGTTGTTGATACACTTGTGCGCCGTGTAGGTCGGAGGCCTATTCGGAGGCACGCGTGACCTTGTACCCTACTTAGAAGTGCACTCTTACAGGCCGCTGGAAAAGCTAACAATCCTACCTACACTTGTTGTTGTTTAGGTCATCAGCCAAAAAGCTGGTTTGAACGTGTAGAGGTTTTACTAAGTAAAACGAGGAGTTACGTGGTTTACAATTGCCACAACTCACTGAATGGAAAAGTACGCTTATCAGTATGCCGGGCCCTCTGAAAAGCACATATTTTCCACTCTGCAAATGACACCTTCACTTTATTCACCACAGGGTCCAACTGTATAATGAAATTCATTACTTTCAGAGTAGATAACTCTGATTAATGTCTTTTACACCTCTACCTCTTCTGTTCTTAAATGATTCAGTTATTAAATTGGCTGACCATGTAATAAGAAACAGAACTATTTATTTTAGCCCTGCAACGAACAGATTGAGTGTAAATAATTTGACACTCCACCTGTCTGTTTTGGGCAGGTATCCTACACTTATAACGATCAATTACATGACCGCAGTTGTAATGGAGAACACGACGAGTTGATGGTCGTAACAGCGACACGACATTTCAGTGGTCGAAGAACTTATGCAGCTGTATACGCATAGTTATCCACCAGTTACATCTAGTCACCGATCTTACCGGAGACAAGGGCTCTGCGTTTCAAATCTTAGTAAAGGTAGTGAGTTACTTTCATACGCGGTTTGAAATACTAACGGGTGTTTTATTAAGGACGCAACCCTGATTATAACAAGATAGAAGTAATACATTGGTAAATTTTCTCTCCCTCAATCGGTATGTACTCAAGGCCAACTACCTAACACAGTTAAAATGTTCCAGTCAAGCATTAGTGTGGTGACAGCAGTCTTTTGTTGTAACGTGTCGGCAATGGTTTTTTCCAAGGAAAAGATTGTGGCTTTTAACATAGGATTGCGTTCTTAATAAAACACCCGTTTTAATAATAATTTGTATAGTACAGAAAATAAAAATATGCCGTAGATTGTGGCTTTTAACATAGGGTTACTTTCTTAATAAAACACCCTCGTGTGTTTTATTTTCTGTACTTAACAAATTATTAATTAATCTAAATTATTATTAAAACGGGTGTTTTTTTAAGAACGCAATCCTATGTTAAAAGCCACAATCTTTTCCTTGGAAAAAACCATTGCCGACACGTTACAACAAAAGACTGCTGTCACCACACTAATGCTTGACTGGAACATTTTAACTGTGTTAGGTAGTTGGCCTTGAGTACATACCGATTGAGGGACAGAAAATTTACCAATGTATTACTTCTATTTTCTTATAATCAGGGTTGCGTCCTTAATAAAACACCCGTTAGATGGTGGTTACCTGTCTACTTTGATGATCAGGGTTTAATCAATCATACTCTCTCAGGAATGGTTGGCCTGAGTCTGTACAAGACTACACGTAATTTATACGCCATACATTCATATTCATCTGATTGGATGATGGGGCTGCTTATTGTTGTTAAATTGAACGGATTGCAATGTACACGCATCAGCGATTTAAAAAATGCAAATAGTTGTACGTCTTGTTGGGTGCTTTTTCAAATAAATTATACAGACATTGAATGATAGACACCTCCTTGTTTTATGCAATATATTTAGTTGGCGTTTGTTTCTAAATGTCATCGAATAGCTTTTTATATAGTATTATTATTAAAGGAAATCCATATGTATAAAACTTTTAATGGTATTTTTGAGGAGAGTGAATTCTTTCTTGCTTTTCATCCATTCTGTTTGTCCATGGTTCGAGTCGCAGAAAAGAAAGTATAGTGTCGAACGTATGTTCCGTATATTTTTTGCTGTCGTAATTTCTTGTTGAAATTGTTTGATCATGTTTCATTGGTGGCAATTTTTAAAATTATCTTTCATCGTCTTTATGTCCGTCCAGATGTCAGAAACTACGAGAGATAGCATCAAATGGTTTTCAGATTTATAATCTGCACAAAAAGTTACTGGGTGTGGATTGGGTGTGAAGTTGCGGTATCAATCGGAAGTGAAGAAATCAAGGTTTGAATTTGGAAATAAAAAGTGCGATTCGATTCCTCTTTAAAGAGTAGCTTATTTTTATGAAAGCTTAAATAAGGTTGATCCCAAGTTAAGTGAATGTGCAATGTGACTTCTTTTCTTTATAAGAAATTGTCACCTGTCATCTCATCAACAGGTTTATTTGAGTTGTCTTATTTCAGTTTATATCACCCCTGAAAATTAGTAATGTACATCATCTTAATTTTGCGTCGGTGCAGCTTAATGTGGGTGATTTTCTGCAAATTTTCAAAGCTATTGTTGTTTTAGCCTTTCTGATCGATCATTCTCCTGCAGAAACTTCTACTAATAATAAGTCATTACCTCCATTGCTTTGCTGGACGCCCTGTTTTCCTTCTCTCCCTCGGGGTCCAGTTCTGTATTCTGCTTTTACCAGTGTCTTTTTTAAAATTTTATCTGATAAATTGCTAGTCTGTCTTTTTTATTTTATGACCGCATAGGATCACTTTAGTCATTTTGGATGGTTCTTCTCCAATTTCTACTTCTTGCTGTTCCAAAACTGTTTCATATTTTCAGATCTTATTTTCCTTCAGTTCATCTGAACAAACCCCAATTGTGCGTTTGACTGTTTTGGTGGTTAATCAAACTTTGTGACTTCCACTAGGTGTACGTTGCGATAATTAATTTACCCGAATCGCTTTATTCGTGTACAGGTCGATCTCTCACTTGATTACTTGTTGTCGTGTATCGTTCTTTTTTTTTTAAATACCTTGCCTTAGAGTTGGCCCATTTTACTGTTAGTGACTAGAGTCGCGTTGCGGATGATTGTGGAAGAAATTTTGGTCGGGCCGGTAGTCGAAAAGCTTTTTTTCCTGTTTGAATAGAGCTGTTGTGACACGTGGATAATAATTTTTTTAACGCCCTGTGCTGTAACTAAACGTATTTTTTTTGTTTTACGGTGAGTTAATAGAATTACGTTAGTGAGTGTGAACGTTACATTGTAGTATCGTTGTCGCATGAAGTTGCGTCGTTAAGCTTACAACCGTTTGTATTTATAATATCATTTTAAATGATATCTATTATCATTGTTCTGTTGAGTGTAGAGTGCAAGTGTGATAGTGGCAAGTGTTTCTCTCTCTCCATGTAGCCTTCATGTATCTTGAGTGAACTAATTACTCTATCTGTTCTGTTATTAGTGATTAAAAGAGAAAAGGTGATTGCTGTTGACAAATTCATCACGTATAGGACGAGTATTTACGGTTAGATGAGTTTTTGTTAATTTTGTCACCTGTTAATAATTGTTCAATCGCCCTCGCACATTTTGTTGTACATGTTTGTCCTTATCGCTCCATCATTGTATTCATGTGAAGAAGTTTTGTTTTAAGTTTTTAGTACGGTGTTTATCGGGCTGTGATTTATAATCGTTTACTTTCTCTTGCTTATATGAATATATATAGGAAGAAAATTAGATGTTGTTTTCCTATAGATTTTAAGAAATCCAGTTTTCACCGGTTATGATTTTTTTAAAAATCACCTCATTTACGACAAGATAGGGTTGGCGCCATGTCTGCTGAAATTCTTTGGAAGGCTGAGCTCTAGTACAAAAAAATGTTTTTTTTTTAAGATTGCGGTATAAATATGCGTTTCAACGTGACTCGCGTACATAATAAAAAAGTATGGCATAATAAAAGTTGTAGAAAATTTAAAAATATACAACTTTCATTTCCAACATTTCTTTTTGTACGTTTAGTTTAGCAGTAATTAGTAATTTTCCGTATTTTTTTTCCATAAAAATCTGTAAAACAAATGGATTTTAAGATTTCAGCCTTAGTATGCATTTTACAACAAAAGTGTATATAACCAAATTTATAGGAAATTAAAATATGTACAACTGTTAAATTACGTGATTTTCTCTACACAGCCTGGTTTAGCGTGAGAGTGAATTTTTGTTTTATTAAGCCAAACTAAGGTTGGTTTTCATTTTGGATCATTCACTCATGATTAAAATAAGGTTATGTTTTTTGAGGTTTGTGTTTTTGTTTATTTCTAATGTTAGGTTATATGGTTAAGTAACTTTTGGCAAATTACTAATTGAATAGGAAAATCTTAAAAATAAAGTAAAATGGTAGCAATATTTTAATTCAACCCCACCGGGTTGGTCTAGAGGTAAAGTCGTCGCCAAAATCAGCTGTTTAACAGCTGATTTTCGGAGATGAAGGTTCCTGGTTCAAATCCTAGTAAAGGTAGTTACTTTTATACGGATTTGAATACTAGACGGTGGTTACCGGTGTACTTTGATGGTTGGGGTTCAATTAACCATACTCTCTCAGGAATGGTCGGCTTGAGTCTGTACAAGACTACACCTCATTTAGATGTCATGCAAATCATCCTCATCTCATTGAGTCGTGGGGTTGCTTATTGTTCTCAATTGAACAGATTGCAATGTACACAAATTAGGAATAAAAAAAAAAATATATATTTTAATTGTTGACGGATGCAAGTATTTCTGGGATTTTTCCCATAAAGGATTTTTGTCGGAATTATGTCTGTACTGTAGCAATCCGTGCATCGGTGGGTGTGATAAAAACGATCTACTGTGAAATGAGTAGGTCAGCTCATTTTATAGTAAATATGTCTGCTTGTGAATGCTGTAATATTTCCCAAGACTCGATTTAAAGGTATCCCGTGACATGTGACATGAATGATAAAAATCTGGTGTGAAACACTCACACAACTTTCTCTTGCCAATGCAAATAATTAACAATAAACCTAACATTAGTATTAAAACATTAGAAATGAACAAAAACTAACCTCAAAAACATAACCTTATTTTAATCATGAGTGAATGACGCAAAATGACAATCGAACTCAGTTTGGCTTAAAAATACGGAAAATCACGCTTTCACGCTAAACTAGGCTCTGTAGAGAAAAATGCTCTAAACAAAAGTTGTAGATCTTTTAATTTTCTATAAATTTAATTATATACACTTTTGTCGTAAAATGCATACTAAGACCGAAATGTTAAAAAAATCGATTTTTCTCACGTTTTCGTGAGAAAAAAACAGAAAATCGCAAATTACCGCTAAACTAAGCGTTATACAAAAAAATATTTGAAATAAAAGTTGTAGGTTTTTAAATTCTCTACAACTTTTATTATATAAGTTTTTGCGCTAAAATTTATATTAAAGCCGTAATCTTAAAAAAACAACGTTTTTACGTGAAAACAGCCTCACCGAGAATTTCAGCAAACATGGCGCCTACCCTATCTTGTAGAGAATAAAAAATTGAGTAAAATAGGCGATTTTAAAAAAAATCGTAGGACCAGTTTTTGAGAAAATCGCAAAAAACTGAAAAATTATATGAATAAACTACTACTTCCGGTTGACCGATTTTGATGAAAATGTTTGTGTCGCGTCCGGTAGTGGTATGTAACTTAAGTTTCAAGTTTCAAGTTCGTACGATGTTCCGTTCTTGAGATATTTTACATGCACACACACAGACCAATCGCTAAAAACATGTTTTTTGGGTTCAGGGGGTCTGAAAACGTATAGATCCGGTGAAAACTCGATTTCGAAAAATCGACATGAAAACAATACTTTCCTTCCTATATATTCATATAGGCAAGAGAAAGTAAAAAATGACTGATGGCACGCTTACCATGGTCTAATTCCGTTTCATATCCGGTTATTGTATTTTAATGTGCGGTTATTCTAGTATGGGTAACATGGACAGGGACCGTTTTAAAATACAAAAGAAGGCTACCACCTCATGCGGGAGCTCAAATGGCTTACAATTCCCTCACTACCTAACGTGTATTAAAAATATACGTATAAATGTAATGTATATTAAAAATATATATATTGTGTCGTTACTGCAAAAAGTTTGTAACTACAAACTGGGAAATTGAGTTATTTATTTAAAAAATATTAGATATTTTAAGTAGGTATTTTGATAGTTTGTGTTAATTTTAACATCACTGTATAATAATAACCATAAAATTAAAATTGTAAATTTTTTTTAAATAAGAACCATAATTTACTGTTGAAAATTATCAAAATTTTAAACTCGTTTATCTCCAAAAGTGAAAAACGTTAGTTACCAACTTTTTGCAGTGAACCAACGATTTATATAGATAATGTATGTTAGGTAAAATACTTTAATGCAGAATTCCAATGTCCATTATCATAACACAACAAACAGAAATGATTATTATGTGACATTGTTTGAGTACAAAAACCTACTCATGTGGGGAGAAAATTCATCGATAAATAACCCCAGTTTGTAAAATGTTGTGATAATTTGGATTCCTTTAAAAAACATCTGAAAAATGACTTTTGATTGGTGAAACATTTTATAGTGTAAACAAATTTCTTTCTTAACGATAGTTTGTAGATGAGTGTATGGATTTAAATATGTATTTCAGGTGTTATAACTTTGTGACATGTCGTATAATAATCGCAAAAAGTGTAAGCTGTCATCTAATAAATAAAATGTGACTTTGATGTCGAGTTGTGTAAGTTGAGAACATGGTAGCCAGATTATACGCCAGCTATTGTTTTGCGTGATGCATTTTCTGCTGTAAACACTTGACATTTCTGTTATCTGAACTTTGTATAAGCTGTAGAAAAAGTTAATGCACGTCGGTGACAGAAGTCTCTTGAAATTATGTTTATGCTTATATGATAGACACGACCACTGAATATTTTAGATATACATTGAAACCTGTTTTATTATGGAACGACTGATTGGGGCTGAAAATTATCCATTTTGTAAAGTTATGGTATGCTGCAGTTGTGTGGTCATCATGTACAGTAGAGTGTCAATTATCCGATACGTGTGCGACCTTTTTTAATCCACTCGCCTAACAACCTCTAAATTACTTATTTTGTCCACATACCTAATCTTTAACATTTCCTATAACACCACATTTCAAAAGCTTGTATCCTTGTCTTTTCTACAGCCCCTATCACCCATGTTTCACTCCCATATAATGCTACACTCCAAACGTAGTTTTTTAAGAAATTTTTCCTAATCTGTAAATCAATGTTTGTAGTCAGTAAGCTGTTTTTTATTTCGTGTAGATTATGAATCTGATAATCGCTTGTTGCTATTTCTTGTAGTTTGCGACATATGGGTGCCACGAATTGTCGTAGAAAAATGATAGTTATTTTAAGAGACGATCTGATATTGATGTTTGCACTGTGTATTGATTGTGTGTGGTGTTGTGGTTGTTGCAGAGCGTGTGTTGAACGGAGGTTGTATCAACCATCCGCTATGGAAGACGGCCACACAAAGACAGTCGAGGAAGTCCTCAATTACTTCTCCGTCGACCAAGACAGAGGTCTGACGTTAGACCAAGTCAAACGTAACCAAGAAAAATATGGGCCTAATGGTAAGTAAGACACATACTATTTGTTAGACCTTGTACAATTAACATCTTTCTTTAATATCGTAGCAATTATTTACGTACGAGTATAGCCTTTACATCACTTGTTACCTATGTTACATTTAATTCACAAATAGATCTCATTAAATTGTGCGCGCGGTGGAAATAAACCTATCCGACTATGCTATGGTTTACTTATTGTGACTATGGTTTGCTTATTGTGACTATGTTTTACTTATTGTGACTATGGTTTGCTTATTGTATCTTAGCTGTGAATTTTGAATCGAGTTAGTCGGTTTTCAGCTCATTAATACGAGGGCGATTCGGAAAGTAACCTCTATTCGGCTGGAATTAAAAAAAATCTTGCATAGAACAAATAATTTATCATACACGTCTTAAAAAGACAGCATTTTACAATTTTTTCCAACATAAACACCATTAAAATTTAAGCAATCACTAATTTAAAGTTCCTTTTTCATGAAATTCAGCTGCCTGAATTTTGGTAGGAAGAATTTTGACGGAAGAAGGTTTTTTTTTGTAGAGAGTCGTGAGTGGTGACAAAACTTAAATGGCTTACGTTAAGCCACCTAAACCGAATCATGTAAATTACAGTACGCTGACATCTGGTGTTGTGTGTTGGCATAACAGTGCTTGAAAAACTAAAGAGTTTTCGAAGCAATTCAAATAGGATGTTTTTGATGATTACAGCCCCTACTTGGTGCCAAGTGATTTTCATGTCTTCACATGAACACATGAACAATGTGGTTTGCATTACAGCACTTTGACAATGAACTTGAAACTGTTGTTCAAAAGTATGTATGGCTAACTCTCCAGGCGGCTGAATTTTATGAAGAAGGAATTTGTGAGTTTAGTGAAATGGTTAAATTTAAATCATGACTTCTGTTGAAAAGTAGTAAAAGGCTGTTGTTTTAAGATATATTTAATAGTTATTTTATTTACAGCTAAACATGGTTAATTACCGAACCACCCGCTAATAAACATGTAACATTTATTTAAACTTTATAATGTTTTGAAGGCGTTGATTTTTATTATTTTGGGAAAAGTGGGTTGTACAGTTTGGGCGGTCGGTCAAAAGAATATGTCCTTGGAATGGTGTTTTCCTGGCTCTGTGCTAAGGAATCAAATTCTGGATTTTTGTACTGTAGCCAAGGATACGTTGCAGTTGTGTGCGCCTGTGCAATTAGTTGACGAACGTGTAGTGGTTGAAAATGGCCGAACGAATGCTCAGAAGAGTGTATCGGATGGGATGTGTTGATTTTATTTTCTCCAAAGGAGTAAAGTAAGTTTGGTCGTTGGTTAGTACCAGTTACTCCAGTTTTCCCTGACTGTACAGTAGGAGAATTGTTTGATATGAACAGTAGCCTACTGCTTTTCAGATGCGGTAAATATAGATTCTTGGGCAAACATCTGCGAGTGCTCATCCCAGCAAACGTGAAATTCAAGTTTCATTCTCAAAAATTTAATGGATGCCTAGTGAATAATTTGATTCGCAAGTTGTGATAGAGTTGTGACTCGGTTATTGATTGTGAGTTTGGGGAAGAGAATGGCAGGTGATGTATTCTGTTGAATGAATGGAGAAGACAATGGAGGAGTCGTTTGCGTTTGAGGTGGCCTTGTCCCATCGGTGATCAATAGGTCTAATTATTATTCATTGTAAGTCGTCCTAATATTTTCTGAATTTTTAATGCTTATTTACACGGATGAACGCAACGTGTCTTCTCTTTTTCATCTACATTCATTTTTTTACATACTTGTCATAGCGTTTAATTTATGCGCTCGCTTTAAATGATGAAAATTTATGCGATTCAAAAAGAAAAGAAGTACAGCTTGCTTGCTCGGGTTTGTGTGTTGAAGCATCGGGAAATGTACTGCGTTAACTGAATGTAATGAAACTTTTTGGCCCCGGGGCATTAATAGAATTATACATAATTTTGAGAAATAAACTTTCGTGAATGTGTGTACGTGTCAGCAAAGATTTGACAAATAAATGGCTGTAACTTTTTTGTTTGAGATTTTCTAGTTCTCTGTAAAATAGCCCCCTACAATCTCAGCGCGATAACTCCGCTTGTTTTTTACTATCTCTTGCCTATATGAATATATAGGAAGGAAAGTATTGTTTTCATGTCGATTTTTCGAAATCGTGTTTTCACCAGATCTATACGTTTTCAGACCCCCTGAACCCAAAAAAACATGTTTTTAGCGATTGGTCTGTGTGTGTGTGTGAACAGAATATCTCGAGAACGGAACATCGTACAAACTTGAAACTTGAAACTTAAGCTACTTACCACTACCGGACCAGACACGAACATTTTCATCAAAATCGGTCAACCGGAAGTAGTAGTTTATTCGTGTAATTTTTCACTTTTTTGATTTTCTCAAAAACTGGTCCTACGATTTTTTTAAAAATCGCCTGGTTTATTCAATTTTTTATTATACAAGATAGGGTAGGCGCTATGTTTGCTGAAATTCTGGTTGAGGCCGTTTTCACGTAAAAACACAGTTTGTTTTAAGATTACGGCTTTAATATGCAATTTAGCGCAAAAATTTATATAATAAAAGTTGTAGAGAATTTAAAATCCTACAACTTTTATTTCAAACATTTTTTGTATAATGCTTAGTTTAGCAGTAATTAGCGATTTTCTGATTTTTTTAAGATTTCGCCCTTAGAATGTATTTTAGGACAAAAGTGTATATAATAAATTTTATAGGAAATAAAAAGATTTACAACTTTTATTTATAGCATTTTTCTCTACAGAGCCTAGTTTAGCGTGAAAGAGTGATTTTCCTTTTTTTTTTAAGCCAAATTGAGTTCGATTTTCATTTTGCGTCTTTCACTCATGATTAAAATAAGGTTTTGTTGTTTATTTCTAATGTTTTATTACTAATGTTAGGTTTATTATTAATTATTTGCATTGGCAAGAGAAAGTTGTGTGAGTGTTTCACACCAGATTTTTTAGAAAATGTTTCTCAGGTATCAAAATTACGTTACACTTAACCAAAGAATATATTTATAATGATACTATATAAAAACCAGTGTTAATTTTTTTTTCGCCCCAATTGGAGCATTTCAGTCATCCCATGTCCATTGTGGAGTTAGCTAGTTGCTGCCTCTTTTGCTCCGACATCCTTTTCATAAGCCCTCATCTTTTCTGTTGTGATTATGTTAGGTTGTTTTCTTTTATTGAAGGGGAGTCGAGTTAGCTTATTTTCTTTTAAGACCTTCTTTTCGTCTCTTTTTTTTATCATTTTTTCAGTTTTACCCAAGTTCTTTATGTCGGATTTTATCTGTTGGATCCATTTATTTTGGGTGTTGCACCTGAGTTGGTAATCTAAGAGCTGTTTAGTAAGTCTTGTGTTGGGTAGCCTGTAGAGGTGGCTGAAAAAAGCCACTCGCCTTTTTCTCATTGTGTCAATTATAGACTCATTATCCTTGTAGGCTATGGTTTCTTCTAAATTGTTTGATAATAGTGCAAAGGCAAGACAGCTCACTTTGATTTCCTTTCCAATTTCCAGTGTTACTTTGGTGTTAAAAGAAATATTAAAAAATCTGGTGTGAAACACTCACACAACTTTCTCTTGCCAGTGCAAATAATTAAAAATAAACCTAACATTAGTAATAAAACATAAGAAATAAACAAAAAACTAACCTCAATAAACATAACCTAATTTTAATCATGAGTGGAAGACGCAAAATGAAAATCCACCTCAGTTTGGCTTAGAAATACGGAAAATCACTCTTTCACACTAAACTAGGCTCTGTAGAGAAAAATGCTCTAAATAAAAGTTGTAGATCTTTTAATTTTCTATAAATTTAATCATATACACTTTTGTCGTAAAATGCATACTAAGGCCGAAATGTTAAAAAAATTCACACGTTTTCGTGAGAAAAAAACGAAAATCGCAAATTACCGCTAAATTAAGCGTTATACAAAAAAATGTTTGAAATAAAAAGTTGTAGGTTTTTAAATTCTCTACAACTTTTATTATATAAGTTTTTGCGCTAAAATGCATAATTAAGCCGTAATCTTAAAAAAACTTTGTTTTTACGTAAAAACAGCCTCACCAAGAATTTCAGCGAACATGACGCCTACCCTATCTTGTAGAGAATAAAAAGTTGAGTAAACAAGGCGACTTAAACAAGGCGACTTTTAAAAAAATCGTAGGACCAGTTTTTGAGAAAATCGCAAAAAAGTGAAAAATTATACGAATAAACTACTACTTCCGGTTGACCGATTTTGATGAAAATGTTCGTGTCGGGTCCGGTAGTGGTATGTAACTTAAGTTTCAAGTTTCAAGTTCGTACGATGTTCCGTTCTTGAGATATTTTGTATGCACACACACAGACCAATCGCTAAAAACATGTTTTTTGGGTTCAGGGGGTCTGAAAACGTATAGATCCGGTGAAAACTCGATTTCTAAAAATCGACATGAAAACAATACTTTCCTTCCTATATATTCATATAGGCATGAGAAAGTAAAAATTAAAATTTTATTAATCTGGTAACCATACATTTTAAGAATTATTTCACCAGGAAATGTGAAATTTGTACATTGTTTTGTGAAGAGCGAATTGCTAAGGATAATTTGAAGTAGAAAAATGAAAAAGACCTCCATGCTACCTTTTTAATTGTGTGGAGGCACGGCAGAAAATGTGGAAACAGATGATGTCGTGTTAAAAACACAGGCGGGGGATGTGGGTGCGTGCGTGCATTTCAATTTGACTGTTTGCCAAGTGAATGCCATTTGCCGTTAATGGCTCTCTGTCTATCAGAATAACTGACATCACATGTCACCACACCGCTAGAAAAAGTGATTTTGTTGTTTTGGCCATGTACCGATTCTTTCACCTGAAATCCCCATACATTTGATCTCTCCCTCTCTTTCTGTACCAAATGCGATTTGATAAACACGTTTGGGCCTATATACAGTTGACTTATTGTCTGGTGTTTTTATTTTCTCTTGCCCTGTATGAATATATAAAGAAGGAAAGTATTGTTTTCAGGTTGATTTTTCCGAATCGATTTTTCACCGGACATACATGTTTTTAGCGATTGGTCTGTGTGTGTGTGTGTGTGTGTGTGTGTGAACAGAATATCGTAAGAACGGAACATCGAACAAAGTTACAAAGTTGAAAGTTGAAAGTTAAGTTAGGCACCATGAGCAGACGCGACAGGAACATTTTCATCAAAATCAGTCCTCCGGAAGTAGTTGTTTATTCGTGTGATTTTCCACTTTTTTGCGATTTTCTCAAAAATGGCTCGTACAGTTTTTTTTAAAATCGCCCCATTTACTACATTTTTATGCTCTACAAGATAGAGCAAGTGCCAAATTTGCTGAAATTGTTGGGAAGGCTGCGCTTTTATAGAAAAAAGTGTTTTTTTTTTAAGATTGCGCTCTTAATGTATATTCTAGGACAAAAGTGTATTTAATGAAAGTTGTAGGATATTTAAAAGTCTACAATTTTTATTTCAAAAATTTTGTGTTTTGTACAACTAAGCATTTTTTCTCTACAGAGCCTAGTTTAGAGCCAATTAGTGATTTTCTGTGTTTTTAAGTAGAACAGAGGTTAATTTTCATTTAGCGTCGTTGGCTCGTGATTAAAATTAGCTCATGTTTTTCATTTGACATTGTTTACTCACAGTTAAACATGGGTTGTATGGTTTTTTTCATTATCTACATTGGCAGGATAAAGTTGCGTGAGTGTTTCACACCAGAGTTTTTTCTCAACTACTTATTCCGAAAATTGTGTGCATGTGTAATTAATAAGATGGTTGGTTTCATCAACCATCGATATTGTCTGGGAATTCTCCCGATAGGCTGCCACTAATGGTGAATGGTGTGTGGTGGATTGGCCTTACCTTCTGGTCAGACATTTCCCATTTGCCATTTAAGCTCTCCTCCATTAGGCCTAACTTAATAGGCGGGCTTAACTTAATTTCTCAACATTTTTTTTTGAAAGGGGCTGGGTTTTTTTTAAGTAAAAAACAACATATTTTTTGTTTATTTAATAATTACTTTTTCCACTGAATTACACATTGGTTTACAGTTTAAATTGTTAGTAATTATTTTATAAATTATTATTTTTAAAATGTTGTTTAGGTCATCAGCTGAAAGGCTGGTTTACAATTGCCACAACTGACTGAGTGGAAAAGTACGCTTGTCAGCGTGCCGGGCCCTCTGGAAAGCACATATTTTCCACTCCACAAATGACACCTTCACTTCATTCACTGCAGGGTCTATCTGTATAATGAAATTCATTACTCTCTGAGAAGATAACTCTGATGAGTGTGTTTTGCACCTCTACCTCTTCTGTTGTTAAATGATTCATTCATTAAATTGGCTGACCATGTGATAAGAAACAGAACTATTTGTTTTAGCCCTGCAACGAACAGATTGAGTGTAAATAATTTGACACTTCACCTGTCTCTTATGGGCAGAATTTGTAAAATAACAATGTGAATTAAAAGTAGGCAGAAAACATGGAAACATTGAGTTAGAAGTGTGTAATGCCATCGGGTTGTTTTTCTTGCCCTGTAGTAGGACGGTGGTGGTATTCATCATGCTTTTCCAAGCAACACCCCTTATCACATGTAAAAGTCCACACAAGACATGTTTGAATAAAATTTCAATCACCTCCTTTACACAGATCCTCACACAGATATCATAATCCTGTGGTAATTCTGTGGGGTCCTTTACACAGATATTCAAAATGCCGGAGTGTCCGGGCTAGTCGAGGAGGACGTATGTTGGGTTGCTCCTAGTAATATGCGTGCCACGGTTGACTAGGTCAATTACTAAGTAAGTTGACTAGGTCACGGTTGACTAAGTGTGTAATATAATCAAATTTATAGAAAATTAAAAGATCTACAACGTTTATTTATAACATTTTTCTCTGCAGAGCCTAGTTTAGCGTGAAAGAGTGATTTTCCATATTTTTATACCAAACAGGTCGATTTTCATTTTCCGTCTTTCACTCATGATGAAAATAAGGTTAGGCGTATGTTTATTGAGGTTAGTTTTTTGTTTATTTCTAATGTTTTATTACTAATGTTAGGTTATTTGTTTAAATTATTTGCATTGGCAAGAGAAAGTTGTGTGAGTGTTTCACACCAGATTTTTTTACGGTGGTATATTTTTTACCGCGGAACCTTGGTCTCGAAAACGAGACAGGAAACACCGGAATGAAATTTTATAGAGCAATGGCTACATACCACTCATAACATATGGGTGTGATTACAGAGAAATAAATCTCGTATCCGGGCTACTGAAATGAGATTTTTGCGGGGAGCCTTAAGGTCGTACCCGGTTAGATAAGAGTATGTAACGAAGGAATACGCGCCGAGTTAACTGTTCAGTCACTTTGGGAAACGTTAAAAATATTATAAGAGAAACTACTATCGGTTTCATAATCATAGACACCCAAGTTTGAACCCAAAGCATCTCCAAAACTATGAGTCGGATTTTAAGATACTTTACATCAAAAATTAGCTCAATTTATTCTGCGTTGACCCATAATAGTCCTATATTTTTAATATTGTTTAAAAATTGCCATATCGAGGTTGGAAGACAAAAAGACCCGGTTTTTTTGATACCGCAACAAATTTCATGCGTTTAGAGGCGTGTAACTCGATAAGTATTTGACCGAAAAAATTGAAATTTTAACACAACATCGAAGATTATATTCAAACAGCGTGTACGAAGTTTCAAACTTTTCGGTCAAATACTTACCGAGTTACACGCCTCTAAACGCATGAAATTTGTTGCGATATCAAAAAACCGGTTCTTTTCGTCTTTCAATCTCGATATGGCAATTTTTAAACAACATAAAAAATATACGACTATTAAGGGTCAACGCAGAATAAATTGAGCTAAATTTTGATGTAAAGTATCTTAAAATCCGACTCATAATTTTGGAGAAGCTTTGGGTTGAAACTCGGGTGTCTATGATTATGAAACCGATAGTAGTCCAACTATTTAATTCAGATGCCAGCACACAGACTTCATCTGCGAGCGTGGTAATATAGACCTTGAGGGAACCGAGGCGTGGGAAGACCTAAAAAGAGATGGATGCTGGAACAGGCCAATGGGCCTAATCCTTGACCGATGATAATGATGATTGACCTTGGTCTTGGAAAATGAGCAGCTGTCGCGGCGACCAACGCGGTGGGTGACTAGGTTCGTCCATTGAGCGGTCCGTTGACCAACTGTAAATGAGCGTGTCGGTTCGTTCATGAATCGGATGGTTGTTATCTATGACCGCCGTGATAACAGTAACGGGATGATTGTAATTTAACTTGCACACTCACACACTCTCAGTGTCTGCCTGTCTGTTAATCAGTTAGTGATGGGATTAAATGATTGAAAGCAATCTTAAGTGAACGGGGTTCCCCCCTCGCCCACTAGTTACGGCTGCGCTCACTCTACCGCCGCCGCCACATCTTTACCGGTTGGCTGTTTTATGCAACTGTAACTGCTCATCTCGGCCCAATACCATAAGTAGTTTCACTCGCTAACTCAATCGATACAGAAGTTTGCCCGCTTTGTTGGAGATGCCCTGAAAATTTGATTTATTGGTGGCCATTTTTGAAATGCGCACCCGCATGTTACGAACAAACGGTTCTCGGATTCGTACTTAACATAAGACAGGTGGAGTGTCAAATTATTTACACTCAATCTGTTAGTTGCAGGGCTAAAATAAATAGTTCTGTTTCTTATTATAAATGGTCAGCCAATTAAATGACTGAATCTTTTAAGAACAGAAGAGGTAGAGGTGTAAAATACACTATACAGAGTTATCTCCTCTGAAAGTAATGAATTTCATTATACAGCCAGACCCTGTGGTGAATGAAGTGAAGGTGTCATTTGCAGATTGGAAAATATGTGCTTTTCAGAGGGCCCGGCATTCTGATAAGCATACATTTCCACTCAGTGAGGAAGGCAATGGTAAACTACCTCACTCCTCGTTTTACTTAGTAAAACCTCTATAAAGGTTCAAACCAGCCTTTCGGCTGATGACCTAAACAACAACAACAACACTTAACATAAAATGTTAGTGGCGCCGAAATTTGGTTTGCAGTTCCGGTTTCGACCGGAAGTCAACAAATCGGTCAATAACTATAAAAGATAACAACAAACGGTTTTCAATTTTGTAATCTACACGTAAAGTTAGCGGGGGCCTGGATCGAGTTTGAAAGTAATGGTAAACTAATGGCTTTTTTTTGCCTTAATTGAAAGGTAAGCCTTTTCAAAATTGCCGCTACCCGTGAGATGCATCGTCCCATGAAAGGGATTTTTTAAAATATTTTTATGCGATTATTTCTTGCCTGCCACGTTAGACTTTTGGTATCAATTGGTCGGCAGATATTTGTGTGTGTGCACAACGCGGAAAACCCACTGTCCGACACGGTCAAAACCCGGGTAGAAAAATGTGCCGACGTGAAATCTACTTGGCGATCGTTTTGCGCCTTTTACGGTTTTCTGGTCCTGTGGGATGTCGGTCTCAAAGCAGGTAATGAAAAGTGAAGTTACCCGAACAGGCAGCTTATTATGGTGATCCCGGGCCCGTTGGAGGATGGAGTTCACCTTTCTTTTGGAAACGAAAACTTCTTCAGGCGCAACTTTTGTACTCTTTCTGAACACCGAACAAAACTGAACTGAGACACGTCACACAGACGAATGAAAGTTAATTTTATTCAACTCCTTCCTTTACAAGGACACCCGAATTTATTTATTTGAGATTACTTTAATATAATTTAAGCGTTATTGTTTGTATACGCTATTTAGGCGTAGTCAGTGTAGTATTTAAATACGGAACAACGCTTGACGGAGATTTTTCAGATTTATAAATAAATTCGATGCCCATAACAGGCAGGTGGAGTGTTACATTAATTGCACTTGATCAGTGGTTCCAGGGCTACAAAAAATATTTCTGTTTCTTATCACATAGTCAGACAATTATATAACTGAACTATTTAAGAACAGAAGAGGTAGAGGTGTAAAAGACTATACAGCCAGACCCTGTGGTGAATGAAGTGAAGGTGTCATTTGCAGGGTGGAAACTGGGTGCTTTTCGGAGGGCCTGGCATGCTGATAAGCATACGCTTTCAACTCAGTGAGGAAGGCAATGGTAAACCACCTCACTTCTCGTTTTTATTTAGTAAAACCTCTAGAGGTTCAAACCAGCCTTTCGGCTGTTGACATAAACAACAACAAATAAATGCGAATGTAAATGTTTTGTATTTATAAGGTACTAGCATGGCCCGCGCGGCTTCGCACGCGAAACATATGTAGGACTTAATGAATTTTTTTTAAAAATAAATATGTAACAGAAATTGTCTAGCTGCTAGATCGACTGTATATACTCCAACGTACGCACGCGCGTGCACACACACACACATATTTATTAAAATCTTCATTAGGGCCCTTAGGGTTATCATTTTTGTAAATTTAAAAAGAAAATGTTGCTGTGAATATAAAATACTGTGACACTTATCGCTAAGGTCCGTTTCGGGATCTAGGTTATTAAGTAATTTAATACACTAAAGTTTACAATTACAAATATTTATTACACTAAAAGATGTCCAAAATAAATAATAAACTAATAATTATAATGAAGTAATACAATAAATAACTTAATAATTCACTTAGCACTACTTACAATCAATTATATAGAATACACATACAAAATGAAACTGAATGCACAGAAACTGAATTTGATGCACCTACACAATAACCTTACACAATACACACACACACACACACACGCGCGCGCGCGCACACACACACACACACACACACACACATACACACACACTCAAAGACAGTATAACAATACCTCGAAATCGTTAGCCTATTATAACGCCCCGATAATCACTCGTCAAAGATCAAACGAATACTAACTCACTGACTGCGCTCGGGGTTCTATTTATATAGGGTGGGGGGGGGGGGTTCAAAGAGACTTCTCGAACGACACAGAGATTCGATCAATACTCTTTTTTATTAGTTCTCGAAAATTCATAACTGATGAACTGATGTAAACAAGTAACAATAGATCTATTGTAAATGGAAAGTGTTAGAGGTCCCTTTCATAAATAGTTGTACAACAATACCCGACCTTTTATAAATAGGCATACTTTTATTGTTACTATTGTTCTGTTGTTATTACTTTTTCACTCTATTATCTACTCTTTACTATTTTACTAGAATTTTCGCGAACCCTGCCCTTGTTCGATATTGTCACAATACGAATACGGTGTCAAAATTTCATGAAAATCATCCGTTGAGTACTTTTGGAAATTAGCCTGCACAAAAAAAAAGCACGCTTTGTCTTTATAATATTAGTATATATTATTTCAGTTTTTGGTTCATTCCTAGAATAGAATTTTGCAATGAAGTCGAAACAGAGGAAAATTTCACTAAATGATTGATCGATTTACAAATAATTATATCTGATATTACTTTATGAGTGTAGAAATAAAAATGGAAAATTTATTTCATACAAGTTTTCACTTGTATCGTGTGGCCATTGCACACACACGCGCGCGCGCACACACACACACACACACACACACACACACACACACACACACACACACACCCTGCTGTGGCTGCCTGTAGTCGATTGGTTTCCGGATGGCAGTTTTATTAAATATAATCTTTGTATTCATCAATTGTCGTTTTTTAAGTAGGTATCTGTTGTGAGGTTTCTGGTCCACGAATTTACCGTTTGTTAAGTGTCCTGGCGTCGGTGTAGGATGAGTCGGTGGGGGGGGGGGGCAGTGGGGCTATGCCGTAATTGGGTGAAAGTGAATGGAGCGCACAAAGCAATGAGGTTCGTTGTTAAGGAGGTAGTCAACTCAAGAAGATGTTTTTTTTAAATTTCGATGTTTTTTGCATTTATTTGAAGTTTAAAATTTTCTGAATCACAAAATTTGTTTACTTTGTTTGTACTTTGACGAAAAGTTATAAAAACATCTGTTTAAAATAAAGCTCACTTACAAAGCGAGTGAAATTATTCCTTCAACTTTTTAAGTTTTCCGGAAATGTGGTTGTTACATGATTGTACATTCTTGGGAATTAAATATTCCGGTTTGTATTGGAGATATTTGGATGATGTTTTTCTCAAATGTTCATAATTTCTTGCTCTATTATCTGTGTAATGATTATTACATAAACTTTAATAGGGATTTAGTTAAAAAATTAATTGTAAATAAATAAAATAATGTTTTTAAAAATATGGTTTTTCTTCAATAAACTTCTTGTACTAAAAAAAGCATACAAGCGCATACAACAGATAATAGACAGCAATTTTCTGTAGCATAAGAATCGTGTTAATATTTCTCTTGGTTCCTGAGATATTTGATTTCCCGTAAAAACCCGCTTTTCCAACCTCTCCTCTTGTATTAGGGGCTGTAATTAATTTTTTGGCTTAGTTCAAATCATAGATCAGTACTATGCCCATAATGGGCAGGTGGAGTGTTAAATTATTTTCACTCGATCTGCTTGTTCCAGGGCTACAAAAAAAGTTCTGTTTCTTATCACATAGTCAGCCAATTGTATGACTGAACTATTTAAGAACAGAAGAGGTAGAGGTGCAAAAGACACTACTCAGAGTTATCTCCTCCGAGAGTAATGAATTTCACTATACAGCCGGACCCTGTGGTGAATGAAGTGAAGGTGTCATTTGCAGGGTGGAAAGTAAGTGCTTTTCAGAGGGCCTGGCATGCTGATAAGCATACTCTTTCAACTCAAGTGAGGAAGGCAATAGTAAACCACCTCACTCCTCGTTTTTACTTAGTAAACCTCTAGAGGTTCAAACCAGCCTTCCGGCTGTTCACCGAAACAACAACAGATCAGTACTAGTAAATTACTCTTTTATATTTTAAAAAATCTGGTGTGAAACACTCACACGACCTTCTCTTGCCAGTGCAAATAATTAACAATAAACCTAACATTAGTAATAAAACATAAGAAATAAACAAAAAACTAACTTCAATAAACATAACCTTATTTTAATCATGAGTGAATGACGCAAATGGAAATCGTACTCAGTTTGGCTTAAAAGAACGGAAAATCACTCTTTCACGCTAAACTAGGCTCTGTAGAGAAAAATGTTCTAAATAAAAGTTGCAGATCTTTTAATTTTCTATAAATTCGATTATATACACTTTTATTATAAAATGCATACTAAGGCCGAAATCTTAAAAAAATCGATTTTTCTCACGTTTTCGTGAGAAAAAACAGAAAATCGCTAATTACCGCTAAACTAAGCGTTATACAAAAAAATGTTTGAAATAGAAGTTGTAGAATTTTAAATTCTCTACATTTTTTATTATATAAATTTTTGCGCTATAATACGTATTAAATACATATTAAATACATATTATATATAATACATATTAAAGCCGTAATCTTAAAAAAACACTGTTTTTACGTGAAAACAGCCTCACCCAGAATTTCAGTAAACATGACGCCTACCCTATCTTGTAGAGAATAAAAAATTGAGTAATCCAGGCGATTTTTAAAAAAAATCGTAAGACCAGTTTTTGAGAAAATCGCAAAAAAGTGAAAAATTATACGAATAAACTACTACTTCCGGTTGACCGATTTTGATGAAAATGTTCTTGTCGGGTCCGGTAGTGGTATGTAACTTCAAGTTTGAAGTTCGTACGTTGTTCCGTTCTTGAGATATTCTGTTCACACACACACACACACACACACACACACACAGACCAATCGCTAAAAACATGTTTGTGTGGGTTCAGGGGGTCTGAAAACGTATAGATCCGGTGAAAACTAGATTTGTTAAAATCGACATGAAAACAATACTTTCCTTCCTATATATTCATATAGGCAAGAGAAAGTAATAAATGATGATAAATTATAGCCAGAAGTTTTGATTTTAATTTTCTGGGTTGACTACCCCCTTGGTGGGGAATTTTGTCGCATGAAATGTGGTGGACCGGTTGGCATGGCGACACTGCGGCTGTGGTCTCTTGAAGTCGTCGGTTGGACAGGTGAGCGAGCGAGCGAGTGTTAACTCTGACGTCACCGTGTAGTCGGTTCTGACGTCAATAATAATATCTCCGTTCTATTCCGTATAGTGGTGCCGGTGGCCTTGCCTTGCTTCTTCTTATTCTTCTCCTCGTAGAACGAGTAAAGAATGAAACCGCTTTTGTTTTCTTTTTTTTCAATTCGCCTTGGTCGTGTCCGCGTAATAGTCTACACATACGTGAACGTGCGTCATAATATGGTGTTTTATGAATTCAGTGGCCGTACCGCATTCTCCACGCTGTCGCGCGTTTCGTCTACGTGTTTTAACTCGCGTTGCATCTTTTTTTGTGTTGCGGTTCGTCTCTCACCCGGCGGCGAGTGGCTTATTATTGGTGGATGGATGGCGCCTTCAATGATAATCATCATCATTTCTCTGGCCAAACAGAAACGCTGACCACGCCAGTTTATTCAGAAAAATGTACAAATGGTTTTTTTTTTGTCATCAGTCTTCCGACTGGTTTGATGCAGTTCTCCCAAGCTGTTCTATCTTGCGCAAGTCGTTTCATCATATCTATATACCTGTGACACCCTACATCTTTTGTAATTTTCTTTACTTATTCTAATCTTTGCCTCCCTCTACAATTTACTCCCTCAATATTACCCTCCATTATTGATAGATGTCTTAAGATATGCCTCATTAGCCTATCCCTTCTTTTGGTATGATGCTTCCATATACTTCTTTTTTCATCCACTCGCCTAAGAACCTCTAAATTACTTATTTTGTCCACCCATTTTTTTTGTAAATCTTTAACATTTTCCTTTAAGTACCACATTTCAAAAGCTTCTATCCTCTTCTTTTCTACAGCCCCTATCACCCACGTTTCACTCCCGTATAATGCTACACTCCAAACATAATGTTTTAAAAATTTTTTCCTAATCTGTAAATCAAATCTTTTTAGTCAGTAAGCTGTTTTTCATTTCAAAGGCTTTTTCTAGCTTGAGAAATTCTACTTTTGATATCACTTGTGCTTCTACCATCGTTTGTTATTTTACTCCCTAAATAGTCGAATTCCCCAACTTCCTGTATGTTTTCGTTGCCTACTTTTAAATTTCCCATCTCTTCTAAACCTCTCTTGCTGTACAACACTTTCGTTTTGTTCTTATTAATTTTCATGAAGTAGTCCTTTCTCAAGATCTCATCCATTCCATTTAAGGCATCCTCTAGTTGTTTCATTGTCTCGGTTAATACTACTATATCATCGGCGAATCTCAGCATTTTTATTGTTTCTCTTTGAATTTTTATTCCTACGTCAAATTTCTCCTTCACTTCACTACAAATGGTTATAAAATGAAATTAAGTGAATGGACAAACAGTTAACGATACCCTATTAATAATTGTTGACTAAATACGGTCACCAAAAACATGTAAACGAATAATTAATTGTATTTGTCACATAGTTATGAAGAAACATGCGATATAAATGGCATTGGTCTACGTGTGTACCCGATTAAGGAGCAAAGAATAGTTCAGTTTAAATTTGCAATAGGGATTTGTTTCACTTACGTAGATGAAGATGAATTAAAAATATTTAGTGGTAAGAATGCTTATTAAAACAACTTGTAGCCTTATATAAAAGAAAAATGTGTTGAATAACTTATCTTAACTTTCTATCACCATGACTGCTTGCTTTCCTGTAAAACACTGGAATTTTCTGAGCACTGTACAAAAGTTACAACAAAACAACATGGTAGCTTACGCTGTAATGAATCTTTAACAATATGTGGATAGCCTACTTACCAGAGAACATCTATAAAACCATAAAATGCCAAAAAGGTTCAATTTCGTAGCTTATTCTTAAATAAAATCGACCTTATTGCCTGTGGTAAGTATACCTACCTTCTTCTTTTTAAAGTTCCATCTCCTATCGGAGGTTGGATATCATAATGGCTATGGTCACTTTGCTGGTGAATAGTTGCTGCTCTGAATAGTTGCAATGAACTACAGTTGAACCATTCTCTAAGATTCCTCAGCCAGGAGATGCGTCTTCTTCCTACGCCTCTTCTTCTTCGGATCCTTCCCTGCATAATAGCATACCTACCACACACCTATAAAGGGTTAAGTGAAAACGTCGTTGCCGCAGCTAAGTTGCCGGTCGAGATTCACGACCGGCTCATCGAAATGTCTGCCGACAAAACGCTACAACTGCAAGTTGTATCTGAAGATGTAAATACGTTTTGGTTTGTTCGACAACATGAATATGGAAATTTAGTCACAGAAGCATTGAAAATATTAATACATTTTTCCACGTCTTATCTCTGTGAAAGGGGGTTCTCCTCTATGGTTGCTCTAAAGAATAAATATAGGAATCGTACGTTATCACTCGAGAACAATTTACTTTTATATGTCTGTGACGATGATCCACGTGTGAAGAACATTTTGAATGTAAAACAAATACAACCATAACATTAATAATTAATAATGATTAATTTCTTTTCTTTGCAAATAAATGTACTTATTGCATGTAAAATTTTTTTAAGTAAGTTTATAATAAATGTTTTTTACTTTCTCTTGCCTATATGAATATATAGGAAGGAAAGTATTGTTTTCATGTCGATTTTTCGAAATTGAGTTTTCACCGGATCTATACGTTTTCAGACCCCCTGAACCCAAAAAACATGTTTTTAGCGATTGGTGTGTGTGTGTGTGTGTGTGTGTGTGTGTGTGTGTGTGTGTCTGTGTGTGAACAGAATATCTCAAGAACGGAACATCGTACGAACTTGAAACTTGAAACTTAAGTTACATACCACTACCGGACGCGACACGAACATTTTCATCAAAATCGGTCAACCGGAAGTAGTAGTTTATTCGTATAATTTTTCAGTTTTTTGCGATTTTCTTAAAAACTGGTCCTACGATTTTTTTTAAAATCGCCTATTTTACTCAATTTTTTATTCTCTACAAGATAGGGTAGGCGCCATGTTTGCTGAAATTCTCGGTGAGGCTGTTTTCACGTAAAAACGTTGTTTTTTTAAGATTACGGCTTTAATATAAATTTTAGCGCAAAAACTTATATAATAAAAGTTGTAGAGAATTTAAAAACCTACAACTTTTATTTCAAACATTTTTTTGTATAACGCTTAGTTTAGCGGTAATTTGCGATTTTCTGTTTTTTTTTCTCACGAAAACGTGAAAAAAATCGATTTTTTTAACATTTCGGTCTTAGTATGCATTTTACGACAAAAGTGTATATAATAAAAGTTATAGAAAATTAAAAGATCTACAACTTTTGTTAAGAGCATTTTTCTCTACAGAGCCTAGTTTAGCGTGAAAGCGTGATTTTCGGTATTTTTAGGCCAAACTGAGTTCGATTGTCATTTTGTGTCATTCACTCATGATTAAAATAAGGTTATGTTTTTGAGGTTAGTTTTTGTTCATTTCTAATGTTTTAATACTAATGTTAGGTTTATTGTTAATTATTTGCATTGGCAAGAGAAAGTTGTGTGAGTGTTTCACACCAGATTTTTTTCTCATAAAATGATTGAATTATTGTTTGGCGACCCCATCACTGCTCTAGTGGCTTTACTAAGTAAAACCGGGAATGAGGTGTTTTACCGAGTATGCTAGGCCCCCCACCCTGCAAATGACATGTTCACTTCCTTAATTCACCACATACACTACCTGTAGGCCTATATTGAAATAGCGGATAACTGTGACAATCGGTTCATAATCGGTTTCATAATGATTGACACCCGAGTTTCAACCCAAAGCATCTACAAAACCATGAGTCGGATTTTAACATACTTTACATCAAAATTTAGCTCATTTTATTCTGCGTTGACCCATAATAGTCCTATATTTTTAATGTTTTTTTTTTAAATTGCCATATCTAGGTTATAAGACAAAAAAACCCCGGATTTTTTTGATACCGCAACAAATTTCATGCGTTTAGAGGCGTGTAACTCGATAAGTACTTGACCGAAAAGTTTGAAATTTTAACACAACATAGACAATTATATTCTTACAGCGTGTACGAAATTTCACAACCGTAAGTTTTTTTAAATTTTGATTTATTAACAATATTCTGAACCCTTGCTATCTCGGTAACCGTTCGATCGTTTGGCAAGAGCAAACTATCGTTTTATTCAGCGTAAAAAACTTAGTACAGATATGTTAATAAAATGAAATATCGATTGGCCAATGTTGTGGTAGAATTTTTAAAATAGATTGGTAATGCGGGGGGTGGGTGTTACTATCCATATTGCTAGTTTGTGTACGTGACATCCTGTCGGATTGTCTACCTGAATTGACAGACTGCTTTGTCAATTCAGGTACAGTCAGATTCAAGCAAAATATATAGTAGCCCCCATCCCCGCATTACCCATCTAATTTTCAAATCTAAAAATTCTACCACAACATTGGCCAATTGATATTTCATTTTATTAACATATCTATACGAAGTTTTTTACGCCGAATAAAACGATAGTTTGCTCGTGCCAAACGATCGAGCGGTTACCGAGATAGCAAGGGTTCAGAATATTGTTAATAAATCAAAATTTAAATAACTTACGGTTGTGAAATTTCGTACACGCTTTAAGAATATAATTGTCTATGTTGTGTTAAAATTTGAAATTTTTCGGTCAAATACTTATCGAGTTACACGCCTCCTCTAAACGCATGAAATTTATTGCGGTATCAAAAAATCCGGGGTTTTTGGTTTTACGACCTAGATATGGCAATTTTTAAATTATATTAATAATATAGGACTATTATAGGTAAACGCAGAATAAAATGAGCTAAATTTTGATGTAAAGTATGTTAAAATCTGACTCATAGTTTTGGAGATGCTTTGGGTTGAAACTCGGGTGTCTATGATTACGAAACCGATAGTAGTGTCACGGTACACGTTTGCTTCAGTCATAATTGGGTGACCATGCCATCGTCGACTGTCGTGTCATATCCATCAAGGCCTGGCCGATAGATCCATCCGGACTTTGAGATATGAGGTTGTCAGTCGATTGACCCTTTCTCACCTCAATAATATTCGTCTTCATGTAAAAAATTCCATTAGACTACCGATTTAAAATTTAAAAGATTTTTTTTTAGAAAAAAATTCATGTACAATTTGTACACATAGGTTTCCATTATCATTGTTCTACCGTAGGCTACGTAATAACATTTGAAAATCAACTCTTTAGTGGAGGGAAACGGTTGTAACAACAGCTGACAGCTGACTTGATGGTGTGTTTCATTATGCTGTTTTAACTTTACCATCACAAGATAGATGTGAGATCTACTATTTGTGTTGTTTAGGTCGTCAGCCGGAGGGCTACTACGAACGTATAGAGGTTTAACTAAGTAAAACGAGGAGTCAGGTGGTTTACCATTGCCACAACTCACTGAATGGAAAAGTACGCTTATCAGCATGCCGGGGCCTCTGAAAAGCACATATTTTCCACTCTGCATATGACACCTTCACTTCATTCACCACAGGGTCTGGCTGTTTAGTGAAATTCGTTACTTTCAGAGGAGATAATAACTCTTATTAGTGTCTTTCACACCTGTACAGTATTGAGATGAACTAATGTCCCCTAGCCGTGGAAGTGAGAGAATGCATAACGCTCACTCGCACAACCCATACGCGCCGTTTCAATAACATTGTCGTATAATTTTACTCGTTGTGAGCAAGCGTTTATGCATGCAGTAAACTAACAAGCAAGATAACGACTGTAGTATGTTTTCAGATTTGGATTATAACGGTAAAGACCTTTGAGCGCATGCGTAGTTATGCCACATATCTCCCTCTCACTCGCTCGGCTATGGGACATTAGTTCGTCTGATACCTCTACCTCTTCTGTTGTTAAATGATTCAGTCATTTAATTGGGTGACCATGTGATAAGAAACAGAACTGTTTATTTTAGCCCTGCAACGAACAGATTGAGTGTAAATAATTTGACACTCCACCTATCTGTTATGGGCAAATTTATTGTGTTAACAGATGTGTACAGTTGTAACCGAAATATTGTAGGACAGAAAATCTTAATATTTGTAGTTACTGTACCTGTTTAAATATTATTGTATAGAAGGTGTGAGAGAGTTAAGAATTAGATAAGGAAGTAAGTTTGTATCGTCGAACAGGGCGGCTAGCATTTTCCCTCCATGTTTAACTGGTACGCCTGTCTACCTCTGTTTTCTGGACCTTTTCAGTTATTTCACATTATCAAAATATCGTGTGAATGGACCTTTACTGTTCGACCCAGCAACTGCCTGCATGTGTACTTGCTCTCTACTCTTCCATTAGCAATCGCTTGATTCTTTCATTTTCGGTTGTTTTTTCCTTCATTCTTTTACAAGTTCACAAATTATTTTCAAGCTTTATTTTCCAGATTACAAAACACAATTATTAAGATCAAACAATTATAAAACATTAAAATGTGTAAATAAAGAAAATGACACAATTTATTGCCGGCCGCATTGGCGCAGTTGTTAACGTGCTCGCCTCTCATCATGCGGTCCTGGGTTCGAATCCCACTCAGGCATGGCATATTTTCATACGTTACAAAAAATCATCTCATCCTCCATTGTATATAGTTACACCCCAACGTCGTCGCTAATGACCGCTGTAGTTGATGCGACGTTAAATAAATGAATTAAAAAAAAAGAACACAATTTATTAAAAATTACAGAAATATTACAAATATGATTAAGATCAAACGATTACGAAACATTAAAATTTGAAAATGCTAAACTGAGCAATATTTTCCAACATTTTAAGCAAACAACCAACTGATGTGTATTAATAAACATGCAAACAATATCTACAATACAATATTAATTATAGTGAGTGGGAGTCATCAGTCATAACAATAAAGGTGCGTTTACACGAGGCCACTTTAACGATACAGATGGTGTCATGTGAAATAACGGAAAAGGTACTGTTTTCTTAGTACGCGAATATAATGAGACGACCCCGGAATTTTGAATTTGCCGTTGTAAAAATTTGTCTTTGTTTGTATTGCACCGTGCGCGCGACAGTGCAAGTCGGCACACGATGAAATTGAAGAGGCGTTTTGGAGGAGGCGTGGCGAGTATCGTCGTGCGGCATTTATTTGACATGACCACCGAACAAGGATTGCGTAATCGTGCGGCGGACACCGCGATAAGCGTGTCATACTCATGCACGTCGTCCCGTCTTATTTATTATTTTATCTATTTCATTTTCCGACAGGCGTACGCATTGCAATATGGTATTTATTTGCCGGCTCACAACTAGTGTGAAAATTTATTATTTGTATAAAAAAAATTGATATTTCTGTAAAATGTATTCGTTTTTTTGTAAGTGGCATCTACCGCGTTTGTTATTAGCGACTGCAGTACACAATCGGCGGGTTTAACGTTTAATAGTTTCAACCCTTGCCGGGAATCGAACCCGAGACCTTTCGCTGTCTAGTGTTCTAACCGACCACTGGACCAGGGTGGCGAAGCGGCCGTATTTAATTTCGTTGTTTATTTTTATTTGCCAAAAATAATGACGGTTTATGTTATACGTAATTCACGGGTGGTATAGCCCCTATTGTCTGTTTATAACTTGATGGCCTCCAGCAGAGAGAAGCGATATGCGATTGTAAAACAATTTCTGAAAACATATCTAATTTTTTTTTTAAGTAAATTAACTTGTCAGAAATTATAAAACAAAGTATTTTGCATGTTTTTGTTCTACAAAAATATTTCGAAAAACATGCTTAATGAAAAAAATCTGGTGTGAAACACGCACACAGTGTTCTCTTGCCAATGCAACATTAAAATGTGTAATATTGTAATTAACAATAAACCTAACATTAGAAGTAAACAAAAGACTAACCTCAATAAACATAACCTAATTTTAATCATGAGTGAAAGACGCAAAATGAAAATCAACCTCAGTGTGACTTAAAAATACGGATAATCACTCTTTCACGCTAAACTAGGCTCTCTAGAGAAAAATGCTTTAAATAAAAGTTGTAGATTTTAGAGAGATTTTAGAGATTTTGTAGAAAGTTGTAGAAAAGTTGTAGAGTTTGAGACTTGGGGAATTCTTGGGGAGATTTCCTATAAATTTGATTACATACACTTTTGTCGTAAAATTCATACTAAGGCCGAAATCTTAAAAAAAATCGATTTTCACACGTTTTCGTGAAAAAAATCGCTAATTACCGCGAAACTAAGCGTTATACAAAAAAATGTTTGAAATAAAAGTTGTAGGATTTTAAATTCTCTACAACTTTTACTATATAAATTTTTGCGCTAAAATGCTTATTAAAGCCGCAATCTTAAACAAATTTTTTACATGAAAACAGCCTCACCAAGAATTTCAGCAGACATGGCGCCTACCATCTTGTAGAGCATAAAAATTTAGTAAACCAGGCGATTTTAAAAAAAAAATAATAGGACCACTTTTTGAGAAAATCGCAAAAAAGTGAAAAATTACACGAATAAACTACTACTTTGGGTTGACCGATTTTGATGAAAATGTTCGTGTCGGGTCCGGCAATGGTATGTAACTTAAGTTTCAAGTTCGTACGATGTCCCGTTCTTGTTGAGATATTCTGTGTACACACACAGACCAATCGGTCCACTAGGTACCACTAGAGGACCCGACACGAACATTTTCATCAAAATCGGTAAAGCGGAAGTAGTTGTTGTTTTTTCGTGTTATTTTTCACTGTTTCGTAATTTTTTCCAAAACTGCTCCTACGATATTTTTTAAAAATCGCCTCATTTACTATATTTTTTTATGCTGAACGTGATAGAGTAGGCTCAATTTCTGCTGAAATTCTTGGGGAGGCTGTGCTCTTATAAAAATTAATGGTGTTTTGAAGAGTTTAAGGCGAAAGTGTATGTAATAAAAGTTGTAGAAAATTTACAAACCTACAACTTTTATTGCAAACATTTCTTTGTTCAACGCTTACTTTAGCGGTAATTAGTGATTTTCTGGTTTTTTTTTAACGAAAATCTGTGAAAAATGAATTTTTTTAAATTTTTTTACGACACGTGTAGTCTATATAATCAAATTTATAAGAAATTATAAGATCTACAACTTTTATTTAAAGCATTTTCTGTTCAGAGTTTAGTTTAGCGTGAAAGAGTGATGTTCCGATTGTTAAGCCAAACTAAGGTTGGTTTTCATTTTGCATCGTTCACTCGTGATTAAATTACGTTATGTTTTTTGAGGTTAGTTTTTTTGTTTATTACTAATGTTAGGTTATATTGTTCATTATTTGCATTAGTAAGAGAAAATGTTGTGAGTGTTTCACACGAGAGTTTTTAATTGTCTTCTTATAAATTTTCCTTTGTCTGACCATCACATGCAGATGTCACAACATGCGGTTTTCAGATTTTTTAACCTACACAAAAAGTGAGTGGGCGTAAATTTGGTTTGAAGTTTAGGTTGTGACCGGAAGTGAAGAAAATAAGAGCGGGAATTTGTAAATAAAAATAGTGTCGTTGCGTTCGATTCCTGTTAAAAAGAGTAGAGAAATGAGTATTGGTTTTTGTTATATGGGGTGTCTCATGAAATTGATATACTCGTCAAGTGTTAATCGTTTCCCTGTCAAATCGCAACATTTATGAAACAGTGAAACATTTGAAACATATGAAACATTTGTGATTTTCTGAACTTGGATTGTGGAATGTTTCACTTTATACACACGTTTTCTGTTGTGATTATCACAACAGAATTGATTCATTGTAAGACGCTTTCCGTGTTCTGTTTCGTCTAGGTTGATTTAACATCGATGCGATACGATTGTGTGATCGGCGAGCACAGCGTTTTTGCTGAATTTTTTAATCTTTAATGTTTGACAAATAAGTGAATAATTGGACCGCCTCCTGATCCGTGGCGTGGTGGCGCATGAAAAGCGGAGGGTCCCGTGTTCGATTCTCGGCTAGGATCTGAAAAATGCTTGCGTGTTGAAACCCACCCACCGTTCCTTAATTTAAAGCGGTTTAATCTAAATGAATAAAATGTAGCACGTAATCCAAACAGATAGGGATAGGGGATGCCCTACAGGGCTCAATTATTAGCAAAGTTGAACGTTTCTTGAAGCTGTTTCCCACACTTTCCATTTGTTGTGTTGTCCAGGTGTTCTGTTTTTGTTATTCACGTAATTAGCCTCAACTTGATTGAGTCATTTGTTCCTTTCTCACTTGTTTCCACCACTTTCATAACACCTCATGGTTTACCCATTCTGTTCAGTTAGGGGCTATTAATTTGTAGGGTCTTCCTCTACCTCCCCTTTCAGGAACGAGTAGCTATTGACATCCTCGAAGTGATGTAAAATTCCCAGGCATTTATGCATTTCTGAGAAATGTTGCATTTATTGCCAAAGAAACGCTTACTGGATTAAATGTTACGTATAATTGAGCAAATGTGCTACGTATATTAATTATAATCTTTGTTTATCCAGTTTTCCAGTCTAATGGACTAACTTCTATTACAATAATTATAGCAACCAGTCACAAAACAAAATGGCTGCCGTATCAGCAATGTTATCTGTGTATGGTAAACGCTAGCAGTTTTGCCAGTTGCCATTTTTAATTACAAATTAAATCACTTGTACTTTTACTTGAAATGTATTGTTTATTAGTTATTATACTTCAACTTTACAACAATAATTGTGATTGTATTTATATTGTAAGCTCTAATACTTATTAAAAATGGTGTCAAAGTGTTTTTTTATTTTATAAATCCCAGATTTTGGGCTTCTAAAAAAGGCTTTGGCCAAATTGCCAGGCAATTGCCAATTTGATAAATGTCCAGCCCACTGGGCATTTGCCTCGACCCTGGTAAGAAATGGGTTTGTTTGTGTTTGAGTGGCCGGATAGCCACTAGGTAGGAGGATAGCGAATATTGGAGCGTCAGTTGCAGCGTTTGTTTGTATCGCGCAGTTTACCGAGGGATCTCTGTCCCGTGGCTTGTCTGATAGCACTTTAATTCCGCTCCAATGCTGACGCATCGTGGTTTTTGCTTTATGTGTCGTATTCGAAGCCAGTTGTACGTTGAAGACCGATTTGTGTTTGCTGTCGACCAGCAAGCCCTGAGGGTGGTCAATTTTCGACTCGGTTCGGCCGCTGTTTTAGGTCGGAGAATGCGTGCAGGGTTTTGCCGGATGTTAGTGGTGATAGATTAAAGGGCGAAATATTTTTACCTGTCTTGTAAGAATAATTTTTTAATATTTTTGAACCTTTTTTGATTCGATTTTGTTTTTTTTCTGTTTCAGAACTTCCAACAGAAGAAGGTGAGTTGTGCAGATAGCTGTCGCTGAGTGGATGTATCAGTTGAGGGTGACCCGGAGTACTTTGTTTGTACTATGGGAGAGAAATTGTAGTGGTGTCAAATAATACCCCCCCCCCCCCCCCCCCCGGTCATGGATCTGGATGACTGTGTGACCGAACCACAGATATGGAAACCATTGTCTGCCTTTTTTTCGTCACTTCCTCATCACACCCTCTTGTGATTGGTGATCCCCTGCCCATCGGTTGTTCCTCAGAGAACATATTTGAACAACTTTTTGAATGAGTGGGACTAACACTGTATTAGATCTTTAAAATTGTATTAACCTTCATAATTTGGACGCATAGTTATGCGGGTAACTGTCACCCCATCTGTCTATGTGGGTTATTTTTCAAGGTCAGACCACTGATCTGTTGATACTCTCTGTGTCTCCTTTAGTAGTTGTTTCACTTGTCGCTCGAAACAACCGATGTTGCAGTATTTCTGTTTTGTATGAACCGACCAGCAACAACTGTAGCAAATATATTATTGGAATCTAACTACTGTTTGAGAGGTGATGTTACATGCAAGATCAGTGCAAGAGAATATGATTATGTTTACTGGTCGGTAGAAACATTAATCTTTTAATGATTAATGTACATCAGTTCTTGTCTTCTCATATCACAGCCTGATAAGCCATCCAGTTCTTTAAATTGTAGGTCCAATCATCTTTTCCTCCGCCTTCTTAAGTTTCGGCTACTACTCCTCAATCGCTTTGGGAATTGAGTCTGCACTCATTCATTCATTTGTGCCCTGACCACTCGCTTTCTGTAGTCGTCCACTTGTTCCACCAAAGTAAAGATATCCATTTTCTGTCTGATGTCGGAATTTCGCTGTCCATCCGGTCTAGAATAACGCTGCCTTAGACCTGAAAAACTCATTGCTGTCTGTGGGCAGCTGTCATTGTTCACATCTCACTTACGGAATGGTAACCGTAAGTGAACTGAACCGTAAGGTTCAGTTCCGAGTTCATATAAAATGAGTGAAAATAGTGGAAAAAATAAAGTCGGCAAAAAGATCAAGTTTTGCATACCTAGTCGATTTTTTTTTTTTTTTGGCACAGTCAAAGTCGTGAAATTATTAATAGTGTGATAACAAGTTTTGAGCGGGAAGTGAAAGAGGGGTGTGGTGGTGTATCATTGGTATTCATTTCATTTCTTATAACAGTAGCTACAGCCAATGAAATAAATGGAGAGGTAGATCTGTTTCACAGAGATGGTAAAATTAAAGATAAACTATACAGGATACTGTGAAGGAAGGCTGTAAATATTGCGTGATCTTTATGTTATTTGTGTCTTTGTGGTGTATGTTGGGCTCGGCGGGTGACTGTTTTCTAGTGAAGAAAGAATGGCTACGTTAAGTTATAATGGTGCAGTATACTGAGGCGTTCTATTGCTGTTCTACTGTACTACCACCTCGCATCCTTGCGACCACCCATAGGAGTGGGTGGAGACGGCAGGGTGTAGGGGAGTTTGGGAGCTCCCCCCCCAAAAAAAAAAAAAAAAATTAGGCAGAGTAGTAGTGTTGAAGCTGCCGTTGTTATATGATAATACAATACAATAATACTTTTCCAAAATTTCAACTTCCTTTTGTTTTTCATTTATTTCTGATATCTCTAAATTATTCATTTTATCTGTTATTGTGTGTTGTTGATACTTGAGCACGTGTTCAGTTACATTGGTAAATTTATTATTTTCTTTTTTATAGTTAAAATTAAGGACTACAAAAAAATGCAGTAATAAATTTTCCAAAGTAACAGAACACACGCTCAAGAATCAACAACACACAATAACAGATATTATGAATCATTTAGATTAATCAGAAATAAATTAAAACTAAAGAAAGTTGAAATTTTGGAAAAGTATTATTTACAAAATATGGAAATAAGCAAAAATTAATGAACTAACGAATTGGATATGACAACAATCTAATTAAGTCGGCATGACTGTTTGAAATGTAGATATAAGAAAACGACTAATAACTGCCATGGTGGAAGTTGTTGTTGTTTATGTCAACAGCCGAAAGGCTGGTTTGAACCTGTAGAGGTTTTACTAAGTAAAACGAGGAGTGAGGTGGTTTACAATTGCCTTCCTCACTGAGTGGAAAAGTACGCTTATCAGCATGCCGGGCCCTCTGAAAACCACATATTTTCCACTCTGTAAATGACAACTTCACTGTATTCACCACAGGGTCTGGTTGTACAATGAAATTCATTACTTTCAGAGGAGATAACTCTGATTAGTGTCTTTTACACCTCTATCTCTTCTGTTCTTAAATGATTCAGTCATTTAATTGACTGACCATGTGATAAGAAACAGAACTATTTATTTTAGCCCTGCAACGAACAGATTGAGTGTAAATAATTTGACACTCCACCTGTCTGTTATGGGCAGATGGTGGAAGTACGAAGCAATTATGTTTTGTTATTGTTATACGGTGGTTTGGCTTGTATAACACGTAATGTGGAGTGGAAGGAAGGGGGAATTCCTTTCTCAGTTTCTCACGACTATACACCTGGTTGTACCCACTTGAATTACACTTGACCTACTGCTGGTTGGTTCGGTTGTGTTTAGCAGTGACTGTATTGTGTGTTGTCATGTTGCCTTTAGTTAGTGAGTCGTCTCCTCTGCAAACTATGCTTGATTGCATATACTAGAATTATTATAATAATAATAATAGTTTTACTGCAGATACTTGTACTTGTTCTGTGTCGACATTTTTATTATTTTCTTTCGTGTTTTCCTTGTTTTTACCACTCACTCCACTCGAATCACAAATAATAATATGATCACTGCTCTATATACGCTCTGTCAATGGTTCCTCTTATCCAATAACACCAGCCGTCTCCTCATTTTCCCTTCATTTCGTTGTACTCGGATTGTCAAAAAGATTTCATAGTGTGCCTACGATTACGATTGGTGCATTTTATTGCATTTTATTTAATGCCCATAACAGACAGGCGGTGAGTCAAATTATTTACTCTCAATCTGTTTGTTGCAGGGCTAAAATAAATAGTTCTGTTTCTTATCGCATGGTCAGCCAATTAAATGACTGAATCATTTAAGAACAGAAGAGGTAGAGGTGTAAAAGACACTAATCAGAGTTATCTCCTCTGAAAGTAATGAATTTCATTATACAGCCAGACCCTGTGGTGAATGAAGTGAAGGTGTCATTTGCAGAGTGGAAAATATGTGCTTTTCAGAGGGCCCGGCATGCTGATAAGCGTACTTTTCCATTCAGTGAGGAAGGCAATGTTAAACCACCTCACTTCTCAATTTACTTAGTAAAACCTCTACAGGTTTAAACCGGCTTTTTGGCTGATGACCTAAACAACAACAACGCATTTTATTAGTCTTTGGATGTAAGAAAAAAATGTGTAATGATAATGAAAATATATATTCTTTAAGAGCACCAGTAATATGGTAAACGGTAAGCACTTATTAATTATAGCGCTTTCATGTATAAATTACGCAGCTTCAGTGATTTCGCTTATCTTATTGACTTTTAAAATTTAATTGCTTCATACTTCCACCATGGCAGTTTTTAGTCGTTTTCTTATATCGACATTTAAAATGGTCTTGCCAACTTAATTAGATTTTTGTCATATCCAATTCGTTAGTTCATTAATTTGTGTTTATTTCCATATTTGTAAATAATAATTTTCCAAAATTTCAACTTCCTTTTGTTTTTCATTGATTTCTGATATCTCTAAATTATTCATCATATCTGTTGTTGTGTGTTGTTGATTCTTGAGCGTGTGTTCCGTTACTTTGGAAAATTTATTACCGCATTTTTTGATAGTCTTTAATTTTAACTATAAAAAATATAATAATAAATTTTCCAATGTACTGAACACGTGCTCAAGTATCAACAACACACAATAACAGATATAATGAATAATTTAGAGATATCAGAAATAAATGAAAAACAAAAGGAAGTTGGAATTTTGGAAAAGTATTGTTTATTTACAAATACGGAAAAAAGCAAAAATTAATGAACCAACGATATTCATGAAAGACACAATATAACGAAACGACTGCTGTCACCACACTAATGCTTGACTGGAACATTTTAACTGTGTTAGGTAGTTGGCCTTGAGTACACTGTTGCCAACATACCGTTTGGGGGGACAGAAAATTTACCGATGTATTGCTTCTATCTTGTTGTAATCAGGGTTGCGTCCTTAATAAAACACCCGTTATTGTCATTGTCATCATACAGTAGAACTTTGATAGTTTGACACTTTGTGGACTTAGAGGTTGTCTGATCAAACTATTCAGAGCGTACGGCATATTATATTATGTAGGTAGGACTAAAAAACACGATTTTATTGTGAAAATTGCACCATTTTAATGAATACAAACAAACTGAAATGCCCTTCTGTACAATACTCTACTTAACGACAATGGGAGGGTATGGTTGCGAGCAGAAAGTGAAAGGAGTAGTAGATGACCTGTGTGCCGGATTGCTACTTACACCGCATCATGTCATTTTACTATGAGCCGTGTTGAAAAAGCGAAGGTTTACTGTAATATGGCTTTTGAAAGTGCGCGCATAGGATGTGTGAAGCACACAAAATAATATATATGACGCGTATAGATACTGAAGTCACGAGATTGCCTTTTGCGTATGTATGGGCTGTGAGGAAGGGCAGTGAAATATTTGCAGTGCTGCCAACCTCAACAATGAGACACTACTCGTACTTTTCACTACTGTGAAGTTTCTACATACATTTTGTAAGCTGTGGTTTATTCCGAGAAAATGTTTTCTTCATAAACCTTAGTATAAGAAATAAATATGACCTGTAATATTGCCTAATAGCTTAATGACGTGACTAGAAATGTTTGATTTACTGTAATTACGAATGAATCGCCTTCTTTACTATTGCTCTCACCGGCGTTTTTATTATCAGTCTCTCTAGTATCTACCTAACCGTTTTCTTATTTTACCAGGTGTCAGCATAACTGTTAAAGAAAAGATTCTTTACGTCCTTAATTTCCTTCTTTATTTTTTGAATTGTGGAAAGAAAAACATGACAGTAGTTAGCCGCTCGCTCACGGCTTTTGTTAAGAAGCATGGACAGGCATTTTTGTTTAACTTCAACTTCAGAACATTTTATTACATTGCGTTCACCACTGTGAATAGTTTGACCACGTTTTCAAGAAACCGACATTTGTGTTTTCTTACGGTAACAAACAGTTATATTCGTACAGTTAACCTACAAAAGGTTCTGCAATATACTGTACAATATGCTCTGGGTATAGTTTAAGTTGTTATGTTTGTCGTACTGAAATTAAAGCAGTCGCGCATGCACGCTGATGGTGTTCCCCCTTTAACCCTCGTTGCAAACAAGGGCAAACTCGTGACTCAAGTGACTATAATATGACCTGTTGTTTGGTGTTTGTATAAAAACACGAATGAACTTTGTGATGTAGTGTGATTGTACTGCCTCTAAAGCTGTGCACTGGTAAGTGAGGGAGATCATCTCTTGGTGCATGAGGTGGATTATGGTGGCAGACTGTCATGTTGCTGGTCGTCTTCCTCTTAAAATTGGACCACACCATGTTTAATATCTTGAATCGTGTTTTTTGTGACATTGATGACTGAATGACTTGTCTTTTCTTATTGATTGGTTTCCAGTATTTGTGATTTGGCCCAATTTGCTGGATGCTGTGGATCCTTTATGTTTCCTGATAACTCCGAAATTTTTCAGTGTCTCTGAAGTTTGTTTCGGAAATTGTCGCTTCTTAGCTAAACTCTAACAGTTTCTATTCTTCATCAGTCTCTTGAATGGTTCGATGCAGTTCTCTAAGCTGTTCTGTCGCACAAGCCGTTTCATATCTACATACCTGTAACACCCTTTGTAATTTCCTTTAAATATCGTAACCTGTGCCCCTCCCCTTGCAATTCACTCTTATCAATATTACTCACCATTATTGATAGATGTCTTAAGATATGCCCTACTAGCGTATCCCTTTTTCTGGTAAGATATTTCCATATACTTAATTCTTTCATCCACTCGTCTAAGAACCTTTAAATTACTTATTTTGTCCACCCACGTAATCTTTAAAGTTTTTCTGTAACACCACATTTCAAAAGCTTCTATCCTCTTTCTTTCTACAGCCCCTATCACCCACGTTTCACTCCCGTATAATGCTACACTCCAGACGTAGTGTTTTAAGAAAATTTTCGTAATCTGTAAATCAATGTTTGTAGTCGGTAAAGCAGAATTCACGAACGACCTTTTAAGTTTTTTTTATTGCCTACTTTTAAATTGCCCATCTCTTCTAAAGTACTCTTGCTCGTGCACAACACTTTTGTTTTTTCTTATAAATTTTAATGATGTGATCCATTGTCCAACAGTAACTCCGTTAGTGGTGCCGGATGTCTGTATCTTCATTTCAGCCACTTACTTGTAGTTGTGTCTGGTGTTGTCTCAGCAGCCATGTTTGTGAAAATCTGTCGTGATTTAGAGGTCTTGTAAATGGTGGTATTGTTTTGTTGAGATGTAACCAACGTTTGTTGTTGGGAGCAGTGCCAATGCCAATGCCAATGCCATACTGTTTGATTGTAACGGAAGACGACAAGCTGCGGTAATGAGTGAAAGATGAGAGTGTTTGTAAGCAGTAAGTGAGAAATTTGTGTACAGTAAAGTGATGGTATGCTTTTTGTTTGTCACAGGAAAGTCGGTCTGGCAGTTAGTACTGGAACAGTTTGATGATTTATTAGTGAAAATTTTATTATTAGCCGCTATCATTTCATTCGTAAGTATATATCTCTTTATTCAAAAATAAATCTTTATCTTTGCATCCTGCAGCTTGAAATTAATTCTATTTTATATAATAAATTTCACTAACCTTCTTTTTAACTGCGTCAACTTTTATTTTCACTTACACGTGTTTCGGTGGATCCACCATCATCAGAGTAAATAACATATAATTGAAACTAAAAACTTTATTTTTATTAAAAATCTATAGAAGATGATACATCTTCAGTCATTTGTATAAAACTGTTTTATACAAATCCACCGAAGCACGTGTAAGTGTAAATAAAAGTTGACGCAGTTAAAAAGGACGGTTATTGAAATTTTTTATATAAAATAGAATACGTCTTTTACTCTGTTATAGGAAACAAAAAATAATCCATTTTTATTAAGCACCTCTACAATAATTCTAGCAGTTCAATTGATAAAAGTGTACAAAATATAATAACTTTGTTGTGTTGCAACAAATCCGCACGATCTTTTCCTTTGTTTCATCACAAATAAAACAAACTAAAAGTTGCAGTCACTTGATTTGATCGTGCGCTGTAAAAATAATATTCATTTAAGGAACATGTACGCCTAGTTACTAAAAAGTAACGCTTACACTGCACACAATAGATTCTATTTGTTTAAACAATGTCCTTTTTACAATTATATAATTCTTCATTGTGATATACAATCTTGAATATAACTGTTTGATATTATTGAAACATGGACTCCAAGGGGAGTGAAAGCATTGTTTTAGAAGAGTATTGGTCGTTAATGTATGGTTAATGACCAGGTTAAAGGAATGTATTCGATACATTAAGTGATACATTATAAACACTTACTGTGACTGAACTGTTGTTGGGTTTTCTTCAGATGATGCCAAAAGAAAATGTAGCTCTTAGTAAAAATACTTGAACAATAAGGGTGGCAACACACAGGACGCGAAACATCATCCATCAAATATCGCATTCACATTATCAAAATATCGTGTGAATGGACCTTTACTGTTCAACCCAGCAACTGCCTGCGCGTGCTCTGTACTATTAGCAAACGTACGATTAGCAAACAGTTGATTCTTGTATTTTCGGTTGTTTTTTCCTTCATTCTTTTACAAGCTCACAAATTATTTACAAGCTTTATTTTCCAAATTACAAAACACAATTATAAAACATTAAAATGTATAAATAAAGAAAATAACACAATTCATTAAAAATTGCAGAAAAATTACAATCATATTAAGATCAAATGATTACGAAACATTAAAATTTAAAAATACTGAACTGAGCAATATTTTCCAACATTTTAAGCAAACTGATGTGTATTAAACATGCAAACAATATCTACAATATTAATTATAGTGAGTGGAAGTCATCAGTCATAACAATAAAGATGCGTTTACACGAGGCGACTTTAAACGAAATAACGTGAAAAGGTCGAACATTTGTTATAAATTAAAGTAATGACATTAGGAAGGGGGTTGTGTGGTAAGTAAAGGTCTCCTTGAGTGGATTGAATGTAGATTTTAATGATTGTTGTTTTGTTGTTCAGGTACTCGCTTTATTTGAAGAGCATGATGACCAATTGACAGCGTTTGTCGAACCTTTTGTAATTTTACTTATCCTTATCGCCAATGCCGTTGTAGGTGTATGGCAAGTGAGTATACCTTTTTTTATGTTTATTTTTAAATACCTATCTATTTTCTTAGCGCTACTAAGTCCCGGGTTCGATTCCCGGTCACGTCTGGCATTTTTTCATCTGTCATCCCTTTCACCGTCTGCATTAGCAGTAATTACAAAACAGTCGGACATCAAACAAAAATCTATTTCTACCTACGTATTTAGATGTTATTAGCGATTGAGCAATCAATCTTCTGTTTTTTGTGTTGCAATTGTTGACATTTAATTTGTGTGAAAAGATATTAAGCCTTACGTACATTGTCGCTTGAAAGATGCAGAAAGAAGGAACTGTAAGCGATAGTAGTTGCTTAAATAATGGTGTACTTGTTGAGGTTAGGTGGTGTGCTCCCACCATCCGAAATCTGTTGACTGCTGTTTAAAGAAATGAAGTTGACCACCGTGTCAGGGAAATGGCTGATGTATTGAAAATGCTGATATGCAGGGGGTAGAGAAGGAGAGCTTCTTCATTAACCCTACAACCGGCAGGCATTGATTTTTCGACGCGTGGATCGTTTCTGTATCGGCAGCATCGATAAATCGTATCGATCAACAATGCATTAGTTTTGAAATCATGACGTAAAAACTGTATTACATAACCACGGCAAGTAATACATATTTTTAATCAGAAAAATCAGCTTTATAAAATAAAAATATTTTAGTTTTTTAAAAGTGATTGTTGTTGATGTATTATTCAATGAAATCGATGTATAATTCTCATGGAAGTCAGTTGGTGTTACTTGTTGTCATCTGCTTTGCAAAGGACGTTTGCATTTACTCGTGTTCGTTTGTTTATTAGTTATAAATATATTCATTTAGTTTTGTGTACGATAATCATCAATTATGATTTTATTATTATTAGTTATTGCATAATTTGTTGTTTTGTTGATATTTATGGAACTTAACTGATTTTGTAGTAACTCAACTCGTGAGTGTTTTATTTATTATTATTTCATTATGAATTTCAATGTAAATAATGAAATAGGCGATTTAGTAAATAGTGTGCTTGATGAAAGGGTTACCGGTGAAAGCCATATTATCAGATTTTTTATAGTGTTTCTTTTATTTCCTTTTGAATTGTATATCATTTATGCGTCGCCATGAAAATATTTAGTTATGTAGTATTCTTGTATTATTGACTATAGAAAAAAAAGTTTTCAGTGCATCAATACAATATTTATATCATTTTCTGCAGAACAAAAAACTCTACAAAGTGGCTACACTAGAATTCTAGTAAAAAATTATTATTCTTTTCAATTTTAGGGGGTAAGAGAGGTTAATTATAACCGTATTCATATATGTAGTGAATGTAGGGGGATTAAAAAGGGGTACCCCTAAATATTTAATTTTTAGTAATAGTACATAAATATTTGAGATTTTCTGAGCATTTTGATGTATGATATGTGTTACCAAGATTATTATTATAAAATGATTGTAAAATAAATAACTTAATAACACCTTACATTTGGCAAATTTTCTGCTGCCGGTTATGATAAAATAGGCCACCGGTCGTTGGGTTAAAAGTAGTTGTAACTTTTGTATTTTGTTGCGATGCACCTTCAGAACTAATAAAAACAACGTGTACATGCATTAATATGTTACTGTTGCTCCATGAAGCTGAAATGGCCGTATCAGATGAAGTAGCGGTTGATTCATCGTGGAACTGAAATAAGATATGTGATGTTACTAAAATTGGAAACGTTGGAGATGGCCATGTTTGGCGATATTGTGTTGGTACTAGAGAAGAGACAAAAGAACTGTCACTGTTAACGAGTCGCGGCTACTTATAAGTCACGGTGACCACAGTTATTCAGATAGGCAAGTAACCGTTCCCCAGTCACTGTTACATAGATCGCTTACTCTTCTGTCACTGGAAGACAGGACGAGACGGCGAATGTTCACCGTACTATTCTACAATATAGCACAGCCTCTCGTTCCCCAGTCACTGTTACAAAGATCGCTTACTCATGCTCTGTTCACTGTTTAAGGCAGGACGACACGGCGACCGTAATTCTACAGTTCCTTCAATCACTTCTAGAAAAATCAGTTACTCATTCGCTGTTCACTACCACTTTTAAGAGAGAACGAATTCTTTACGTTAGGAACTAGTGAACAAATTCACTCGCTCATTCACTGTTCACAGTTAATAGACAAAACAACAGAATATGCTTACTCTTCTTCAAGGCCCCTATGATAGCTACGTAAGATATGTTGGTCTGTTCACTGGGCTTAGTGCTCTCCTTGTTGCTTCTCCTTGGATAACCGGCACGTCCATTCTGTTTTTACTTCAATTTTAACACACTCTTCTCTCTCTCTCTCTCTGTTTCTTTCTCCCTCTCTCAGTCTCTTCCCCTTGTTATGTTTGTCATCTACTAGACTAAACAAAACGAGGGTAGTTCCTTTACATCTCTGATCGCAGTAACACAAATTACATTACAGTATTATTTTTATTGCACGCCGCGTTCTACCTAGCTATTTTATTTATAATGTGCGTTGTTATTTTTCAGTTGTAAATATTGTTTCTTGTACTTTCTCTTTTTTCTACAAAATGTTATTTTTATTACTAATTTAGGATACCTTGGGTTAATCAATTTTAGGCTAAATTTTTATTTTAGTAATATATGTAGCCCATTTTTTTAATTTATAAAAACTTCATTTAACATAAAATAACAACTGAAAACATTATTATTGTTTCATGATAACAAATGAAAAATGAAGAAAATACAAAGTTATTGCTAAATCACAAGTAACTATTAAAAGTAACGGTGAATACAAAATCACTGTCACTGTAATCATGGTGACTGGTTGAAACAGTGAACGCTCTTCACTAGTTGGTACTACCCGACTGTTTTAGGAAAACAACGTTCTGTCAATAATTAATAACCTGTATTGTTAGTGACGTAACGTTTCATTTTTGTCTATAATTTCCAGGAAAGAAATGCAGAATCTGCAATTGAAGCGTTAAAAGAATATGAACCAGAAATGGGTAAAGTAGTGAGAGGCGATAAATCTGGTGTGCAGAAAATCCGCGCCAGAGAGATCGTACCTGGTGATGTAGTTGAAATTTCAGGTAAGTGAAACCAAAGCTGTGGTTGCTTTGCTACGTGATTTGCATGTTTGAGACTGGTGCAGACCGAACTGTTCTGACTACAGATTTCTCTAGTGATTACATTCTTTTCAAGCGTGACGGTCGCCCCACCCGGTCATAACAAATTTTGTGCTCAATCTTGAGGGCGTAATTTTTATTTTACTGTATATCCATTTTAACGCATGGATGTAGAGTTTAACCCTAGAAGCGGTAATAGGTTTAACTTAAAGTGTCAAGCATTTTTAATAAAAAAAACATGCTTACGAAAACAATTTTTTATTGTTTTTGTATTTCACATATCAGGTACGTATTATATACCAAATTAAACAGAAAAGATAGCTCTACCTGACTGTTATTTTTGTTTTCTGATAATATTATTTCCCAAATAACCAGGACTAAGGAAATATTTATAATAACAAATTTGAGAAATATGTTTTGTGTTATTAGCTACTTGACAGATTTACCTAAACAAATGCTTCAAAATGGAAATATACATTTTTTAGTGCAATCTTTCTAGAATAATTACGTTTTTGAATTATCAGTTTATCTGTTTTCGTTATTATAATATGTGAAAAAATGGTAAGGTCTGTAGAGAAAAGATTTAGGTTATGTTTACGCAATGTCAACATTTACAGAGTACACATTTATTTTCGTAGGTTTTATTTACAACCTGAACACATACAAAAATAATATCACAGATAATTCACGATATTTAATAAATTTACAGTAAAACGAATTAAAACACACTAATAACATGAAACAACAACACATCTATCTTAACAAACAGACCGCCATTACAGTGAAACACGACATTACGAAACAACAACTTTCAAAGACTCGTACAAATGAACGAGAGAACGAAACTACCGGCAAACTGTGAAATTAAATAGATCAAATGAAATACTTTCATATGATTAGTTATATAACCTAGGTTGGACAACCTGCTGGTTGAAAATAAGAGTGGGTGCATCTGTCGACCAAATCGACATCGACATGTATTCAACAGCACAACTGTCGCTCAGATCGACAGTTACCGCTTCTAGGGTTAAAGAAGCATCGAGCTGAGTAACAAGTAGTTTGTCTTCAAGTAATTGTTTTACTTGATATTTTGAATGCTCTTCATGGCTTTGTAGAACATACTTTTTCCACCTGAAGGTGGCTGAATTGAACTAAAAAAAAACAAAATCAACTATGAAATAATCACACGATTTTCTCTTGCTAATATAAATTATGAACCTTACAACGTTTGTTTAATCATAGGCGATCGACGTAATTGTCGCTAACCTAACCACAGTAGGAATAAAAGTAACAATAATAATAATAATAATAATATTTATTTATTCCACTTTATACAAATTTGCCCATAACAGGCAGGTGGAGTGTCAAATTATTTACACTCAATCTGTTAGTTGCAGGACTAAAATAAATAGTTCTGTTTCTTATCACATGGTCAGCCAATTAAATGACTGAATCATTTAAGAACAGAAGAGGTAGAGGTGTACTGTGACACTAATCAGAGTTATCTCCTCTGAAAGTAATGGATTTCATTATACAGCCAGACCCTGTGGTGAATGAAGTGAAGGTGTCATTTGCAGTGTGGAAAATATATGCTTTTCAGAGGGCCTGGCATGCTGATAAGCGTTCTTTTCCACTCAGTGAGGAAGGCAATGGTAAACCACCTCACTCCTCAATTTACTTAGTAAAACCTCTACAGGTTCAAACCAGCCTTTTGGCTGATGACCTAACCAACCAACTTTATACAAATACAAAATTGAAATATTGAAATATATATTTCTAACCACCAGAATACGGTAACATAAAACACTTACCAATGTTTATAGCGCTTTCGTGTATCTTGTACACATCTTCAGTAAATTAAAATTCATTAAAAATTTTCTACATCAAAATTTAAAACTTTTTACTCCTACCATGGTAGATAAGGAATAGTCGATTCTTATATTTAAAACGGTCTTACCAATAAACATTGGTAAGTGTTTTATGTTATCGTATTCTGGTGGTTAGAAATATATATATATATTTCAATTTTAAATAATACAGCTGTTTAAAATCCTACATAGAATGTTTGGTAAAATAATAAAAATAAATACAAAATTATATCTTATCTTAGTTGTAGCTTTCTAAATTTTCTACAACTTTAGTAATACGTACACTTTTACTCTAAAATGTATATAAAGGGCTTTACATATTTTACTATGAAAGCACAGAAGAAATGTGGTAAATGAGGCGATTTCAAACGAAATTGTTGGAGCCTTTTTAAGAAAATTGCAAAAAGTGAAAAATTGTACGAGTAAACTACTACTGCTTGACTCCCAGCTGCGTGTAGTGGTGCGGGGTGAAGGGTACGGGTGAGGTATATTGAATGAGTGACACGCATGCTCAGACAACTATTCTTATATCACTCTCATACAAAACATTCCTTTTCAAACTTTTTGTATTTAACATATTTGTTTGTATTTATTACAATTATTTATTTACTTGTTTCGATATAAAATGGTAAGTTAAATATTATGAATCCGACCAAGTTAATAACTTGGTAGGTATTTGTTAAATTAATGCGCCGGATGATAAGAATATGTTTTTAGTCTAGTTAGTACACGTTACCACTACAAATGCAGCAGCTGTGAAACACTACTAACTCATTCATTGTCCCACTACTATAACAACGCACTGCATTCCACAACAACTACACACAGCTGGGACTCAAGCAGTATTTCCGTCCGGTTGACTGATTTTAATGAAAATGTTCACTTTGTATATCTTATGGTACAAAGTTTAAATTTTTGATGATTATTCATTCTTGAGATGTTTTCTTCACACACACACACACACACTGACCAATCATTAAAAAGATGTATTTTGAGTTCACGGAATCTGAGAATACAATTTTATTTTCAGTGAAAAGTCGATATTGAAAATTAACGTGTAAACAATACTTTCCTTCCCTGTCATTTCATGTAGAACGAGAAAAAGTAAAAATAAGTTGCACGTTTTTGGTGAAAGAAAATGAAACTAATAATAATAATAATGATGTTGTTGTACTGTTGCAGTTGGTGACAAGATCCCGGCTGATCTTAGAATAATCAAAATTTTCTCTACGACCCTTAGGATCGACCAGTCTATCCTGACTGGTGAATCCGTATCTGTGATTAAACACACTGATGCCGTTCCTGACCCAAGAGCTGTCAATCAGGTAAGTCTCATCTGTTTCGTACACTTGACTTGTCTTTGAAAGTGCTGCCTTTAGCTCAGTCTATCGTCTGGCGATTAACTTTATACTGTCGCCGACCGGAGCTGACGGCACATGGCCAAGCCTCGTCATGCTCGGTGGGTGGACGCGTCGAGCCGGCATGTGCAGCGCGGTGTCCGAAGGATAATGACTCGGCTACCGGGTTCAGGTCTAGCCTTCCCTCAGTGGCAGTTGGGTGGGGACTGCAGCGTGGCAGTGGTGGCCCCCAGAGCCCCACAGTGTCGGGTCGGCGTAGGCCGTCTGCCAATAGCGCGGCTGAGGCGGTTCCCTCCGGTCCTGCGCCGGACTCACTCTTCACTGTGGTGTCAGCCGACACACGTGGGCTTTCTTCGGCTGACCAGTGCGGGAATGTGAGGTCCGCCACCGGTAGCATCAACCAGGGAGGGCTGCATCCGGGCTCGTCTCTGTTGGGCTATTCCCCTCAGCTGGGCTGGGCTTGGCTTCCTCTTCTTTTCTTGTTCCTTCCTGGTCGGGAGCTGGCAAGTGAGTGTTGCTCGTGGTCAAAAACACCTGTTTATATACCCCGCTGGCGAGTCCATTTCAAGTCGGCGGGAGTGGCACTGCTGCCAGGCTCCGGGACCGTCTGTAGACGACGATGTTTAATGGGATAGCTGGCGACAATACAAAATGGAATAAGTCTTGTTTAAAGAGTGGGGGCTTCTGTTCATGTTGCTGGTTTGGGAAGAGAGAGCGTATGTCAGATTTAGTATGGAGCGTCTGTAGCATGGGTTCCCCTCTGAACCATGCAACTGTTGTGTGCTCAAATATTACGCCTCCAAAAGGGCACAGCTTGTGCTTGGAACAGAAAGATTCAACAACTGTTCTATAGTGATAATGATTTTAAAACATGGATCACAAGACAAATAATAGTAAAACCAATAATTATATCTATAAAAAAATCTGGTGTGAAACACTCACACGACTTTCTCTTGCCAATGCAAATAATGACCAATATAACCTAAGTAATAAAACATGAGAAATAAACTAAAAACTAACCACAAATAATCTTAACATTATTTTAATTATGATTGAAAAATGCAAAATGAAAATCAACTGGCTTAAAAATATGGAAAGTCACTCTTTCATGCTAAACTAGGCTCTGTAAATAAAAGTTATAGATCTTTTAATTTCCTATAAATTCGATTGTATACAAATTTTGTGGTAAAATGCATACTAAGGCTAAACTCTTTAAAAAAAATCTATTATTTTACACGTTCTCGTGAGAAAAAAAAACAGAAAATTGCTAATTACCGCTAAACTAAGCGTTATACAAAAAAATCATTTGAATTAAAAGTTGTAGGATTTTAAATTTTCTACATCTTTTATTATATAAATTTTTGCGCTAAAATGCGTACTAAAGCAGCAATCATAGAAAAAATTTTTTTTACGTGAAAACAGCTTCTCCAAGAAATTCAGCAGACATGACGCCTACCCTATCTTGTAAAGCATAAAAGTTTAGTAGACGTGGCGATTTAAAAAAAAATTGTAGAACCAGTTTTTGAGAAAATCGCCAAAAAAGTAAAAAAAAATACACAAATAAATTACTACTTCCGGTTGACCGATTTTGATGAAAATGTTCGTCTCCGGTCCGGTAGTGGTGTCTAACTTAAGTTATAAGTTTCAAATTCGTATGATGTTCCGCTCTTGAGATATTCTGTTCACACACAAAGATCAATCACTAAAAACATGTTTGTGTGGGTTCAGGTGGTCTAAAAACGTGTAGATCCGGTGAAGAGTGTATTTGTTGTGATTGACATGAAAACAATACTTTCCTTCCTATATATTGATATTGGCAAGAGAAAGTAAAAAGACGATTGTGTGTTCGCTTACTGCTATACTCACTCGTAAAGTAAAGTATTAGATAACAATGTGTGAATTACTCATCCAGTGGAATTGCTAATAGGCCTATGTTCTAAGATTGAAACAATACGTTCATGCAAACTAATATATTTCAATTCTAATTGAATTTATATAATATTCTCTAACCTTCTTTATTAAACTGCGTCAACTTTTTTTTTTACTTTAACGTGTTTCGGTGGATCCACCATCATCAGAGTAAATAACATATAATTGAAACTAAAAACTTTTTTATTTATTTAAAATCTATAGAAGATGATACATCTTCAGTCATTTGTATAAAACCGACTTAAAAATTAATTTCCTCTAATTTTTCCCTTCTCATATTTACTATAGATAGCAGCAGCAGTCAATATCACTTCATCATTCGTAAATTTGACCTGTTCATTTAAATGTCCGGCTTTTGCTCTTTTAAATATTTATAAATGTGAAACATCTCATATTTTTCAATTTTATTTTTATTTTCTATATTACATTGTTCTTTTCTACTAAAATGTTCATCTATTGTACCAAATTTGTGTTCTTCCTCTTTTATATGATAGGTATAGTTAGATATAATGTAGTCACATTTCAGTGCTTTTTTATGTTCATTATACCTCAATTCAAAATTACGACTAGTCACAATATATTTTATGAATTCTTTAGATTCAAATTTATTTAAATAACTAAAACAATCTCTTTCAAGCGTTGTTTCATATTTAAATATGACACTGATTAGGCCTGTATACAATAACATGCGCATGTTATATTGAACTAATCTCAAAATGTATAGTGGTACACTTAAAATACTGCAATCCGTAGACTGAATCGATCCAAGTAAAAATGATTCTTGATTTGTTTTTGTACAGTATTCAAAATAGAGGACAGATGTGGTTAATGTTTTCTGGCAACTCTATTGTTATGTATTACGTAGATAACAAAAGTTTGACGGTATCTGTTGAACATCTGTTTTAATCTTTTCTCTTGTTACGTACGGGTTTTCATGTAACGAATTCGGGTTTCCCCATTAAGGAGTTGAATAACAATAACCTTTCATTCGTGCGTTGAACGGGTGACAGTTCAGTTTTGTTTTCTGTTCAGAAAGAGTGCAAAGTGTGCCTAAAGAAGTTTTTTCACCCCTTAATTGGGCTGGCGATGGTGAAAATGCTGATAATTCTGATGCATTCCATTGTTTAACCCACCGGGTTGGTCTGGAGGTAAAGTTGTCACCAAAATCAGCTGTTTAACAGCTGATTTTCGGAGACAAAGTTTCCGGGTTCAAATCCTAGTAAAGGTAGTTACTTTTATATGGATTTGAATACTAGACAGTGGTTACCGGTGTACTGTGATGGTTGGGGTTTAATTAACCATACTCTCTCAGGAATGGTCGGCCTGGGTCTGTACAAGACTACACGTCATACACATCATCCTCATCTCATCGGGTCATGGGGTTGCTTATTGTTCTAAATTGAACAGATTGCAACGTACACAAATTAGGAATAAAAAAAAAATTGTATTGTTTGTTTCTTCCGCAATAGTCGCACAAATTTACAGCTTGATACTTGATCCGGTTTTCTAGGTTTTACACTTTCCTGTTTTCTTTTTTATTCCTCTAGCCTACTGCACCACTGTGTCCTCCTGTGCCTCCTGAAGATCTGTTAAAATGCGGTTTATTATTTGTTAGTAGGCGTAGGCATACATGTAGCGATAACTGATTGCGGATAAATTAATAAAATGCAATAGATTTGAGATGTAATCGTTATGGTTTGATTTCAGGACAAGAAAAATATTCTCTTCTCCGGTACTAATGTAGCCGCTGGCAAGGCACGCGGTATCGTAATTGGAACCGGCCTCAACACAGCCATCGGTAAGATCAGAACTGAAATGTCAGAGACTGAAGAAGTAAAGACTCCATTGCAGCAGAAACTGGACGAATTTGGTGAACAATTGTCCAAAGTGATCTCCGTCATTTGTGTCGCTGTCTGGGCCATCAACATTGGACACTTCAATGATCCAGCTCACGGTGGATCATGGATCAAGGTACAAGAAATTAAATAGCAGCTTCCATCCCCCATTATACTCACTGTTCTGCTGAAGTTTTCAATTTTGTTTACAAGAGAGATTGCCCATAGCAGGCAGATGGAGTGGTAAATTGTTTGCACTCTATCTGCTATTCCCAGGGCTATGAAAAATAGTTCTTTCTCTTATCAAATGGTCACCTAATTATATGACTGAAGCATTTAACAACAGAAGAGGTAGAAATGTAAAAGACACTAGTCACTGTTATCTCCTCTGATAATAATAAATTTCATAATACAGCCAGACCCTGAGGGAATGAAGTGAAGGTGTCATTCACAGGGTGGAAGGCAGATGCATTTCAGTGGGCCTGGCATGGTGTTAAGCATACTTTTCCACCCAGTGAGGAAGGCAATTGAAAAGCATGTGACTCCTCGTTTTACTTGGTGAAGCCTCTACAGGTTCAAAACAGCCTTTCTTATCACCTAAACAACAACAAGAGAGATGCTGCCCTTAACAATTAATTGATTTAACGCTTAATTTAACAATTGGAAGTTGAGCTCTTTTGCTGATGCGAAGCCAAACCATGGCTTATTTGATGTGACCAGCAAGCAGTTAATTAAAATATTGAGTGCATTCACGGAATGTTGACTTATTTGGTATGACCAGCAAGCAGTTAATTAAATATTGAGTGCAATCATGGAATGTTGACTTATTTGGTATGACCAGCAAGCAGTTAATTAAATATTGAGTGCAATCATGGAATGTTGACTTATTTGGTATGACCAGCAAGCAGTTAATTAAATATTGAGTGCAATCATGGAATGTTGACTTATTTGGTATGACCAGCAAGCAGTTAATTAAATATTGAGTGCAATCATGGAATATTGACTTATTTGGTATGACCAACAAGCAGTTAATTAAATATTGAGTGCATTCACGGAATGTTGACTTATTTGGTATGACCAGCAAGCAGTTAATTAAATATTGAGTGCAATCATGGAATGTTGACTTATTTGGTATGACCAACAAGCAGTTAATTAAATATTGAGTGCATTCATGGAATGTTGACTTATTTGGTATGACCAGCAAGCAGTTAATTAAATATTGAGTGCATTCATGGAATGTTGACTTATTTGGTATGACCAGCAAGCAGTTAATTAAAATATTGAGTGCATTCATGGAATTTTGACTTATTTGGTATGACCAGCAAGCAGTTAATTAAAATATTGAGTCCATTCATGGAATGTTGAGTCTTTGCAAAGAAGTGGAGGAAGAAGAAAAGGGTTTGCTGGTGTATTTCTGTGTATACTGATTAGCCAGTGCTGTCCATTACACCATCAATGCAGGAACCATAACTGGTGTTGTTGTTGTTGCAGGGTGCCGTCTACTACTTCAAGATTGCCGTCGCATTGGCTGTAGCCGCTATCCCAGAAGGTTTGCCCGCCGTTATCACCACCTGTCTTGCGCTGGGTACACGCCGTATGGCCAAGAAGAACGCCATCGTCCGTTCACTTCCATCCGTAGAAACATTGGGTTGCACATCCGTCATCTGCTCTGATAAGACCGGCACACTCACCACCAACCAGATGTCCGTTAGCAGGTGAGTCATCTCCTCACCCGCATTCACATTCCCAAAGCCGCCGCCCTTGTCGTCTCACTACAGTTCCAATTAATCAATCGTATCTTCTGTTAATGTGTTCATGATATCTCAACGATAGGATAGACCTGTTTCACGGCGCACCACAACCCGAATTGTTTGACGTCACTTAGACAAAGTGTATGCATTTCACCTTCACCTTGCCGAAGGCAATTTGAGGACTCTCAAATGATTGTGCTGTTTGCAACGTGTAACTCACTTTTAGTAGTGATTGAGTTACTTGAAACAAACTCTGAACTTGTAATACAGAAATTAATGGATTATTGGAAAATTAACTATTTAAATAACTTAGCTCAGTGAAGATCCATAAGTTCGCATTTATTTCCGATGAACATTAAATAAGTATTTTAAATTAACAGAGTTCCGTCTTAGACTTGATAGTTGGAATAATTATAAAATTTTATCTCTTGATTTTAAACCATAAAATTTAAACAATAAATTTATTTAATTAAATTAAATAAATCTTTAAAATTGCTGTGATCACGTATACTGTTGTAAATGGCAGATGGTGCATGGTAGTATATGAGTGTCAACTGCGGATTTTTTAACTTTTTCAAGTTAATAGTAGTGTCACAAAAATTTGTATTGGTTGATTGTTCTTAAACCAAAATGTTCTTCTGAATGTGCTCTTCAAACAAGCTGATAACACATTAAAAAAAAAAACTAGAAAATTCTTTATGAGAAAAATACAATTAATTATATTATTGTAAAAAGACGATAACTTGGTATTTTTTGATTCTGATTATTGACATTAAAATATATGACTTTTCTGTATGGCATTTACAATTGCCATTATTTTTTCAAATTTTGTTCAGGAAAAATGGCCGAATAATATTGTGACACTTATCGCTAACATCCGTTTCGGGATCTAGGTAAAATAATTAATACACTAAAATTTACAATTACAAGTATTTATTACACCTAAAAGATTTACAAAATAAATAATCAACTAATTATAATGAAGTAATACAATAAATAACTTAAATAATTTACTTAGTACTACTTACAAACAATTATATAGAATGCACATACACAGTAAGATAGTATAACAATAGTTGACGACTACAATGCCCGGATACGTGACCTGTACTACACACCGATAGCTCACTCAATAAACACTCGTCAAAGATCAAACGAATACTAACTCACTGACCGCCTCGGGGGGGTCTCTTTATATAGGTGGATGAAAGAGATATTCTAGAAAAACGGAGATCTATTCCATACAAAAATCATTTTTATTGGTTCTCGAAAGAGCGTAACTAATGTAAACAAGTCGACAATAGAATAAAAGGTGTTACAGGTAACCAACCGACTCTTTCACAAATAGTTGTACAACAAACACCCTTTATGAATAGGTATCCTTTTATAACTGACCCTATTGTTACTTTTCCACTCTATTATCTACTCTTTACCATTTTATAAAATTAAGTGCTAGAAATTTCGCGAATCATACCCTTCTTCGATATTGTCACAATATTATTCAACCCCACATGCTGCTATATGTGTAGATAGAGGCTAAATAAAGAAGCCGTTTTAGGAGGTTGGATAAAATGCAATAATTTTTTGAAAACTCAATCTGCAGCATTAAACCAGGTATAAGCTGCTATGCTCATAATGGGCAGGTGGAGTGTTAAATTATTTGCACTTGATCTGTTGGTTCCAGGGCTAGAAAAATAGTCCTGTTTCTTATAACATGGTCAGCCAATTTATATGAACTATTTAAGAATAGAAGAGGTAGACGTGTAAAAGACACAAATCAGAGTTATCTCCTCAGAGAGTAATGAATTTCACTATACAGCCAGACCCTGTGGTGAATGAAGTGAAGGTGTCATTCACAAGGTGGAAAGTGGGTGCTTTTCGAAGTGCCTGGCATACTGATAAGCATACTCTTTCAACTCAGTTAGAAAGGCAATAGTAAACCACCTCACTCCTCGTTTTTACTTAGTAAAACCTGTAGAGGTTCAAACCAGCCTTTCGGCTGTTCGCCTAAACAACAAACAACAAGAAGCTTCTAGTATTGACATTAAATTCCAGGAGGGAATTTCCTGGGGGGGGGGGGTGTAGGACATGTCAAGAAATTGTAAAACGTGAAGCACCTTATTACACAATCACACATTGTTCTGCTATCACTTCTGTTCGGAAAGAAATTCTTGTACTCTATAAAAAGTTTTGCTAATCAAATAATTTTTCAGGTTTTTTTTTTAAAAGAATGCAAATTATCACATTTTAAAAACTGGGATGATTTATTGATGTATTTTCTCCCCACATAAGCAGGTTTTTGTTAAAACAATTTTGTAGTGTCATTAGCCACATAATTGCGCATGGTACATCTCCACCCATGTGATGTGCCATGTTGCCATCTATTTTTGCGTAATATTCTGTCCCATCGGTCTCTTTCTTGGCTCAGCTAAACGGGTTGTCAAGTAGTTATATTTTGTCTGTTGATTGATTGATTCATTTTTTGCTACTTTATTGCCGGCTTTAGTTGACCGGCAGCGACTGTTAAAATTTTTTAAATTGTGTGTTTACCGTTTCAGAATGTTTATCTTTGACAAGATTGAGGGTGGTGACAGCTCATTCCTGGAATTTGAAATCACTGGATCCACTTACGAGCCCATTGGTGATGTATTCTTGAAAGGACAGAAAGTAAAAGCCACTGATTATGAAACACTCCACGAGTTGGGAACTATCTGTGTCATGTGCAATGATTCCGCTATTGATTTCAACGAGGTCAAACAGGCTTTTGAAAAGGTAGCGTTATTGATTTATTTATATACTTTTGTTGTTCTTTTTAAAGGATATACAATAATAAATTAGTATTTAGGGAGTCACGGATCCCCTTACTTGCAATATATGTACCTTTTTCTCAGGAACTACGTAGACACTTAATTTTTTTGTATTTTAGGTCATTTCGTTCTCGTTTTTTTTATGAGGTTAAAAAATTTTGAAATGATGAAGTGAAAATTTTTTACCATTTTGTTTTTTTCAAAAAGACCTCTTGGTGATAATGTTGAAATTTGATTAAGAAATTAATTTTAACATACTCTGTTTAAATTTTTTAATGCTCAGAAAAAGCAAAAATAATGGACCTTCCATACAAACAAAAATTCACTTAAATATCTTTGGTAGGTCCTGAGACCTTTCGTACAAACAAAATTTCACTTAAATATCTTTTGTAGGTCCTGAGACCTTTCGTACAAACAAAAATTCACTTAAATATCGTTGGTAGGTCCTCAGACCTTTCGTACAAACAAAATTTCACTTAAATATCTTTGGTAGGTCCTGAGACCTTTCGTACAAACAAAATTTCACTTAAATATCTTTGGTAGGTCGTGAGACCGTTCGTACAAACAAAATTTCACTTAAATATCTTTTGTAGGTCCTGAGACCTTTCGTACAAACAAAAATTCACTTAAATATCTTTGGTAGGTCCTCAGAACTTTCGTACAAACAAAATTTCACTTAAATATCTTTTGTAGGTCCTGAGACCTTTCGTACAAACAAAATTTCACTTAAATATCTTTGGTAGGTCGTGAGACCGTTCATACAAACGAAATTTCACTTAAATATCTTTGGTAGGTCCTGAGACCTTTCGTACAAACAAAAATTCACTTAAATATCTTTGGTAGGTCCTCAGACCTTTCGTACAAACAAAATTTCATTTAAATATCTTTGATAGGTCCTGAGACCTTTCGTACAAACAAAATTTCACTTAAATATCTTTTGTAGGTCCTGAGACCTTTCGTACAAACAAAAATTCACTTAAATATCTTTGTTAGGTCCTGAGACCTTTCGTACAAACAAAATTTCACTTAAATATCTTTGGTAGGTCGTGAGACCGTTCGTACAAACAAAATTTCACTTAAATATCTTTTGTAGGTCCTGAGACCTTTCGTACAAACAAAAATTCACTTAAATATCATTGGTAGGTCCTCAGACCTTTCGTACAAACAAAAATTCACTTAAATATCTTTGGTAAGTCCTGAGACCTTTCGTACAAACAAAATTTCACTTAAATATCTTTTGTAGGTCCTGAGACCTTTCGTACAAACAAAATTTCACTTAAATATCTTTTGTAGGTCCTGAGACCTTTCGTACAAACAAAATTTCACTTAAATATCTTTGGTAGGTCCTGAGAAAAGAAATGTGGTAAAAATCCCTAATTTTTGAAAACAGCCATTTAAAATATGTAATACTGTACTGCTTTCTTACATTCAAAAATAAATCTTTATAATGCATCCTGCAGTTTGAAAGTAGTTCTATTTTATATAATTATTCTATTTATATAATAATTTCACCAACCTTCTTTTTAAACTGCGTCAACTTTTATTTTTATTTTTACTTACACGTGTTTCGGTGGATCCACCATCATCAGAGTAAATAAAATATTTGTTTCTCACTTATTTAAAATCTACCAAATTATATTATTTAAAATGTACCATCTTCTATGATTTTAAATTAGTGAGAAACAAATATTTTAGTTTCAATTATTTTATTTACTCTGATGATGGTGGATCCACCGAAACATGTGTAAGTAAAAATAAAAATAAAAGTTGACGCAGTTTAAAAAGAAGGTTAGTGAAATTATTATATAAGTAGAATAATTATATAAAATAGAATTACTTTCTTACAATTATAGTTGAATTAAAAGCAAAACAAACGTGGAGCTAGTGAGGGCGAACGGAGACACAGCCTCTGGTTGGGGACTCAGCTCCCTTTCAGCCAACCAGTGTTAAGCAGTTTTCACGGCAACTTTTTGTGACAGCGTTGCCATATTTCAGTATCGCTCCGCTCTTGTGGTAAAGAATGTACTGTACTTCCTTAAATTGCCAACAAGTTTGTAGTGTATTTTTGGAACCATTTTCACTGTAAAATGCATCTCATAACGAGAAAAAGCAAAATGAATAGAGACGGAGTGGAGGCACGCAAATGATGCGTACAGTGCCAGTGCTGGTAACAGACTGGAGGCTTAGAGCCCCGAGCGCTGCCCCTACCCTACCGTCACTGCTCCATGTTTGTTTTACTTTTAATTCTAGTATCGTAGTAGTTGGACCGGCTGTAGAGTTTTAACGGAAAACATATTTATAATTATATCGAAGCAATATAATATTCACATTGATATTTAGAGGAAATTTCAAACTACATTATGCTATAAAAAACAAAACAAAAATATTTTTTTGAATCATGACTCCTTTAAAGAGAGTAAGTACAAGTAGGCCTAAATGGAAAAGCTGGTATTCACTTTAGGGAGATAAAGTGTTGAATATTTATCGGTCAGGTTAACAAACAGAAAACGTAAATATAAAAATGAAATCAGCCTCTTTATCCCTCTTCCATGTCTCCCCTCCACTTCCTTTTAGGCAGCCTGTCCTCCTCCATCCTGCTGACTTGGCCAAACCATCTGTTTGTTCCTGAATGGGATTGGGTTCCAATCCCATTCAGGCACGGCATATTTTCATATATCACAAAAAAATCATTTCATCCTTAACCGTCTGCATTAGCAGTAATTGCAGAACAGTCGGATGTTAAACAAAAATAAATGAATAAAATCTGTTTGACCCTTTGCTTTTCTCCTCTTGAATTATATTTTTGCAACCTGTTACGTATTCGCTGCATAAGTCAGTATTGGCGTAGAATATGCGTTGTTGATATTTTTACAGTACATAGGAACTGAGTTTCGTACTTGCTCTATGTTTTAAAGATGGTGATATTTAATATGTTTAATTGTAGTGCATTTATTAAAAAGTATAGTAAGATGTACGACCGTATTTTTTTTATCCTGGTTCCGTACTGTTTCCGTAACTTGTGTACAGTGTGTACATTGTTTACTCAGAGGTGAATGTCATTTCAGAGAAGAGAAGAAGAGCAGAAGAGTTGTTTGTTTAATTTTCAGTTGGAGTTGAAGTGCAGTGGGAAATTGTTGGGATAGCATCATGGAAACGTCGGTACAGACGTTTTGATTTGAACGATTTTCTTGATTTGTTGCAGGTTGGGGAAGCTACTGAAACCGCTTTGATTGTACTCGCTGAAAAATTGAACCCGTTCAACGTGCCAAAGACTGGATTGGACAGACGTACCGCAGCCATTGTAGTCAGACAAGACATCGAGACAAAATGGAAGAAAGAATTCACTCTGGAATTTTCTCGCGACAGAAAATCAATGTCATCTTACTGTATACCACTCAAATCGTCCAAACTTGGAACCGGACCAAAATTGTTCGTCAAGGGTGCGCCTGAAGGTGTCTTGGACAGGTGTTCTCATGCTCGCGTCGGTGGTCAGAAGGTCAGTACCACTGTGTCTTGTCAGTTATTGTTTCAGGTGACAATCCGGAAGACCTGCTGAATGTATGGAGGAAAAAGGGTAACAAATGTGGTGGATTTGCAAATCATTCCATTCAGTAGACACAGATTACTGTGAAATATATGAAGAGCTTAGTGGATGAACATACTGTGTAACAAAATCTAATCCAAGTTCTTGTCAATTGTATGATTCATTCAAAAATAAATTCTTATTAAGCATCCTGCAGTTTGAAATTATGTAATGAATTTATATAATAATTTCACTGACCTTTTTAAACTGCATTAAATTTTATTTTTATTTTTACTTACACGTGTTTCAGTGGATCCACCATCATCAGAGTAAATAACATATAATTGAAACTAAAAAAAAATTTTTCTCACCAATTTGAAATCTATAGAAGATGATACATCTTAAGTCATTTGTATAAAATTAATTTCTTTTAAATCAAATTTATACAAATGACTGAAGATGTATAATTTTCTATAGATTTTAAATAAGTGAGAAAAAAAATTTTCAGTTTCAATTATTTTATTTACTCTGATGATGGTGGATCCACCGAAACACGTGTAAATAAAAATAACAGTTGACGCAGTTTAAAAAGAAGGTCAATAAAATTATTATATGAAATGGAATTGTATGATTTCTTTCGTTTTCATATCGACATAATTATTTGTTAATGAAAATGTATTATTTTATCACTTTTCTAATAACTTTCTTTCTTATATTTTTGTCTAAACCCTCATCCACTCGACAGACATTATTTAGATTTTAATTTAAAAAAATGAAAATCATGTGGCACTCGTGCACACTGTGTAATGGTTTTTCTCAGGCTAATACGACATGTTAAAGATTGTGTTATTTTATTGATTTATTTTTCACCCTGCATAAATTTGTTTTTGTCGGACCAATTCATGTTGTGATCAGAAATTGTAAGCATTCGGTTGTGTTTTTAGCTCGAGTTGTATCCGTTATTGGGGGAATTTGGATTCTATCCTTATTCAGGAATTTTGATACCTAGAAAGTAAAATAACAAAGGATGGTAAAAGCACTTACGATATCAAAAGCAGGATTGCTCAAGCTAGAACGTCCGTTGAAATGAAAAACTGCTTACCGACTACAAACATTGATTTACAGACTAGGAAATATTTCTTAAAACACTATGTTTGGAGTGTAGCATTAAACAGGATGGGTGACAGGGGCTTTAGAAAGAAAGAAGACAGAAGCTTTTGAAACGTGGTGTTACGGGAAAAATGTTAAAGATTTAGATTGGTGGATAAAATTAGTAATTTAGAGGTTGTTAGACGAGTGGATGTAAGAAGTGTGTGTAACATTTTACCAGAAGAAGGGATTGGTAGTGGGACATATCTTAACACGTTGACTGCCGCACTAAATTTTATGACACTTACAGCGGGGCCATCATACTTTTTTCTTATTATTCACATTTTATTACTTTTTTTTATTATTTTACTTCATTTATTAATTAAAATAATAACAGCTAATTTTTTTTTGTAAAATTAAGTTGACACACTTTTGGGTCACATGGCCTGTTGGAATGATTTTACATTTCAGAGCCATGTGACACATTTTTGCGTCACAATAAAAAAAGTAATAAACATAATTGTGTTTAGTTGCAAAGTATTCTAGACTGTTTCTTTCAACCAAAATAAGCAAAAGAAATAATAAAATGAAAAATAATAGCAACATTCCAGTACAGGACAAGGAAAACTACCTGTTCACGAAATATCCTATTATTTAAAAAATACCAAATATTGAAACAGTCTTAAGTGTATAATGTCACTCTCCGAGGCTGTGGCTTTTGAAATTACAAAAAAGGCTTAAAAATCAGTCATGTACTGTGACTCATTTTTGATGCACGTGGCCCATTTTTAAAGACAAGTGTGACACATATTTGGGTCACATAGCAGTCAACGTGTTAAGACGTCCAGGTATTGCTGTATCAATAATGGAGGGTAATTTTGAGGGATGGAATTGTAGAGGGAGCGAAGGTTAGAATATTTAAAGCAAATTACAAAAGATAGTAGTGTGTTGCAGGTATTTAGATACGAGACGACTTGCGCTAGATAGAACAGCTTGGACGACTGCATCAAACCGGTCGAGAGACCGGTGACGAAAAAATTATCTGTTTTTGCGGGTGTTAAAGATTTGATATGTGTTGCAGGTGCCATTGAGTTCAACACTGAAGTCACGCATCTTGGACTTGACCAGACAGTACGGTACCGGACGTGACACACTCCGTTGCTTGGCCCTTGCCACATCCGACAGCCCAATGAAACCAGAAGATATGGATCTCGGCGATTCCACCAAATTCTACACGTATGAAGTCAACCTCACATTTGTCGGTGTCGTTGGTATGTTGGACCCCCCTCGCAAGGAAGTCTTTGACTCGATCGTCAGGTGCAGAGCAGCTGGTATCCGCGTCATTGTCATCACTGGTGATAACAAGGTGAGCGACTCGCTACCGATCGGATCTGAACGAAAACTTATCCGGTTTTAAAGAGAAGTGTTTATGTATTATCGGGTCAAGTCCCTTGTTCTAATGAAATAAGAACGTAACAATTTTCCACCGGAACAACTTTATTCGATCGGGAACAACTGACGTGTATTGACACTTCTCGACTCACTCGGCTCTACTCTCTTGATACTTTTTTAGCGATTTAAACACCTAAACTGCATTTAAGAACTTGCTAACGCATTCCTTTAAATGAGAAAAGTTAACTGAATGATGATACGATAGGATTAAGTGGCTCTGTTGAGAGTGATTACAGACTGTTAGAAATTATTTTTCTAAATAACCTTTTTTTTTTGCGCCCTGGAGACTCCAGGAGGAGTATAGGACATGTCGTCAGATATAACACCTGAAATCCATATAAGAATCACACTATGTATCACTACTATCAAGAAAGTAATTCTTGCATGCTATAAAAAAGTTTCACTGATCAAGTCATTTTTTAGATTTTTTTTTAAAGGAATTCAAATCTTCACAACACTTTAAAGATTGGGGTAATTTATTCATGAATTTTCTCCCTGCATAAGTAGGTTTTTGTTCAAACAATTTTGTGGAGTGATTAGCCACATAATAATCATTCCTGTTTCTCGTGTTATGATTGTGAACATTGAAATTCTGCATAAAATGATTTTGCCTAACATATATTATATAATCACCTGAAAAATGTAGAGGGAGGGAACTGTAAGCAATTGTAAGGTGGTTAAATAGTGGTGTGGATGAGGTTAGCTGGTTAGCTCCCACCATACACCTAATAGCTTTCTTTTGAATTTTAAAAACCCTATTTATCTATTTACCTGGCTCTTGACGCTGGTCTTAATCAATTGGCATTGTAAAAAGTGAATGATTTGACGAATAACGTGATGCATATCACGTCACGTAAGCCCCCTTTCACTTTTTGCTTGTTTATTGATCCGGTGGTTTTTACAAATATGATAATGCGGACTTTTCTTTTCTTTTCTTTTCTTGCAATAACAATGTGCATTGACTGCCTGTGCGATGCAGGGGCTTCCGTCCTACGCTGCAGAAACAGTAATTCCTGGGTCGAATTCTTTGCTAGCGTCTCTAGAAATTTATTAAATGTTGCTTGACCCAAAGTGGTCACCGAAAACAGATTCAATTAAAAATAAAGAAAAAAAGATGCGTATTGGACATAGTCCTTTATGTATGTACAATAAATTTTGAAGTATTTTACTTGTAGAAAATTTTTGTTGTAAACCTCACTTTGTTTGAGCTTGCAGGCGACCAGAATTTGAATGTTTCCTCGATTGTCTCCCTCCAAGTACCGTTTAAGACTGTCAACACTTTTAAAGAATACTGCAGTGATCCGTGGTTATAATGTGAGTGTCAGGATTCATTCACTGACCCACCATGCTGTATCACCTAAACGGGGTATAAACAAAGTCAGGAATTTTCGTACTTACTACAAAACGTACTTTGCGCATATGACTGGTACAGCAACCACTATATCATCAAATTACAGTAAAACCTCTCTAATTCGTCACTCTCTAATTCATCACCTTCTATAATTCGTCAGCCCTCCCCAGTTCATTATAGGAAAATATTTCTGCAGAGTTCGATATTTTCCGAAAATGAAACGCAGGTTCAAGAATTTTGGAAAAAGTATACAATCAAAGGATGCTATATATAACATATCACAAGCATGGCATAACATTTTGAAAACAACACTTAAGTCGTGTTGGAACAATCTGTGGGCTGACCGAGAAGAAACTAGTAGCATCCGTTCTTACAATGAAACAAACAATGTCTTATCAGAATTAAAAGAAGTGTGCCAGAGTATACCTGTGACTAAAAATATTACCGACGAGGAATTAGTTGAATGGATAGAGCAAGATGCTAACGAACTTGGGTATGAGATTTTAAGTGACAAAGAAATTGTGGCCTACGTTCAAAACAAAGATTCACCCTGTTGAGGAAGATAGCAACAAAGAATATGTTTCAAGCCCTGAAAATATTGGTACGAATCGAAAAATAGAAGGAATGCTGACGAAGTGCATCGAACGGTATAAGAGACAGAAAGAAGCAGAGTTATCAAAATTAATTGTAATACGACAAATTCGCCAGTTGGCTGTGGAAAAAGAAAAGAACTCGTTGGTAGAAAAGAAGATAACCCACTTTTTCAAGAAATAAATTTGGCATTTTACATACATACATACATATTAGTGTAATTAAGTAACGTTTTCAAAATTTTAATGTGATTTTTTTGTAGTGTTAAGTGATACATAGTTAAAGATTCGTTTCATCGATTTTGCAAATGTATACTTTTTCGATTGTAATTTTATATTCGGTAACGTGTACTGTGTTGTGCCTTCTACAAATTAGAAAATGTAAGTACAACCATATACAGAATTTCTGAAGTAGTATAAAACTAGATACGTAGACTAATACAAATCTACTGTAGTTATAGGACTTAGGATTACTTATTGTGTTTATCGTTAATGTAAGTTTCATTTATGTAATTCGACTTTTATGGAACTAATATACGTACGAGTATGTTATTTATTAACCGTTCATAGCAAATTCCATAATTCGTCACTTTCTGTATTTCGTCACTCCTTCGGTCCCGAACGAGACGAATTAGAGAGGTTCCACTGTATTATAATTAGAAAACCCTAAAACTATGAATTGCGTACAACTTAAAAACAAAGGTAAATTTAAGTGCAATTTTAAAGTATATAGCTAAAGAAAATAACTGTGCTGTATACCCAATTTACCCAACTTTTATGTATTTTTTCACAACTTATTTTACTACGTATTCAGGTAAACAAAAACAACACTTTATTATAAAGTACATAATGTACTGTATTTTTAAATTCTGTAATAAAATTATGAGGGGGGGGGACATAATTGAACCCTTGTTACATCCGAAAGCGCGGCATTATTGGGGGCCACTGTGTAAAAATAAAAAACAAGTACTCTGATTCGCAAAGTACCCTGATTATGACGACACTTGTCAGTGAAGAGCACCTTTGATAAATCATTGTTGACTGGCAAAATTGTTGGTTGATCACGGCTGTTGTAACTTTAACAGTTTGACTCCCAAATCAATTTTTGCAATTTTCCTTAAAAAACCTGTACCTATTTTATGGTTCCTTTGATTTTTTTTCATTAATTTTCTTTCAAATCTAGTGTACTAGTGTATTGTAAGGCTTAATTTTTTTTTGGCACTGTTTTTTGTGGGAGACTGATCAAGTACTCAAGAGTAAAATTAACGATTTTACTGTGAAAGACTGGTGTGTGTCTCACTGAAATTTCACTTGTATTTCTATAAAATATTACATGCATTTTATAAATAATTTACTTTGGGCTATTTTTCAATAAAACAACGTAAATATGGATGGTGCATCTCTCTATCTAGCAGTTGTTCGGCAAGTGGTATACTTGAGTACCAGTTGTCTACACAGAGGCACCGATCAGAGTCAACTTTTACAATGTAAACAATATTGTAGTATAAAAACCATAAAAAATTAAAAGATAAAATGATTTTTTTATTATATAATATTATTAAAACATGTATAACAGTGCAATAATAAACTATACTAATAGTCAATATTATGTAATAGTAATAAGAAGCTGTCAAGTTTCACTGACTTACTTTTGACTCGATCGGATCAAGTAAATCATGAACCATGACTGGGGAACTGTTTTTTGAACTTATTTCTAACAGCTCAGTATACGATTCAATGCAAACAAGCATCCAATCTGCCTCACGATTCTATTAAAAACACTATTACATGAGAGACGGAACAGTCTCTCAAAAGTAAATTTTACAAATCTGGTGAGAGACGTATAAGTGTCTCATGGTAGTCAACCTGTTAAAGAGCTTTTGTTCGCCTGTAAACGTGAAACAGATTGAAATGGATTGATGTTTTTCCGTTTATGTTGTCAGGCAACTGCTGAAGCCATCTGCCGCCGCATCGGTGTGTTCACTGAAGAAGAAGACACTACTGGCAAATCGTACTCCGGTCGTGAGTTTGATGACTTGCCCACATCCGAACAAAAGGCTGCATGTGCACGCGCTAGATTGTTCTCAAGAGTAGAACCCGCCCACAAATCAAAGATCGTTGAATTCTTACAGAGCATGAATGAAATCTCTGCCATGGTAAGTATATCATCACTGCAGTGAAGTTTTCAACTCTCTCTCTCTCTCTTACCTCATTCTGTAACAATTTATGATTTTCTTTTTCTTTGCAATGTGTGTTTCGTTCACCGTTCGATAACCACAGTCATACGTGACAATATTTTAAATCGTCGGTTTAAAAATTTTATGGAAATTTTATATATATTATAAAATTATATTATATATTATTATAAATTTTTTTATATAAAACGTGGTATATATCCATTTATACTCGTTCTTATTGACTTTGGGAAACATTTTAAATTAAACGACATGTATTTTGTGACACTTTATTGAGTTACTCGAACTCATGTTTTGGCTGTCAGTCAAATTGTAAAGTGAAGGCCTGAGTCTGTTGGAAAGTATTTACTGTGTAAATTATTTTAAAAATCAATGATTTAAACGAATGTAAATAAATAGCAAATGAAGAGTTATTTGCTAAAACCAACGTGCTCCTACTGTGGTTGGTGTAGACTTCCGGTTTTCAGCAACTCGTTTAGAAACGATTTGGTTTATTGGTAATAGTCGAGCGAAAGTATAATTTAGCGAAATGTTGATATTTTTCGGGTAAAGAAAAAGAAAAATGGGCAATACTCGATAGTATTATATTGTACAGATTGTAGAGCACCAGCCACCCATGTTTCCTTTCAGTTGGACTACTTGTAGACTGACGAATCAAAATAATTTGCTCCCGTTCTGTAATATTCATTTTTAAGCCGACACAGACTATTTGACAAATTTTTATTTTTTTTAAATGCAAAAATTTCTAAATTGCAAGGCCTTGCCGAGGACCTCGTTGAAACCTTCCAGGATGCGTGCATGGCAGAGCCGCTGTAAAAAGTGTGTAGATACGCAAGGGAACTACTTTAAAGAATATTAAACGATTTTAACGATATCTACAATAAATCTATTGGTTAAAAAAAAAGTTGTATAACTTTGTGGACACGCGTCGTATGCAACCACTGAACTACACATAAGAAACACGAGTAAGCCTATTACTGTCCCAGAAGCAGACGTGATGTAAATATGTTGATATAAGATGACATGAGATGAGCCCAGCCCCGGCTGTAGTACTTTTGCCGCCCCAAGCGAAATTCACGAGTGCCGCCTTCCCCCTCCACCCACTCATCAACCATTAAATTAATCCATAGAACCCCTCTTCAAACGTATGGGTGGGTAATATATTGTTATACGAATCTGAGTATAGACTATAAATATATGTACAAAGTTAAATATAGTAGGTGTGTGCGGTGTCTATGTAGATCATAGAGTATCTATTGTCAAGTTTTGTTGCATTTTGTAGTTGTTATTGGGTTTATAGTTTTTCGGATCATGATCGTACGTAAAGTCATATATTTATTAAAATTTAAAAATAAAACGTTAAAATTTGCCGCCCTAGGTGGCGGCACCGATCGCCTACCCCTAGAGCCGGGGCTGGATGAGCCCCTGGCCGTTGGATGCAGACCGTCGGTCATAATCTCAATCGCACTGGATTGATTTGCGTTGGTTAATCTCAGTCTGCCAACTGTTTACACAAGTTGTAAAGTGAAGTGCAATCGCAGCGGAGCGTCAGTTATCGCAACTAATTGCTACCAGAGCAGTTCTCGTAATTAAACACGCTAAATACTGTCATTTGATACACAGTACTTTAGCAATAAAAAATAACCTAAATGTTTAGTAGGTTATTAAAAGCTAACATAAACTTAAGTTTGAAAGAGGAAAGAGGTTTGGAGGAAACTCGTCCATGGTTTGACACGTCCATGGCATTGAAAAGGTTAAATAAAACATGGGGAAAAATATGGAATTTCAAAAGTGAATAAATTAACGAAATAAAGTACAGTGAAATCCTGTATGAAATATTTTTTTTTAATGCACTTTTATATTACTATTTGGTAATTTTTTTTAAAAAGTTGAATTTTGCTCTAAACTGTCTCCACTGTTGCCAAGTCGAACATGGAAACTTCCAGCTTGTATACATTTTTCATTAAATTGTCTGTCTGTATTTTGGTTGTATGAATTAATTCTATATTCAATAGTGGTTCGGATAATCAACGCTCTTGTGTATGTACAGTTGAACCGTTGTTAGTTAGCTCCTCCTTCTGTCAACAAACAAAAGCCACCTACTACAGGGTGCACGCTACACTCCACCACTTTACAAATGTCGTATTCCTATTAAGTTAACTATTTTTTAAATTAAAAGTACTTAAAGTATTAAAAATATCAGTCATGATATGATGTACAGGCTGAACAATTTAATTTATAAAAATACTTGTAAAAGTATTTTGTATTTAAATACTTTTGAAAGTATTTTGTTGTTACTTTTTAATCAGCGTGTACACATTTTGATGTAATGCGCATGCTCAGTGACATCATTGTTTGTTTACATTAGGAGCAAACTAAGAGAGGCTGGACTGTATAAAAACTCACCGCTGAAAAGATGAAACGAGAAAAACTTGAAGTGGTCCCATTTGATGGCCGTCTTATACTTTTGCTAACGTAATATAGTTGAAGCATTATAACATTTGTCGTGTGATGTTTTTTTTTGACAGACTGGTGATGGTGTGAATGACGCTCCCGCATTGAAGAAGGCTGAAATTGGTATCGCGATGGGTTCAGGCACAGCTGTAGCGAAATCAGCCGCTGAGATGGTGTTGGCTGACGATAACTTCTCTTCGATTGTAGCTGCTGTTGAAGAAGGCCGTGCCATTTACAACAACATGAAACAGTTCATTCGCTACCTCATCTCCTCAAACATTGGTGAAGTCGTAAGGTATGCGTATGCTCGTCCCGATTGATTATCGCTTGTGCTTCCGATAATGCTTTTCGCGGGTGATAAGCTCTGCTGTTCCACACGGCTAGACCAATCGGAACGTTTGCCAGCGTTGTCACTTTGTACGAATGTTTCAGCCTGACCAACATCACGCACATGCGTATGTATAAAAGCCACAGTAGTTCACTTGCATCTTGTACTGAACACATCGATCACAGAGCGCGTTATCATGCAATACTTTATAATATAATCAGCGGGTTGTATGATCATAGGTTATAATTGTTAGTGAAAGACGAAATATATGACAGAGCTACGAGAGCAAGTGTTGGCTAGCTATGAAGTGAGTAGGGGCAATGCTTTTATATTCAGAGCTCATCAGCCCTGAAAAATAGTACATTGCTCTTTTCTTGTTTGAGATCCTCATATGCCGGCCGCATCGGCGTAGTTGGTAATGTGCTCGCCTCTTATCATGCGGCTGTGGGTTCGAATCCCATTCGTGCACGGCAGATTTTCATACATTACAAAAAATCATTTCATCCTTCACTGTCTGCATTAGCAGTAATTGCGTAACAGTCAGACATTAAAAAAAAGGTCCTCATGGGAGAATGTAGTCCGAGTGTCGTCGTATTATCCTTTTCTCTTTTATATTTTGAGCATGGATGCTGATCTGACAGACTAATGCCATATCGCCATAGAAGGCAGTTCCCACCTTGATCAGCTCCCTGCTGGATTATGTATTTGGCCTTCTGCATTTTGCTGTGACGTTTGTTTGCAAGTGGCACACCTTATTTTGAGATATCGGAGAAGGTCGACAGCTTTCTTATATCTGTACACCGGAGGTATACGTATAAGACTAACTAATGTCACGTAGCCGAGCGAGTGAGAGGGGGATATGTGGCATAACTACGCATGCGCCCAAAGGTCTTTACCGTTATAATCCAAATCTGAAAACATACTACCGTCGTTATCTTGCTTGTTAGTTTACTGCATGCATAAACGCTTGCTCACAACAATGAGTAAAATTATACGACAATGTTATTGGAACGGCACGTATGGGTCGTGCGAGTGAGAGCGTTATGCATTCTCTCACTCCCACGGCTAGGGGACTGCAGTTCATCTGAATACTGTAAAGGGCACTAAGTCCATTGTTTTCTAAAATGAATTTTTTACTTTCTCTTGCCTATATGAATATATAGGAAGGAAAGTATTGTTTTCATGTCGATTTTTCGAAATCGAGTTTTCACCGGATCTATATGTTTTAGACCCCCTGAACCCAAAAAACATGTTTTTAGCGATGTGTCTGTGTGTGTGTGTGTGAACAGAATATCTCAAGAACGGAACATATCGTACGAACTTGAAACTTGAAACTTAAGTTACATACCACTACCGGACGCTACACGAACATTTTCATCAAAATCGGTCAACCGGAAGTAGTAGTTTATTCGTACAATTTTTCAGTTTTTTGCGATTTTCTCAAAAACTGGTCCTACGATTTTTTTTAAAATCGCCTATTTTACTCAATTTTTTATTCTCTACAAGATAGGGTAGGCGCCATGTTTGCTGAAATTCTCGGTGAGGCTGTTTTCACGTAAAAACGTTGTTTTTTTAAGATTACGGCTTTAATATAAATTTCAGCGCAAAAACTTATATAATAAAAGTTGTACAGAATTTAAAAACCTACAACTTTTGTTTCAAACATTTTTTTGTATAACGCTTAGTTTAGCGGTAATTTGCGATTTTCTGTTTTTTTTCTCACGAAAACGTGAGAAAAATCGATTTTTTTTAACATTTCGGTCTTAGTATGCATTTTACGACAAAAGTGTATATAATAAAAGTTATAGAAAATTAAAAGATCTACAACTTTTGTTTAGAGCATTTTTCTCTACAGAGCCTAGTTTAGCGTGAAAGCGTGATTTTCCGTATTTTTAAGCCAAACTGAGTTCAATTGTCATTTTGCGTCATTCACTCGTGATTAAAATAAAGTTATGTTTTTGAGGTTAGTTTTTGTTTATTTCTAATATTTTATTAATAATGTTAGGTTTATTATTAATCATTTGCATTGGCAAGAGAAAGTTGTGTGAGTGTTTCACACCAGATTTTTTAGATTGTTCTATATAACTTTTTGTGCTCTTTTCAGAGGTATTCTACACCTAATAATACATGCTTCAGTTTGTAGGAAAGGGCACCCCAACGTAAAGAGCACTATATGGACATGCAAGCTGTTTACTTAGCATTATTATTAATTTCTCATGCACTTTGTCCACATAGTGCTTTTTACCTCTGATATTGTAAAATGATACCTAATGTTATTAGACTTTCACAAGCACCATGTCCCCATAGTGCTTATCACCTCCTACATTGTAGTATGATTTCACAAAACATCTCACAGAATTATGGACATTGTGTTTTACCTTAAAGGCATGAATAATTTTTTTTTTCGCTTTCATTCTTTATTTACAACTGTAAAATTTTACAACAAGCAAATTTGATGATTATGATAATAATGTAAATGACATGATAGGCATGAGAGGGGTATAGGGCCCCCATTGGTGCCTCCCCAAGAATGAAATTTGTATATCAAATTAACGGGTTCTCTACTCCAGCATCTTTTAAGGCGTCTAGAAATAATTTAAAAAAATTATTAATGAATAATTTAAAAAATTTATTGCAGAAGTAAAAGGCACAAAGTCCAGTAATTCAAAAACTATAAAAAGAAAATTGAAAATTTGAGAAATGGGTGTTAAAGAGCTTTTAAATTATTAATAAAATCCTATAAATTAAGTTTAAAAGAAATTCATTAAAAAAATTTTAGATAAACAAACAGCGAAAAACATTCATTTAGCTCTCGTGTAAAATAAGCATATTGTGACTTGGTGCCCTTTACCTCCGGTGTACAGATATTCGTTACTTTCAATCGCCTGACTGCAAACCATCTGAAAAGTGAAAAAGTTTAATATGGTCAGTAGTAATAAATAAATAGTGACTCTTTATCTTAGTCAATAGTTTCGTTGCTTTTTTTTTTAATTATGTACGAGTGACAAATTTAGCTGAGTTTTTGGATAGGTTGTGGAAAGTGACCGGTGTCTATTCTCAGATTTCAGCTCAACCCAGACTATCAAGTGGCCAGTCCAAACGGGCTGAAACAGTTTTTATCGAATCTGCCTCATCAGCAATAGTAGATGCAGTTATTTTTTGTGTTTTTTTTTTGTCTGTAATCTGAGGTATGTGATTGTTATGTTGACAGTATTTTCTTGACGGCTGCTCTCGGTCTTCCAGAAGCTTTGATTCCAGTCCAGCTGCTGTGGGTCAACCTTGTAACTGATGGTCTTCCAGCTACCGCTTTGGGTTTCAATCCCCCTGATCTTGACATCATGGACAAGGTAATTTCGCGTTTTACTCTCTCGCTTTAATTTCTTTTATGTAAATCGCGCGGCGAGTGAAATCATCGTTTTGACCGAATGATTCAGTTTTGACGATCATTTGGTTCAATGTGATGTCTGTCCTTGGAAGTGGGTGTATGCTCACTGTTACAGCTTTGTGTGTGATTGTTCTTTTTACATATGTTTCGACAACTTAACATTTCTCTCCTCTGAGACCAATCGATTTCATTATACACCCTCAGACCCTCTGATGAATGAAGTGAAGGTGGAAAGTAGATGCTTTTCAGAGGGCCTGGCATGTTGTTAAGCATACTTTTTCACTCGGCGAGGAAAGCGATGTTAAACCGCCTCACTCCTCTTTTACTTAGTAAAGCCTCTAGAAATTCAAACCAGTCTTTTGGCTGTTGCTAAACGACAATAACATTTTTGAGCTGTAATCATTTCGCCGAGGGGACAAAAGAATTTCTTTTCTCTCAATTATATTCTGACAAACACTTATATTCACTTTATTAATGATCCCAAAAAATTGTACGATGCAGCATTCTTTCAAGAGAAGTTTTGTAAATGTGGTGCCATTAATTTTCACTATTTAGAAGAAGATTAATATGCATTTTAGAACGTAAATGTGTATAATTAAAATTGTAGAACATTTAAAAACCTACAACTTTTATTTCTAACATTTTTTGCTTAGTTTAGTGCCAATTAACGATTTTATGTTGTTTTGTTTTTCATGGAAATCTTTAAAGAAATGCGTTTTTGCATTTGACAACAGAAATTTATTTATTTATTTACAACAACATAAAGGCTAACAGAATTTATCCATGTAAGCCTTATTGACATGAAAAATTTTACATATTTACAAAACAATCTTTGCTTTTAACTACTTTATTTACATAATATACATGCTAATACACTTTTTGTCTAGTTTTTTTTTTGTAAAAAATAAGTAATATTTCAATAAAATTACGTACTATAATAACAATTATTACTGCCCATAACAGACAGGTAGAGTGTCAAATTATTTATTACACTCAATCTGTTCGTTGCAGGGCTAAAATAAATAGTTCTGTTTCTTATCGCATGGTCAGCCAATTAAATGACTGAATCATTTAAGAACAGAAGAGGTAGAGGTGTAAAAGACACTAATCAGAGTTATCTCCTCTGAAAGTAATGAATTTTATTATACAGCGCCGGACCCTGTGGTGAATGAAGTGAAGGTGTCATTTGCAGAGTGGAAAATATGTGCTTTTCAGAGGGCCCGGCATGCTGATAAGCGTACTTTTCCACTCAGTGAGGAAGGCAATGGTAAACCACCTCACTCCTCGTTTTACTTAGTAAAACCTCTGCAGGTTCAAACCAGCCTTTTGGCTGATTACCTTAACAACAACAATAACAATTAATAAGATAAAAAAACAAAAAAAAATTGCCACGAAAAAATAGTGTAGCAAAACTTGATCAAAAATAGTATTATTTATTATTAAATTAAAAAAAGGAACAGGTAAAAGAAACAATAGAAGAAAAAAAATTTATATTATATTTAAGTTATAGAAAATTTAACCCTTTCACTGCCAAGTTATAAAACCATGGGTTAAACCAGTGAGCCGGGTTTTTTTTAAATATTTTTTTGGATGTATCTTAAGTCTTTAAACATTTTAATTTTTACTAGTTTTATCAATTAAAATTATTTCTTAGTAGCAGATTTATTAAAATGTATATTAGATTTATTCCACTATTTGTATCGCTAAAATTATGAACATGAATAAATTTATTGGAAGCCTACCGGTAGCTTTCTGAAGTATTTCTAACCGTTTTACTTCATTTAGGTGGAGGTTTAATTTCACTAGATTATTCTTCCATGTTCCAATCACTATCACTATCGGCTAAATCACAATCAAAGAGGAATAAAAAAAAATCAATATCTATCGATGCCATTTCGTGTTGACAAACAAAACAGGCCATGCAGAAATGAAAATATTTCTTTACTATGTACTTGATTTCGTTGAAAAAGAAGAAAAAACGTCTAAAGTAAAGCGTTAATACAGTTGGTGATACTTACTGGAGGCAATTCAAACACTTTTAATGCCAATCGAGTTAAATCGTGTTTGCCAATACGATTTAAAAGTTTGAAACAAGTTAACTCATATTTGGCAGTGAAAGAGTTAAAAAATTACAACTTTTAATTGAAGCATATTTCTCTACAGAGCCTTGTAGAGGCAATTACTAATTTTCCGTATTTTAAAATTCTACAGAGACTGGTTTTCAATTTGCGTCATTCACTCGTGATTAAAATTAAATTGTGTGTTTCATTTTACGTTAGTGCGAGAAAGTTGTGTGAATGTTTCACACGATATTTTTGTATGTAGAGCCGCACTGGTCAGTATTACGTGTATGATGTTGATGTGTTGTTTGTTTTTAGCCGCCACGTAAGGCCGATGAAGGTCTGATCTCAGGATGGTTGTTCTTCCGTTACTTGGCCATCGGAGGTTATGTAGGAGCTGCGACCGTAGGAGCCGCTGCTTGGTGGTTCATGTACAGTCCGAATGGACCACAGATGACTTACTACGCTTTGGTATGTATAATATGTATCTGCACAAACTAATGTTTCTCTCCACTGCCCACTTCCCGCTTACATTCAGAGACATGCCGTATGGATTTAGGTTGAACAGATGGCCCTGCCTTCTAGATTGTAGATGTCGCTGTAATAAATATACTATACCCGATTGTATTGTTTATATGGCCAGAGCACTGTTACGTACTGCCAGCCATATTGGCGTAGTAGTTGGTAACATACTTGCCTCTCATCATACGGTCTTGAGTTCGAATCCCATTCAGGCACGGCATATTTTCATACGTTACAAAAAAAATCATTTAATCCTTCACCGTCTGCATTAACAGTAGTTGCAGAACAGTCGGATGTTAAACAAAAAAAAGAAAAAATAACTTATGTACTGTTTAAAAAACATTGACTTGCGCTATGAAAATAAAAGTTTTTCTTATTGTACGCTATATTATACTAATGATATTGAAACAAATTACGTTTGCGATTAAAAATGTTTACTCCGTTATTGTCTGAAATATTTATAATTACGTATGCGACAGAATTGTTATTACATTTGTAATTGAATATAACTATTTATAGGGTAGTGTACAGCATTTTGTTTGTAAAACCGTTCAAAATCTTATGAAAAGATAAAATTAAATTAAACATTATTATTGAAATAATAATCATCATTTTAACTTAAGTTTAAATTACAATTACAAATAAAAGTTAAAAGTTATTAATTAAATACAGTTGAACCCGGTTTTAACGGCCTCGGACTTTACGTCAACTCAGACTTAACGCCATTTTTTTAGGCGTTGCGTCAAACTTCTATCTGAAAAACCCCTGTTTTAACGTCATTAACTCGGTTGTTGCGTCAAAATTTTTTCAATGAAATCATTTTTTATTTCACGTACAACAATTGTGAACTTGCCGCTATTTATCAGTAAATTGTTTGAAAAAGAAAAATACAGTATACAGTACAATAGTCTACTTTTGAATAGTGTTTGTTTGTGCGAAGGGATTAAAATGATTTTGTTAACTGTTGATATGTGTGTCTATAACTACTGATTAATCTAAGTCATTGTCAGTTTTGGAGCTGCACCCTCTATGTGACATGTGACACTTAGTAGGTAGCACTGTACCTAACTTTCACATCAGACTATCCACATTTAAGAAAATTCTCTAATACTGAAGAAGCGACTGAGCAAGAGGAAGATGAAGTGGACACCGTTACGCCAACATTGTAGGAGGCAATGCTTGTGACTGAAACTTTTTTAAGATTTCACCGACACCGAGAGACATTACGGAGAGGATTTATTTCGCAGAACGAGGTGTTCAAAAGAAAATCACTGATTTCTTCCAATAAAGTAGATAACGTTCCATTATGTAGTTTATGTACGTACAAATATGTATTTTGGTTTCCGTAATTTAATACATAATAAAGTCTACCTACTTACACAGAGTGGTTATTAATCTATTTTATTAGGGTATTACGATTTAAAAATTGCAAATAAGAAACGTTTAATCTGTCCCTTCAATGACGCTAAAACCGAGTTCGACTGTAGTAGGTATGTGTTGTAGGAGTGATAGTAGCGGAGAGGGTATTGCTCTCTACAACCAATGTTCAATTGGAAATGCCTGTCTTTGGTACAGTCTCAAGTGGCTGTTGGGTTCAGTATAAACTGACTGATGCGTAGATAATCCTTGGCTTTTGTCTTAGTAATGATATGACATGATATACAGTTTAATCTGTATTTTATTTTAAACGTGGACCCCGGAATAGAAGCCAGTTGTGGTGGTGGGGGCAACAGAGCATTCTACTTTTGATTTGGCTCATTCAAAAATATTGCACTTTTTCTTTGTTTCTGGTTCTGGTGGATACCTTTAAAGTCTCTACCTTTAAAGTCAATTCTGTCTTTTAACGCTGCGCGCAGTAACGCGGCTGTCGGAAGCCGATGTTCTATTTAATGAAAGTTGTACACCAACTTGCGCACGACACATTTATCAAAATCATCCACTTAAATTACGTAAAATTTGAAACTTACAATAAACCGAGGAAATGACCTAACTTTTTACACTAAATGCTCTCGCCACACTGAATTGTAATTCATCATTCTACAGTGATTTAGCATGATAATTAATTGGGCTATATTTAGACTGCATACAATTTGTATACAGCGAGGTACATAAATAGAAACGGTGTGCACTAAGTTACGTGATGATATTCAAAAAGGGAATAACTATCGCCGTCGTTTCATTTTATCTCTTTCACACGGTATGTGCACAGCTACTGGCCGGGCATTATACCACCAGATGAATTGTGCTTGATGGTTGTACATGTTGTATGTTGTTGCAGACTCATCACTTGTCGTGCCTCGGCGGCGGAGAAGAATTCAAGGGTGTTGACTGCCACATCTTCCACGACCCACACCCCATGACAATGGCCTTGTCTGTGCTTGTCACCATCGAAATGTTGAACGCCATGAACAGGTCTGTCGTCTTCTTTCAAAATTACTCTTCTTTATCTGTTTTTATTACAGGTCGACCGTATCATGTATGTAAACGACATACCTGTCTTTTTCTACTTTATTAAACCTCTTTCATAACGCCTTCATTTTATCCTAATGATATTTTTGCTTTTTCTGACTGTTTTGTTTCATCTCTTATCTTCCTAGAGTTTTTTCAGACTAGGTATAAGTATCAGACGAACTAATGTCCCATAGCCGAGCGAGTGAGAGGGAGATATGTGGCATAACTACGCATGCGCTCAAAGGTCTTTACTACCGTTATAATCCAAATCTGAAAACATACTGCAGTCGTTATCTTGTTTGTTAGTTTACTGCACGCATTAACGCTTGCTCACAACAATGAGTAAAATTAAAGACAATAATGTTATTGGGTAGGCGCGTACGGGTTGTGCGAGTGAGAGTGTTATGCATTCCTTCACTTCCACGGCTAGGAGACTGCAGTTCATCTGAATACTATATTTATTCACTTTTCATTTTTTCTGACCTTTTCCTTATTTTTTGTGTGTATTTTGAAGACGTACACGCATAATAAAACAGAGTTATCTTGATGCAATGATCGGCAGAGGGAGGAAGTTGAGTCATTTGTTAGAATTAGTAAGATAGGGGTGGCTTATTATTAAAGACACAGTTTATGTGTGTGTAAAACACATCTTAATTTACAAATAAATTTTTTAAATGCATCCTGCCAACCATTGATATATATTACAGTATAAATGAAATTGACCACTATATAAATAAATTTATATACCACAGTATAATAAATTGGTCCTCAGGATTGAGAAAAGAATAGTCAGAACTTGCTTGAACAAAAACTATCAAGTAGACGGAGTTTGGAGACTAGCTTCCAACGAAATGGTCTACAAAAACATAGAACCTATTACAAGTATAATTAAAAAGAAACGAATATCATTCCTGGGACATCTGTTAAGGTCACCTGAAAATAGAACTAGCAGGAAAATAATAGAAAAACTGTGGTATAGTAAAAGTGATATTAAATGGATCACAGAATTAAAAGAAGATATTAGAAGGTTACAAATTACAATAGAAGATTTAAAACACAAGACAAATGCATTGAAGATATTGAAGGACGAACGCGTTATACTACAGCCGGGATGGAACAAGCAACGATTGGGAAGAGTGGTTCCAGAGGAGGAAAGAAAATTGCGCTCAGAAAGGATGAAAAAATATTGGGCGGAAAAGAAAAGGAAGAAAGAAGGAAAGACTTTAAATGTAAAATGACTTAAGTGGTCCTTTGTAGGCCATAAAATATAAAAAAAAAAAAAAATACTTAAGCATGTTTCGTTGGTACCGCCTTCTTCAGAGCATATTATTAAAATTTAAATTTAGAACGGTGTTTCCATTCTGTCATTTAGATTAAGGGGGGGAGTATACCATAAAAATAAAAATTTACATTTTTCAAATTAGAACCTTCGCTATTTTTTCATTTTATAGCCTAAGATTAGCACATTCTTTTCAATATAACACATTTTTAAAAAAACTACCCCTAGGCCTAAAGAGCGGGGTGGGTTTTCAATTACAATGGTTTTTTGGAAAATGGGTATTTTAAATACTATTCAGCCGATTTACTTGAAATTTCGGGTATGTGCTAAGGGCATGCATATTTATTGTCTAAGGTATGCTTTTTGAGATATTTGAATGAAGAAGAAAAATTTTTTTTTATTTAGAAGCCTAAAAGATGTTATTAGCGCAAATTATGTTTAAAAGAAAAAATGTACTGGACTTAGGGTTAAAAGCATACTACAGTCAATAGAGCAGAAAATTCCGAGTATTTTGATGTCAAATTTATTACTGTAGCTGAAATAGAACTCAAATTACACAGTTTCTAGTGCAACACGACATGGAAAAATTTATTTGCCGGAAAACTCTATTAAACTAAATGATATTTCTTGTAAGTAACATACCTATTATCTAAAAATAGAGCAATCATAGAGCGAGAACGATACAGTAGAGCAATCTAGTGGTGTTATAATGAAATGCGCTTCAAATTTTTAAAAAAAAACCGCAATAGTTTATCTGCTATCAGTCTTAAGTTACTTCACATAGAAAAACACGATATTTTTGCTTTTAAGCAAAAAAAAAAAATCGAGTTGACACTTGCAACAAAATAATTTATTTGTAACATTTCTATCAATCCATTTTACAAAGTAAAATAACCCTCTTATTCAGAAGTTTCCTCACAATAAAAAAAGTAAAAAAATTTATTTTTGGTCATTTTCATGGTATACTACCCTTTTAAAATGACTGAATGGAAACACCGTTCTAAATTTAAATTTTAATAATATTCTCTGAAGAAGGCGGTACCAACGAAACGTGTTAAAGTCTTTAACCCTTACTAACCTGGAAGCCCAATATCACCCATTCATCATCATCGTTCTTTAAACTCAAATATCTCCGCAACTATTCATTATATTCTAACGGGATTAGTTTTATTAGGTAGAAACATTTTTCTTCTTTCATTTGATATATCTTGCATATTTGTACGATGAAAATTGACGACGTGGTGTTACGCGAAAAAAATGTTTTTTTTTTTTAACAGCCAGTACTAAAATTTGAACGTTTTTATCCATAACTTTTCAACAAAAAACCGTATTTGTTTGGGAATAACATCATCAGTTAGTTTAAAATGTAACAATCGAAATCAATAAATTAAAAGTCCAGGCGACAAATTTTATGACCCTAAAATCGAGCAAAGAAGGTTAACACTACCTGTCTCGTCTACCCCTCGGTTAAACCTCTCATTTAGCGTCAAAATAAACGATAACAAATTTTGATTTATGCCATCCTGTTTAGAAAAGGATAATACACAAAGCAACAGGCGCAAAAGAGATAGAACTTGCATAGAAGACAAGTAAATAAAAATTGAAAAGACACCACATTATTTTTAGGTGGTTTTTTCGCCATTTCTTTCATCTAGCAGGTTACTTTGTTGAACGAGAAGTGTGATATCTTTTGAAAGCGTCAATCAATTTGCAATATCTAAAAATTGTTCTTTTCGCAATGAATTGCTTTATTTATGTATATATAGCTAAACATATTTTTTACTGATTTTGTGACACTTTTTTGTACTAAAGTGATGTTACTAAGAGAAAATATTGTTTCTTAAATTTCAATTTTTATTCTGGTTGTAAATGAAAACGGAAAAAATTGGTTTTAACGTTGTTCTAATAACAAATTCTTTAAAAATAGATGGTAATTTTTTGAATTTTTTAGAAATGAAACTGAATGAAATAAAAGAGTTTTTATTAGGCGTAAAATGACAGTCCGCATGATCGTTAAAAATCTCCGTTCTCGTCGGGTTAATTAACTTAAAAATCAACCAAAGGGTCAGTTTCATTTATACTGTAACACATCTTAAAAATTATTTCATTTAAGGCATTTTTCTCTACAAAGCCTAGTTTAGCGTGAAAGAGTAATTTTCCTTCTTTTTAAGCCAAACTGAGGTTGATTTTCATTTTGCATCTTTCACTCACGATTAAAACAAGGTTATGTTTTTTTGTTTATTTCTAATGTTGTATTACTATTGTTAAATTATATTGGTTCATTATTTGCATTGGCAAGAGAAAGTCGTGCGAGTGTTTCACACCAGATTTTTTTCAGTTATTGAAGGTAGCTTTTCATTATCAGTTACATTACCAAGTTGTATTTTTTATAAAAGTAATGAAAATATGTTTGTCCATTATGTGGTTGAGTGTGACACACCTCGGTGATACCAGTTGTATCTAATGAAAGCATGTCATGTTTCTTTCCAGTTTGTCTGAGAACCAGTCTCTGATCACAATGCCACCGTGGAGTAACTTGTGGCTCGTTGGATCCATGGCTCTTTCTTTCACTCTCCACTTTGTCATCCTTTACGTCGAAATCTTATCCGTGAGTATACTTTCGAGCTATTTATATAATTATTATCGCACGGTATAGCCACTTGAGCCACGCGTTTGCCCTTGTTTGCAACGAGGGGTAAAGGGGGCAAAGCATCAGTGCGCATGCGCGACTGCTTTAATTTCAGTACGACAAACATAACAACTTATACTATACCCAGAGCATGTTGTTGTTGTTTAGGTCATCAGCCAAAAGGCTGGTTTGAACCCGTAGAGGTTTTACTAAGTAAAACGAGGAGTGAGGTGGTTTACCATTGCCACAACTCACCGAGTTGAAAAGTATGCTTATCAGTATGCCGGGCCCTCTGAAAAGCACATATTTTCCATTCTGCAAATGACAACTTCACTTCATTCACCACAGGGTCTAGCTGTATAGTGAAATTCATTACTTTCAGAGGAGGTAACTCTGACTAGTGTCTTTAACACCTCTACCTCTTCTGTTCTTAAATGATTCAGTCATTTAATTGGCTGACCATGTGATAAGAAACAGAACTATTTATTTTAGCCCGGCAACGAACAGATTGAGTGCAAATAATCTGAGACTCCACCTGTTCATTATGGGCAGCATACCCAGAGCATATACAATATATTGCGGAACTTTATGTTGGTTAACTGTACGGATATAACTGTTTGTTACCGTAAACAGAAATGCCGGTTTCTCGAAAACGTAGTCAAACTATTCACAGTGCTGAACAAAATCTAGTATGCGATGTAATAAAATGTTGTGAATTTGAAGCTAAACAAAAATGGCTATCCGTGCCTCTTAACAAATGCAGTGAGTGAGCGGCTAACTACTGTGATGTTGCTCGTTCCACAATTTGAAAAATAAAGAAGGAAATTAAGAACGTGAAGAAGATATTCTTTAACAGTTTTGTTGACACCTGGTAAAAAAAAGAAAACGGTTAGGTAGATACTAAAGAGGCTAATAATGAAACGCTGGTGAAAGCAATAGTAAAGGAAACGATAAATTCGTAATTACATTAAATCAAACATTTCTAGTCATGCAAGAAAGCTATAGGCAATACCGGTCACATTTATTTCTTATAAGGTTTATGAAGAAAACATTTTCTCGGTATAGATTACAGCTTACAAAATGTATGTAGAAACTGCACGGTAGTGAAATATACAAGTAGTGTATCACTGTTGAAGTTGGCAGCACTGCAAATATTTCACTTTTTTTCCTCACAGCCCATACATACGCAAAAGGCAATCTCGTGACTTCAGTATCTATATCTTTTGGAATGTTGCGGTGGTTATATCGTGTGTTTGCTTTTCTTTGCAGACCGTATTCCAAGTGACTCCACTGTCAGGTGAAGAATGGTTGACCGTCATGAAATTCTCCATTCCGGTCGTGCTCCTCGATGAAACACTGAAATTCACCGCAAGAAAGTTCACTGACGGTAAGAACCCACTGCACACGGTCCATGGGATCATCGTGATGTGGGCCGTTTTTTTTATTCTTATCGTTTTTGGGCCGCTCTAGACTATCACATTCTATTCATTCTTTCTAGTTCAAATTTTTATTTTACTTTTTTTTTAAGAAAATATTTTCAGGGGAATTCTCAGCGGAACAAAAGCGATGCCGAGAACAATAGCGTCATCAATAATTGAAACAACAGTGCAATATTATTTCAATAGGGCAGTTCAAACGATGTTGCGCATTGAGACCGTAGAATCGATGTTTACCGAGGGTGTGACATTGCACAAATCAAACTCAACATCTGGAAATATTTTAACCCTAAAAATATTTAGTGTATTTTATTATGTTTAGAAAAGTAATATTTTACCCTTTTTTATACCAGTTGCTCTCGGCTAATTGCGTACGTCTTAATAACTGCTCACATGTCGCTAGATACGTACACACATCATCGACCTTGTCCATTCAATTTAAAACTCACAATCGATGCAAGTAACTTTTAAATTAACATTCGAGTATACTCTGATCTCTCATTGGAAACCAGTACCTCTGTTTTAGCCTGGATTCTACATAACAGTGAAACTGACAATGTAAAGTAGTGGGCGTAATTTAGATTTTTTTTTATGTGCATTGAAACAAAACAACATATAAGAACATCCATCAGACAATGGGGATTAAGATAGGTGTTTCCTTGTCCTTCAACTGTGATTCACATTCGTTAATGTGACTCGTGGCTTTCAAACGAAAACAAATTTTACTTGTCTTTTTATTGTTCTGTTATGCGTCGTATGCTTCCTTTTTGTCTTCCTTTCTTCCGAGTTTAATTTGTGCGACGTCTACTCCATTTCCTCGTCAAACATCTATTCTTCGGATCGTACACTTTTTTGTGTGCCTGCAGTCAATAAGAACAAATGTTTTTAGAGTTAAATTTTTAACACGTTTTGTGTCAGAAGAAGATAAAAACTGATCGCTGTCAGTTGTGTTTCTTCTGTTGCCGTCATGGTGTGCATCGTGCGAAATAGACTGAGAATTCCCCTTTGTGATTTTTTTTTGTTAGGAATTTGTGTTTGTAAAGATAAAGATGAGATGAGAGTGATGTAAATAATAAGAAATATTTTGTGCATAGTGTTAGTGTAGTAGTGTGTCCATCCGGTTATTAAAAATAATCGAGGTGGATTTTTTTTTTGTTTTTTACGGAAACTATTTTCATAATGGTTTTTGCATTGATTTTTAATTCACTTTGTTTATGAAACGTTTTTGACGAGATGATGGTACGATACGCGTGTGTGAGGTAATAATTTAAACTAATAGTTGTTGTTGTTTGTTGTTAACGATTAATCGATTTACTAATGATATATTTTATTATTACTATTATTAATGTTTGTTTTCTTTTCTTAATGATGATGATGATGATGATGATGGTAATGACGAATGGACCAAATGACTGTCCTTATAATGTCTTTTGTACTCTAACTGTGAAAATCATTTACTTACTTTAGTCTGAGTATTATTACGATTAATATTAATATTATTATATCGGTCGTTGAAAAAGGTGTCTGTCTGAGTCTGCTTTCCGAAATCCCATCAAGAGTTGCGTGTAAATGTAAGAGGTCACCGCGCACGCTCTTTTTGATTGGTCGTAAACATTACTCGACCGATGGTACACAAGCAAATTGATTAATATTCGACGAAGAAGAGCATGTTAAAAGCTGACCAACCCTTCAGAGGTTTTATTCTTATCAGTAACAACTTGTTTTTATTTCTGAATCGCAATCTTAAGGAGACTGCCTTATGTAAAGAATTTATTATCGTAAATGTTAACTGCATATTGACCCTATTACTCGGCCATTATTCTCTAGATATCCGTAGATTTACACGTTAACTCTTCCGTACTTATTTCGTGAATGTGTCACCGTTATAATATTTAACGAATAGTAAACAGATTTCTTCACCGTTCGCTTTTGGATGTTCATTTTTTATTATTAATTATATCGAAAAATGTCCGTTTCGATCAAGTAATTCTCCAGTTTTCATTAAAATATTTTCGCAATATTATCGGTGTGTTGCGAGTGTCATTTGTTGATCTCGTGAGAGAACCGAACGGAATATGAGCTTGTTAAATAGTGTTTGCTCTCTCACCATACGCCCGATAATTTTCTTTTGAGTTTTGTAATGTCCTTCCGTCGTAACCCGTGATTACAATCCGACTTGAGTTTTTTTTTTATTTTGTCATTTAATCTGGCGATTTGTTTCGAAAGGCCCCGGTTGATAAGACCACGCGCAATTTACAGTGTGTTAGCTGTAGAGATTATTACTTAAATAGTTGAGTGCAGCGCTCAAGATTCTTGGTTGTATTCACGTGATGGGCGGTGACAAATGTATTTGGATTCGATCCGACCGTGACGCGGCCGTGCAAGAATGAGACGGACACCTTTTCCAATGAACCGGTGTTGAGCAACGATGATAACGATTCCTTAGCTCGGGCAGTCTGTCATCATGGACACGGACAAAATATTTTGCCAGTAAGTGGTGTGTGTGACATTCATTTATAAAAACATTTCATTTGTGTACGTATCTTATCAGATACGAATAGTGTAAGTATAACGCCTTAGTTCTTAAGTAAGTACTTGTTATTTATATACATTATACATAATATAAATACTATATATATATATATTTATACATAAAGGATACATAGAGGTTAGGTTAGGTTAGCTCTTGAACAACACAATGAAAATAATAATAATAATGTGTGATGGAATTTTGAGCAACTTATTGGACAGTCTTTGTGTTTGATAAATACACGCAGGAGCGTTGATTTTCCAAACCACCATCGATAGATAAAATATATATAATATTTATATTACAGTTTAGTTTCCTTGTTCAACTCGGCAACAATGTGGAGATTATTTAGCAAAATTCAGAATTTTTTAAAAAAAATTACTGTGTAGTATATACGAGTGCGTTGAAAAATATTTCACCATAGTTTATTTCATTAATTTGATCGGTTTTGAAATTCTGTATTTTTTCATTTGTATTCATAATATTAGTAAATTTTCAATAATTGCAGTATATTAGTGTTTATTTTTTTAAGTTTTCGTTAGCCTTTAATAACCTATTAAACATTTAGGTTATGGTACAGTATTTAGTGTATTGGATTATCAGAACCGCTCTGGTTCCAATTATAGTTTGGGTTACTGACGCCCCACTGTGTACACACACATAATTATATTTTATGTGCGGTTGTTTTTATTATTATTATTGTTTTTGTTGTTGTTGTTGTTGTTGTTATGTGTTGTATGAAGAATTAATGATTATCTTTATTTATATGCATAATAATGATTACAAAGTGGTTAGTCTTGTCTTTTATTATTATTATTCTATTCAGTGACAAAATTTAAGGGTGTTCAGTTTATTTATTTATTTATTTATTTTTTTTTTTTGCAATCGAATTGGTTTTGTATGATTGACCATTTTTTGAACTGAAAATCTTTTAAGTGTTTCTATGGTGTAGATTGTGCACCCTACCCAGGACGAGCACAATGTTTCTCCTTTGACCTTCGGCGCAATTCTGAGCGATTGAATACATTTTTTTTTTACCGGCTGTGCTTCCATTTGTTGATTTGCTTTTCAATTGTTCGTCTTCCCGAATTTTTTATGCCGGGTAAAAAATTTAATCGTTTAGCTCACGCCTGAATAATATATACGGTATGGTCATTAGCCTTTGTCGAAATCTGTTATAAAGAACGTCACCAAATAACATACCGCCATTGGAAAAATCGGTGTAGTCTGATGTGATCGAAAAAATATATCTACTTAATTGTGATCGGTTAAGTGGAAACTTAACGACCACTTGACAGTTGTTAAACAAACTGCGTGAGACGTTTGCAACCCGTACATTGGGTTTAGTCTTTCCAGATTACAGTTCCAAAGTACTTTTGGCAGAGTAGAATTTATATCATGGAAAAAACCATTATCGTGTTTAAAATTTTTTTACCGGATGCTTTAAACTGGATCAAAATTGGTCTGTTGATTGATAAAATATTCTCCCAGCTGACTGTATAACATATTTTGTATATGGAAATTGCATCTAATTTTTTACTTTGTGCTCGGCGGATGGGTGCAAGTCACCAAATAGAAACTAGTTTTTTTTTTTGTAACTGTTTTTATCAATCGACCATCAGGCAGTGGACCTCAAATTTGAATATTTAGTCCAGGTTGCTTTGTTACTTTTGTAGCGTATTACACCGTCAAAAAACAGAAATTAACAATTTGTTTATGCTTAAATTTTTTTTGTTGCACGTCTTCAATTTTTTGTTAAGCTTTAAATTTTGTATTTTTGTCTCGATGCGTTCTGCTTTTTTTGTTTTTATACCGACACTGCTGACGATGTCATTGTAACAAAACATTCAATAAACAATGTAAACTATTTTTTTTTTTAATTTATATTCACAATAAAAGTCTGAAAAGCATGATTTGAATTTTTTTCTGTAGAAATTTTGTTTTTTGTTTTAATATGAAATATAAACACGCCTGCTTGATTGATCGAATGCTTTTTGTTTTTTTTATTTTTCATTTTTGTGTTTTGTTTCTTGTATCCTTTTTATCCTCTTTCCTTTGTTTTTTGATATGCATTTGTCTGATTTTTTAACCACGGCTAATGACGGTTGAAATTTTTCACAAACTGGCTTTTTCATTTGCTTGAGTAGCTGTAGTCAGGTAAATGATATTATTGTACTGGCTGTGATTTTACATAACAGTAGGCTTATGAGTTAGTGACGATGCCTTTGTTCGTCTACTGTTACAAGTTTTCTTTTACTCGAAAGAAAATCTGACAGACTTAGTGATAGAATTTTAAAATTCACTCCAGTTTCACGTTGTAAATTAGACTGACAGTGTACATTTAATACATTCCATTAGCATTATTCAAATTCTCGCTTTTTTTCCCTGTTGAACACTTTCAAGAGGAAAATTTGCGAAGATCCTAAATTTCACTTAATATTTTTAGAGATCCCTGAGGGTAACGTACTTATAGTTTAGACAGTTTGTCGTTACGTGATTGTTTAACAGTGCACTTTTTTCCCATCCAGTCCACAATCTTATCTGTGAGTCGTGATTTATGTTGATGTGTCTAATGAAAATTGCTGGTCTGCTGTATCTGCATTTTATAGTCGGTGTGCAGTCTGGAACTGCACCGAACACTTTGAATCTTTATTTTTTTTTAAATACCTAGTACTGCTTGACAACGATCGAAATAGGATTCCCTCCCTTCCCCACTTCTTCCATTCCCGTTCGCACTACATGCCAGATCGAATACATCGGTACGCACAACGCAAATGAGCAATTAATATGAATATCACTTGTACTAGATTTTTGTCATCCATAACATTTTGTACAGATTATATGACCACCAGCAGAAAGTCATTAGTGTTTCCATTATTTTTGTTTACTATTAGGTAGTGTAGTCATAATATGACTCAGCATGTTCTTAATTTATAATGTTGACTGTAAATCTGAATAATTGATACGGTTTAATTATTAAATGGAGTAAGCATTATTCCTTATTTACTTGAGAGCAGCTAATATAAACTACACTTTTACTTCAGTTGTACAGTGTTAGCGACCGTGCAATATTGGTTTTGTAGTCTGTGCAGTTTTATTATGTTTTGGGTTTGATCGGTTGTTCAGTATTCAGATTAATTCGTTTCGATTAAACAAATACAGTGTGAGTGTATATTTGTGATTTAAACAGGTACAGGTTAAATAAGTGCAAATAATAATAATAAATAATAAAGTAATAGTAAGTATGAATATAAAAATACTGTTGTAGTAATGAGCTGTACTAGTAGGCTGACTATTTGAGCTAATGTTTTTGGGACGGTGCGTAATGCGAGGTGGCGCGGATGAAGTGCGGAAGGGAGGGAATCCTATTTTGAAACTTGTCAGACAGTATGTGTATTTTGCAATCTGTTGAATGCCATTACCCAATCGGATGATGATGAGGTGATGGATGACTTACCAGTGGGTTTATAGTCGAGCCTTTCTTAGTTTGCTTCTAATCTAAACATCTAATGACGTCACTGAGCATCCGCATTATATCAAAATGTGTACACGCTGATTAAAAAGTAACTACAAAATACTTTAAAAGTATTTTTATAAATGAAACTGTTAGGCCTACATCATATCATGACTGATATTTTTAGTACTTATAATTTAAAAAATAGTTAATAACTTAATAGGAATACGACATCCATAAAGTCACAGACTCTAGCGTGCACCCTGTAGTAGGTGGCTTTTGTTTGTTGACAGCAGGAGCAAACTAACAACGGCTGAACTGTAAATCTTTGGCATTTATCATTTAATGCTTGATGTCAATAATTTAATTGATCGTTGAGATCAGTCTCTATAGATGAATGAATGACCTGTAGATTCGGTTGTACTTATGAAGAGACGTAAAGTACACCAATACTTGTGTGCAGCCTGTATATATAAACTGATGTGGAAAGGAACAAAGTGTGTTTATGGATGACGTAACAATATATCAAGGCTCGATATCCATTCTATGTGCAAGGTGTATTTTTTAAGTTAGTTCCATTTCATATAACTTTATTTTATACATTTTTATAAGTATACGGTCTCTATTTACATGATCTGAATATAAGCACCATGTTCTCAGTCACCGGCTAAAAGTTCAAGTTTTAAATTTTTGGGCCTCCTGTAACATTGTCTAAATAAACAGTGGTATTCGTTTATGTCTACATGCAGGCTGTATAGTCTATCTACTGTAAGAGTACTCCGCACGAGGCAAGCGCCTGCCTATAGGTTGTTGTAAACGAAAGTTTTACACTAGTTGGCGCGTATCTACCTCTCCGCCGAACAATTATCTTGCACTACGTTCCATCATTAAAATATCTACTTCCAGCTAAAATAAACATTATCCTTTAAACGTTTTCAGTTATACCGTTCTGATTACTACTTGTAATTATTGTAGTTTCATAAAGACTCCTTAATTAATTATTAATATTTTAACCATTACATTTAAAAAACAATTTTTTTCTACTTTTTAATGTTTACCGCTTTTATGTTTCAAAAACTCAACACATTCACTGTCATGCATGTTAACAAAACACAGCTTACAAAACTTTTCAACTTCAGTCTACGAAGAAAATTGAAACGAACCGATACGATACCAAAAGATAACTGATGAAACTAAAAATGAGTTAAACACAGGCAAGTGCAAACAGTTGTATTAAACTAGTCACAAACATTAATTATTTTAATGATATGAAATAAACAATCCGAAATGATTAACAACAATTCACTGGAATTGTTTACTTTCCTGTTATAATTCAAGCGCATTAGTCTTATATTACGTGTGATCGAAAATAAAATAAAATTGAGTCTATAAAAAAAACCTACTAATCATAAATAATAATGTAATAATAGTAAATAACAATGTAAGAGTAACAATAGTAAAATTTTGTTATTAATTGTAAACTAATGTTCGATTTATAAAACATTTTCTAACTAATGAATTGAACGTGTTTTTATTATATTAAGCTTAGAGCAAATCATTGTTGTATAGAATTTTGTTTTTGATCAAGTCGGCATGCGTATTCTTAATTAATACGCATGCTGACTTGTATTGCTGGTTGCCTACGTCGGAGTACTCTTAGCGTAGACTAGATGGTACAATATATAATACAATACTGTATTCAATAAAACATTTTACTAATTTTGTAACAATACCTTTAAAAGATAACAGCTTACTGAAAAATCTTGGAAATTTTAACGTCGAATCTTGTTCGGTGACTAAATAAGCCATGCTACCTTCGATAATAGACAAGTTTACGCAGATTGTGAAAAACACTTTTGAAGGGAGAATTTTTGAAGGCACTGTTAAGGAACTTGCTTGAAAAATACGCCTTGTATCAGCATTATCATCACGTTCCTCGACCACGATTTTATTTTTCTTTATTTCAGCTATCATCTTTTTGAGTTACTTTGCAGTAACCAACACACTTGTGATGGAAAGATTCTAAAAGAGAAAAATTTAACGCTTTTACTCATTTGCTAATTTATGGTGATCCCGTGCTGACCTGTTGATATTATTTGATAGACAGCAAGCTTGATCATTATTTACTGCAAAAATAAGTGAATATTTAAAACCGATATATACTCTAAACATAAATGATATTAATTAAAACAATTACAACATCAGAAACAGGCTGTGAAGCGCAAAAAATTGCCTCTTGAATGTTTCCTACAAGTTGCCGTAAACATTTTCATTTTATAATACATAGTAGATGACTTTCACGTGATTAAAAAAGGCAATAGGTCCTATTGGATGATGTCATCTATCTATCTTCAGTTGCAATATTAAAATGTCAGTGCGTGCACACTTTTCTCAGATGTATTTTCATGACAATACATTCACAATTATAATTTAATAATTGGTTAGCATATCATAGCACCAGAATTTTTTAGAACTCATTACATTCATATATGTAATGGGTTCTAAAAAAACTTTAGTTTTTTTTTCACTGCTTTCATTTTCTTTTCTTTCTGTAATTTGAGAGCACTTTGGCGGTGCGCACCGCTTCATCAGCTGGTACCATAAAGCTTCTAGAAATTATTGTGAAGAATGCATCTTTCTTTGTCACAGATTAAATTGAGACTTTTCAATTTTATGCATTCCTCACAATATTTCTTTATGATACTAGCTAATGAAGGGTGTGCACCGCCAAAGTCCTCGTAAGTTACAAAAACAAAAAAAAGGAAAGCAGTGAAAAAAGGTGACTATTGAAAGTTTTTTAAAACTCATTGTATTAATTACAATTATGTAATTCAAAACAATACACGGGGAAATGTGTAATAAATTATATTTATATATTGACAAGGAAATTCCCAAACTCTCGAATCTGAGTTTACGTGGGCATATCCAGTAAAAGGGTTATTTTTTTTACTCGATTTAGAAGTTTATAGTTGTTTTTAATGCTATTATCCCTCTGTTATTTGCGGATGTTCTAATCTATCTGGGAATTGGGTAGTTGTGGTCATCAAGTAGTAAAATAAAATTTCATTTTCTGAAGATACAGACATAAATTTAGTTGACTAGAAAGTGCTCTACGAGGGCTGTTCAAAAAGTATTGGACTATTGTTAATTAAAAGTGCATTTATTGAACTAGAGCTACAAACTTCTAATCCCCTTCAAAGTAGTCTCCTTGGTAATGCACACACTTCTGCCTCTGTTCAAAACATTTCTGGAAGGCATCTTTTGGAATGCTGTTAAGCTCGGCCGTCGTATTCTGTTTAATGTCTTCTCTTTCTTGAAATTGAGCTCCTTTCAGAGCCATTTTCAGCTTAGGAAGTAGCCAGAAGTCGCAGGGAGCCATGTCGGGTGAGTACGGAACTTGACGATCCAGAGGAGTATTGTTTTTAGCGAGAAAACTCTGAATTAGATGTGCATTGTCGTGATGGAGCTGCCAAGTTTTTGTTGCTCACAGATTCGGTCATTTGCACCGCACAGCATCACGTAGGTGATGAAGAACCTCTAGATAGTATTGTTTTGGTCCTCGGTGACAGAAGTTCGCTTTTGTTCAATAACATTCTCATTCCGACTTGTCGATGGCCAACACGATTCACTTTCCACGGATGTTTGACCATTTTTGAATCGATTGTACCACTCTTTTATTCGAGTACAGCTCATGGCAGACTCCCCAAAAGCCTGTTGAATCTTCCGAATTGTTTTCACTTGCGAATCGCCAAGCTTTTGGCAAAATTTAATGCAGTAACGCTGCTGAAGTTTTTCTTCATAAAAATCGCTTTGTCATGACACGAAAGAGTGGATGCGTGCGCATGACAGTCCCCTCCACATCCCCACTAAGCTTGGCCACCTGCGCTTCATTCATTTCAGCGGGAGGACAGAACGTCCGATTCTTTTTGAACAGCTCTCGTATTTTACTCTTCTCCAAATGTAACAAACCATCAACTCGTTAACTTACTTTAAAGCCTCTTGCCTTGTTTAGCCGATTTAAAGGCATGGCTCTTGTATACATGTGGACAGTTTGCTTCCTAAAAAAGCAGAGATGACTTGAAGCAAGAAAACAAACTGTCCTTGTCTTATTGTAACAGGGGAAGAAATATTAGTTGTGACTTTACTTTAAGCGGGGGTCCTACAGCTTCTGCCCCATATTGCACCTCAATCTCCTCCACCGGCACCAGTCCTCCTGCTTCAGCCTCCTCACCCCTTCTTCCCAAATTCTCCAGGATCTACCTTTATTCCTCCAAGTGGCTGGCTGATAGTTAAAGATTCTTTTCGACCACCTTTCCTCTTCCATTCGGCATACTTGACCATACCAAACCAATTGTCTTTTCTATTTTATATAATAAATTTCACTAACCTTTCTTTTTAACTGCGTCACCTTTATTTTTATTCTTACTTACACGTGTTTTGGTGGATCCACCATCATCAGAGTAAATAAAAAATAATTGAAACTAAAAACTTTATTTATTAAAAATCTATAGAAGATTATACATCTTCAGTCATTTGTATAAAACTCGTGAGTTTTATACAAATCTATAATCCACCATCAAACTCTGAGTTTTATACAAATGACTGAAGATGTATCATCTTCTACAGATTTTTAATAAATAAAGTTTTTAGTTTCAATTATATGTTATTTACTCTGCTGATGGTGAATCCACCGAAACACGTGTAAGTAATAATAAAAATAAAGGTGACGCGGTTAAAAAGAAAGGTTAGTGAAATTTATTACATAAATTCATTATACAAAATAGAATTAATTTCAAACTGCAGGATGCATTATAAAGATTTATTTTTGAATTCACCATCTGCATTAGAACAGTAATTGCAGAACAGTCAGACGTTAAACCAAAAAAAAAACCATTATTCTTTTCACAATTGTATCGTGCACCTCTGCTAAAGCCCTTCTTCTTTTGTCACAAGTTCCAGCCGAGAAATTCTATAAGCTCTTCTCAAATCATCCACCTCCATTGCATTCACCCTATTCTTGTTCCAACCCTAACTCCTTATTGGGTCCACTACTGCTTGGCAGATTATCTTCTTTGTTTTTATTTTAATATTTAAAGACCACAGTATTGAGTTAAGTCTCTTCGTAGCAGCCCTGGACCGGATGTCTCTTTCACTCATTCCTTTCCGTGTAATGAGGCTTCCGAGGTATTTAAATTTGTCACACACCTTGATCACTCCGCAGTCCAATCGAATATCGCTTGCTCGTTCTCCTACTGTAAAGTACTCAGGATGAATAATAAAGAAATATAAAAATCTGGTGTGAAACACTCACACTACTTTCTCTTGCCAATGCAAATAATTAAAAAAAAACGTAACATTAGTAATAAACCATTAGAAATAAACAAAACCCTAACCTCAAAAACATAACCTTATTTTAATCATGAGTGAATGACGCAAATGGAAATCGTACTCAGTTTGGCTTAAAAAAACGGAAAATCACACTTTCACACTAAACTAGGCTCTGTAGAGAAAAATTCTCTAAATAAAAGTTGTAGATCTTATAATTTCCTATAAATTTTATTATATACACTTTTGTCGTAAAATGCGTACTAAAGCCGAAATCTTAAAAAAATCGATTTTTCACATGTTTTCGTGAGAAAAAAACAGAAAATCGCTAATTACCGCTAAACTAAGCATTATACAAAAAAATGTTTGAAATAAAAGTTGTAGAATTTTAAATTCTCTACAACTTTTGTTATATAAATTTTTGCGCTAAAATGCATATTAAAGCCGTAATCTTAAAAAAACAACGTTTTTATGTCAAAACAGCCTCACCAAGAATTTCAGCAAACATGGCGCCTACCCTATCTTGTAGAGAATAAAAAATTGAATAAACCAGGCGGTTTTAAAAAAAATCGTAGGACCAGTTTTTGAGAAAATCACAAAAAAGTGAAAAATTACACGAATAAACTACTACTTCCGGTTGACCGATTTTAATGAAAATGTTGGTGTTAGGTCCGGTGGTGGTATGTAACTTAAGTTTCAAGTTCGTACGATGTTCCGTTCTTGAGATATTCTGTTCACACACACACACACACACACAGACCAATCGCTAAAAACATGTTTTTTGGGTTCAGGGGGTCTGAAAACGTATAGATCCATTGAAAACTCAATTTCAAAAAATTGACATGAAAACAATACTTTCCTTCCTATATATTCATATAGGCAAGAGAAAGTAAAAATGCACTGGACTAATGTGCAATGCTTCATACACTAGCCTAAATGAAACTGCTCCCTTCATACAGGGATATATTATTATTCTATACCACTCACCTCAGTGAGGTTACTTTTGAACCGCGCAAATGGCAAGTGATTATTGTACATAATTGAGATTTTGGTTTTCTAAGTGATCGGGTGGTCATAATTTAAAGTTGATTTTTGTTGTGTGCTGAATCATGGTCTCGGCACACAGACTGAATGAAGTGAAAGCAAAAATGAATCTTTCCATCGTGGTGTGTTTGTAACGTGCATCTACTCGGTTTTTTTTTTTAAATTTTCTATTTGCTTTGATCGACTCGCATAATGTTTTATTTTATTTATTTTATTTTGTTCTGTTTTCTTTTGTTTTGTCGGTTTTTTACCTGTCGATGGCTTTGTGATAATATCGCATGTTTGCATACCCCCGTGCAGGGTCCAGTTGTGAACAGATGGAAATGAAGAAGAGTATTTAAGAAGCGACCGATGTTATGGAACTCGGTGTGTCGGCCCTTTTTCTCTTTCCGATACAGATCATGTACTGACTGCTGCTACTGTTGCTGCCTGCCACAGACACCAGTTTATTTTACCATGAAATTTAAAAAGAAACAATCCATGCGTCGCATTTCAGTTTTTAAAAATGAAAAAGTGTAGTTTTTATATGTTGATCAGTGCTTTTGTTTTATCTTATTTTATTTTATTTTATTTTATTAGCGTTATATTGTTTGTGTTGTTGTATTTAATACCATCATTCTGGTGAAACTTTTCAATGCCTCCGATATCACCAGTCACCCTATGGTTTCCAAGATAATCGGTACAGTATTTCTTTGCTCCAACTGCCTGCATAGTTTTCATCGGGATCTCTTGCATTGCGTGTTAAATGTCGTATCGGTGATTATGTCACCTAATTGATACGATTTCATTTGATTTATTTTCTCTGTGAATATTTCATTAAATAATTATGATGCTGCCTATTCTCTTGTGGATCGTCTTTCTTCGGCTGCCGCCTATAAAATTTTTTGCTCGATTTTAAAACGGTCGGGCTTGTTTCTTTCTGTTACACATGTTTTCTGTGATGCCGTCTTCATTTTGATTTCGGTTCATATATTTGTCTTTATGGGAGTCACTTTTTTTAAAGTGCAAGCTGGCAATTTTCTTTTAAACCGTCTTATGCCCCGATGTATTGGTGAAAGTATTATCCACCAACGTGTTCTCCATTTTCCGGTAATTGTTGGTGAGGATAGTCCGTTGCACCAACACCCGTATCAATTGATCCACAACAGTGTTATTGAACGCACCAAGGAAAAGAAAGAGTTTGTTTGCATGGTTGTAGCATGTTTCGCTGTGTACAGTATGTATCATGTGTACTTATTTTCTTTCCTTACTGTTTATTTTTTATTTTGCACGTGCATTTTTGTTTCATTTTCTGATTGGTCGATACAAAGTACGTAATTATATATATATAGGATTATCTATTGTGAATCGATGAAAACCGTTGAGTCATGATAGGAGCATAGTCTGATCTTTTATCGACCGACAGTTATTTTGTGTGAATGTGTCCGTGTGTATAAAAAAAGAGTTGTTAGCATTTATGTAGTTATAAATACCGGATGAAAATCAAAATTAATTGTAATGTTTTGTTGGAAAAATGAAGACAGGCCTATCTTGTGAAACGATTGAGTCTGAGTTATCTTATTTTCTTCCATCATTATTGTACTTATTATGTATAAGTTTAGGTTTACGTTGTCCGTTTGATTCCAAAACACTGTCCGATCGAGTCTTTTGTGCCAACAAAGTGGAAAATTCAGTCATGGTTTAACCTTTTCCGTGATTTAATTTGCCACTGAAACAGCATGCCCTTATTTATTAAATTTCAGTTCTCTGATGCATAGTTTGGTGCTGATATCTTTGGCAAACATTTTCATCTAAATCCCAAAAAGAACAAGACGATGAAGTAATTCCAAACTCTGTTTTGGCTGTTCATAACATACGGAACGCACGTGTTGTAATAGTACATTTTTTATAAAAATGAATTACCAATAAAATCTGCACTGAACAAAAACCATGAACTGAATTAGAGCAAATGGAAAAAAGCGTATTAAAAGCACTTGTTCGTGCATCGGTATTTTTCTTTAGATGTCATCTACCATTGCTTGTAACTTTCGAGTGAATTGCTACATGAAGTTGGATGTATGTCTCCCCTCTTATCACGTGCCATAAGCATTGTGATTTGCACATTCCAATGGTTGTCACGGGGTCATTTTGATTGTACAGTCCACAAATCCATCGAGTTTGTCCTCAAAATTGTTCTACATAGCCACATATCGACAGCATCAGCGCTAGGTGCTCTTAAAACAAACCACTGAAAAGGTCAAACCTTAAATGACGTAAAGAAAAGTGTGGATGGAATCGAATGAACAATCGTAAAAATAATGTGTTAGTAATTATCGGAAGAAACTGACCAATTTAGAATAGCACTCTTCTGATACAATACAGTATGAATGTGACTGCAGTGTGGAACAGGGAACAGGTGAAGTCAACGTACGATGCCATCAGTGTGGCAGGTCAACCAGTATTAAAGTAGATACAGATCATGTGAATCACATTCATTGGCCACATTGTACAAGAACTCCTCGGAGCTCCTCCTGGGTGACCGTCAGAAATCTGGATAGACCTATAGCCTTAATAACGGTTTTTCATCCAGTTTATTTTGTCTTCCCATCATTTTAAAAGACCTGCCCAAAGGTCTTTATGTTTCTGGTGTCTGTGATTCAGCCAGATTTCTCAGATGCTTTGCATCCATCTTGGAATTTCCTGTATGCCAAGTTCCTCTCTGATACTGTCAGCTCTTAGCCAAGCTCTAAATGTAACTCTTAAATAGTTTTCAATATCTTCATTCCAGTTGTCTAGTTGTAGTGATCTGTGCCGCGTACATGAAAATGTTGTGACTTGTTCTTCCAGTTGACTGTCGTTAGGTAAATTTACTCGCAGTTAATTAAGTCATTGTTTGTTGGATTACTTTTCCATTGTGCATTAATAGTTTCTGTTTCTACTGTCTGACCGATGACAGACAACTGGCCAATTTAGCTGACATTAGTTGAGGAACCGGTTTAACTTTTTGTACTGGGCCGTTAAAACGATATTTGTCTCACTTTACCGACTTCCTATTGTATTTTGTCACCTGAAGCTCTGTGGTCTTTCTTGCAGATGTGAGCTTAAAATGGAGTCGGTTTTTATTTTGTAGTATAAAGTTGCAAAAGCATTCTATTAAGTTTAATCTGAAAGGATTAGAAATTTCTGTCGATCTGTATTTAAGCGATTGACCTCATGTGTGTATTTTCTTGACTTTTTAACATTCTTCAAATAGAAATTTGGAGACCTGAGAAAATATTTTTAAGATGTTTGTCATTTTCAGTTGTGAAAAAAGTAAAGTTTACTGGGCGCTTGCAAAGGATTTTTGTGTGCCATGTCAAAATTTATTTATCGTTTTTGAGATTCAACAAAAAATTTGGGCTTAAACTGCACGATCATTTAAGCTTGTTGGTTATTATCCTTGAGTGCTACCGATAGCCACATTTTTAAATACCTATTTGAAATGGATGTCTTTTAATTGAACATTATTCTCCAGATTTCTATTTGAAATTGACATTTTGAGCCGAGGTCTGTCAGAAAAGCAGTTTCCATCAACACTCTGATTCACCTCTTGCATAAATACAACTCTAAAGAAAGTACCGCTTTCTGATACTTTACAGCCGGTGTGTTTTTCACGTGAAAAACTTTCAGCCGAGGTTTTTTTTATTTGGTATGGAAAGAGAATGAAAGATGAGGAGTGTGGATGGAGACGCCCATGAGGTCAAGTCAAAAAATGAGATGCCGGATCATTTGCATGGACCGATTTAAAGTAAGTATCGCAGCCTGTGTGAAATTAAAATGGCATTCACTTGACCGTGTTGCTTTTTGGTGTGACTAACAGTCGGTGTAGAAAAATGATTGGCCTTCCCCGGGTCAAATCGGGAATCGGGACAAAAAGTTGATGAAGTACGGGTGGAGAATGTAGTGATTGATTTGTTGTTGTTAATGTTATTATTAATTATTATGTAGGTAAGGTGATGATTATTTTGTATAAATTGTTTAATAAAAATATTTATTGGAATCATTTCTCTGGTATGTTTCACTCGTCATGCCCTTTTTCAACATGCACGTTTCTCTCTCAAGGAAATGGCAGTAAAGTTTGCGTTTTTCATTCCACTCTCCTTTCTGAGTATCCCCTGTGTAATTTCAAAGGCCAAACGTTTTAGATTTTATAAGCGTCAAGTGTTAGAAGAATGTCTTGAGTCTCTGACCTAGTGTCTGGGACAATGCTGTTGAGCGGTGGCCGTACTTAAAGAGGGAAGACACAAAATGAGTAACGTTACTGGACCGTTGGACTCAGAACATGAGTTCCAAGAAGGGTTGCCCGTTGGATGTGTTAAGTTGTTTGGAGTGTGAATTAACGCATGACGTTTTTGAGATTTTGTTTTTTTTAGTGACTGCCTTACAATTTTCCCCTCAAAGAAATAACCCACCGGAAAAATGTGAAAAGAAATGTGAGTATATTTTTTATTACTGTTTAACTATTTTAGATTATTTTAAAGAAAAGAGGTGGTTAAATATCATTGGAGAGTCCATCAAACGATCGGAGTGACTTGCCCACTGTGGGTCAAGACTGAAAGATAAACTTCTGTTTTCTTGCGCTTAATTGTAAATTTATTACTGTATCACAGTAAACCACTGCTCTGTATTTTTTAATGTTAATATTTTCAAGAGAAGTGTGTACAAAGATTGGAATTTTTCGCTGCAGAAATTTTTGCATCACCTTTACTAACAAGTCTTGCAATTTGATTTTAATAATGCACGCGTAGAAAGGTTGACAAAATAGAAATATGTAGGACGTGTCGTCAACAAATGTTAGCTTGGGTCACAGTTGGTGCATCTCATTCAGTAATTTATTATCAAAATATGTGCAGTCTGGCCATTTTAATTGTTTTATTTAATGAACAACAAGAGTTAAAAAGAGCTCAACTCTTGTTTCCTTCTGACTGAAAGTCCTGATGCTGACCAGATTAAAAGTCTGAGTCGGTATCAGCTCTCGAGATGTATCTGAAATCTTTGAGATGCAATTGCACCTATAGTCCAGCCTCTCTTAGTTTGCTCCTAATGTAAACAAATAATGACGTCACTGAGCATGTGCATTATATCAAAATGTGTACGCGCTGATTAAAAAGTAACAACAAAATACTTTCAAAAGTATATAAATACAAAATACTTTTAAAAGTATTTTTATAAATGAAATTGTTAGGCCTACATCATATCATGACTGATGTTTTTAGTACTTTAATAATTTAAAAAATAGTCAACTTAATAGGAATATACGACATCCGTAAAGTGGCAGACTCTAGCGTGCACCCTGTAGTAGGTGGCTTTTGTTTGTTGACGGTAAGAGCATACTAAGAACGGCTGAACTGTACGACGTCATCATTTTGATGTCGAGACTGCTTGTGATGATGTACTATATCTACAACTGATAGGGCCAGACAGTAAACGGCCTGAGTTAACAGACACACTCTCTCTTTAATGATGAGCCATACTGAGTGAAAGAATGTGGCTCCTGTATTTATTGGTTTTTTTTTGCATGTTGTGCTTATGATGTCGGATGCGATGAGATGAGATGACATGACATGACGCGTCATCGTGCCGATAGACCTACCCGAGTGCATTTTTAATGCATCAACTGAAAATGAAAATTGATTTTGTTTGTTTTTTTTGTACGATTATATAATATTTGTATGATGTTTTTGTTCAGTTATCCCTTCATAGAACGTTGGAGTGTGCATTACCTTCCCCTTTTTATCTTCTCTTTTATTGATTGCCGTTTCAATTCGACTTTGAATTTTGTGAGTATTTTTCCTATTGCTTTTCCTATTTTTCCATCGCTTTCTAAACTGAATTACGTAACCGATTTTCATGTTTTTATGTATTCACGAAAACTGTACATATTATAAGAAGCGGCTGTAATTTTTTCATAATTTTTTATTAGTAATGAACTTAGCCAAATGGATTTATTTGGGAGCGTGTTTTGACATTTACAGTTTAACAGTAGCACCGAATGCGGAGCAGCGCAGAAGGGTTAAGCAATCAATTGATCTTCTGTATTTATCACTACAGTAGTTTTTAAATTTATCATATGGTTGTTGCGATAATCATAGGAGACAATGAAAATTAAATAAATTGATCTCTTTATCCATGCTTACCGTATCTTATTGGGTGATGTTTTAAAAGTAAAAAGCACAGATCTTTGTAGACACACTAGCAACCCCCCTCGCTTCGCTTCACACCAGCTAATGTAGTGAAGGCCTCATTAAATTATTTTAAAACCTCTCTATATACAATATTTGTGGTTTTGTTGCCCTGTGACTGCAAAATAAATTGTTTTCCTGTACTTCGAGCTATAGAAAGTCCGACATAAAGTTATTCATGAGTGAAGGAAGCACTCTTGTCTCAAATCGATGCCTACCGTTTTAAATGTTTGTCCCTGCCATTTAACAGAATTGAATAGAATGCATAGAAGAATACCGATGGAAAAGAAAGAGACAGTTGATATAATTATGGCTGAGATAAGAGACAGTAATAGCCTACGTGGGTGCGGTACCCACTGAGTAATTGGAAATATACGTACGACTCATTCACTACCTGTCCAATGAAAACAAATACTAGTATATGAAATACAGTACAAAAATAAAAATTTTGAATATTTCCAAATTTTTAATGTTTTTGGAATCGAATATTATTCTTCATGTTTTTCTGATGAAATATAAAAGTTGAATCGTGCTTCTAGCCCAAAAAATACACCATCCAGAGGACTTTTGCTGTTTACTGATGAGCTTTGTTGTTTGCTGATGATACCTCGGTAATCAGTAACAGTTTACTGGTAGATGCTCTTGAAGTAAATACACATGTTAACATAGAGTCCGTAGTACAGTTCTTGAATCAAATGTTATTAACAGTTAATGGGAAAAAGTGTCAGTACTTGCAGTTTAAAAATAAACATAACGTTAAAGAAAGTAGAGAAGTTGATGTATTTATTCATAATAATAGTTTAGAGCATGTGGAAACAGTGAAGTTCCTGGGCGTATCTCTAGATAGATCTTTGTCCTGGGACTTCTATACCAAACAAGTTTGTAGTAAAATATCATCTGGGGTATTTGCACTAAAACAAATTGCCAGATTAAATGATAAAAAATGACTAATGGCAGCTTATCATGGCCTCATTCTCTCTCATATCCGTTATGGTATTTTAGTATGGGGTAATTCTAGCATGGGTAATATGAATAGGGTTTTTAAAATTCAAAAGAAAGCTATTAGGTGTATGGTGGGAGCTACCTCATGCAGGCCACTATTTAAGGAGCTTAAATTGCTTACAGTTCCCTGTCTCTACATTTTTGAGGTGATTATGTATGTTAGGCAAAATTTTATGCAGAATTTCAATGTTCACAATCATAACACGAGAAACAGGAATGATTATTATGTGGCTAATCACTCCACAAAATTGTTTGAACAAAAACCTACTTATGCAGGGAGAAAATTCATAAATAAATTACCCCAATCTTTAAAGTGTTGTGAGGATTTGAATTCCTTTAAAAAAAATCAGAAAAATTACTTGATTGGTGAAACTTTTTATAGCGTACAAGAATTTCTTTCTTGATAGTAGTGACACATTGTGTGATTCTTATATGTATTTCAGGTGTTATATCTGATGACATGTCCTATACTCCTCCTGGAGTCTCCAGGGCACAAAAAAAAAAACTTAGAAAAAATAAATGTGCTATTCACCCAATAAATTAAAACATGTGACATTGTCACAGTTTAAGTTGCTTAACTCACTTAATTAAAGTTACTTAAAGTTGCAAAATAGCCTATATTGATCAGAAAGCTCTAAGCTATGCAACAATGAAAGATTTTTTAAAATCGGTTGAGTAATTTGTGAGATTACCACCTCATACAAACAAACAAACAGACGTTTATTCTTCATTATATAAGTATAGATTACTGTTCAGTTTAGATTGTGATGGAAGTGCTTGCTTATCATTATGTACATAAATTAATGGTGGCAATTTTTAAAATTGTCTTGTCTGTCTGTGAGCCTGGATTGGGTTTGAAGTTCCAGTTTTGACCGGAAGTGAAGAAATGAAAGTCAGAATTTGCAAACAAGAATAGTGTCATTGGATTCCTCTTAAAGATTAAGTGGAGAAATGAGTAATGGTTTTTTAGCACAGGTGAAAGGTAAGCTTTTTTAAAAATTGCCACCTGCCATGAGACGCCCCATGGGGTCGTCTCATTAAATGAATTTGGTTTTGTCGTGTATAAATTGAAGGGGTCAGTGGATGAAGGTGTTAATTGAGTTTTTATCGTGAATGAAGGTGTTATGTGATATTTTTCAATAGCATTAACACAGAAATCTTTATCTGCTTACATTAAGAAGATGCTAGAGGATGAAGGTGTTGACATTTTTTTACTTTCTCTTGCCTATATGAATATATAGGAAGGAAAGTATTGTTTTCATGTCGATTTTAAGAAATCTAGTTTTCACCGGATCTATACGTTTTCAGACCCCCTGAACCCAAAAAACATGTTTTTAGCGATTGGTCTGTGTGTGTGTGTGTGTGTCTGTGTGTGAACAGAATATCTCAAGAACGGAACATCGTACGAACTTGAAACTTGAAACTTAAGTTACATACCACTACCGGACGCGACACGTACATTTTCATCAAAATCGGTCAACCGGAAGTAGTAGTTTATTCGTATAATTTTTCACTTTTTTGCGATTTTCTCAAAAACTGGTCCTACGGTTTTTTTTAAAATCGCCTATTTTACTTAATTTTTTATTCTCTACAAGATAGGGTAGGCGCCATGTTTGCTGAAATTCTCAGTGAGGCTGTTTTCACGTAAAAACGTTGTTTTTTTAAGATTACGGCTTTAATATAAATTTTAGCGCAGAAACTTATATAATAAAAGTTGTAGAGAATTTAAAAACCTACAACTTTTGTTTCAAACATTTTTTTGTATGACGCTTAGTTTAGCAGTAATTAGCAATTTTCTGATTTTTTCTCACGAAAACGTGTGAAAAATCGATTTTTTAAAGATTTTGGCCTTAGTATGCATTTTACGACAAAAGTGTATATAATAAAAGTTATAGAAAATTAAAAGATCTACAACTTTTATTAAGAGCATTTTTCTCTAAAGAGCCTAGTTTAGAGAGAAAGAGTGATTTTCCGTATTTTTAAACCAAACTGAGTTCGAATTTCATTTTGCGTGTTTCACTCATGATTGAAATATGGTTATATTTTTGAGATTAGTTGTTTGTTTATTTCTAATGTTTTATTACTAATGTTAGGTTTATTGTTAATTATTTATATTGGCAAGAGAAAGTTGTGTGAGTGTTTCACACCAGATTTTTTTTGTTATATAGTAGTTAACACCTACATTCAATTTAAAAATAAACATTTTATAAAAAAAATATTTAAATGAAAGAAGGTGTTATCTACACAAAAATGGGTTTAATTCATTTTACAAACTAAAATAGTCAAGGTTTACGATACTTAAATAAATTCTCTATCTATGTTATTTATTGACATCAAAAATTTAACTTTCTGAAATCAGTAAAATAAGTTACATTTTTGAAGTTAACACTCGATTGCTCAGAACTGCATTTATGTCACATAACACCTTCATCGACTGAACCCTTCAATTATTATCTGTAAGTTACTATGGATGAATGACTTTTGGAAATCTAGTCAATTGGTATTACATTTATGCCGGTGACTTTCGTGGAGTATTATTTGACGTGACATGACCCGTCCAATAATGCACTGGTTTATAAAAGAGAGCGACTATGAATGGACCTGTTCTCACAATTCTTTTTCTTTACTGTTTGTATCCAGTGGTGCTATCAGCATGTATTATTGTCATCTTTACTACTGATCGAAAGTAACGAAATTGAGGTGAATCACACTGTTGAAACCATATTGTTCTCTTTTAACACGTTGAGCCTGGAAGCTGGAATCGCGGATATGTCATTGTAGTGAGGGAATCCCATGCAAACGATCTTACTTATTTCTTCATTAGCTAACTTTCATTTATTGAGTGATTATAAAAGTACTTAGGCTACATTTATTATTGTATAACATACAGTTTGTAAGAAATTTGATGGAAAAAGGCCATGAGTTGTCTAAGTAACAGAAATAACTTTTTAGTTATAATTAAACTATTTCTTACCTTAGGAACGGAGAAATTCATGGAATAAGTGATTTTATTTTTTTGTTAATACCTAATTTGTGTACATTGCAATCTGTTCGATTCAGAACAATAAGCAACCCCATGACCCAATGAGATGAGTATGACGTGTAAATGAAGTGTAGTCTTGTACAGACTTAGGCCGACCATTCCTGAGAGAGTATGGTTAATTGAAGCCCAATCATCAAAGTACACCGGTAACCACTGTCTAGCATTCAAATCTGTTTAAAAGTAACTACCTGTACTAGGATTTGAATCAGGAACCTTCATCCCCGAAAATCGGCTGTTAAACAGCTGATTTTGGCGACGCTTTACCTCTAGACCAGTGGTTCCCAACCTGGGGGTGATCGCCCCCTGGTGGGCGATAAATTTGTGGGGGGCGATGAGTATTCAAAGACAGAAAAATAAAACTGTACTACAGGGTAGAATCTTTACTGTCGCGGATACATGTTTTTTTTACAAATAAATAGTTTAGTTTTTACAAACAAATAAACTAAACTCTTTGTTGACATTTTTTATGGTCGTGCTCCTACACATGAGATGAAGAATTCTGGACACAACTGCTTTGGTTGATTATTTGTTGTGAACAATAATAAATCTATTTTACAGAATAACATACTTTATTATTTATCAACAGATTACTTCAAATTAAATTAGGTATATGATGCTAAGAGAAGGGGGTGTAAGCGATAGGTGTAAGTGATCCTTGACAAAGGGGAAGGGGCGATGCCCCATAAAAGGTTGGCAACCACTGCTCTAGACCAAACCGGTGGGTTAATTTTATTATAATGATATAATTGTGCCGCACTGGCAGGTCTGAATTGACACTTTTAAAATCCATTCATAAATTTCTGGTAGTAGGTAACCAAAGATGACCTTAATTAGTGCTTGTAGGATCGGTCTGAATGCCTGAACAACATTTACTATGCTAGTAACCATGAAATTGTGAGCCTGGATTTAGTTTGACAGTAATACAGTGTTGCCATACTTGGCAGAGTGGGAACAAACTTTTTATCTTATTTTTGTGAACTGTATAAGATTACAAAGTTATTTAACATTCACCTAACAGCACATTTCATGTCGAAATGAATGCAAGGCATGGAATATATTTTGCTGTATTATCTGTGGAATGATTACTACAAAAACAGTAATGGAGATTTAGTTAAAAAGTAATTGGTGAATACATAAAATAAATGTTTTTGATAATATGGTTTTTCTTCAATAAATTTCTTGTAAGAAAAAATACATACAACAGCATAAATAAACATAAACAGCAATTTTCCGTATTTTGTAGCATAAGAATCAAGTTGATAGCTTTCTTGGTTCCCTAGATGTTCGATTCCCCGTAAAAGTACGCTTTTCCAACCTCACCCTTATAATTAGGGGCTGTAATTAATTTTTTGGCTTGGTTCAAATGGTAGATCATTACTAGTAAATTACTCTTTCATTTAAAACAAATAATGATAATTTATAGCCAGGAGTTTTGATTTTCATTTTCTGGGTTGACTACCCCGTTAAGTGGAAGTGCGACAGAGATGGAGTGACCACAGCGTCCAGCATTTAGAATATAAATTTGATTGACTTTGACATAATAGTCGAGGGGATGGATCTGACGAGTGCTAATGTATTTCTTTTGTTATCTTTTGTGTTGACAGTTGCACCAGAGGTGAAGGTGGAGAAGTGGTGAAAAATTCATCTGAATCGTTTTCATTGGACCTTTTACGTTATTGTTGTTGTTTTTTATTATTATTCTGATGATTGCTTCCAGTAGAGAAAAATGAAAATACCGTAATAATTATAAACTTTTATTGATTTCTTTCTGTAAAAAAAGTGATAATTATTTTCAAAGATTATACGTTATTATTTTAACGACACGCTCGATATGGTTTATTTTATTTTCATTTTTATTTTTGTTTCTCTTTTTTGTGTTGATTAACATTTCTAATCATTTTTTCGGCTTGTGTGTTACAGCGGGGGATGTCGTTATCGACAAATGGTAAAAGTTTCTACTATCGCTTTTGCAACACAACTCTTCTATCATTTCTACATTGTACATCTACACTTGACGCAACTGCTTTTACTAATCGCCTGAATCGCTGCTCTTCATCTTCATCTTCTTCTTCTTCTTCTTCCTCTTCTTGCTATCTAACACCCTACACGCTGCCTTCCTCACTCCTCAGTCGTCATTTTTCCTTTCCCGCTCTTGCATCTCTCATCTTTTTTTTATTCATCTAACCACATGGGTTCTTGCTCTATACTTACCAATCTATAGATTTTAGTTCATTTCAAGATATCGATCTTTGATTTAAATTTGACTTGTACTGTATGTAAAAATTTGTAGATACCTTTTAACACTTGACGTCAATAAATAGAATTTTATCTTGTTATTTGCTCCATTGCTCAATAGATGTTAAACCACGGGTGATCGGGTGAGGCCATCGTGACCGTTGGTTCGGTCTCAGCAAACAGAATCTATGGATCTGTTTGTACAGTGGTAATGTCGGAGCGAATGAATTTCCTTTTTTATTTTCTAGTCTACCAGACGTCAAATCCACTGTGCTTCCACCTCACCCGTATCTCAAAAGAGATACTAAGAAACAAAATAGAAAAATATTGCCTAAAAATAACAGTAAAAGATTGAAGAACTTGCTTCATTGAACATAAATATATTATACTTTGTTATGTACAGTCTCAAATTTTGTTGTTAAATTTTTTTGTACAAAAAATGAATAAATATAAATTGTTTCAAGTATCAAATTTTTTTTTAATCCATACGATCACACCACAAGAACAAGTTACCACAAGAAGTGATTTCTATTTTTATAGCCACAACTGAAAGGTATTCTTGAAAGTGAGTCATAAGTGCACAGTGCATAGTTGTTTAAAATACATGAGTACTGTATGAATCTGAGCTTTGTGCAGGTGGGGGATGAAGGGGACAGATGAAGTACCAGACTACTGCTATGTCATAACACTGTACTAATCATCTCATTGGTATTCGGTAGGCAGTAGGCTCCCTAGTGCGGTTACAGTTGAGCCGTTGTTAGTTTGCTCCTACTGACAACAAACCAAAGCCACCTCCTACAGGGTGCACGCTAGAGTCTGCAACTTTAAGGATGTCGTATTCCTATTAAGTTAACTATTTTTTTAAATTATAAGTACTTAAAGTACTAAAAACAGCTGTCATGATATGATGTAAGCTTAACAATTTCATTTATTCGAATACTTTTGAAAGTATTTAGTTGTTACTTTTTAATCAGCATGTACACATTTTGATATAATGCGCATGCTCAGTGATGTCATTATTTGTTTACTGCAGGAGCAAACTTAGAGAGGCTGGACTGTACGTACATGGTTGTTGTTTTGACTATTCACTGTAGACGGCGGCACACAATATATGTAGTTTGGATAGTACCCCTCACTACTACAAACATAATACCGTGCGTTCGGAAAGTCGCTGTGCACTGGAATTGTGACTATGGATTTATGAAAATATGTATAAAGAAATGACTAAGCATTTTGGAAAAAAATTTATTCAATACCTTAATTACATTGTTAAACCGTGATTACATTGTTTATAGAAGGTGTTCGAAATGACCTCCATTGGCATCAATACAGCATTGCACTCGTTTCATTTTGTTTGCAAACACCTTTCGCAACTGAAGAACAGTGATTCCTTGAATGTATGCCGTTATTGCGGCTTTAAGTTCGTCAATCATGTGTGGTCTGTTCCGATACACAGTTTGTTTCGCCGCACCCCATAAAAAGAAATCGGGGGGAGTCAGATCAGGAGATCTTGCAGGCCACAAATTCTTTGAAAATATTCGTTCACCAAACACGTTGCGCAGGAAAGCCATTGAGATGTTAGATGTATGTGCTGTTGCCCCGTCTTGTTGGAACCAACCATTATTCATTTCCACTTGTGTTATTTGATGCGTAAAGTTCTCTAAAATATCAGAACAATAACGTTCAGTATTGATTGTGTTTGCAAAAAAAATTGGTCCAACAATACGTGCTCTACTCACAGCAACCCAGACTCCAATTTTTGCTTCGTGTAAGGACTGTTCATGTAAAGCGCAAGGGTTAGTTGTCGACCATACTCGAGTATTTTGTGAACTTATATACCCTCCCAAGTGAAACCACGCTTCATCTGTATAAAACGTTACGTCAAGGATGTCTTCGGAATTTTGGTTGATGAAACGTTGAAACCAATGACAATAATTTAGTCTCTTGTCATTATCTGAAGGTTTCAGCTCTTGAACACACCTCACTTTGTATGGGAATAGTTTAAGTTCTTGTCTGACAGCTTTATGTGCGGTAGCAAGTCCGATATTATGCTGTTATAAAATAAATATTATGCTGAAAAAAATAAATTTTTTTCCAAAATGCTTAGTCATTTCTTTATACATATTTTCATAAATCCATAGTCACAATTCCAGTGCACAGCGACTTTCCGAACGCACGGTACAAGTAAAACGTTACTACTACTAACACAATCTCTGACAGTAGTAGTGATGTAATGCATACCTCTCATCTGCACAAAGCCTGGAAACGGCCAGTACATAGGCTGTGATTATGAATCATTTTATAGCGTTCAAGAGATTTAAATGGCTATGCGCTATCAATTTTCTTATTATCCTCTATTTACTTGAAATTATTGTTGTTGCTGTTTGAACCTTTATTACAATCTATCGTATCTTTTGCACAAAAAGATACACGTACAGTCAATGCTCGATTTAACGGACTAACTTCCTAAATAAATAAAAACTTTTGAAAATTACAAAAATCTAACCAGTGTTAATTTTAACTTGTTGAAAGTTGTGATAATAATAAGGTTATAAGCAAACCTAATGTTTACTGTAACACATTATAGAAACATACATGGCTGATTCTGTTATAACTGAATGAATCCGTCAATCAGTCTGTTAAATCGAGCATTGACTGAATAGATTCGGCATCCATTTCAATCAACTACTTGAGGGCAGTGGCGGCCCCAGAAATTTTTTTCTGGGTGGGCCTACTTGTATATTTATATGTTAATATTTAAAGTTAAAAAGTAGTTGTTTATGTGTAATGTAGCCTACATTATTTTTACCTATTTAAAACATATATACATACATGTATATATTAGTGTGGTGACAGCAGTCGTTTCGTTATATTGTGTCACCAATGGTTTTTTCCAAGGAAGAACGCGTGTTTATTGTAGAAACTTACATAGCGAGTAAATCTTACAAATGTGTGCAAGATAAGTTTCAGTTGAAATTTGTATTATTGACGATTTATTCGAAATGGCAGAACGGAGAAATTTCAACTGAAACTTATCTTGCACACATTTGTAAGATTTACTCACTATGTAAGTCTCTACAATAAACACGCATTCTTCCTTGGAAAAAACCATTGCTGACACAATATAACGAAACGACTGCTGTCACCACACTAATGCTTGACTGGAACATTTTAACTGTCTTAGATAGTTGGCCTTGAGTACACTGTTGCCAACATACCAATTGGGGGACAGAAAATTTACCGATATATTACTTCTATCTTCTTATAATCAGGGTTGTGTCCTTAATAAAACACCCGATTCTTCCTTGGAAAACACCATTGCTGACACAATATAAAGAAACGACTGCTGTCACTACACTAATGCTTGACTGGAACATTTTAACTGTCTTAGGTGGTTGGCCTTGAGTACACTGTTGCCAACATACCGATTGGGGGATAGAAAATTTACCAATGTATTACTTCTATCTTCTTATAATCAGGGTTGCGTCCTTAATAAAACACCCGTTAGAAAATGTATGATTGGTTTGCATACTTTAGTGCTGGCAAGAAATCAGTGGAGGACGAACTGACATCCACTAGCAGGACATCAATTCCTTGCCTACATGAAAGCATGCAAACCAATTTTGTACACATATTTTCTGCTCACACCATCTTGCACCATTTCAAAGGTTACTCTCACCAGTTTAAAGTCCAGCCTTTCTTAGTTTGCTCCTACTGTCAACAACTACACAAGAAACAGAATCGATTATTATGTTTCTAATCACAACACTAAATTGTTTGAACAAAAACCAACCTATGCAGGTAGAAAATACATCAATAAATTGCCACAAGGTTTAAATAGTTGTGACAATTTAAGTCATTTTTAAAAAAAGCTAAAACAATATTTGATTGATGAAACATTTTACAGTGTGCACAAATTCCTTTCTAAATAGTTTTGATTGAAAAATATTTAACTTCTAATTAAACAAATATTGTGTACTATTTGATACAAAGGGGTTTGTGACAAGCCTACAGAGTTATGCAGTAGCAGGAAAAAAATATTGGTAAGTGATGAATTTATCATTGTGTTTGATTTTTTATTTTGTGAGATATTTGATTCAATGGGGTTCATGACAAGCCTACTGAAGTAAGCAGTAGCAAAAACAATTTTCTGGTGGTAAGTGATGAATTTATCATTGGTGATAAACTTTCAGTTTATCAGTTTTATCTGATCACTGAGCATGCCCATTACTTAAAAATGTGTGCATGCCGAAATACTTCCAATAATATTTAAATACAAAATGCTTTTAAAAGTATTTTTATAAATTAAATTGTTAGGCCTACATCGTATAATGACTGATGTTTTAAGTACTTTAAGTGCTTATAATTTAAAATTTAGTTAACTGAATAGGAATACGACATCCATAAAGTGGTGGACCCTAGGGTGCACCATGTAGTAGCTGGCTTTGGTTTGTTGACAGGAGGAGCAAACTTAGGACGGCTGAACTGTACCTAATGTTGTGACGTTACTTCATGGCTTTTCGGCGCACACTGTTGAAGTGAATGCAACAATACCAGACAGAGGACAGGTCCATGAGTGTCTGCGCATGTGAGTGAATTTGTTTCAAGTGTTGAATACTACGTAATAAGTTATATTAGACGCCTCATAATATATGTGAAGTTGCTGGGCGTATCTCTAGATAGATCTTTGTCCTGGGACTTCTATACCAATCAAGTTTGTAGTAAAATATCATCTGTGGTATTTGCATTAAAACAAATTGCCCAGATTAAATGATAAAAAATTACTAATGGCAGCTTATCATGTGGCCTCATTCTGTCTCGTATCCGTTATGGTATCTTAGTATGGGATAATTCTAGCATGGGTAATATGAATAGGGTTTTTAAAATTCAAAAGAAAGCTATTAAGTGTATGGTGGGAGCTAACCAGCTAACCTCATCCTCACCACTATTTAAGGAGCTTAAATTGCTTACCGTTCCCTCTCTCTACATTTTTGAGGTGATTATGTATGTTAGGCAAAATAATTTTATGCAGAATTTCAATGTTCACAATCATAACACGAGAAACAGGAATGATTATTATGTGGCTAATCACTCCACAAAATTGTTTGAACAAAAATCTACTTATGCAGGGAGAAAATTCATAAATAAATTACTCCAATCTTTAAAGTGTTGTGAGGATTTGAATTCCTTTAAAAAAAATCTAAAAAATGACTTGATCGGTGAAACGTTTTACAAGAATTTCTTTGTTGATAGTAGTGATACATTGTGTGATTCTTATATGTATTTCAGGTATTATATCTGACGACATGTCCTATACTCCTACTGGAGTCTCCAGGGCGCAAAAAAAAAAAAAAAAAAAAATGTGATTGCAAACTACAGGAGGCATTTTAACGTAGCCCAAAGTAGGAAATGCAAGTACAGTAGACTCTCAAAAATCCGGATCGTGCTAGTCCGGACAATGATTTTTTTTTTTTTTACTTTATTTTCTGAAAATTCACAACTTTTAAATTAACAACCAGTAAAAAGTTTTCATGGGATTGGCCCGATGAAATCAGTGGGGAGACTTTATCGGCGAACAAAGACGCTGTTCCTGAATTTAAGACCTTACTTGTTAAAATCCTTGACGAAGAAGGAATTTCCGGTGACCAGCTGTATAATTGTGACAAGACTGGTCTGAACTACAAAATTTTGCCCACGAAAACTCTCGCATCCAAAAAAGAAGCTTCAGCCTCGGGCTATAAAAAAAGCAAGGAACGGGTTACGGTGTTGGCTTGTAGCAATGTGACCAGCAGTCATAAACTTAGGTTAACATTAATAGGAAAATCAAGAAAACCAAGAGCTTTTAAAAATTTAAAGAAAGATGATGGTATACAAACCAACAAAAAGCATGAATGAATTCTACAATTTTTAAGACTTGGTTTTTAATGAATTTGTACCTACTATAATTACTCTATAATTGAGACATATATGACACATTTTGTTTCATGTTTGAAATCCGTAACTTGCAAATCTTACAAAAAGTGCAATCGAATCTTATTATGGTACAGTAGCGTTAAGTTTAGTCAATGTTTGTGCTTCGTATATTGAATAATTACAGTACCAGTAGCCTACTGTAATTTATTAGGCCTACAGTGTTTTAAAGTTTTTTCAGAAGCTCACTCTTATATTAGTAGATAAACGTTAATGCTTATTGTCATAATTATTCGCCATAAAGACGAAATTGCCAACCTCCGGGAAATCCGGATTTTTCGAAATCCGGACCGGCCGTCAGCCACATTAGTCCGGATTTCTAAGAGTCTACTGTAGTTTGTATTCTTATCGTATGGTCAGCCAATTATATGATTAAAGCATTTAAGAACAGAACTGGTACAGGTGTAAAAGACACTACATTATTTTTCCAAGGCTGTTGAGCTGTAGTAAATGTATGCTTTGGCCCCTACCCACTCTATAGCTAGCCAATCACTTGCCACCAACTACGCCAATACTTGCTCTTGTAGCTCTGTTAAATATTTCATACCCACCGAGTTGGTCTAGAGGTAAAGTCGTCGCCAAAATCATCTGTTGAACAGCTGATTTTTGGAGACGAAGGTTCCTGGTTCAAACCCTAGTAAAGGTAATTACTTTTATACGGATTTGAATGCTAGACAGTGGTCACCGATGTACTTTGATGGTTGGGGTTTAAAATTAACCAAACTCTCTCCTGAATGGTCGACCTGAGTCTGTACAAGACTAAACCTCCTTTACACGTCATACTCATCTCATTGGGTCATGGGGTTACTTACTGTTTTAAATTGAACAGATTATAACGTACACACATTAGGGAATACAAAAAAAAATATTTTGTCAGCCATTTTTTTGGTCTTTCAATAATAATTATAACCTATGAACATACCGTGCGTTCGGAAAGTCGCTGTGCACTGGAATTGTGACTATGGATTTATGAAAATATGTATAAAGAAATGACTAAGCATTTTGGAAAAAAATTTTTACGTTAATGTTCTGATATTTTAGAGAACTTTACGCATCAAATAACACAAGTGGAAATGAATAATGGTTGGTTCCAACAAGACGGGGCAACAGCACATACATCTAACATCTCAATGGCTTTCCTGCGCAACGTGTTTGGTGAACGAATAATTTCAAAGAATTTGTGGCCTGCAAGATCTCCTGATCTGACTCCCCCCGATTTCTTTTTATGGGGTGCGGCGAAACAAACTGTGTATCGGAACAGACCACACACGATTGACGAACTTAAAGCCGCAATAACGGCATACATTCAAGGAATCACTGTTCTTCAGTTGCGAAAGGTGTTTGCAAACAAAATGAAACGAGTGCAATGCTGTATTGATGCCAATGGAGGTCATTTCGAACACCTTCTATAAACAATGTAATCACGGTTTAACAATGTAATTAAGGTATTGAATAAATTTTTTTCCAAAATGCTTAGTCATTTCTTTATACATATTTTCATAAATCCATAGTCACAATTCCAGTGCACAGCGACTTTCCGAACGCACGTTACATTCAGGTGATTATATTATAAATATTATTGCATGTTAACGCGCTCTTTAATCGATGTGTTCAGTACAAGATGCAAGACAAGAGTGAACTATTGCGGTGGCTCTTATATGCATGCGCGCGTAATGTTTGTCAGGTACAATCTGACAACGCTGGCAAACAGCAAACATTCTGATTGGTCTAAACGTGTGTAAGAGGAGAGCTCATCAACCGTGGAAAGCAACTATTAGTCGCAGTCATCTCCTTCGAGAGTAATGAGTTTCATCATTATACAGCCAGACCCTGTTGTGAATGAAATGAAGGTGTCATTTGCAGGGTGGAACATGACTGTTTTTCGGAGGACCTGCCATGCTGATAACAATACTTTTCCACTTAGTGAGGAAGGCAATTGTAAACCACATTACTTTTCATTTTACTTATAAAACCTCTCTCTGGTTGAAACCAGCCTTTCGGCTAACGACCCAAACAACAAAAACGTAAGGAAATTTTCTCAGTCGCTGCTAGAGACAGGTTTTTAAGATTTTTGGGATCTTTTTATCACTTTTGACCCAGGGAGATAATAATTTTGCTTCACTTTGAAAAAATCACAAATGGAAATACATTTTTCTTAGAATTTATTTTTCAATGTCCCTGGGTGAAATCCTTTAAAGATATAAGTAAAGTAACTGGTCAAAATTAATTATCTCTTTCAGTTTTTGAGAGAATTTTGTTTAGATACAATGTAGAAGATGAAGAGTGGTACTTATTAATTTATGGTTGTTGGGATTTGTGATAAGAGAGAGAACTACCGTCAAACGGGGTGACTTTGTGACAGCAGGGGTTAGATTGTGCCAAATCTTATTTTTTATTGTCCCGCCTTGACTATAAGAGATAGGACCCTACTTTTAAGACAGATGGAAGCTTTGAAATGTGCTGCACTTTTCTGTGTTTTTTCAGAACGCTTGATTTAACCTCTTCGTTTTGTAATATCTCTTCATTCACTGTGGCATTGTTGTCAAATTTGAGGTTATGTGTGCAACTTTTATGTAGGACCAGGAAACGATTCAATATAATATAAATTAGAATAGTATTACTTATAGTAGGCCTACATTTAGTTGTGATTATTTTCATATAAAATTTAATTAAAATGAATAAGTTTACGACGTGTTATTTATTTTGACCATTTAATCTTTGACCGCACATTCACGGGATGACTTTGTGCCAATTCTGGTACAAGTATCCCCTTGATATCCTAGTAAGTACTATACGCGCGCCAGCTCATGATCTCTGTCGCCTGGGGAAGTGGGACGGGTGGCGTAATAGAATGTGAGTAATATATTTGTCTTATCGTGCAGTACAAAAACATTTAGTCATCATGTAAATATTATTATTATGTCTATGTATTTATTTATTATAGGCCTACATGTTATTGCTTTTCACAACGGATACACGTGTCACAATATACAGTTGTACATTTGTGCTAATGCGTCTCGGATGTGTTAATCATTATTCATGATTTTTGATCACTAAAGTGATTTTTATTTTGAAATTTAAAGCGTGTTAACGTGCCAAAAGTTATTAGTTTTGTGTGTTTTGTGTTAGGTAAATTTCAACGTGTATTTTTCATATCTTTTGCTTTATTTTAATATGTCTTCCCGGAAAAATAAAGCGGTAATTCATTCGGAAGTGCGACAAATTATTGCATCAGTTATAAAAAACTGTGATGAAGAATCGCGTAAAGGACTCGGAATTGGCTTAACCATTCGATTTTTTTTACCTCAGTAAAAAAATCATAATCCAAATGGATTATGATTTTTTTTACCTCCTATAAATTAATGTTATGAAATATATATTTTTTAATTTCCTTATTTTCTATGCTACGTACATATTTTAATTCCTGAGGACTGCCTGACTCAAACTGTAAATAATTACTAAATATTAATAAATACAATGAAAGAAAAGTAAAAGAGTTACTATATTATAGAATAAATTGAAATAATAAAACAAAAGGTTACTTTATAATGACAAGAACATTATGATAAATGTTTTTTTTTATGAATAGTATAATCTTTCATTGCATGCCGTAACAGAAATTCCTCACACGGATCACGAGCTGACGCGGCTGCTTTACTATGTTTTGTAGTCCTGGAACTAGCACATCGAGTGCAAATAATTTTAACACTCCCCACCTGCCTGTTACGGGCAAATTTAGCAATTAAACGTTTCATAATTAAGTATTCACAAATTAAGTCTAATAATTAAGTCTTCAAAAATGTACACAAAATTCAGTCTACAATATTTTTTTTGTAATTTTGAAGGAAATTTTTATTCTGAGTTTTTTGTTCATATCTTATGTTTTGCAACAGTTTTTGTTTTGTTTTCAGCTTGTAATCAAATTAAAATTGAGTTCGCCTCGAAGTTTTCAAGTGTTTGTTGTTGAAGTTGAAAATTTTAAATAGTTTTGATAAAATATAACATTTTTTCATGTTACATTTCGTAACAAAAATCAGTACTACACTTAAAAATGTTACCGATTTAGGCTACTGAACAGCGTGCAACAGTTTAAAAAAAAACGGGTCAAAAGTAGGCAGGGCTAGCTGCTGTCTATCTGAAATTTGATGGCCTCCTGGAGAGGGGAGCAATGTATGGAGCGATGTATGTATTTCAGGTGTTACATCTGACGACATGTCCTACACTCCTCCTGGAGTCTCCAGGGCGTAAAAAAAAAAAAAAAAAAAAATTGTAAAATCATATCAGAAAACATTTTTAACACGTTTACTGCCACACTAAATTTTGTGCCAGTTACAGCAAGGCCATCGTACTTTTTTTATTTTTTTTCACAATTTATTCATTTTTACTTTCTCTTGCCTATATGAATATATAGGAAGGAAAGTATTGTTTTCATGTCGATTTTTTGAAATCGAGTTTTCACCGGATCTATACGTTTCCAGACCCCCTGAACCCAAAAAACATGTTTTTAGCGATTGGTCTGTGTATGTGTGTGTGTGTGTGCGCGCGCGCGTGCGTGCGTGTGTGTGTGTGTGTGTGAACAGAATATCTCAAGAACGGAACATCGTACGAACTTGAAACTTGAAACTTACGTTACATACCACTACCGGACCCGACACGAACATTTTCATCAAAATCTGCCAACCGGAAGTAGTAGTTTATTCGTATAATTTTTCACTTTTTTGCGATTTTCTCAAAAACTGGTCCTACGATTTTTTTAAAAAATCGCCTGGTTTACTACATTTTTTATGCTCTACAAGATAGGGTAGGCGCCATGTTTGCTGAAATTCTGCGTGAGGCTGTTTCTACGTAAAAACATTTTCTTTTTAAAATTTCGGCTTTAATATGCATTTTAGCGCAAAATGTTATATAATAAAAGTTGTAGAGAATGTAAAATTCTACAACTTTTATTTCAAACATTTTTTTGTATAACGCTTAGTTTAGCGGTAATTAGCGATTTTCTTTTTTTTTCTCACGAAACGTGTGAAAAATCGATTTTTTTAAGATTTCGGCCTTAGAATGCATTTTACGACAAAAGTGTATATAATTAAATTTATAGGAAATTAAGAGATCTACAACTTTTATTTAGAGCATTTTTTGTACAGTGCCTAGTTTAGCGTGAATGAGCGATTTTCCATATTTTTAAGCTAAACTGAGGTTGATTTTCATTTTGCGTCTCTCACTCATGATTAAAATAAGGTTATGTTTATTGAGGTTAGTTTTTTGTTTATTTCTAATGTTTTATTACTAATGTTAGGTTTATTGTTAATTATTTGCACTGGCAAGAGAAAGTTGTGTGAGTGTTTCACACCAGATTTTTCTTGTTATTTTACGTACGTATTTTATTTAATAATTCTTTTTGTAAAATAAAGTTGTGACAAACTTTTGGGCAACATGGCCAACTGGAATGATTTTACATTTCAGAGCCATGTGAACCATTTTTGTGGTATGACAAAAATTGTAATAGACAACTGGGTTTAGTGGCAAACTACTCTAGACTATTTCAATCAACCAAAATAAGCAAAACAAAATAAAATTTTTAATAATAGCAGCATTCTATTGCAGGAAAAGAGGAAAACTACCTGTATACGCATTATCGTATTATTTGAAAAATGCCAACTATTTGAACAAACTAAGTGCACAATGTCTTTGAAGCCATAGCTTTAGAAACCACATTTTGTAACACACGACTTAAAAATTAGTTATGTACTGTGACTCATTTTTCATGCACATGGCCCATTTTTAAAGACAATTTAGACATATGTTTGGGCCACTCAACGTGTTAAATTTTGGTTCGTCCAATTTAAATAATTCTTTCACTAAAATTTTTTTCCTTATTTCGTTTCCTACACGTGTACAGTTATCTTTAAAGACCGAAAAGTTTTTCGCATGCTGACTTTTTATGTCGTGTCGTCGCGATTTTACAAAATTTTTGAAAATACCTAGTAATTTAAAAAGTGATGACTTTCTGTTAAATTTTATTGTATGATCGTTTTCCATAATTATTACAGAAAACTTGCCAAATGTTATGTTAATCCGTAAAATAGTTGTTGGAACAATGACGATGTGTTTGAAAAAAAATGCGATTTTTTTCTTTAAAAAAAACTCAATAAATTATACATTATCTCATTAAGCGTGTATTTTCGAAATAATTTTATAGCAGAAAAACATGCGAAATACTTTGTTTATAAAAATACGCAATTTCCGGCAAGTTTTAATTACCTAAAAAAAAATAGATATATAGGCCTATTTTGTGAAATGGTTGCTTCCCTTTGCCGGAGGCCATCAAGTTACATACCATGAATAAAAATAATTTCGAGTTTTATTTTGTGGATTTTGGGGAATAGAATCACGAGAGAAGGTCGTACAGTACCAACGGAGATTCTATAAAAGTGAATGTTTGGTACAGTATCTTCCAGCTCCTTGATTCGTTTCACCACGTGACGAGCTATAGGCCTAATTATCGACCCGATTTCACCAACGAGACTCTACAGAAGTGAATGTTTGGTATGGTTTGATGACAAACCAAGTGATTGGATTATAAATGGTGACATGTTGGTATACTGTTCGCCATTTACGGCGGCATGTAGGGAGGATAGCGTGACAGAGAGAAAATGTGTTGCGTCCGCCGTTCCCCTCAATTCATTTCAATCAGTGCACGGTAGTGGTGGGCGTCTCTGTTGTTTCTTCCAAACGAAAACGAACGTTCGTTTGAAAAAAACTACTGTTTGTACAAACTGTTGGAAAAAACAGTTTGTATTATTGATCTGTTGATGTTCTAAATGAATCGTTTTTCTGTATTTTTTCCCTCCAAGTTTAAACAACAGGTCGTTTTATCGTTCATACACATAGAAGGCTGGACCTTACCGTTGAGTCATATCTCGTATATCATTTTATCAAAAAATTTCACAGTTTTATGGCCGTTTTTTGTGCATTATATTTAAAGAGTGTAGAAGTAAGTTATTCTATACTCTGTGATTATAATACTACTACACACATCATCATTATTTTGTATTTCAGATTGATTATTTTGTGTTTCCTAATAACGCTAACTAATTCCCATAGTAATATAAATAAATACCATAAATATATACATTTTTTCAGTAGAAGGCAACAGCCAACAGTAGTTATTAATGCAACCTGTTTTTAATTTGTTAAAAGTTTATTAGAATGCGGTGAAGTTTCTGTTTGGCAATTCAACGTGTTTGTCAAGCTACCACTGTTGGTCAGAAAAAAACAGTTTGTCGAGAAGTAAAATAACAGTTCGTTCGTTTTCCGAGAAACAACAGTTTGGCCAAACTGTTCGTTTTTTTCTGACGCAACACTAGTGCACGGTGTTCAAGTGCAATAGTGACAATACGCGGTACGGCAGGGCACTCTGCCGGCCAGTTTCGTTTCGTTCACTACACTCTCTAACAAGCTCATTTTTCATCAAAAAATTCTGAAAATATTACTTTCGCTTCCTAATGGATCTTATTTGATTACACTAAAAATGTTATTATTATACTCTGATATTTATATAAGATACGCTCGTACAAAGTTAGACGTTTAAATCTCATCGCATTTTTTGCGTATCACGTAGGCTAATATAACTTCTTTTCCAGGATTACATAATATACGTTTTATTATTTTGTTATAAAATATAAAATTTGATGTATGTAGGGCAGAAAGATAAATAATAAACGAGCTTGAAAAAATCACTTTTTGAGGGGAAGTCAAAGACAGATCATCGTGTCTGGTGTCTCCTTCCTGTTAATATTCCAAGAAGCTGAATCAATTTTTATAGTAGTGAATTTTATACGAAACATACGTCAAATTTTAGAAATCGACTACACACGCACAATATCAGTTGTTTGACATTTTAACAAAAAGAACCGTATAGTAAATATAACAGAATGAGGTTATGACGTACCTATCTTTTGGGCCAGTCAAAACTTATGGTAGGTACTTCATTTAGGAAAAAACTTATTGCCTATTACCCTAAAATGAATCGCAGACATTTTCCCGTATATTGTGCGCGCGCAACTAATTTTGACGGGGCGTGGCTTTCGACAGCGACACCAATGTCAAAACGATTACCGCATGAACAGAACACAATGAGTAGTGAGTACTACTTTAGAGGCAGCCGGTATCGGGCTACGACGCTGTGGTGGGGGAGCTACTTACTGCGCATGTGCGGCCCGCATGTCACCGTAGTTGGTTATATTTATACAGTATCTTCCAGCTCCTTGATTCGTTTCGCCACGTGACGAGCTATAATTATCGACCCGATTTTACCAACGAGACTCTACAGAAGTGAATGTTTGGTACGGTTTGATGACAAACCAAGTGTTTGGATTATAAATGGTGACATGCTGGTACTGCACCTCTTTCCCCAGATAGACGATTTTTATTGAGGTAAAAAGAGATTTGTGCTTTTTTTATCAAGATGGCGCCCACCCTCATTACAGAAACGATGAGCGTGCAGCGTTCGACACTCGTTTTTTTGGAAGGTGGATAGGTCCCAATCTCTTGGCCACCACAAAGCGCAGACTAAGCACTACTTTTTTTACTTTCTCTTGCCTATATGAAATAGGAAGGAAAGTATTGTTTTCATGTCGATTTTTCGAAATCGAGTTTCACCGGATCTATACGTTTTCAGACCCCCTGAACCCAAGAAACATGTTTTTAGCGATTGGTCTGTGTGTGGGTGTGTGTGTGTGTGTGTGTGAACATAATATCTCTAGAACGGAACAACGTACGGACTTTAAACTTGAAACCTAAGTTACATACCACTAATGGACCCGACACGAACATTTTCATCAAAATCGGTCCACCGGAAGTAGTAGTTTATTCGTGTCATTTTTCACTTTTTAGCGATTTTCTCAAAAACTGGTACATTTTTTTTTTAAATCGCCTGGTTTACTCAATTTTTTATTCTCTACAAGATAGGGTAGGCGCCATGTTTGCTGAAAATTCTTGGTGAGGGTGTTTTCTCGTAAAAACGTTGTTTTTTTAAGATTACGGCTTTAATATGAATTTTAGCGCAACAATTTATATAATAAAAATTGTAGAGAATTTAAAATCCTACAACTTTTATTTGAAACATTTTTTGTATAACGCTTAGTTTAGCGGTAATTTGCGATTTCTGTTTTTTTCTCACGAAAATGTGTGAAAAATTGATTTTTTTTTAGATTTCGGCCTTAGTATGCATTTTACGACAAAAGTGTATATAATTAAATTTATAGAAAATTAAAAGATCTACAACTTTTATTGAGAGCATTTTTCTCCACGGAGCCTAGTTTAGTGAGAAAAAGTGATTTTCCGTATTTTTAAGTCAAACTGAGGTTGATTTTCATTTTGGGTCTTTCACCCATGATTAAAATTAGGTTATGTTTATTGATGTTAGTTTTTTGTTTATTTCTAATGTTTTATTACTAATGTTAGGATTATTGTTTATTATTTCCATTGGCAAGAGAAATTTGTGTGAGTGTTTCACACCAGATTTTTTTCTTTTCGGGTTACCGTACGTAGAAAATGTTGTTTATGGTGGACAGATTCGCGACATCAACAAACTATTTACGTGAAAGGAGCAGTTAGGACAGTGACACCCTGCTATGTTGGTCAATAGACGTCTGTAGAGCAACTAATGGACCCCACGTGGAAGTGTAGGCCTACTAAGACTAAAAATCTGGTGTGAAACACTCACACAACTTTCTCTTGCCAGTGCAAATAATTAACAATAAACCTAACATTAGTAATATAACATAAGAAATAAACTAAAAACTAACCTCAATAAACATAATCTAATTTTAATCATGAGTGAAAGACGCAAAATGAAAATCGAACTCAGTTTGGCTTAAAAATGCGGAAAATCACTCTTTCACGCTAAACCAGGCTCTGTAGAGAAAAATGTTTTAAATAAAAGTTGTAGATCCTTTAATTTCCTATAAATTTTATAATATACACTTTTGTCGTAAAATGAATACTAAGGCCGAAATCTTAAAAAAAATCTATTTTTCACACATTTTCGTGAGAAAAAAAACAGAAAATCGCAAATTACCGCTAAACAAAGCGTTAAACAAAAAAATGATTGGAATAAAAGTTGTAGGTTTTTAAATTCTCTACAACTTTTATTATATAAATTTTTTCGCTAAATTGCATATAAAAGCCGTAATCTTAAAAAAACTTAGTTTTTACGTAAAAACAGCCTCACCCAGAATTTCAGCAAACATGACACCTACCGTATCTTGTAGAGAATAAAAAATTGAGTAAATCAAGCGATTTTTAAAAAAATCGTAGGACCAGTTTTTGAGAAAATCACAAAAAAGTGAAAAATTACACGAATAAACTACTACTTCCGGTTGACCGATTTTGATGAAAATGTTCGTGTCGGGTCCGGTAGTGGTATGTAACTTAAGTTTCAAGTTTCAAGTTCGTACGACGTTCCGTTCTTGAGATATTTTGTATACACACACACAGACCAATCGCTAAAAACATGTTTTTTGGGTTCAGGGGGTCTGAAAACGTATAGATCCGGTGAAAACTCGATTTCGAAAAATCGACCTGAAAACAATACTTTCCTTCCTATATATTCATATAGGCAAGAGAAAGTAAAAAACGTAGAACTTTAAATTATTCTTATTCAGGGTATGTTTTCAACATTAAAATCGAAGGAGTCGGGAGAAGACAGTGCTAACCCACATCAATAGAATTTTACTCAAAGTCATTTTAAAAGTTTACTAAAATCTTTTAAAAGTTTACTGGAATCTTTTAAAAGTTTACTGAAATCTTTTAAAAGTTTACTGGAATCTTTTAAAAGTTTACTGAAATCTTTTAAAAGTTTACTGAAATCTTTTAAAAGTTTACTGAAATCTTTTAAAAGTTTACTGAAATCTTTTAAAAGTTTACTAAATTCCTAATATGTGTACGTTGCAATCTATTCAATTCAGAACAATAAGCAACCCCATGACCCAATGAGATGAGGATGATATGTATGACGTGTAAATGATGTGTAGTCTTGTACAGACCCAGGCCGACCATTCCTAAGAGTGTATGGTTAATTGAACCCCAACCATCAAAGTACACCGGTAACCACTATCTAGCATTCAAATTCGTATAAAAGTAACTACCTTTACTAGGATTTGAACCAGGAACCTTCGTCTCCGAAAATCAGCTGTTAAACAGCTGATTTTGGCGACGACTTTACCTCTGATCAGAGGTTCCCAAACTGTGTGCCGCGGCACACTGGTGTGCCGCGAGGCCGGCCAAGTGAGCCGCGGAACTCAAGGAAAATAAATTTAATTTAATTTAAACGGTCCAACAAAATAATGCCTAGCCGATGACTATAAGTAAGTACGTATAAGTATGATATAAGTACGTTTATATCAAGTAGGCTACTTAAGTTTAATCAATGGCATAAAGTAATAGGTGTGCCGGGGCTATTGGCCGTTTTTTTTGTAGTGTGCTGCGAGAGAAAAACGTTTGGGAAACACTGCTCTAGACCCATCGTGGTGGGTTTACTGAAATCTACAAATCAAGTTTTTGAACTTTAGTTAAACGTTTGTTATTTTCTGTTAAGGTTCTAGGTTCTTAAGATCATAAATATAGCATTCTGTTGAAAACGTCCCGTACAGTTTATTTTTACAGAATATTTAAGAAAAATCATGCTGGAAATTTTGTGGGTTAGGTAACTTTTTCTTTCGCCGACCCCTTCAATTATTCATGAAACTAAGGAGTTGTTCTTAAAACACTGCTATATGGATCAGAGCTACCGTCAAGGTCAGCAGCCGTATAAGTAGTGATGCAGGGTTACGTACTGCTTGACAACGATCGAAATAGGATTCCCTCCCTTCCCCACTTCTTACATTCCCATTCGCACTACGTGCCGGATCGAATACACTGGTACGCACAACACAAATGAGCAATTAATATGAATATCACTTGTACTAGATTCTTGTCATCCATAACATTTTGTACAGATTATGTGACCACCACCAGAAGAAAGTAATTAGTGTTTCCATTATTTTTGTTTACTATTAGGTAGTCATAAATGACTCAGCACGTTCTTCATTTATAATGTTGTTGTTTAGGTCATCAGCCAAAAGGCTGGTTTGAACCTGTAGAGGTTTTACTAAGTAAAACAAGGAGTGAGGTGGTTTACAATTGCCTTCCTCACTGAGTGGAGAAGTACGCTTATCAGCATGCCGGGCCCTCTGAAAAGCACATATTTTCCACTCTGCAAGCGCCACCTTCACTTCATTCACCACAGGGTCTGGCTGTATAATGAAATTCATTACTTTCAGAGGAGATAACTCTGATTAGTGTCTTTTGCACCTCTACCTCTTCTGTTCTTAAATGATTCAGTCATTTAATTGGCTGACCATATGACAAGAAACAGAACTATTTATTTTAGCCCTGCAACGAACAGATTGAGTGTAAATAATTTGACACTCCACCTGTCTGTTAGGGGCAGATATCGCACTACGTGTCAGATCGAATACATTGGTACGCACAACACAAATGAGCAATTAATATGAATATCACTTGTACTAGATTCTTGTCATCCATAACATTTTGTACAGATTATGTGACCACCACCAGAAGAAAGTAATTAGTGTTTCCATTATTTTTGTTTACTATTAGGTAGTCATAAATGACTCAGCACGTTCTTCATTTATAATGTTGTTGTTTAGGTCATCAGCCAAAAGGCTGGTTTGAACCTGTAGAGGTTTTACTAAGTAAAACAAGGAGTGAGGTGGTTTACAATTGCCTTCCTCACTGAGTGGAGAAGTAGCCTACGCTTATCAGCATGCCGGGCCCTCTGAAAAGCACATATTTTCCACTCTGCAAACGCCACCTTCACTTCATTCACCACAGGGTCTGGCTGTATAATGAAATTCATTACTTTCAGAGGAGATAACTCTGATTAGTGTCTTTTGCACCTCTACCTCTTCTGTTCTTAAATGATTCAGTCATTTAATTGGCTGACCATGTGATAAGAAACAGAACTATTTATTTTAGCCCTGCAACGAACAGAGTGAGTGTAAATAATTTGACACTCCACCTGTCCGTTATTGGCAGTTATTTATAATGTTGACTGTAAATCTAAATAATTGATACGATTTAATTATTAAATGGAGTAAGCATTATTCTTTATTTACTTGAGAGCATCTAATATAAACTAAACTTTTACTTCAGTTGTACAGTGTTAGCGACCGTGCAATATTGGTTTTGTAGTCGGTGAAATTTTATTATGTTTTGGGTTTGATCGGTTGTTCAATATTCAGATAAATTTGTTTAGATTAAACAAATACAGTTTAAGTGTATATTTGTGATTTAAACAGGTACAGGTTCAATAAGTGCAAATAATAATAATAAATAATAAAATAATAGTAAGTATGAATATAAAATATTGTTGTAGTAATGAGCTGTACTAGTAGACTGGACTATCCGAGCTGATGTTTTTGGGGCGGTGTGTAATGCGAGGTGGCTTGGTTGAAGTGCGGAAGGGGGGAGGGAATCCTATTTTGAAACTTGTCAGACAGTACGACCAATAAGCATCCTGCAAGGTGAGTTGCATGCAACAGCGTGAAACCCGCTTTTATACAACAATCTTAATGTACTCCTTAAAAATGAGGCAGACTGCGATTACAAGCTGTTGTAGTTGGTGGTGAAGATAAAGGACCCACCTCGCTGTCATTCAGTCGATTGACATTCGTCTGCTGTCAGTGGTCGCTCGTATCTCTTCAGTTTATCTTCCAGCTCCTTGATTCGTTTCGCGTAACGAGTTGCTTTCGCTTCCTCTGAAAAACACAACATTTAGTTTAGTTTCTTGATCTCTACATATTATGTAGAGCGGTTTTAAACGGTAGCCTAATCACCACCTACAGCCAACTGTTGCGATTCTCTACCCTCGTTTTTACCGAAAAACCAGTGGCGGCCCCAGAAATTTTTTTCTGGGTGGGCCCACTTATATTTATTTATATGTTAATTTTTTAAGTTAAAAAGTAGCTGTTTATATTATGTAATGTACATTATTTTTACCTATGTAAAACATATATATATATATAGTATATATTTGTTTATGATTTTATAAATTGAATACATGTAGATAACCGATTAAGTACACTCTATCTTTATTTCAGGATTAGTATTGAATAAACAAACACAACCCTGTAATTTTTATAAAAAATTTACTAAAGTGAACACTTTAAATACATGAGTTACAAAAACAGTTTGAAAATATAACAATCAAGTCCAAATCCATTATGTTGGTCAAAATTATAAAGAAATAATAACACATAAACTAGTCAACTCTCGATTATTGTTTACTTTAAAACAAATTGAACTGTAGCCGTCTTCCTTTTTGAGCTGCAAACTCGTCTACAACTGGATCTAGATCCGACATTAAAGGAAAACTTAACTCTCTTTCTATGGATACAATCGCCAGGTTACTAAGTCTTTGCCCGTAGATAAGGTTTAATTCGTCTCATTTGCGATACGTAAATATCGTAACCATTATTGTTTTCCATTTTATTGTGGATAAAAATCCTTGTTGTTTTATTGTTTCAGTCAAGTCATATTAAAAATGGGTGGGCCCGGGCCCATCCGGCCCACCCGCTAGGACCGCCACTGCGAAGGACAAAAATATTTTGCAGATTTGTGCGTGCGTGCGTGCGTGATTTATAATTATAAAGCCCTGCTGCACTGGTGGGCGTTTACAGTTCAGTCCTCCTCCTCCTCCTTCTGTCAACAAACCAAACCCCAGCTACTACAGGGTGTACGCTAAGGTCCACGACTATATGGATATCATATTCCTATTAAGTTAACTAAAATTTGAATAATAAGTACTTAAATTACTTAAAACATCAGTCATGACATGATGGTAGACCTAACAATTTCATTTATAAAAATACTTTTAAAAGTATTTTGTAATTAAATACTGTTGAAAGTATTTTGTAGTTACTTTTTAACCAGCGTGTACACATTTTTATGTAATGCGCATGTTCAGTGACGTCATTATTTGTTTACAATAAGAGCAAACTTATAAGGGCTGAACTTTAGTTGTTAACATTTACTGTGGTTGGGCCTGGGTATCATATCATATCAAAATACTTTAATTTACAGTTACTAATGATTTGAAATTAATCACTAAATTCTGAACAATTTGAGATAAAATTTATATTTTTATCTCAGATCCCAAATAGTAAAAATAAATAAAATTAATATTTCACGATGATAATAATAGTAGGCCAAGTCTTACTATTATTAATTTAATTTTGATTGTAATTATAAAATATAAAATTGTTTTTTAATATTATATATGATAGGCTATAATCAAACTGCACTAATATTCTGTCTTTAAAGAAAATACAGACAGTAAAAAAAATGAAATACAACTATTGTTGTTATTTTATATTGCTGAGTTTATTCTCTTCAATCCTGAGATCCTCAAATGAGAACCTTCATTTTTGACGATTTATTTTATTTTAATCACACACAGCTGATTTTAAAACCTGACTACCTTAAATACGGATAATCTCTAGTTAAGGGTTGAGAAAACCGTGACTTTAAATGAAGTTATCTGTGCTAAAAATACATTAAATCGATAAAAACAAAAATGTTCTCATATGAAGACCTCAGGATTGAGGAGGTTGTAGTCAGGGCCGCCGAGAGGGGGGGGCAAATGGGGCAGATTGCCCCGGGCCACAGAAGAAAAGGGGCCACATCCTAAGATGTTTTTTTAAATCAATAAAAAATATTTAGTAATTTTATTAACATCTTCACGATAAATACAAAAAAGTTTAGCGCGCGTGCTTTAACTGTGGAACAGTAAGCGTTATCGTGATAATGGGTGGGTTGGTGCGTTATCGTGGACGTGTGCAGTCGCGTCGCGACAGAGGCAGAGAGCACCACTCGCAAAGGTCATCAGTACTAGTTTGGACCAGTCAAAGGACAAAGCTATTTTGATTAAGGTTTTCTATACGAGGGGGGCCTGCCTCACATCCAAACTCTGCCCCGGGCCACAAAAAGGCTGTCGGCGGCCCTGGTTGTAGTAGCTACGTGTATTAACATGCATGTATGACGTGCACATAGGCTACATGAGCAATTTACAATTTCCAAATTGATGTGCAAGTGCTCTTTGTAATTTAATCTCTGTGAGAGAATGTTTGAAAATGCAACCATTACATTAATAATAATTAATTAATGATTAATTTCTTTTCTTTACAAGTAAGTGTAGGTACTTATTGCATGCAACATTTTTATAAGAAAGTTTATAATAAATGAATTTTTTCTCATAAAATGAATAAATTACTACATAATTGTTTCGTGACCCCCCCCCCCCAGGTTGAGAGTCACTGGTATAGAGAATGGTGTTTAGAGTAAACACTCTAATGAGTGTTTTCAACATAACACTCGATGAGTCGGATTTTAACATACTTTACATCAAAATTTAGCTCATTTTATTCTGCGTTGACCCATAATAGTCGTATATTTTTAATGTTTTTTTTCTTTAAATTGCCATATCTAGGTTATAAGACAAAAAACCCCGGATTTTTTTGATACCGCAACAAATTTCATGCGTTTAGAGGCGTGTAACTCGATAAGTACTTGACCGAAAAAATTGAAATTTTAACACGACATAGACAATTATATTCTTACAGCGTATATGAAATTTCACAACCGTATTTTTTTTTAAATTTTCATTTATTAACAATATTCTGAACCCTTGCTATCTCGGTAACCGTTCGATCGTTTGGCACGAGCAAACTATCGTTTTATTCAGCGTAAAAAACTTAGTACAGATATGTTAATAAAATGAAATATCGATTGGCCAATGTTGTGGTAGAATTTTTAAAATATTGTAAAATAGATTGGTAATGCGGGGGGTGGGTGTTACTATCCATATTGCTAGTTTGTGTACGTGACATCCTGTCGGATTGTCTACCTGAATTGACAGACTGCTTTGTCAATTCAGGTACAGTCAGATTCAAGCAAAATATATAGTAGCCCCCACCCCCGCATTGCCCATTTATTTTTCAAATCTAAAAATTCTACCACAACATTGGCCAATTTTCGTGTTTTGCTGAAAAAAAAACTGTACTAAGTTTTTTTTTACGCTGAATAAAACGATAGTTTGCCCGTGCCAAACGATCGAGCGGTTACCGAGATAGCAAAGGGTTCAGTATATTATTAATAAATCAAAATTTAAATAACATATGAATTTGAAATTTCGTACACGCTGTAAGAATATAATTGTCTAAGTTATGTTAAAATTTCAATTATTTCGGTCAAATAGTTGTCGAGTTACACATCTCTAAACGCATGAAATTTGTTGCGATAGCAACAAACCCGGATTTCTTTTGTTTTCCAACCTCGATATGGACATTTTTAAACAACATTAAAATATGGGACTACTATAGGTCAACGCAGAATAAAATGAGCTAAATTTTGATGTAAAATATGTTGAAATCCGACGCGAAGTTTTGGAGATGAAGGGTTCAAAATCGGGTGTCTATGATTATGAAACCGATAAGTCCCTAAATTTGGTGGCTAAAGTGAGAAAGAAGTACCCGGTAATACGTTACCGAATAATATTAGTATTACGTTATAATAATAATAGTATTGTTGTTGTTGTTTAGGTGATCAGCCGAAAGGCTGGTTTGAACGTGTAGAGGTTTTACTGAGTAAAACGAGGAGTCATGTGGTTTACCAGTGCCACAACTCACTGAGTGAAAAAGCACGCTTATCAGCATGCCGGGCCCTCTGAAAAGCACATATTTTCCACTCTGCAAATGACACCTTCACTTCATTCACCACAGGGTCTGGCTGTATAGTGAAATTCATTACTTTCAAAGCAGATAACTCTGACTAGTGTCTTTTACACCTCTACCTCTTCTGTTCTTAAATGATTCAGTCATTTAATTGGCTGACCATGTGATAAGAAACAAAACTATTTATTTTAGCCCTGCAATGAACAGATTGAGCGAATAGTTGAGGCAATAATTGAGGCAATAGTAAACCACCTCACTCCTCGATTTACTTAGTAAAACCTCTACAGGTTCACACCAGCCTACTACAGGCTGATCACCTTAACAACAACAACAATAGTATTACGTTACCGAATAATATTAGTACCTACAGTATAATACCGATTATCCGTGGTAATTGGGGGGATAACTATACCGGATAACCGGAAAACACGGATAACACAACCCAATTAGGTCGAGACCACCTACGTCATGAACAAAACCAGCAGTTACGCGTATGTTTTATTCTACTGATTAATACATGTTAATACTATCGGATATCGGAAATAAATGAATAAATTGTATTGAAATAAAAATATTTACTACATAAATTTATATAAATCTTACCTTAAACTACGTAACAAAAAAATCACAAAAAATCTGTTATTTTACTTTGTTTCATTTTATGCCGCAATATTTTTTCTTTTATTTTTCTTATATAACCACGAATATGTAAAATGTCCACGTAATTTGTGTCATCCTGATTTTCCATGAAAGTAAGTAATGTTTCGGCACCGGTTAAAGCTTCTTTGCAACTGATTTTAGGAGCAGGTTCTAAATCGTCATCACTGCTTTCGTCTTGCCGTAAGGAGCTCGGTCCAGGAATTGGCTCAACATTTAACCACTCATTGTTATTGTAGTAAATCACAATAATTGTGATAATTACGATGAACGAAAATGTCGGGAGTTGAAAAGTTTTAATTTGTAAAAGTTATACAGTACATACATAATTAATTTTTCTAGTGATTTTAATTTTTCTAGCCGGCCGCGTTGGCGATGTTGGTAACGTGCTCGCCTCTCATCACGCGGTCTTGGGTTCGAATCCCACTCGGGCATGGCATTTTTTCATACGTTACAAAAATTTCATTTCATCCTTCACCGTCTGCATTAGCAGCAATTTTCAAAACAGTCGGACGTTAAACCAAAAAAAAAAAAAAAATTTCTAGTGATCGCACGGTTAATCCAAACCCCGGTTAAACGATCCACGGAAAATCGGTACTCTACTGTATTACGTAATAATAATAATAATAATAATAATAATAATAATAATAATATTACGTTACCAATTTCCAGTCGAGTATTTGTTATGGAGACGTGGTTGTCGAGGGAAGTCAACCGCCCCTTTAACTCCTCCATGCGTTCGCTCTGCTCACGTTCATGGAACGCCATCGAGTCCAGTCTATCATTCAACTTCTCGTTGGTGAGGCTAATCGATTGGAGCCGACCGATCATTTTGTAGAGGTCGCTGCAGACGGCAGCCGTCCACTTGTCCATAGCGCCCACCTGGCTGATGGTCAACAGATCCTCTCTCATTTTCCGCCTGCAAAACAATCATTTTTCACCCTAAAACATTTATTCTCTTGTTTATTTATCAACTAGCAACCCCTGCTCGCTTCGCTTCACAGCAGCTAATGTAGGTCTCATTAAATTATTTTAAAACCTCTCTATATACAATATTTGTGGTTTCGTTGCCCTGTGGCAGCACAATAAATTGTTTTTCTGCACTTCCAGCTCTAGAAAGTTCGACATAAAGTTGTCCTTGAGTAAAGGAATCACTCTTGTTTCAAATCGATGTCCACAGTTTTAAATGTTTCTCCCTGCGATTTAACAGAATTAAATGAAATGCTTAGAAGAATACCGATGGAAAAGAAAGGGACAGTTCATATATATATATATATATATGGCTCAGATAAGAGACAGTATTTACACTCAATCTGTTAGTTGCAGGGCTAAAATAAATAGTTCTTTTTCTTATCACATGGTCAGCCAATTAAATGACTGAATCATTTAAGAACAGAAGAGGTAGAGGTGTACTGTGACACTAATCAGAGTTATCTCATCTGAAAGTAATGGATTTCATTATACAGCCAGACCCTGTGGTGAATGAAGTGAAAGTGTCATTTGCAGAGTGGAAAATATATGCTTTTCAGAGGGCCTGGCATGCTGATAAGTGTACTTTTCCACTCAGTGAGTTGTGGCAATGGTAAACCATCTCACTCCTCGATTTACTTAGTAAAACCTCTAGAGGTTCAAACCAGCCTTTTGGCTGATGACCTAAACAACAACAAAGAGACAGTAATACGTGGGTGCGGTAGGCAGAGTAATTAGAAGTATATGGCTTATTCGCTACCTGTCAAATGATATTTGTACGCTATACATGAGAAAAAGCAATCTATTTACTCTACCTATATTTTAACTGCCCATAACAGACAGGTGGAGTGGCAAGTTATTTACACTCAATCTGTTCGTTGCAGGGCTAAAATAAATAGTTCTGTTTCTAATCACATGGTCAGCCAATGAAATGACTGAATCATCTAAGAACAGAAGAGGTAGAGGTGTACTGTGACACTAATCAGAGTTATCTCCTCTGAAAGTAATGAATTTCATTATAGGGCCTACAGCCGGACCCTGTGGTGAATGAAGTAAAGGTGTCATTTGCAGAGTGGAAAGTATGTGCTTTTCAGAGGGCCTGGCATGCTGATAAGCATACTTTTCCATTCAATGAGGAAGGCAATGGTAAACCACCTCACTCCTCATTTTACTTAGTAAAACCTCTATAGGTTCAAACCAGCTTTTTGGCTGATGACCTAAGCAGCATATTTTAACCTTAACTTTAAGTTTGTAAATATTTTCCCCGTTTTTATTGTTAAAAATACCGTAAGGTTGCATACAAAATTTTCACATAATGTGAAAAATTATGCTGTGGAGGGGGATAACAGAAAAGACCCAAAATATCAAATAGGCTAGAAATAAATGGGTTTCAGAGTGGAGGGTACACGTGTGAAAGGGATGAGTGGGGGTGTTAGGAAATGTTTCAGTTGTAATTTGGTCGGTGATGAAGAGGGCAACTGCCCATAACAGACAGGTGGACTGTAAAATTATTTACACTCAATCTGATTGTTGCAGGGCTAAAATAAATAGTTCTGTTTCTTATCACACATGGTCAGCCAATTAAATGACTGAATCATTTGAGAACAGAAGAGGTAGACGTGTAAAAGATACTAATCAGAGTTATCTCCTCTGAAAGTAACGAATTTCATTATAAAAGCCAGACCCTGTGGTGAATGAAGTGAAGGTGTTATTTACAGAGTGGAAAATATGTGCTTTTCAGAGGGACCGGCATGCTGATAAGCATACTTTTCCACTCAGTGAGTTGTGGCACTGGTAAACCACCTGACTCCTCGTTTTACTTAGTAAAACCTCTACAGGTTCAAACCAGCCTTTTGGCTGATGACCTAAACAACAACAGAAGAGGGTAAGGCCTACCTCAACTTTGCGACACGCGATTTCCGTTGCGACGTTTGTATGGTGCCCACGATGCGCCTCACGCACGCCACGGACACGTCACAGCTTTCACATCCATTCAGTGAAACGATCATCGTTTGAGTTGCCGCTTCACATTTTACCCCATTCTCCTCCGTCTTCGATCTGGCAGATATCGATGATGTTTCGTCACGAGTCTGTAACAGCAAAACGGGAAATTAATTTCAACGCGATTGAAATATTTTTTTATAATCTATAAGCCTATACTTTTGGGACCTTTCCGTTATTTCACATCACACCATCTGTAATCTTCAAGTCGCCTCGTGTAAACGCACCTTTATTGTTATGACTGATGACTCCCACTCACTATAATCAATATTGTAGATATTGTTTGCGTGTTTATTAACACGTTGACTGCTATGTGACCCAAATATATGTCGCACTTGTCTTTTAAAATGGGCCATGTGCATCAAAAATGAGTCACAGTACATAACTAATTTTAAAGTTATGTGTTACTAATGTGGTTTCTAAAGCTATGGCTTCAAAGAGTGACATTGTCCACTTAGCTTGTTCAAATAATTGGCCTTTTTCAAATAATTAGATATTGCGTATACAGGTAGTTTTTCCTGTTTTCCTGTAATACAATGCTGCTATTATTAAATTTTTTTGTTTTGCTTATTTTGGTTGATTGAAATAGTCTACAGTACTGTGCAACTAAACCCAGTTGTCTATTACATTTTTTTGTCGTACCACAAAAATGGGTCACATGGCACTGAATGTAAAATCATTCCAGTTGGCCGTGTTGCCCAAAAGTGTGTCACAACTTTATTTAACAAAAAGAATTATTAAATAAAATACGTACGTAAAATAACAAGAAAAATGAATAAAATGTGAAAAAATAAAAAAGGACGATGGCCCCGCTGTAAGTGTCACAAAATTTAGTCTGGCAGTCAACGTGTTAATACACATCAGTGGGTTGTTTGCTTTGCACGTGTTCTCTTCAATACATAATGAATCTTTTGGAATTGGCTCCTATTATTTTTGTACTAAGGAAAGAGAACTATATGTTTCCTTCAAGAGAAAAAAGTATTGCATAATCCGCGCATGTGTTTAAATGGACACGATATGATAGTGAACACCACTGGCCAGAATCGTTGAGTGTGTAATAAAGCAATCTGCAGAATAAGTAAACCTCTAACAAGCGACACAATTAATTAATTTGTGAAACTTGTAAAAGAAAAAAGGAAAAAACAACCAAAAATATAATGAAAATGAAAGGATCAAGCGATTGCTAATGGAAGAGTAGAGAGCAAGTGCACATGCAGGCAGTTGCTGGGTCCAACAGTAAAGGTGCATTCACACGATATTTTGATGATGTGAAATAACGGAAAAGGTCCCATATTTGTGGGAAACCAGTGAAAAACGATAGAAAAACGTTACTAATTGTAAAACAACACACAAAAGAGATAAAGTACTCGTGAATAAATCAGAAGAAATGTAATAATAATATGTGCCCATAACGGACAGATGGCGTGTTAAATTAATTGCACTCGATCTGCTGGTCCCAGGGCCACAAAAAATAGTTCTGTTTCTTATCACATAGTCAGCCAACCTTATTCCATTGGAACAAATTTTCTACAAATGAATCGCCTTCTTTACGATCGCTGTCACCGGCGGGCATCTTCACTATCAGTCTCACTAGTAATCTACCTAACCGTTTCCTTTTTTTTACCAGATGATGTCAACAAAAAAGAATAGCTTCTTCACGCCTTTAATTTCCTTCTTTATTTTTCGACTAGTGGAAATGGTTTCTGGCATTGCTCCCACCACCTCCCCTCCAGTTGGTCGCCGGATGGCATAGACCTGGAGGCCGTTCCTAAGAACTCTTAATGAACGTTGTGACGGCGACAGTCACCTTGAATTTAATAAAAGAACTAAGTTATTAAAATAAAATTATAAAATTATTCGAGGGCGAGTCGGAGCCAGGTCGCCAGACCTGGGGAGTGTGTATAAATACTCGCCCTCTTGTCATTTGCCTCTTCGAGCTCAAGGCTCGCGTCAGAAACATTTGGGTCCTAACAGTCAGGAAGAATGTCGAAGAATTAAAATAACTAATAAAAATATCAGTTAGGACCTAGTCGCCTTAAAATGCGCCAGAAGTGTTTGTTCACCATTGTAAATTTTGACTTCAGTGTCGAACGCCGGTTGCAGGGATACAACCCTTAGTTATGCTACATGACGACGGTAGAACGTAGCTACCTCGTCAAGGAACCCCCACACCGCCCGGGCATGCACCTCGCGGTACAAGCTCGAACGTTCCGTGAGAGGCCAATTTTCCCCTTGACCTTGAAGCTCCAGGGCCAGTCGTCGTCTGGGCCCCCCAAGAGCGGGGCAATCATACAGCAAGTGTGTATTAGATTGGACCTCCCCACAGACACAAGAATCATCAGCCAGCAGGCGGAACCGCTTTAAATAAGCTGCAAACTCACCGTGACCAGTTAGAACTCGGACACCCGATGTCCTTAATGAAACACTTGAGGCGTACCATCCCCCCAGGTCCTGGATGAAATCATACAGAGACCTTCCCTTATGTGCGGTGTCCCACTCGCGCTGCCATGCTTCAAGAGCGAGAGTTTCAACTCTCTTCTTAAGAGCAGGGTAGGGCAACCTTGTAACATTGTCGGCATTAACATTACCCGGTCCCTCCGGATCCTGATCCCGACCCGCCGGAGCGACTCGGAACCTCTCACCGAAGATCTCGGCTTCCTGCCCCCTTCGCAATCTCCACATTGCAGCACGCACTCGCACTTTCAAATCCGCCGGGAGAGCCTTTCCCGCTACGGTGGTAGCCTCGTAGGAGCATGTACTAAAAGCTCCAGTGCAAACCAACAGGGCTCTGCGCTGGGCACTCCTTAAATTTTGAATGAGTCCTCTATTACATCGACTAGTGGAAAGAGAAACATCACAGTAGTTAGCCACTCGCTCATGGCTTTTGTAAACAGGCAGGGAAATGCATTTTTGTTTAGCTTCAATTTACAGCATTTTATATCACTGCATAATAAATTTCGTTCAGTACTGTGAATAGCCCGACCACATTTTCGAGAAACATTTCTGTTTACGGTAACAAACAGTTATATTCGTACAGTTAACCTATAAAAAGTTCCACGTTATGCTGCATGTGCTCTGGGTATAATATATGTTGTTATGTTGGATGTAATAAAATTAAAGCAGTCGCGCATGCGCACTGATGCTTTTCCCCCTTTACCCCTCGTTGCAAACAAAGGCAAACTCGTGACTCGAGTAACTATATAACTTTTATTTGATAATGTTAAATAAACCCTCAACATACACAAATTACAAAAAAGACAACCTATAATTAAGGGAAAATTTAGCTGTCTTTGGTTATACGTCATTTTACAGTTTTCAGTATTTTTTAAACAATTATTAGTGGCAATTTTTAAAATTGTCTGTCCGTCACACCCAGAAATCAGAAACTACAAGAGATAGAAACAAACGATTTTCGGATTTATAATCTTCACAAGATTATAATCTTCACAATCTGTTAGCTTCAAGGCTAAAATAAATAGTTCTGTTTCTTATCGCATGGTCAGCTAATTAAATGACTGAATCATTTAAGAACAGAAGAGGTAGAGGTGTAAAAGACACTAATCAGAGTTATCTCCTCTGAAAGTAATGAATTTCATTATACAGTCAGACCCTGTGATGAATTAAGTGAAGGTGTCATTTGCAGAATGGAAAATATGTGCTTTTCAGAGGGCCCGGCATGCTGATAAGCGTACTTTTCTACTCAGTGAGGAAGGCAATGGTAAACCACCTCACTCCTTGTTTTACTTAGTAAAACCTCTAGAGGTTCAAACCAGCTTTTCGGCTGATGACCTAAAAAACAACAATCTTCACAAAAAGTTAGTGGGCCTGGATTGAGTTTGAAGTTTCGGTTTCGACCGGAAGTACCCCTAAACCGGAAGTCAAGAAATCAAAGTCGGAATTTGTAAACAAAAATAGTGTTAATCGATTCCTCTTGAAGAGTAGATAGAGAAATCACTGATGGATTTTGCCATTAGTCAAAGGTAAGCCTTTTTAAAAATTGCCATTAGCCATCTCATGAAAAGTGGAATCTAGATTTTATTCCGATTTTTGTGTTTATACGGCTAAGCATCCAAGTGTAAAAATGTCAAAAATACAAACGTTGCAGTTACGTATTATCTGCAATTATATTCTCATGAAATGCGCCGTAAGGCTTCGGTATAATTTATAAACAAATCCCATATTTCGAAAACAACAAAGAGATCCGAAGAGTTTTCCCAGATATAGTAGTTACGGCCTCTTCCTAATGAACGTGGAAGAGAGTCACTTGAGAAAAGCTTAGTTTTCAAGGTTCAGCCGAACGGTGTAGCAGTTTCGGGTGTAAAACGAGTAGCGCGGTTATACACGAGTAGTATAGAAATACCAATTTTGGCGCAACCTTGACCTTTGACCCGGAGGACGAGCACAAACCCGATTTGCTCCGCAACGGCTGGACCGATTTTGTTGCGGACGGTACCCACGTGACCAGGAGATCGAGATCTACAAGATAAGCCCTAATCCTTGAGCCCCCCAACCCCCCCCCCCAAAAACCCCCATTCTCCCAAAACCCCCCAAATCCCCCAAAAATCCCCCCCAAAAAATCCCCCCCCCCCAAAAAAAAACCGCCAAATTTTTTTCCCGCCAAATTTTCAAACCCGATTTGCTCCGCAACCGCTGGACCGATTTTGTTGTGGACGGTACCCACGTGACCAGGAGATCGAGATCTCCTGGTCACGTGGGTACCGTCCGCAACAAAATCGGTCCAGCCGTTGCGGAGCAAATCGGGTTTGTGCTCGTCCTCCGGGTCAAAGGTCAAGGTTGCGCCAAAATTGGTATTTCTATACTACTTACACGCACGAGGCCTACTTGGTTGGCTTCAGGGCCTTCTCAGGGCCAGGGTAAGCTGTAGGGCTATTGTTAATTTTCAGGTGAAAATCATAGGACTTACATTACGGTAGTCGGGTTGAGGCATGATGCTCCATTTCTGTATAAGTTGGAGACGAGTCCACAGCATGCGGCAGAGAGTGCCAGTTGAAGGTTTATCTTGGAAATATCCGCCTGTGGAAGCGGCCGGACTTGCCAACTGTTTAGCGACGATTGGCATCTTGTTCATGTATTCGGTTATCGAGTAGACCAGACCGGACTGACTGCAACAGTGAAAAATATTCGCTTTCAATAAACTCGTTTTAACTTTCGGAATCGTCCACAATTGCCAAAATATAAATGATATTATGTGGGAAGTTTGTGTGGTGATCGTTTGATCACGTATCCGAAAGGAAGGGGCCAAAATTCCATACCAGACTAATATGCCACGGGTCCGTGGATCGATTCACCTGACTCAGCTCCTCCCGCGAACACAAATATTGGCTCCATGCCAGTTGGTTGCATTGTCCAGACCTAACAGCTCTTTTTTATAGCTTACATGCAGCTCAAAGTCACAACGGATGAAAATCAGCCGATAACACAAATTTTTAAGACACTAAACAATAGACCTGAAGTTTTTTTTTTGTTTAACGTCTGACTGTTCTGCAATTACTGCTAATGCAGACGGTGAAGGATGAAATGATTTTTTGTAACGTATGAAAATATGTCGTGCCTGTATGGGATTCGAACCCAAGACCGCATGATGAGAGGCGAGCACGTTACCAACTACGCCAATGCGGTCGGCAATAGACCTGAAGTGTTGGGGAAATTTAAAATTTTAAATTTTAGTTTAAAGAAGTCAGAAAGGATTTTGAGAAAACTTAATGAACCGAACTAATTACGGACTTCTTTACGATCCATGAGAGCAAAAACAGAACCCTGGCTTGCGCGTATTCTTTTGTTAAGCGGGTGATTGCAACCTGCATCAATCAGAGTGCGGCAGGTCTTTCTGTTATAGGTATACGACCACATTTCTTTAAAACCTTCCAATACAAATACACCAACCTAAAAATAAGTTTGGTTATTTTACCTGAAATGAAGGATGTCGGATGTCCGAGTCCTCACCGGTCACGGCGAGTTTGCAGCATATTTAAAGCGGTTCCGCCTACTAGATAATGATTCTTGCGTCTGTGGGGTGGTCCAATCGCGCAACCATTTGTTGTACGATTGCCCCGCTCTTGGAAGGTCAAGACGCCGGCTGGCCCTGGAGCTTCAAGACCAAGGGGAAAATTGAATCGGTGAGTGGAAAAAGGGTAATATTCTAAAATCCTTATTTTCGAGAAATTAAAAAAAAACTGTTTTGTGACTTTGTTTTTGGTTTAATGGTAAAATGTTCAATTGGTCATTTGTAGTAGGCCTACTATATTAAAGCTTTTTAATGGTGACTTAAGAATTTATTTTACAATAATCATGGGATTGATTTTTGATTATTAATATGTTGACTATTCATCTTTTTCTAGATTTAGTACAAGTGAATGGGAAAAATTAAGTTGAAAAAACAATATAAAGTGCCAATATGCTACAAAACTTTATTTAAATTTTAAAATAATTTACAGTTATATTTTGAAAATAATAACACAGAAACCAGTGGTCCAACTGCTGTTCACTATTGAATGGAAGAAGGATAATATTCCTGGAATATTATCCTTTTTCCACTCTATTAAATTTTTAATGTAGCTTAGCTGCTTTTAGATACAAGGAATATTTCCCTTTTATCAACCAATACATGCGCCGAAGTAAACTGCTATAGCAAACTGCGATAGCAAAACTGCTATCTTCGTTCAATTTCGCATTTTTTGGAATATTACCCTTTTTCCACTCACCGATTCAATTGGCCTCTCACGAGCTTGTGCCGCGAGGTTCACGCTCGGTCAGTATGGGGGTTCCTTGACGAGGTAGCTACTGGTAACGCAATTTATAAGTTGACTATCGTCAGCGAGAGTAAGACTGGACTATGCGGGGGTTGGAAGTGCTACTATATGTGGTTTTCTAAACACATCAAAGCGCCAGCTCTAACCAATGACATCATGTTGTAGTTTTACTCTTACATTGATTTATTATGTTTACAACTATGTCATTTTATAAACATCCCATTGTATTATTTGTTAATTCTTAATAGTTATCCTAAATAATAAACATTCATTCTAAATAAGCCATAATACTAGACCTAAGCTATTTTTAGTATCCTTTTTTTTTTTTTTTTTTTTTTTTTTTTTTTTTTGCGTCCTGGAGACTCCAGGAGGAGTATAGGACATGTCGTCAGATATAACACCTGAAATACGTATAAGAAACACACTATGTATCACTACTATCAAGAAAGAAATTCTTGTATGCTATAAAAAGTTTCACCGATCAAGTAATTTTAAAATTTTTTTTTAAAGGAATTCAAATCCTCACAACACTTTAAAGATTGGGGTAATTTATTTAAGAATTTTCTCCCTGCATAAGTAGGTTTTTGTTCAAACAATTTTGTGGAGTGATTAGCCACATAATAATCATTCCTGTTTCTCGTGTTATGATTGTGAACATTGAAATTCTGCATAAAATTATTTTGCCTAACATACATAATCACCTCAAAAATGTAGAGACAGGGACTGTAAGCAATTTAAGCTCCTTAAATAGTGGCCTGCATGAGGTTAGCTGGTTAGCTCCCACCATACACCTAATAGCTTTCTTTTGAATTTTAAAAACCCTATTCATATTACCCATGCTAGAATTACCCCATACTAAAATACCATAACGGATATGAGACAGAATGAGGCCATGATAAGCTGCCATTAGTAATTTTTTATCATTTAATCTGGCAACTTGTTTTTAGTGCAAATACCCCAGATGATATTTTACGACAAACTTGATTGGTATAGAAGTCCCAAGACAAAGATCTATCTAGAGATACGCCCAGGAACTTCACTGTTTCTACATGCTCTAAACTATTATTATGAATAAATACATCCACTTCTCTACTTTCTTTAACGTTATGTTTATTTTTGAACTGCAAGTACTGACACTTTTTCCCATTAACTGTTAATAACATTTGATTCAAGAACTGCACTTTTGGTCATCAGCTGTAAACTGAATTACTGCACGTTGACATTTGTAGTGATAGACTAGTTAGTCCGTGTGTTCCGTCGATGGGAGCTTATTATCGTGAGTAATACTACATTCACGGTAATTTAAAAAGGGTTTTCATATTTCATTATTTTCAGTAAAGTTATGTTAAATTGCAATTGACTTTAAAACAATTCACTTTCTTTAAATAATAACATGACTCCTTACTTATTTAGTGTTAGGGGTCATGAACTGAATTTGATTACTTAAGTGTTTGTGGTGGTTACATTTTGAGTTAGACGCTTGATACACATGTGTTATGGTATGGGGTTGGCCGGTGTAAGTAGGATAGATAGTATAGTACAGGGGGTCCTCAACTTACGAACATAATGCGTACCGGCCGAGTGTTCGCAAGTTGAATTGTTCGTAAGTCGGAATACACGTCAGTAGATTTCGTAGTGGACACTAGCGACCTGATTGCTTTTCATAACGTACAAAAACTAGCATACTTATTGAAATAGTAATCAGCAACTAAATAAAGATAAAATCTGTTAAACCTTTTTATTCATTTTTAATATGTACTTATAGTAACTTAATACATACTGTATATACTTTTAGCAACTGAATACAGTTAACACATAAATACATTGAATACTTTATACAGAAAGAAAAGACAATTAAAAATAAAAAATAGCAAAAATATAAAATAAAAAGTAAACATTTCATAAAAATTTAAAACATATTGAAGATGGTTTTACAATATTTACAGCTTTGGCTTTGTTTGAAACAAGTTTTGAATGGATGTTTGAACTGTACAAGTTTCTTTTCTTCCAAAATAATTTTGTAACACATGACAGCTCTAAACTCATTGACCGCTCTAAACATTGTTTGGAAACTTTGTTTTAATTACATTCCAAATAATATCAAGTGATAAAAAAAATAGTTTCTGGCGTTCGTATCTCCGGATGTTCGTAAGTTGAATGTTCGTAAGTCGAGGACCCACTGTACACTGTCCTCCCACCGCATGATAGGCGGCGCAATAATCAACTCATAGCGCGTTACCAGTACGTTCTACCGTCGTCAGGTAGTTAAGTAAGGGTTTAAAGCTGCCTTAGCTCGACTCGCTGACACTGAGGAAACATAAATTTACTTTCTCTTGCCTATATGAATATATAGGAAGGAAAGTACGTATTGTTTTCATGTCGATTTTTCGAAATCAAGTTTTCACCGGATCTACAAGTTTTCAGACCCCCTGAACCCAAAAACATGTTTTTAGCGATTGATCTGTGCGTGTGTGTGTGTGAACAGAATATCTCAAGAACGGAACATCGTACGAACATGACTTAAAACTTAAGTAAGATACCACTACCTGACCCGACACGAACATTTTCATCAAAATCGGTCAACCGGAAGTAGTAGTTTATTCGTGTAATTTTTCACTTTTTTGCGATTTTCTCAAAAACTGGTCCTACGATTTTTTAAAATCGCCTGGTTTACTAAATTTTTTATGCTCTACAAGATAAAGTAGGCGCCATGTTTGCTAAAATTCTTGGTGAGGCTGTTTTCACCTAAAAAATTGTTTCTTTAAGATTGCGGCCTTAGAATGCATTTTATGACAAAAGTGAATAAAATCAATGTATAGAAAATTAAAAGATCTACAACTTTTATTGAAAGCATTTTTCTCTACAGAACCTAGTTTAGCGTGAAAGAGTGATTTTTTGTATTTTTAAGCCAAACTGAGGTCTATATTCATTATGCGTCTTTCACTCATGATTAAAATAAGGTTATATTTTTGATGTTAGTTTTTTGTTTATTCCTAATGTTGGTTATTGTTTACTTGTTGTTTTACGGGCATTTATAGTTTCATATGACAACGTGTGCACAGTTGCTGTTTCGTACCTACTTTAAATGAGCTAATGCTGAAGAGGTTATCGGTTGTTATGTGCAACTAAACGTCCATAACAACTGATAACCTACTCGGTTAATAGGGTTAATGTTAATTTTTGAGACCACTTGTAATGACGTCATAAAAATTAAACTAATATACGCCATGACGTCATTAGAATAGTATGTCATTTTACGTTATTGATAGTATTTACGTTTTAAATATATTTACGTTATTTTTATTAATGTTTATTGATCAGTATGTATTAACATTATTATCAATATATTTATTCTGTATTAAAATGTAAACATACATTGTAATATCACGGCATAAATTGATAATGTTGTGGGAAAGTGAGGTTATGTCATTATATGACATAAAAGGGCTTATAACTAATTTCACAGCGGTTTGCGCGCAAAAATAAGTTCATATTCGGATTCAGCATACAAAAAAGTACCTATCGATTTTAAACAAAATGGTTCAGATTGGTTTGGTGTCCTATAAGTAAACAATTACCGAATATCGACCTCAGTTTGGCTTAAAAATACAAAAAAATCACTCTTTCACGCTAAGCTAGGTTCTGCAGAGAAAAATGCTTTCAATAAAAGTTATAGATCTTTTAATTTTCTATAAATTGATTTTATTCACTTTTGTCATAAAATGTCATACTAAGGCAAAAATGTCATAAAATGTCAAATTTTGTCATACTAAGGCCGCAATCTTAAAGAAACAATTTTACGTGAAAACAGCCTCACCAAGAATTTCAGCAAACATGGCACCTAGGTACTCTATCATGTAGTGCATAAAAAATTTAGTAAACCAGGCGATTTTTAAAAAATCGTAGGACCAGTTTTTGAGAAAATCGCAAAAAAATGAAAAATTACTCGAATAAACTACTACTTCCGGTTGACCGATTTTGATGAAAATGTTCGTGTCGGGTCAGGTAGTGGTATCTTACTTAAGTTTTAAGTCAAGTTCGTACGACATTCCGTTCATGAGATATTCTGTTCACACACACGCACGCACGCGCGCGCGCATACACACACACACACAGATCAATCGCTAAAAACATGTTTTTCGGAATCAGCATACAAAAAAGTATCGATTTTAAACAAAATGGTTCAGATTGGTTTGGTGTCCTATAAGTAAACAATTACCGAATATCGACCTCAGTTTGGCTTAAAAATACGGAAAATATTTCTCACGCTAAGCTAGGTTCTGTAGAGAAAAATGCTTTCAATAAAAGTTGTAGATCTTTTAATTTTCTATAAATTGATTTTATTCACTTTTGTCATAAAATACATACTAAGGCCGCAATCTTAAAGAAACAATTTTACGTGAAAACAGCCTCACCAAGAATTTCAGCAAACATGGCGCCTACTCTATCATGTAGTGCATAAAAAATTTAGTAAACCAGGCGATTTTTAAAAAATCGTAGGACCAGTTTTTGAGAAAATCGCAAAAAAATGAAAAATTACACGAATAAACTACTACTTCCGGTTGACCGATTTTGATGAAAATGTTCGTGTCGGGTCAGGTAGTGGTATCTTACTTAAGTTTTAAGTCAAGTTCGTACGACATTCCGTTCATGAGATATTCTGTTCACACACACGCACGCACGCGCGCGCGCATACACACACACACACACGCAGATCAATCGCTAAAAACATGTTTTTCGGAATCAGCATACAAAAAAGTATCGATTTTAAAGAAAATGGTTCAAATTGGTTTGGTGTTCTATAAAAGTAAACAATCGCCCTAATGTTAGGTTTATTGTTAATTATTTGCATTGGCAAGAGAAAAACGGGCAGTACTTATCCTCGCCTTTCGTACAGCTCCTCCAACAGCTTCACGTACTCCTCTTCAAGAGAACGATCCTCTTTGGTCGTGTTGCTCCTCCTCGACGCATGCCAGTGGTTGCGCGTGAATGGGCCGGGACTACCATCGCACCATGAACCCACTTCATCTGTTATCTCGGTGATCACTTTTAAATCGGATTTCATAGACGCCAGTAAATTACGATTTAAACCGACTATCGGCATCCCGACCTCTTCCATTCACAAATAAACAAACAAGCGCACACGTGGTCTCTAGCGTACTAGGCCTGCCTGCCGATCATATGTTCAACTTTTTTTTTTTATTATTAAATGACATTATTTGCAATCAGTTAAAAAAATAAAATAAATAAATAAACTATAAACTATAAACAAATCTTTTGAATTTACAAATCACAAGTTGAGGCCTCATTACCCTAATGAGTATCTCTCATTAAACTCTTTCAGACAAGTCCAAAGCATGGTAACGTTTCAGGCGCCTAACTTCTTCTACTGCCCATAACTGACAGGTGGAGTGTCAAATTATGTACACTCAATCTGTTCGTTGCAGGGCTAAAATAAATAGTTCTGTTTCTTATCGCATGGTCAGTCAATTAAATGACTGAATCATTTAAGAACAGAACAAGTAGAGGTGTAAAAGACACTAATCAGAGTTATCTTCTCTGAAAGTAATGAATTTCATTGTACAGCCAGACCTTGTGGTGAATGAAGTGAAGTTGTCATTTACAGAGTGGAATACATGTGCTTTTCAGAGGGCCCGGCATGCTGATAAGCGTACTTCTCCACTCAGTGAGGAAGGCAATTGTAAACCACCTGACTCCTCGTTTTACTTAGTAAAACCTCTACAGGTTCAAACCAGCCTTTCGGCTGTTGACCAAAACAACAACAATATGTGTACGTTGCAATCTGTTCAATTCAGAACAATAAGCAACCCCATGACCCAATGAGATGAGGATGATATGTATGACGTGTAAATGAGGTGTAGTCTTGTGCAGACTCAGGCCGACCATTCCTGAGAGAGTATGGTTAATTGAACCCCAACCATTAAAGTACACCGGTAACAACTGTCTAGCATAAAAATAAACTATAAACAAATCTTTTGAATTTACAAATCACAAGTTGAGGCCTCATTACCCTGAGTATCTCTCATTAAACTCTTTCAGACAAGTCCAAAACATGGTAACGTTTCAGGCGCCTAACTTCTTCTGCATTATTTAGAAGATTTATGGCTAAAATATGTTCAATGTTTCAAATTACAATTTCAATGTTCACAATCATAACACAAGAAACAGAAATGATTATTATGTGGCTAATCACTCCACAAAATTGTTTGAACAAAAACCTACTTATGCAGGCATAAAATTCATGAATAAATTATCCCATTTTTTAAAATGTGATAATTTAAATTCCTTTAAAAAAAATCTTAAAAATTACTTGGTCGGTGAAACTTTTTATAGCGTACAAGAATTTCTTTCTTGATATTAGTGATACATTGTGTGATTCTTATATGTATTTCAGGTGCTATAACTGACATGTCCTATCAATACTCCTCCTGGAGTCTCCAGGATGCAATATTAAAAAAAAAATGTTCCGTCGCCAGCCAGTCAAATTGGCACAGTTGGTAACGTGCTCGCCTCTCATCATGCGGTCCTGGGTTCGAATCCCACTCAGGCACGGCATAGTTTCATACGTTACAAAAAATCATTTCATCCTATTTACACACAGTTACACCCCAACGTCGTCGCTAATGACCTTGATGTTGATGCGACGTTAAATAAATAAATAAATAAAACAAAAGCCAGTCAAATAAAAAAAGGCTGATATTTTTACTTCCTCTTGCCCTATATCGATTGTAGGGAAGGAAATTATTGTTTGCTGATCGATTTTAAGAAATCGATTTTTCACCGGATATACAAGTTTTCTGGCTCCCGAACCCAAAAAAAACGTGTTTTTTTTAGCGATTTGGCTGGGTGTGTGAATTACAGTTGAGCCGTCCTTAGTTTGCTCCTACTATAAACAAACCAAAGCCAGCTACTGCAGGGTGCAGCTAGGGTCCACCACTTTATGGCTGTCGTATTCCGATTAAGTTAACTATGTTTTAAATTATAAGCACTTAAAGTACTTGAAACATCAGTCATGATATTATGATGTAGACCTAACAATTACATTTAGCAAAATAGTGTTTTACATTTAAATACTTTTGAAAGTATTTTGTTGTTACTTTTTAATCAGCGTGTACTCATTTTTATATAATGCGCATGTTCAGTGACGTCATTATTTGTTTACATTAGGAGCAAACTAAGAAAGGCTGGAAAGTTGGGTACCACTAAAAGACCCGACACAAACATTTTCATCAAATTCGGTCAACCGGATGTATTTTGCGGTTCCAAGCTCCGTGTAGTTGCGGTGGAAGGGACGGGTGAGGTATAATGAATGAGTGACGCATGCTGGGAGAACGATTGTTGTATTACTCTAATACAAAACATTCGTTTTCAAACTTTCCCTATTTAACATATTTGTTTGTATTTATTTCATTTATTTATTTACATATTTTGATATAAATTGGTAAGTAAAATATTACGAATCCGACCAAGTTAATAACCTGGTAGGTATTTGTTAAATTAATGCGCCGGATGATATGAATATTTTTACTTTCTCTTGCCTATATGAATAATATATACTAGGAAGGAAAGTAGGTACCTATTGTTTTCATGTCGATTTTTCGAAATCGAGTTTTCACCGGATCTACACATTTTCAGACCCCCTCCTGAACCCAAAAAACATGTTTTTAGCGATTGCTCTCTCTCTCACTCTCTCTCACTCACTCTCTCTGTGTGTGTGTGCGCGCGCGCGTGTGTGTGAGAACAGAATATCTCAAGAACGAAACATCGTACGAACTTGAAACTTAAGTTACATTCCACTACCGGACCCAACACGAACATTTTTATCAACATCGGTCAACCGGAAGTAGTAGTTTATTCGTGTAATTTTTCACTTTTTGCGATTTTCTCAAAAACTGGTCCTACGATTTTTTTAAAAATCGCCTGGTTTACTAAATTTTTTATGGTCTACAGGATAGGGTAGGCGCCATGTTTCCTGAAATTCTTGGTGAGGCTGTTTTAACGTAAAAAAAATGTTTTTTTTGAGATTGCGGCTTTAATATGCATTTTAGCGCAAAAATTTATATGATAAGATATGTAGACAATTTAAATCCTATAACTTGTATTTCAAACATTTTTTTGTATAACCCTTAGTTTAGCGGTAATTAGCGATTTTCTGTATTTTTCTCACGAAAACTTGTGAAAAATCGATTTTTTTAAAGCTTTCGGGTTTAGTATGGATTTTACGACAAAAGTGTATATAGTTCAATTTATAGGAAAAAACGATCTACAACTTTTATTTTAAACATTTTTTTCTACAGAGCCTACTTTAGCATGAAATAGTGATTGTTCCGTATTTTAAGCCAAACTGAGGTTGATTTTCATTTTCCGTCCTTCACTCATGATTAAAATTAGGTAATTGTCACCGCCACCCCTTCTTATTAATCATTTACTGTGTTGCCGGCTTCAATACTTCTTCCGGCCTTTGTCGGCACGGTAGGATCTTTGACGGCATTCCGTCAAACCTTTCGGCTCCCCACCGACAGAGGCCTTTGTCATCAAGGCCGAGCCAGTTGCCGCTCTCTACCACAGCGCTCTCGGCGACTATATAAAGAGCGCTGCACTGAGCCGAGGGATTTCAATTCCGATCAAGAATCCGAGAGATTCTCTTCGAACCAGACAGCAGACAAGACGTCCACGACGGCACACGGCTGCCAGTCTTCAGCGAGGACTAATCGACGATCCCGCAAGAGATAAGATGATGCTTCCGCTCGTTGACCCGTCACCGTAAGCCGTCGACCGGACGAAGCAGCCATCGACGCACTACTGCGAGGGAAGAAGATGATGTCTCCGCTGGACGACGACACGCCGTGTCGCCCAGCTCCTCGACCACCACGTCGAAAACGACCGACGCCTCTCCAAGACGACTACCGCTTAAACGGCCCTTTTCAGGGCCACCAAACTAATAAGGTTTGCCTTATATAATAACATAACATAATGTCACCATCCGGTGACATTATGTTTATTGAGGTTAGTTTTTTGTATAGTTTTCTAATGTTAGGTTTATCGTTTTTTTGTTTTTTTTTTTGTTTAACGTCCGACTGTTCTGAAATTACTGCTAATGCAGACGGTGAATGATGAAATGATTTTTTGTAACGTATGAAAAAATGCCGTGCCTGAATGGGATTCGAACCCAAGACCGCATGATGAGAGGCGAGCACGTTACCAACTTCGCCAATGCGGCCAGCATTGGCGAAGGTTTATCGTTAATTGAAGGGGTCGGCAGAAGACAGTGCTAACCCACATCAACAAAATTTTACGCAATGAAATTTTAAAAGTGTACTGAAATCTACGTATCATGTTTTTGAATGTTTTGGTTAGCATTTGTCTTTCTGTTCATTCAGGTTCTTAAGACTGTAAATATAGCATCCTGTTTAAAACGTGCTAAACATTTTATTTTTACTTTCTCTTGCCTATATGAATATATAGGAAGGAAAGTATTGTTTTCATGTCGATTTTAAGAAATCGAGTTTTCACCGGATCTATACGTTTTCAGACCCCCTGAACCCAAAAAACATGTTTTTAGCGATTGGTCTGTGTGTGTGTCTGTGTGTGTGTGTGTGTGTGTGTCTGTGTGTCTGTGTGTCTGTGTGTGTGTCTGTGTGTGAACAGAATATCTCAAGAACGGAACATCGTACGAACTTGAAACTTGAAACTTAAGTTACATACCACTACCGGACGCGACACGAACATTTTCATCAAAATCGGTCAACCGGAAGTAGTAGTTTATTCGTATAATTTTTCAGTTTTTTGCGATTTTCTCAAAAACTGGTCCTACGATTTTTTTTAAAATCGCCTATTTTACTCAATTTTTTATTCTCTACAAGATAGGGTAGGCGCCATGTTTGCTGAAATTCTCGGTGAGGCTGTTTTCACGTAAAAACGTTGTTTTTTTAAGATTACGGCTTTAATATAAATTTTAGCGCAAAAACTTATATAATAAAAGTTGTAGAGAATTTAAAAACCTACAACTTCTGTTTCAAACATTTTTTTGTATAACGCTTAGTTTAGCGGTAATTTGCGATTTTCTGTTTTTTTCTCACGAAAACGTGAGAAAAATCGATTTTTTTAACATTTCGGTCTTAGTATGCATTTTACGACAAAAGTATATATAATAAAAGTTATACAAAATTAAAAGATCTACAACTTTTGTTTAGAGCATTTTTCTCTAAAGAGCCTAGTTTAGAGAGAAAGAGTGATTTTCCGTATTTTTAAACCAAACTGAGTTCGAATTTCATTTTGCGTGTTTCACTCATGATTGAAATATGGTTATATTTTTGAGATTAGTTGTTTGTTTATTTCTAATGTTTTATTACTAATGTTAGGTTTATTGTTAATTATTTATATTGGCAAGAGAAAGTTGTGTGAGTGTTTCACACCAGATTTTTACAAAATATTTACGAAAAATCATGCTGGAAATTTTGTGGGTTAGCACTTTCTTCTCCCGACCCCTTCAATTATTTGCGTTGGCAAGAAAAAGTAGTGTGAGTGTTTCACACCTGTTTTTTTTTTAGTCTAGTTAGTACACGCTACCATAACAAATGCATCAGCTGTGAAACACTACTAACTCATTCATTCTCCCACTACTATAACAACTCACTGCATTCCACAACAACTACACGCAGCTGGGACTCAAGCAATAGTTTATTCGTTCAATTAACTCTTCTGCGATTTTCTCAAAAACGGATACGTTTTTTTAAAAATTGCCTCATTTACTACATATTTATCTATACTATATAATTATTGGTAAAGTTGTCAGTGTGTCGGCTGATAAGTTATATGGAGACGAACGTTCCGTGGTTCAAATCTCAGTAAAACCATGGTAAGCTGCTATTAACAATTTTTTCTCATTTAATCTGGCAATTTGCTTTAATGCAAAAACCCCAGATGATATTTTAATCCCACTGTAAAGTTCTATCTTTTTTTTTGGGGGGGGGGGGGGTTTAACGTCCGACTGTACTGCAATTTACTGCTAATGCAGACGGTGAAGGATGAAATGATTTTTTGTGACGTATGAAAATATGCCGTGCCTGAATGGAATTCGAACCCAAGACCGCATGATGAGAGGCGAGCACGTTACCAACTACGCCAATGCGCCCGGCTAAAGTTCTATCTAGTGACACTCATAGAAACTTTACTGTTTTGTTATATTATTTTGTATTAAGATATCACTTCTCTGATTTCCCTTGCATTATGTGTGTTTTTGTCTGTAAACTAGTGAAACTCCTGTTCCCACTGACAGCTAATATTAATTTATTCAGCAACTGTACTACAGTTTCTATGCTAATATGTGTTCACTTCGATACCAACTACCGGTAAACTTTTGTTTATTACTGAGGTATCAACCCACCGGGTTGGTCTAGAGGTAAAGTCGTCGCCAAAATCTGCTGTTTAACAGCTGATTTTCGGAGACGAAGATTCCTTGTTCAAATCCTAGTAAAGGCAGTTACTTTTATTCGGATTTGAATACAAGACAGTGGTTACCGGTGTACTTTGATAGTTTGGATTCAATTGCCATGCTCTCTAAGGAATGGTCGGCCTGGGTCTGTACAAGACTACATCTCATTTACACGTCATACACATCATCCTCATCTGATTGGGTCATGGGGTTGCTTATTGTTCTGAATTGAACAGATTGCAAAGTACACAATTTAGGAATAAAAAAAAACTGAAGTATCATCAGCAAAGAAGAAAGAAGCTCTTCTTTTGGGTATGTTTCTGGTAATCTGTTTATGTATAACAAAAACAAAATGGGACCTAAAATTGAACCCTGCTGAACACTAACTTTGACATAAAGCTTTTTATTCAAATTATTTTTTAAGTTTTCTCCTTACCGGAAAAAAATTTCTACGCACTTTACTCTACCATACGACAAGACTGATACCATTTAAGTTCCAATTCCCTAACACCCAATGACTCCAAAACTGAGAAAATCGCAAAAAAGTGAAAAATTACATGAATAAACTATAATTCCGGTTGACCAATTTTGATGTAAATGTTCGTGTCGGGTCCGGTAGTGGTATGTAACTTAAGTTTCAAGTTCGTACGATGTTCCGTTCTTGAGATATTCTGTTCCCCCCCCCACACAGACTAATCGCTAAAAACATGTTTTTTGGGTTCAGGGGGCTGAAAATCTGCAGATCCGGTGAAAACTCAATTGCGAAAAATCGACATGAAAACAATACTTTCGTTCCTATATATTCATATAGGCAAGAGAAAGTAAAAAGTAGATCATGAAACATGCCCGTAATACGTTATTTGAAGAGTTGCGGGGAAATTAAAGCAGAGATGATATTTGTCATATAAAATAAAAATAAAAATGTCATTAACTTTTTTATCAATACCGATTGAAAATCATTCAATTTAAGTTGAATTTCGCGCTATTTTCTACAGGTGTTGGTTTTCTGAACGCCGCCATTTTATTTCTGTGACGACATCGTGTACACGATGAGGTTAAGCGAGTCTTCGTCTATGGTTAATTTGTAAATTATTGTTTTGCTGTATTGCATATTCTTATAACGCCTACATTTTTTTGCGCGATTAAATTAGTCTTAGGAAACAATATCTTATCAGAAAACGATTGCGTATAACTTGACTTCTGCTTCTGAAGCCGAGTTGTTTGGCTACTTAACCTAATCGGTTGATCGGAACTGATTGTTACATTCTGTCAGGTAATGGTAAGTATTTTAAAATGATTTGTTTACTAATTATACATCGCATTCTAGTTTATATTTTGTATGCGATTTTTATAGAATTTTTTTATTTATTTTTTATAGTATTTAAAACTAGCTTGACAACAATGCTTTGTGGTACATTAAGTTTCTTCTAGTGTTATGAATTAGTAGTATTAAATAAATTTGTATTTTCTGTGCAAAAACCAAGGTATATACCACTTTTTCGACTAATGGTCGAATTTGACAAACATATTTTTCTGAATCTGACCTAAGTTAGGGTGAAGCAGATGAATGCAGTAGAGTTTGGATGAAATTGCAAACATAATTAAAACAGATGTTTCCTTTTGTCAAAATTGTAAGTTGGGTGTATCTCTGATAGTTGTGTTGTGTGAAGGTCAGTTACTATACTTATTCCACTGAACTGTGATACTGGTTGGTTGGAAGAATGTCACAAATCATGTTATATCAACATATTTGTTTTTTAATTAACTTAATATTCAGTTATCAGGTCATATTTCTCGCCTTCCACAGGTGAATTTTACTGATGTCATGAAAATTCCTGTTTCCAGTAATAAGTGGTTTGATTTGTATATTTGTATAGTTTGTTTTACTGTGAAGCACAGCGAGTTGGGGTTGGTGTTTAATTGATAGAAGCAGATTGACCAACAAATACAGTGCTTGCCATTGCCCTTGTTTCCTCCCAACTTGTCTGTTGCTCTGTTTAACAGGTTGACTCTCAAGGCAATTTTTGCAATTTTGCTTAAAAACCCTGAACCTATTTTATGGTTCCTTTGCTTTTTTAAATTAATTTTCTTTCGAGTCTACAGTATTGTAAGGCATAAATTTTTTGGCGCTGTTTTTTAGGTGAGGACCGATCGGGTACTCAAGCGTAAAACTATCAAATATCTCTCACTGAAATTTTTCTTGTGTTTCTATAAAATATTATATGTATTTTATAAATAATTTAGTTTGGGCTATTTTTCAATAAAACTACATAAATATTGAAGATGCGTTTCTCTGTCAAGCAGTTGTTCAGCGAGTGGTACATTTGAGTAGTCTACCAGTTGTCAACATGGATGCACCGACCAGAGTCTAGATACGGTTCTACTAATTTTAACACTACTTTTGTTGACACTGAGAGTTGCTGCTTCTGTTTTTCTTTGTCAGCATACACCTTGCACTGTAATGTGTAAAAATCTGTGAAATGCATAAAATCCGTCTCACAATTCTATTAAAAACACTATTACATGAGAGACGGATCAGTCTCTCAAAAGCAAATTTTACAAATCTGGTGAGAGACTTATTAGTGTCTGATGGGAGTCAACCTGTTAAACAGGAGAAGAAGGTGGTGGAAAAAGTACAAGTTGTAAGTGAGAAAGTGTACCGCATTCCCTCTGGACTGATATATTATAGGTTTCTGTGTCTTGTGGCCTCAACCAGTCAGCTGCCCAACTGCCCCGGGCCCCATGCTTGCTTTAGCAACTTTTAATTTTCATTAAAAGTTTACAAATACTTAACTGCTTTCACGTAAACAAGTTAAGCAAAACATTTTTGACTAACATCTTTGTAAAGTAACCACCCGATCAGAATACCATAAACACACATTTAACTGCATGTCACATTTGAAATTCAAGCTTACGCATAAAAAATATCTGTGAAAAACAACGAAAAAACTTGGATGGTTGTGAAACATATGTTCTACGATAACAAGTAAAGGGTGTTTTATTAAGGACGCAACCCTGATTATAAGAAGATAGAAGTAATACATCGGTAAATTTTCTCTCCCCCAATCGGTATGTATTCAAGGCCAACTACCTTAGACAGTTAAAATGTTCCAGTCAAGCATTAGTGTGGTGACAGCAGTTGTTTCGTTATATTGTGTCAGTAATAGTTTTTTCCAAGGAAGAATGCGTGTTTATTTTAGAGACTTACATAGCGAGTAAATCTTACAAATGTGTGCAAGATAAGTTTCAGTTGAAGTTTCCCCGTTCTGCCGTTCCGAATAAATCATCAATATTGCGTTTGATAAATAAATTCTGTAAAACTGGGAGTGTACTCGATGAGAAACCACCTTGCCAGCCAACAAAGTTAACTGCAGAAATTCTCGTACTTTGTTGGCTGGCGAGGTGGTTTCTCATAGAGTACACTCCCAGTTTTACAGAATTTATTTATCAAACGCAATATTAACAATTTATTCGGAACGGCAGAACGGGAAAATTTCAACTGAATTTTATCTTGCACACATTTGTAAGATTTACTCACTATGTAAGTCTCTACAATAAACACGCGTTCTTCCTTGGAAAAAACCATTGGTGACATATAACAAAACGACTGCTGTCACCACACTAATGCTTGACTGTAACATTTTAACTGTGTTAGGTAGTTGGCCTTGAGTACACTGTTGCCAACATACCGATTGGGGGAGAGAAAATTTACCGATGTATTACTTGTATCTTGTTATAATGAGGGTTGCGTCCTTAATAAAACACCCGTTACTTAAATTACAGTAGAATCCCATGATCCGGACTTGTTTTCTTTTTTTTTGTTTAACATCCGACTGTTTTGCAAATTGCTGCTAATGCAGACTGTGAAGGATGAAATGAATTTTTTGTAACTTATGAAAAAATGCCATGCCCGAGTGGGATTCGAACCCAAGACCGCGTGATGAGAGGCGAGCACGTTACCAACATCGCCAACGCGGCCGGAAAATCCGGACTCATTGGACTTGTTGGACAGCCAGTTATTCTGGACGGGATTTAAACAATTTAAATATAACAGGATTTATTAATTTTAACCTTTTATTTTTTTTTAACTCAACCTCTGTTGAACTTAAAAAAAACATGAAGTTTTTGGAAGAAACTGATTTTGTGACAGTTGTGGCCTTAAGAGGTGGGTGGGGTGACCCCTAGCCCTGCCCTTGATTACCTAAAATTGGGGTAAATAAAGGGCTATTTCATATCTCCCAGAACAGCCCCGGGCCCTCCTGCTTCGGCTAACGTCATCTCTGGAACCAATGGCCCTTTTGTATCATTGTTTTTGCCTGCACAATCAATAATCACTGATGATTTATTTGTTTTTCTAGCATGGTTGGTGTAAAGTGCGATTGAACTGGATACAATGAAGTGAAGAGGAATGAGTCATTTTTGTCAGCTGGTGGATAGAGTAGAGGTCCAGTCATTTTGAAATGGAACAAAAATGTATCGTTGACAATAGAGATGGTGAAAACACTTTCTTAGGGTTTGAAATAAATACGATACCGTCAGGAAAACATGACCAAATTATCGTACCGGAATATGATTGCAAGGTATGTTTGAATTTTAGTTAATGTTATTACACCATGAAATCTTTTTTTACTTTCTCTTGCCTATATGAATATATAGGAAGGAAAGTAGTTATTGTTTTCATGCTGATTTTAAGAAATTTAGTTTTCATTGGATATACATGTTTCAGACCCCATGAACCCAAAAAACATGATTTTAGCGATTGGTCTTTGTCAATCGCTAAATGTTAGTCGATATTGAAAATATCTCAAGAATGGGACATCATACAAAGTTGAAATTTGAAATTTAAGTTAGGTACTATTTACAGGACTAGACATGAACATTTTCATCGAAATCTGTCATCCAGACGAAGTATTTATTTGTGTCATTTTTCACTTTTATGCGATTTTCTCAAAAATTGCCTTAATTACTTCATTTTTTATGCTCTACAGTTTAGGGTAGGCGCCATGTCTGCTGGAATTCTTAAGGAGGCTGTGTTCTCGTAGAAAAAATTTTTTTTTTTTTTTTTTTAAAGATTGTGGCCTTAATATACATTTTAGGGCAAAAATGTATTAGGCCTAATCAAAGTTGTAGAAAATTTAAAAACCTACAACTTTTATTCCAAACATTTCTTTGTATAATACTTAGGTTAGCGGTAATTAATGATTTTCTTTTTTTTAATGAAAATCTGTAAAAAAAAAATTGGATTTTTTAAAAAATTTCAGTCATAGTATGCATTTTATGACAAAAGTGTATAATCAGATTTACAGGAAATTAAAAGATGTAAAACTTTTAATTTAAGCATTTTTTTCTTCAGAGCCTAGTTTAGCACAAAAAAGTGATTTTCTGTAAGGTTGGTTTTCATTTGCATCGTTCACTCTTGATTAAAATTAGAATATAATTTTTGAGGTTAGTTTTTTGTTTATTTCTAATGTTTTATTAGGGGTACTAATGTTAGGTTATATTGTTTATTATTTGAATAGTCGAGAGAAAATTGTGTGAGTGTTTTACACCAGATTTTTAAACTACAGTTTATGTTAGCCTTTAATAACCTATTAACCATTTAGGTTATATAACATTGTTGTGTTATGATGTTAACCAACTACGGTGGTGTGCGGGGGCTGCACATGCGCAGTAAGTAGATCCCCCACCACAGCGTCATGGCCTGATACAGGGTGCCTCTAAAGTAGTACTCACGACTCGTTGTGTTCTGTTCTTGCGGTTATCATTTTTGACATTTGTGTCGCTGTCGAAAGCCGATTAATTGCGCGCGCAGTAAATTCGGGGGAAAATGTCTGCAATAAAATTTGGGGTATTAGGCAATAAGGTTTTTGTAAATAATGTACCATACATTTTGACATGCCCGAAAGAGAAGGACGTCATACCCTCTTCTTCTTATATTTACTATGCAGTTCTTTTTGTTAAAATTTCATACAACTGATAAGTATTATGCGTGTGTAGTTGATTTCTAAAAATTGAGGTATGTTTCGTATAAAGTTCACAACTGTAAACAATGATACAGCTTCTTGGAATACTAATAGGAAGGAGACACCAGACACGACGATCTCTCTTTGACTGCCTTTCAAGAGTGATTTTTTCAAGCTCGTTGATTATTTCTGTTTCCGCCCAATATATGACAACATTTATATCAAATTACAGATAACATTTTATATTTTATAACTAAATAATAAAATGCATATTATGTCGTCGAAGAAAAAAGTTGTATTAGGTGATACTCAAAAAATGTGATAAGATTTAAACGTCTAACTTTGTACGAGCGTATCTTATTATCTTATTTTATACTTTTCTTTGATTCAATCGCATCTTCAGTATGCTATTGAATTTTGGGGGGGGTACTCATGATAAACTAAGAAATAAATTGTTTGTAACTCAAAAATATTTCATTAAAATATTATTATTTAAATGTCAGAGAGACAGTACTGTTAATGATTTTAAAAATTTACGTATCTTGCCCATTAAAAACTTATTTATTTTTAAAGTTTTTAAACTATTTTATAAAAAAAGTGGCAACAGAGGTACTGAAAACTTATATCACAGAACTACAGGTTCAAGCCTACAACTTTTTGTAAGACCGAATTTAATAAATCGTTTTTTGCTAAAACTTTTGTTTTTTTAGGTCCGAAGTGTTTTAATCTGTTGCCTATTGAAATTAAAAATAGCTTAAACATGTTAATATTTTCAAGAAAGGTTAAAGATTGGCTCAATGACATAACTGATGTTGATTCATGTGTAAGAATTGTTGGTTAGTGTTGGTGTTTTACCATTGCTGACTTACAATGCTTGCTGGTCGGTCTTTGTAGGAATTTACTGATCTTGGTAAACAATATAACAATAATAACTGATTTTAGTGTTAGTCATGTACAGGTGAATATCTGCTATGAACACTGACGGCTTGGTTAATATTGTTGTAAAAAATATAGTTAACATGCGCTGTAGCTGCCGCTACAATTTGAATTGTCATTTGTAGTGGATGACGACATTTGATTTGTAATTCATTTTTATAATTAATTCATTTGTAAACTTGTTTTTATGTATTTTGTTTTTTTTTTTATATATATAACCACCATTTACTTGAGTTGGTGGTTATTTATTCCTAGTAGATAAGATATAATTTTGCATTTGTGTGGAATAAATAAATAATAATAATAATAATTATTATTATTATATATTATTATTTTTAAAGATACTAAATATCAGAGTATAATAATAACATTTATAGTGTAATGAAATAAGATTCTTTACGAAGCGAAAGTAATTTTTGATGAAAAATGAGGTTAATAGAGTGGTGTAGTGAACGAAACTGGCCGGCAGAGTGTCCTACCGATCGCATATTGTCACTATTGCACTTGAACACCGTGCACTGATTGAAATGAGTTGAGAGGAACGGCGGAGGCAACACATTCTCTCTCTATCTCGCTACCCTCCCTACACGCCACCGTAATTGGCGAATATTATACAGTGTGTCAAATTATACTATTTAAGGTGTTCGATTGTCCGAACTATTTGATTATCGGAACCGCTCTGGTTCCAATTAGTTGGGATAACTGACGCTTCACTATACTGAACCGCAAAATAATCTTATAAGATCCCTGCCAGAAACTATGTTCGTTGACTGTTGCATGATTTTTTTTTAATGTTATGAGATTAATTCATAAACTGTGGATTTTATAATTGTCAATAGCTCGTTCAGGTTAGAACATGGGTGCAGATGTATCCGTTAATAGCTTGCTGGGTATTTCCGTACGTGTGGATACATCCGTCGATAGTTCGCTAAGAAGTATTGGTTCTGATTTGACACTGATTTTATCTTATTTTTTGAAGCAAGTGCCTATAGAATTTGGTCTTTGTAAATCTTTGCCTTCATTTCTTACTTGATGACTGTTCTCTGTGGAACGCTGCAATTATTTGCTGTGTTTTTTTTCCAGAAAATGTCAGTGCATCACCTGCTTTTTCATGGTCTCATGTTTTTATCGTGTTTTTTTACTATTTTTCATGCTTAACGATGAACTGTGTCTGTCCAAGCATTCTTATGTTGAAAAAATGTCACTTATAAAAAAATTTATTCAAAATTGGGATCTTCTCTGTTATATGCCTACCACTATTAATTCCGGTTCCCCTTGTGGTCTGCCACTACTACGTCATACTGCATGGTATGAGTTGGTGGGATGCAATCTAGTATGAAGCCGTGAATGGTTATTCGCTATTCAACCGTCGTCCTGTTAGTACCGGATTAAGATTTATTATTATTATTAATTAAGTTAGTTAATTATTATTATTAAGTAGGCCTACCTAACGTATTTATATTTATTTTTATATTAGGCCTACTATATTTATAACGATTAGTATATTTATGTATTATGTATAACTTAATTTATTGCATTTTATTATGTGTAAAAATAAAAATGTAAACATAAATTGAAAATGAAAACAAATAAAACAGAAATGTTTCATTTTTATGCTCAGTGGTTGTGTGCGTGCGTGCGTACACTCCATATTGACCGCATGTGAGAAGAACACGTGCTGTGTAGTGCGAACCTTCATTCAACATAGGGAGAACTATGGCACAAGGGGAACTGGAGTTAATAGTGGTAGGCATATAACAGAGAAGATCCCAAAATTGTACAGTGAAAAAGCTGCCAGGTGGATGAATAAAGCCAGAGTGGTTGTAAGTGTGTAGTGCAGAGGCAGAGGCAGAGGCATAAATGGCTACATAGAAATAGAGTTTGTGAGGGATATTGGCAGGGGTAGGGGATTCATAAGTGCTGTATGAGCAGGCTTTAAGCTTAACGTTGTTTTGTTTCAGAGGAGGTATAAATTGGCAGGTGATTGTGTGAAAGATCTGGATGAGACGCAAACAAAAAAGAAAAGGTCTGGTCCCAGCTGCTGGAATTGTGGTCAATTGGGCCACAGCAACAAAGAATGTCCGCTACCAAAAAATCATCAGGCGTTTTTACGGAATCGCCAACAGTTTATGAACAATAGATCAGCCAGGAACGGGTCAGTACCGGTTCTGTATTTTGTTGTAGATTAACGAGTGTACATTTTCCTTTGTTCGTAGTCACAAGTTGAAGCTTGCATCCATTGTAGCGACCATGCGGTCAAGTTTTGTTGTTATAATAGAAAGACAATCTGCAGATAGCGTATGTTTTTGGTGAGTGATTGTTCTTCTCGTATCGCATAGAGTGAACATGCATTATACACACATTTACATTAACATAAAATAAATTTTTAATTTTCTTTTGCTTTTTCAAACCAGGTCTGATTGTGTTTTGGCAGGGTAATGTGCTAGGAACTGTACTCGTGTTTAATTTGATTTTTGCTTTATTGCAGGGTGGTGCGTTACCATACTGACAATGAACAGAGGTACGACCATTTAAAGCCTGGCCTTTTGAGCAGAAGATTACGCAGGGCTTTGGGTCTCCAGGAGAACCAGTTGCCGAGGCATATATACAGGATGCGCCTTCTTGGGTATCCTCCGGGTTGGTTGGAAGAAGCAAAAGTCGTACATTCCGGGATCTCGTTATTTGACAGCAAGGGACATGGTGTGTATGTTGTTGTTTTGGTCATCAGCCGAAAGGCTGGTTTGAACCTCTAGAGGTTTTACTAAGTAAAACAAGGAGTGAGGTGGTTTACCATTGCCTTCCTCACTGAGTGAAAAATTACGCTTTTCAGCATGCCGGCCCTCTGAAAAGCACAGATTTACAACTCTGCAAATGACACCTTCACTTCATTCACCACAGGGTCTGGCTGTATAATGAAATTCATTACTTTCAGAGGAGACAACTCTGATTAGTGTCTTTTGCACCTCTACCTCTTCTGTTCTTAAATGATTCAGTCATTTAATTGGCTGACCATGTGATAAGAAACAGAACTATTTTTATTTTAGCCCTGCAACTGGACAGATTGAGTGTAAATAAATTGACACTCCACCTCTCTGTTAAGGGTGTGTACACGCCAGATTTTAACACGTAACAGACTAGGTGGAAAGTGTTGTTTAGGTCATCAGCCTGTAGGCTGGTTTGAACCAAAGAGAGGTTTTACTAAGTAAATCAAGGAGTGAGGTGGTTTATCATTGCCACAACTCACTGAGTGGAAAAGTATGCTTATCAGTATGCCGGGCCCTCTGAAAAGCACATATTTTCCGCTCGGCAAATGACACTTTCACTTCATTCACCACAGGGTCTGGCTTTTATAATGAAATTCGTTACTTTCAGAGGAGATAACTCTGATTAGTGTCTTTTACACGTCTACCTCTTCTGTTCTCAAATGATTCAGTCATTTAATTGGCTGACCATGTGTGATAAGAAACAGAACTATTTATTTTAGCCCTGCAACTAACAGATTCAGTGTAAATAATTTGACACTCCACCTGTGTCTGTTATGGGCAAAGGTGGAAGGTAGAGGTAAAATAAATATATGTGCATGTGTTCCATTAACCCTCTGATTACGGTTGGCCATTTGCGTATCTATCTTTCAAATCAATCTACCTCCATCACAAAATAAGTCATGGGTATGCAACAATACTTTATTTTATTTAGATAAAACAGATCTTGCGGTTGGTTTTTTTTCTAATGTTGTACGTCGTGAGTCTTTGCTCACTGGAATGTATCATACCATGACCGTATTAGGATTGTGTCGGGCACGAAAAACAACGCTCCAATTGCTTCTATGCCCACTGCAACAGATAAACAGCGTTCTACACCCGTACACGTGTATGATAACCTTATCCTTACGTTTGATAGTCATTCAGTCCTCTTCAATCAATCGCTGCACATATCTTGCAGACGCGTCATCGAGAGAACAACACAAAGGAGTTGCTAATTTTCTTAAAAACAAAATATGTCTATTAGGAATTCATGATTAAGAGAATTGCCAATGATTGCCATTATTTTGGACGAGGAAGAGGAAAACGAAATAAAAGACTCTAAGAGACGCTACTGGATTCACGAATCTCTTAAGAAAACGAAAACAGTGGTAGAATATTTGATGATAATATACCCTATTTATGATGACGATGATAAGATACCTAGTTGATGATGACTCCATTTTCATTTGCATGGTTGTGTTCGTTGAAAGGTAAGCAAAGAACGGGATAGCAATGCGAAGCATACGCGGCAATGACGTATCATGCGTAGAGCATGCCGTCACCGATCAGTTATCTGAACTAGTTGGGACCAGAAAGGTTCTGATAGTCAAATACGCTAAGTATTTAATAATTTAATACAACAAACGGTAACAATTTGATATAACCTAAATGTTTAATAGGGTAATAAGGGCTAAAATAAACTTAAGTTAAAAAAAAAATCTTGTGTGAAACATTCACACAACTTCCTCTTGCCAATGCAAATAATTAACAATAAACCTAACATTATTAATAAAACATTAGACATAAACAAAAAAGTAACCTCAAAAAACATAACCTTATTTTAATCATGAGTGAAACACGCAAAATGAAAATCAACCTCAGTTTGGCTTTAAAATATGGAAAATCACTCTTTCATGCTAAACTAGGCTCTGTAGAGAGAAATCCTCTAAATTAAAGTTGTAGATCTTTTAATTTCCTATAAATTTGATTAAATACACTTTTGTTGTAAAATGCATAGACTACTAAGGCCGAATTCTAAAAAAATTGATTTTTCACACATTTTCAAGAAAAAAACAGAAAATTGCTAATTACTCCTAAACTAAGCGTTATACAAAAAAAATGTTTGAGATAAAAGTTGTAGGATTTTAAATTCTGTACATTTTTTATGATATACATTTTTGCGATAAAATGCATATTAAAGCCGTAATCTTAAAAAACAATCTTTTTACGTGAAAGCACCCTCACCAAGAATTTCAGCAAACATGGTGCCTACACTATCTTGTAGAGCATAAAAAATTTAACAAACCAAGCAATTTTTAAAAAAATCGGACCAGTTTTTGAGAAAATCACAAAAAAGTGAAAAATTACACGAATAAACTACTACTTCCGGTTGACCGATTTTGATGAAAATGTTCGTGTTGGGTCTGGTAGTGGTATATAACTAAAGTTTCAGGTTTGTACAATGTTCCGTTCTTGAGATATTCTGTTCACACAGACACACACACACACACACAAACCAATCGCTAAAAACATGTTTTTTGGGTTCAGGGGGTCTGAAAACATGTAGATCCGGTGAAAACTAGATTTTGAAAAATCAACATGAAAACAATACTTTCCTTTCTAGATATTCATATAGGCAAGAAAAAGTAAAAATACAAATTTATAGCAAATGTAGAGTACTTAATATACAAAATTTCAAAACTGAATAAATTTATGAAATAAACTATGGTAAAATCCGTTTAGAAATATTTTAAACGCACTTGTACATATATTTTACTGGCATTGTCTTGATGAAGGTTGTTTTCCTGATTTTATCGATGACTCGCAAATCATTCTTATAGAAGGAACGGTTGCGACACATCCAGTAAAAAAATTTAACCAGCAATCATTTTTTTGGAAGTAACAACTTTTGTTGGATTCATCTGTGGTTACCCGAACAATCGGTTGTTGTTTACTTCTCGGCTCATTTGAATGTATCCAAGTTTTCTTACCTGTTACATGCATGTTGTTGCATGCTCTCTCCAATTTATATGTGCTTTGGACAGATTATGCGGAATTTACTGTAAAACTGTTAACTTCCGTACTTTGATGGTGCGTTTCTGGACTTATTGATCAATTTTTTGATAATTTTAATGTATAAATATTTTAAAATTCTTTAATGACCTTTTGTAGCTGCCTCTTTATTTCTGTTGAGATTAACGTACGTGGTTCGGTGGTGGATCCACCGCCATCAGAGTACACAAGATAACAAAAATTTAATACGAGTAGTTTGAACTTTTGTTATTTTGTTTGTATTGTGATGGTGGTTTAACCAAAACGTAAACAAAAGGTGAATGGACTAGTTTAAAATATTTATACATTAGAATTGATTACAAGCTGGAGGATGGATTATAAAAAGAGATTGTTGTGTGTTGTGACCAGTGGTAGCTGATCCTGATGATGAGGAAGGAGAAGTAGTTGACAGCTTGGAGCAGAGGAATAAATATGATTTCAACAAGCTCGTCAAGTACCCTGGCTTCAATGTACCTCCACCTGCCGGCACTATTGACGTAAGTATTGCAAACATGTCAAACAGACTCAAAGTGGTTTCCAGGAAGGTGGTGTTCATTCTAGAGCTACTTTTGCTCAAATTGGAAACTTTATTTCAACCGACCCGATAAGGAGATTTTGTAATCAGCCATGTTGGGTACTTTACTCTAATGAGAGAATTTTAAATAGTAATAACTAAGTAGACTGGTTAGAAATACGGAAATAAGTATGCGTTAGAAATTTAACCCGTTGAGTGCCCCGCCACGTCTGCACATAACATGTTTTTACAACATTATTGTAAAAACACTTTAATTAATTTGTACTTTGTATTTTTACACGTTTTAATTATTTATGTTTTACACTGAATTTGTAAAAGATATTTATAGTAGGCTACCTACTACAAATTTAAAAAAAAAATTTTCTCTTTGTGACCACATAGATCACTCAAGTCATTTTGGATGGCTCTTCTTCAATTTCTTCTTCTTGTTATTCCAAAACTTTTTCATATCTTTAGATCTTATTTTCGACTCGTCGTTACCAAGTATTTTAGTCGAGTAGATTTGTAATTTAGTACTCGACTTGTTTGGACACGTCATTTTAGTCGAGTAGTTTAGTTGAGTGCACAGTTTAGTAGCTACCCCCACCACTACGCACAACGTAATTTACGAGCAAGATCCCGCCTCCATGGAACCACAAAAATGCACTAAATTCGCTGTCTACGTTACACGTGCGGACAGTTACTAAATTTCTCGGCCGTTGCTACTCGACTAAAATACTCGACCCGTGTAAACTAGGCTTTATTTCGAGTCAAGCTATCCAGCTGCCCGCGTGGAGTCACGCAAGTTTTTCTTTAATTCCTTAAAAGTTTTAAGTTTTAAGGAGATGGTAAAATTAAGGCGGATTAGAAAAAATTGTCGGGATAATTAAATTTTATTACGTTATCATTTTTATTACTTTTTTCCCTTGTATGTGGCCAATTTTAGACCATGTTAGGTGAATAGACATTTCTGAACTCCTTTTTTTCAGCCCACATTCTCAACATTTGCTCACTGTAGGGTTTCTCTTTTCTTCTGTCCAACTGGTGTTCTGTTTTTCTCATTGGTTTATGTATGTACATATTAAAACAAACTGTAAAATTTGCCTTTAAAATCACGTATAACTTTTTTAAATACAATGCAGTGATTTTTTTAAAATATGCCTCCAAGCTCTCAGGCATCTAGAATGATGAGCTCGTGCATGCATGCCTCAACTTGTTAATAAGCCCTGCAAGTTAAACAAATGCACACAAAATGTTAAAAGAAGCACTACAGATTCAGTCCTGTTTTATTTTGAGTTTCAAGTTTTTGCAGGGGTGATGGAGATTTCTCTCCTTACCGCAACGTATGGCCCATTATTACCTGGCTACCTTATCATCACTATGTAGTTTTGATTTCTCTGTTCCAAGTTATTTTCTGATGCACTTAAAGATCGTGTATAAGCGTAAGTCAAAAATTTTCCAAACTTTTGTAATAAAACAACTTTTCAGTTGTTGTACCGCCTTCCGGAAATATGTGCTGACAGTTGGTTGTGCTGTGTTGGAGTTTGCACCAAGGTTGAACAAAAGGCAGTGATACGATTTCTTTGGTCAGAAGGAGTAAAAGGGGCTGCTTAGTATGGGACAGTATATTGTCCTGGAGTATTCTTTCCAAAAATGAGCCACCTCTGTTGTAACGGTCGAGTAAGCATTGGAAGACCTCAAGATGTTTGAGTTTGTGTTCTTCAGTAAGGTGTCTTGGCACTGTCGCGCACAACCTTTACAGAAGCAGAGTTCATTATGGATAGTGTTACGCAGAACCATGACTGATGTTCAAAGTAGACGCTACGTTATCAATAGTAACTCATCTATTTGTTAAAACCATCAATCGAGTTTATCGCGTAATATCGTCATCCGTTGTGGACGTTGATGCCCATCTTGCTCTCCATTCTGGGACAATGTACTGTCCCCATATAGATACTGAAGTCACGTGATTGCCTTTTGCGTATGTATGGGCTGTGAGGAAATGAAGTGAAATATTTGCAGTGCTGCCAACATCAACAGTGAGACACTACTCGTACATTTCACTACCGTGTTGTTTGTAGATACATTTTGTAAGCCATGTTTTATTCCGAGAAAATGTTTTCTTCATAAACCTTATAAGAAATAAATATGACCTGTAATATTGCTTATAGCTTAATTACATCACTAGAAATGTTTGATTTACTGTAATTACGAATGAATCGCCTTCTTTACTATTGTTGTCATCGGAGTTTTCATTATCAGTCTCTCTAGTATCTAGCTAACCGTTTTCTTTGTTTTACCAGGTGTCAACAAAACTGTTGAAGAATAGCTTCTTCACGTTGTTAGTTTCCTTCTTTATTTTTCGAAATATGCAAAGAGAAATATCACAGTAGTTAGCCGCTCGCTCATGGCTTTTGTTAAGAGGCACGGATAGGCATTTTTGTTTGACTTCTACTTTATGACATTTTATTACATTGCGTTCAGCACTGTGAATAGTTCGACCACGTTTTTAAGAAACCGACATTTGTGTTAACGGTAACAAACAGTTATATTCGTACAGCTAACTGACAAAATGTTCCGCTATTTACTGTATACGCCCTGGGTATAGTATACGAGTTATGTTTGTCGTACTGTAATGCGCACTGATGCTTTTCTCCTCTTACCCCTCGTTGCAAACAAAGGCAAACTCGTGACTCAAGTGACTATACCTGTACTGTGCTGAAAGTCCATGATGTGTTTCAGCCCCTTTTACTCCTTCTGACCAAAGAAACCATATCACTGCCCTTTGTTTGTCCTTGGTGCAAACTGCTATAGAGTAGACATGTTTATACTGCGAATGTCAATTCAACACAGTTGCGATGAAGGTCGAGTGGCGACACATCACCACAATAGTACCAACTGTAAGCACACGTTCGTGGAAGGCGGTACAATAACTGAAAAGTTGTTTTATTACTAAAGTTCAGATAATTTTTGACTCGCCAGGTCGTATTTTGATGAGAATCAAATATAAAACGTATGTTTAATCTGAGTAGACACTCTTGAGGTTGCCACCCTGCCATTTGCAGCAGCTGAAACAACTATTTTAAGTATTTTTGTTTCTTTTCGTGAAGAAATTTTGAAGTAGATACGCCTTTTCCAAACGGAGAGCGATGACTTTGGTCTGTTGAGTGGATTCAAGAACCGTTTGTGTTTCAGGAGGCTGAACGGTTGAGAATGCCACCGATGAGTGAAAACGACAGCATAGAGAATTTGGTGGAATCGTTGAGGCCAAACGAAGCGAAATCATATCGCCGAAGGAAAGTGCCGGTCATTCCATCTGCATCTCCACCTCGTGTGAAACCACCGGATCATGAGACACAACCGGCCAGAGAAAATTTTGTCGACATGGAGTGTGAAGAAACACCAGGTAATTGCTCGCGCTTGATATCCAACTCTGTAGTGATGTGACGCTCTAGAGCGAGTCGCACAAAAGAGAAGAGCTAGCTCTTTTAACTGAGCGGTGAGCTACCACCTCTTTTATTTTGAACGACCACCGCACTGAGCATTTCTCCCCATGCAGCACACTCTCCGCACAGAGCTGACTTGTACATCCCCTCCGCGACTAAACCACTTTTCTCTAGTCGCATCATAGCAAGGGCTACCTAAACGCTGCATGGAAAGTATACATATCGTATCAAACTCTGCCTCTGTTTGTGAGGGGGTCATTATTCTTTCATACTATATTACAACAACCCTGAGACAAGTGGTTGTAAAATACCATTGTACTGTACTGTAACTTTTTTACCACGTGCGTACGCAACAAAGATAGACACATGATAAAAATTTGTTTGTGGAAAGGGATGCATGAACGTTCAGGTTGACGCACGCGCAAACAGAACGTGCTCTGTGTGAAGGAGTGAGTGAAAGTCACCCTCGGCTCGACTCACTCTCTGTTTATTCACAGAACTCAGCTTAGTGCTGTACGTATTAGAATCTATTAGCTCACTGCCACAGTTCACCCCGTCTCATCGTTCAATTGTACGGTGGCATGCTCTGTGCCGTTAACTCAAGTGTGCGGAGCGGGGTGTGGGGTGTGCTAGCTCAGCTATTTTACTGTGCCATCCCATGACTACAACTGTGGGAAACTGGTTGACCCTTTAAGCGGTGGGTTTTATAGTGAATAACACCCAGGAGGGGTACCAGTGCAGCACCATATTTTAGTTCATGGTATATTGCGTGTGACGCAAAAGGAGAAGGTTATAGCTCGGTTTCTTAGAAACACTCTAATAACTTTTCAAGTTGAATGTGACACAACTTAACAATTCGAGTGCCGGAGTTAAAAACGTGTGCTTGTTTATAGAATGCCTGGCCATTTTCGTCTATATCTGAAATGGTATAAAAATGAAACCATTAAGGACTACTAAATGGGGTATTTACTTGGCTGGAAACATTAAATCTTGCAGTTTTCAATGGTGTGTTGCAACTTTTGTTGAATTATTTTTTTTAAATAAAAATACTCTCATCTTTTCATAGCATATTTATAAAAAAACACAAGAATTTCTCGTTAGATTGTTATGTAAAAATACTTTCTAAACAAAACTATGATATTGAATTTAAAACAGAAACTGAACTAAACTGAACATTTTGATTGTGAGTCCATCATGATAAAAACCAAAACTCCCATGAAGTCCTAACCTCAATCTTTACTTACCAATGTAAGTTTATAGAACACTAATCTGCTAACACTCTCGGTGTACTTACATACTTACGGGTGTTTTATTAAGGACGCAACCCTGATTATAAGAAGATAGAAGTAATACATCGGTAAATTATCTGTACCCCATTCAGTATTTTGGCAACAGTGTACTCAAGGCCAACTACCTAAGACAGTTAAAATGTTCCAGTCAAGCATTAGTGTGGTGACAGCAGTCGTTTCGTTATATTGTGTCACCAATGGTTTTTTTTCCAAGGAAGAACGCGTGTTTATTGTAGAGACTTACATAGCGAGTAAATCTTACAAATTTGTGTGCAAGATAAGTTTCAGTTGAAATTTCCCTGTATTTTTTTTTTTTTTTTATTATTTTATGGCCTACAAAGGACCACTTTAGTCATTTTACATTTAAAGTCTTTCCTTCTTTCTTCCTTTTCTTTTCCGCCCAATATTTTTTCATCCTTTCCGAGCGCAATTTTCTTTCCTCCTCCGGAACCACTCTTCCCAATCGTTGCTTGTTCCTTCCCGGCTGTAGTATAACGCGTTCGTCCTTCAATATCTTCAATGCATTTGTCTTGTGTTTTAAATCTTCTATTGTAATTTGTAACCTTCTAATATCTTCTTTTAATTCTGTGATCCATTTAATATCACTTTTACTATACCACAGTTTTTCTATTATTTTCCTGCTAGTTCTATTTTCAGGTGTCCTTAAAAGATGTCCCAGGAATGATATTCGTTTCTTTTTAATTATACTTGTAATAGGTTCTATGTTTTTGTAGACCATTTCGTTGGAAGCTAGTCTCCAAACTCCGTCTACTTGATAGTTTTTGTTCAAGCAAGTTCTGACTATTCTTCTCTCAATCCTGAGGACCTTATCTATTGCAGTGGTATTTGTGGTTTTAAATATTGTTTCACTTGCGTTATTTATTGATAATCTATCAAATACTATGTGATAATTAAGTAGTATTCTAAGAGATTTTTTAGTTGAGCGAGTTAAACGATTTTTCAAATCTTTGAGAACTTCTGCGGTTAACTTTGTTGGCTGGCGAGGTGGTTTCTCGTAGAGTACACTCCCAGGTCTACGGAATTTATTTATCAAACGCAATATTAACGATTCATTCGGAACGGCAGAACGGGGAAATTTCAACTGAAACTTATCTTGGACACATTTGTAAGATTTACTTGCTATGTAAGTCTCTACAATAAACACGCGTTCTTCCTTGGAAAAAAAACCATTGGCGACACAATATAACGAAACGATTGCTGTCACCACACTAAAATGCTTGACTCGAACATTTTAACTGTCTTAGGTAGTTGGCTTTTGAGTACACGGTTGCCAACATACCAATTGGGGTACAGAAAATTTACCGATGTATTACTTTTATCTTCTTATAATCAGGGTTGCGTCCTGAATAAAACACCTGTTAGAACTGTATTTTGTGACCGTTTTCTTGCCTTGGCCAGCTATCATGATTCTGTTAAAATTTCAGATATAGGGCTGTTACCGGAAGACAACTGTGGATTTGTTCCGCCTTTGCCTGAAGATTCACAGGAGTTGCCGCCACCACCACCACCTCCTCTTCCTCCTCCTCCTCCTCCTCCTCCTCAAGAAATGCCCGAACCATTTTCAGAGCCACCATCGGCTGAAGATGGAGAATGTTCTTCGCAGTCAAACGAGGCATTCTTTAAGGTAATGCAATTTGTGCAGCACTGGTGGCAAAAGCAGCTAATATTACTTAAGTATTAACAAGAGTGATAAAGGGGCGAAAAGCTTTAGTATGCATGTACAACTTTCATATCAGTTCAGCCAACACAAGATTGTACACTATACCCAAAGCACATACAGTATGTTGCGGAACCTTTTGTAGGTTAACCGTTTGTTACTGTACACTATACCCAAAGCACCATACAGTATGTTGCGGAACCTTTTGTAGGTTAACCGTTTGTTACTGTACACTATACCCAAAGCACCATACAGTATGTTGCACAACCTTTTGTAGGTTAACCGTTTGTTACTGTACACTATACCCAAAGCACCATACAGTATGTTGCGGAACCTTTTGTAGGTTAACCGTTTGTTACTGTACACTATACCCAAAGCACCATACAGTATGTTGCGGAACCTTTTGTAGGTTAACCGTTTGTTACTGTACACTATACCCAAAGCACCATACAGTATGTTGCACAACCTTTTGTAGGTTAACCGTTTGTTACTGTACACTATACCCAAAGCACCATACAGTATGTTGCGGAACCTTTTGTAGGTTAACCGTTTGTTACTGTACACTATACCCAAAGCACCATACAGTATGTTGCGGAACCTTTTGTAGGTTAACCGTTTGTTACTGTACACTATACCCAAAGCACCATACAGTATGTTACACAACCTTTTGTAGGTTAACCGTTTGTTACTGTACACTATACCCAAAGCACCATACAGTATGTTGCGGAACCTTTTGTAGGTTAACCGTTTGTTACTGTACACTATACCCAAAGCACCATACAGTATGTTGCGGAACCTTTTGTTGGTTAACCGTTTGTTACTGTACACTATACCCAAAGCACCATACAGTATGTTGCGGAACCTTTTGTTGGTTAACCGTTTGTTACTGTACACTATACCCAAAGCACCATACAGTATGTTGCACAACCTTTTGTAGGTTAACCGTTTGTTACTGTGCACTATACCCAAAGCACATACAGTATGTTGCGGAACCTTTTGTAGGTTAACCATTTGTTTCTGTACACTATACCCAAAGCACCGTACAGTATGTTGCGGAACCTTTTGTAGGTTAACCGTTTGTTACTGTAAACAAAAATGTTAATTTCTCGAAAACGTGGTCAGACTTTTCAAAGTGCTGAACGAAATGTAATATGCAGTGTATTAATGTGTTGTGAAGTTGAAGCTAAACAAATATGCCTTTCTCGGCAATAAACCACCACAGCTTACAAAATGGAGATAGTAATTGCATGTTTGTGATATGTAGTAGTGGCTCAACTTTTGAGGTTGGCAGTAGTGACGGGCCTTATTTAACATAACAGGATTAAATAACATGGTTACTGGATTGAACCAGTTATCCTGATAACAGGTTATTAAAAACACCCGATTATTTTAATAACACCCTTTTAGCTGTTACTGTATAACACCGTGATTCAAAGCCGTTGAATAAACTGATGTACAAATGACGCGTGTCGGACTTTTAATAGCATGAGACTGTTAAAATTAAATATAGTTATCGATAAACTTTTCGTCTAATTACACCACTTTTAAGTTTAACTTTGTTATAATACTGTTATTAACCGATTGACCTACGAATTGTTTTGTACTGTTGATGGCCTTTCAGTTGGATTTAATTTTACATAAAATGACACTATATTGTAAATGGACAATAACTTTTTTTCTTTTAACAAATTGTCTTTATTTTTTTCATTTTTTAAGAATTTAGTAACCATTTAGACCAACGAATTACTTTTATTGTCTTTAAAGTAATTTTTTTCTACAAATTTTTAAACAATTTTTTTTCTTGTAAATTAAATTTTTTTAAGTTTCTTTTGATTGTAACTTAAAAATTTATAATGTTCTATAAAAACTTAAATGAGGGCCATCTAGACAACTGAATTGGTTAATTTAAAATAAAGTTATGCGCTATTTTCTAATCACCGGTCATTGCCATTTTCACTTATTTACACATCAATATCCTGTCGGTAATGAAATTAATATTTTAGCACGCAGAGAATTTATTTAATAGTTAAAAATTATTGAATTAATAATATTGAATATTATGACTTTATATAAAAACACGATAAATAACCTAAAAACTCTTTTTAACGAACACGCATTTACAGAACGTAAACAAATGCCATTTTTCAACACAAGGTATAGGTTAATTTGATCACGAAATTATAACTGAACGCTTGCACGCACTCTATTGGTAAATATATGAAAATAAAGCAAAAATTATGTAGTTTTCGATAGTGCTGCTACATCAAAAATGTTTTAAAAACTATGTAGACAGGACTAAATAAAGTACGAGGATGTTGAATCGCCGTCATTGTACACAACGGCACAAATATGTTGGACGGCGTTTCGCCATCATTATATGCCCCCAATGGGTTAATACAAACACAAGGTGGTAAATCTCACTGAATCTCTCATGGTTACAGTTAAGACAAACTACACTATTTCCATTCAAAAATAAATCTTTATAATGCATCCTGCAGTTTGAAATTATTTCTATTTCATATAATGAATTAATATAATAATTTCACTAACCTTCTTTTTAAACTGCGTCACCTGTATTTTAATTCCTACTTACACGTGTTTCGGTGGATCCACCATCATCAGAGTAAATCTTCTTCTTCTTTTAGTGCGCTATCCGTTTCGGATGTTTGCGACCAGCATGGCAATTCTCACTTTGCTGACAGCAATACGGAAAAGTTCAGCAGATGTCTTTCCAGTCCATTCCCTGAGGTTGTGTAGCTAGGATATTCTTCTTCTTCCTGGTCCTCTCCTTCCATCTATTTTCCCTTGCACAATGAGCTGTATCAAAGAGTATCTGGACTCATTCCGCATGACGTGTCCCAAATACTGAAGTTATCAGAGTAAATGAAAAATTGAAACTAAAAATTTTTTTCTCATTTATTTAAAATTTACAGAAGATGGTACATCTTCAGTTACTTGTATAAAAATTTAATACAAGTGACTGAAGATGTACCATCTTCTGTAAATTTTAAATAAATGAGAAAAAATGTTTTAGTTTCAATTTTTCATTTACTCTGATGATGGTGGATCCACCGAAACACGTGTAAGTAGGAATTAAAATAAAGGTGACGCAGTTTAAAAAGAAGGTTAGTGAAATTATTATATTAATTCATTATATGAAATAGAAATACACTATTTCCGTGTAACCAAATACAACCTCAGTAAACCACACACAATTTTTCATGAACACTTTGGTGGCTAGTCATGCTGAATTTTACGGACACAGCAAGGCACTATAGTTGGTATACATTGTACACTGAGTCAAGAAGTGAGCAGTCGTGCATCCATTAAAGCAAGTCGATACTCAAAATGCACCGTCCAGCGAGTCATGATGCGCCACCGGACGGTTTCTTTTGACTACCACTTTCTGTACCAATAAACATTTCTGTACAAATAATCTACCTGTTAGTGAATAATTTAGTTCACTTCTTTTCCGCATGTGTAGTGCTATTACTTTTTTTTCAGTTACTCTTTAGCAAGTTAACATTCAGGTTTTTTCGTTATTTTCTATTTCTTGTGATTTCCCCTCAATAATAGATAGTTGAGTTAGTAACTTGAATGTTTCTTCTGTTTCACTAGTGTAATGTAATATATTATCCTACTGATTGCTTGATGAGACGAAACTCAAGTTATTGTGTAGTGGCTGCACTGTTTACTGTACTTGAGTCAGTTGTTCCTTCCTTCATCTACCCGGTGCTATTAATGCAGTTCCAATTTTTTTGCAGGCCGGCTCATTGGCGTAGTGGTTAGCGTAACTGGCTTCTACACCAAGGTCCGCCTTCGATTCCGGGTCAGGTCCAGCTTTTTTCATCGCTCATCTTTGTGTATCATCCTTCTCACTGTCTGCATTTGCAGCAAAATTGCATATTAAGTCAGGCGTAAAAAGAAATCAATTTTTGATTTCATGGGTGGTCCATTTTTTATCAAGCTTTTTTCTAAATAATGTTTTGGCAGTCTGCATGGTACTGGTAAAAATATGACCAACTACGGTGGCATGCGGGCCGCACATGCGCAGTAAGTAGCTCCCCCACCACAGCGTCGTAGCCTGATACAGGCTGCCTCTAAAGTAGTTCTCACTACTCATTGTGTTCTGTTCATGCGGTAATCGTTTTGACATTTGTGTCGCTTTCGAAAGCCGCACGCCGTTGAAATTAGTTGCGTGCACACAAAATACGGGGAAAATGTCTGCAATTCATTTTAGGGTAATAGGCAATAAGTTTTTTTCTAAATGATGTACCTATCATAAGTTTTGACAGGCCCAAAAGAGAGGTAGGCCTACGTTATAATCTCATTTTGTTATATTTACTCTATACGGTTCTTTTTGTTAAAATTTCAAACAACTGATATTATGCGTGTGTAGTTGATTTCTAAAAATTGATGTATATTTCGTATACAATTTACAACTATAAAAATTTATTCAGCTTCTTAGAATACTAACAGGAAGGAGACACCAGACACGATGATCTATCTTTGACTCCCCTTCAAAAAGTGATTTTTCAAACTCATTTATTATTTCTCTTTCTGCCCTACATATATCAAATTACAGATAAAATTTCATATTTTATAACAAAATAATAAAACGCATATTATGTAATCCTGGTAAAGAAGTTATATTAGCCTAAGTGATACGGAAAAAATGCGATGAGATTTAAACGTCTAACTTTGTACGAGCGTATCTTATATAAATATCAGAGTATAATAATAACATTTATAGTGTAATAAAATAAGATCCATTAGGAAGCGAAAGTAATATTTTCAGAATTTTTTGATGAAAAATGAGCTTGTTAGAGTGTAGTGAACGAAACTGGCGGGCAAAGTGCCCTACCGTACCGTGTATTGTCACTATTGTGCTTGAACACCGTGCACTGATTGAAATGAGTTGAGGGGAAAGGCGGACGCAACACATTCTATCTCTGTCCCGCTACCCTCCCTACATGCCGCCGTAATTGGCGAACAGTATACCATTTTTCACATAAATCCGGATATTTTATTTGACTATAATATTGTAATTTGTCAGCAGATAATAATAATTAATGCGTGATATAAAAAAAACTTTTCAACTTTATTTCTTTCAGTTTGTGTACGGTGGTTGTCAAATTATGTGTTGCAGGTTGCGTGTGTACAGTTATTTTAAAAGTTTTGGTTTAATTTGTTTTAATTTAATATTCCCACTGAAATTTTAATAAATGTATGATTCAGCAAAAAGAAAGAACATGTATGAGTTGTAATATGTGTCGCATGAACTTCAGTTGATGAATGCAGTTGGTAAATGATAAGTGAATTGGGTTCTAAGAATATGTTGCAGCTTTCTGTGTCAGAGATGTGATTTATTTGGATGTATCTTTTATTTGTTTCTGTTGTACTATTTGTATGAAATATGTGATTTGGTTTACGAACATTTTTCACTTTCGAAGAGAGTTAATGTCTGTTGAATGCAAATAAGGTTTCGTAGACGAATGCTTATTAAAAAATCTGGTGTGAAACACTCACACAACTTTCTCTTGCCAATGCAAATAATTAACAATATAACCTAACAATACGTCGGCTGAGAACCAGAGGAACGTATCTGCATTTTACTGATTTTACAGGAGAGCAAAAAGAAAGTTCGCTAAGGTGGATTTTATCATTTTTTGGGAAAACCGTTATATTTTTTCAAAAACCTTTATCAATATAAAGTTATTTAAACTATTTACTAATGCTTCTTAATTAATGTAAAAATTAATTTTTGAAAGTGCCCTTGATATTGCGATTTATTTTAGTGATTGCACAGATACGTTTCTTTGGTTCTGAACTATAAAGTAAGTTAGACTGAGAATGGTATTCATACGTTTCTACACACATGTTTATCATATGGTTTTATTCATTAAAAACTCAGTTTTATTTAATTTATTTATTAGCTCCGTTTTATTTATTTAGCTACAGATTGAATTAACCCAATCAATTTTAAGTATAAATTTTTGCTATATATAATTGGTTACAAAATAACAAAGAATAGTTTCAAATAAACAATTTAAAACATAAGTAATTTCTCAAAATATTTAAAATATAAAATGTAATAATTGGGATACGAAAACTTTAAAAATTTTGAAAATAATAAACTTAAAAATATTGACAGTATGAAAACTTAAAACTTTAAATTTTTTTTTAGCGGCCACCGACTTCTCTGTCAATAAAATGATCACTTTTTACAATCAAACACATAAAGTAATTACAAACTAAAACAGTTTAAACAAAAGAGCCTTACAATTAACATATTTTCAATACAAAAATTTATACATTAGACACTAGAAAATATTTGAAAATTAAAGGTTTTTATGAACAATCTGAAATTGAAACAAAATTATTTACTGTCAGTTTTCGAAAAAATTAGGGTAAATATTTGTTTACTTTAAATATTTTGTTTTTTGCTTTTCTTGGTATTTTTGCAAGAATTTTATATTACCGATTTCTTCAATTTTCCTAGTTTTGTTTTTTTTTTATCGCCTTCTTTATTTCTGGAATTACATTGCCATTTTCTAACACGTTATAAAAGTTAACAAAAAGGTTTTTTATTATCCGAGAACCGCAGAGATCAAACAAGTCTTTCATTTTTTCTTCAACAGTTTTCAATGGTCCGCTGTACAAGGGTTTGAATTCAAAACGTTCATCTAATTTTGATTGCGATATCCTTCAGCGAGTAGCAAATTTTTTGAATTTATTAGCTCTATGAATATACTGACAGTAAATAATAACAGTCACTTTTAAGGTATTTAAAATTAACAATACTAACCACTGGATCTGATTTTTACCGACATTTCTTGTTTTGTAACTTTTCTTTATTCAATTTAGAAACATCTAAGAAATCTTGTAGGCAGATTTCAACAACGTGATATTTTTAGTTTTTTGAAGCTGTTCAGACAACTGTGTACCAACCAGTGGGATGTTAATATCGATGTTCTTTGAACATTTCTTAATGCTCGCATGAACTGAATCGCACGAATGTCCAGGTTCAAAACAACAGTGCTTTATTACAGGAATGTTAAAAGATTGAACAATATGATGCAGCATTGCAGAGACATTACTGTTTCTGATTTGTCCGCCACAAGTATCGGAAATAAACCGGCAGCCCATCAGCAACTTTTTCTAGTTCTTTGAAAAGGCATATTAAGCTACCTTTACTGAACCTCTCCCAGCTATACCTTTATGCCACATGTAATATGTTGCTCTTTTTGAAGCAACATTAAAAACAGTTAAATTATATAGGTACACTAATCTTCGTTTATAAAAAATTGCTTTTGCATTAACTGATGGACAGTATCTAACTGCTTTTAAATAAAATTCTAGAAGGTGGCATTTTGCAGCAATTGCGCCTTCTTTAATTTTGTTTTTAAAATCTCTAGCCGAATTCTTTCGGGCTAAATGCTTCTCGTACATTATTCTCTCAGCCTCTTGTTCGTTAGGTGTCAAATTGCAAAAATTAAAACAATGATCACATTTGTCTGCGGGATATGCAATGATAAATTGAATCACCAATTTTGGTAACCCGTGCTGTCGGAATCTCCTTTATGAGAAGTGACAAAAATATTGTCATTGTTTTTAACCCCCAAAATTTTCTAAATATATTCATGCCTTGTGCCTCGTTTATTTTTTAAAATGGCATTACCGTTGGCGCAAACTAGAGTACAAACAATTACTTTATTGCACTGGTGCTACTAGTTGTGAATTTTTCGTAATTTAAATTACGTTTTTTTATCTAAAATCTTGAACAGATTTTTCTTGTAAAGAATATTCAATTACAGAAAAGTAACAATCAAAAACCACTTCTTCACGAAGCTTAAAGCCGAATAAAAATAACTAAAATACATTTGAAAACGTGGTAAATTGATGTACACTGGATTACTCATATTGTGAAAGAATGAGTCATAGATTACTTTTCGTGTACACAATAATTATTTTGTAGTTTGTTTATTGTTTGTGTAAACACACATCATGAATGGAAATATTAATGCCTTATTAAAGTAATATAACCCAGACATCGGCCCCTGGTTTTAAAAACAATACTTTATCAGAACCAGAGATAGCATAAGTGACAGATACATCTCTCTGGTTCTGAAGCGCAATGCGAGACACAGAACGTATCTACCAATACGTTTCTCTGGTCCTGAGGTAACACAGTTTTTTCGAAAAACGTAACTACCAAATATCGGTTAAATTAGGAGATAGAGAAATTTCATTAATACCATGTTGTACAGCATAAAAAGTTGTGTAGGAATAGTGAAAAAACAAAAAAAACCGATTTTTGCAGTTACGTTCCTCTGGTTCTCAGCCGTCGAATAGTAATGAAACATTAGAAATAAACAAAAAACTAACCTCAAAAAACATAACCTTATTTTAATCATGAGTGAAAGATGCAAATTGAAAATCCACCTCAGTTTGGTTTAAAAATACGGAAAATCACTTTCACGCTAAACTAGGCTCTGTAGAGAAAAATTCTTGCAATTAAAGTTGTAGATCTTTTAATTTCCGATAAATTAAATTATACATTTTGTCGTAAAAATCGATTTTTCACACGTTTTCGTGAGAAAAAAACAGAAAATCGCTAATTACCACTAAACTTAAGTGTTATACAAAAAACTGTTTGAAATAAAAGTTGTAGGATTTTTAATTTTCTACATATTTTATTATATAAATTTTTGCGCTAAATGTATATTAAAGCCGTAATCTTAAAAAAAACCATTGTTTTTTACGTGTAAACAGCCTCAACAAGAATTTCAGCAAACATGGTGCCTACTCTATCTTGTAGAACACAAAAATTTCGTAAACGAGGCGATTTAAAAAAAATCGTAGGACCAGTTTTTGAGAAAATCGCTAAAAAGTGAAAAATTACACAAATAAACTACTACTTCCAGTTGACCGATTTTGATGAAAATGTTCGTGTCGGGTCCGGTAGTGGTATGTAACTTAAGTTTCAAGTTTGTACGATGTTCCGTTCTTGAGATATTCTGTTCACACAGACACACACACACACACACAAATCAATCGCTAAAAACATGTTTTTTTTGGGTTCAGGGGGTCTGAAAACGTATAGATCCGGTGAAAACTCGATTTCTAAAAATCGACATGAAAACAATACCTTCCTTCCTTCCTATATATATATTTTTTTTTGCATCCAGGAGACTCCAAAGGGAGTATAGGACATGTCAAGATAAAACTGATAAACTGAAAGTTTATCACCAATAATAAATTCATCACTTACCACCAAAAAATTGTTTCTGTTACTGATTACTTCAGTAGGCTTGTCATGAACCCCATTGAATCAAATATCACACAAAATTAAAAATAAAAAAGTCAAACACAATGATAAATTCATCACTTACCAATAATTTTTTCCCGCTACTGCTTAACTCAGTAGGCTTGTCATGAACCCCTTTGTATCAAATAGTACGCAATATTTGTTTAATTAGAAGTTAAATACTTTTCAACCAAAAACTATTTAGAAAGGAATTCGTGCACTCTGTAAAATGTTTCATCAATCAAATATTGTTTTGGCTTTTTTTAAAATGACTTAAATTGTCACAACTTTTTAAACCTTGTGGCAATGTATTCATGTATTTTCTACCTTCATAAGTTGGTTTTTGTTCAAACAATTTAGTATTGTGATTAGCAACGTAATAATCGATTATGTTTCTTGTGTAGTGGTTGTGCACATCTAAATTCTGTAAAAAGCTATTTTTCTGTACGTACATTATCACTTTAATGTATTCATATAAGCAAGAGAAAGTAAAAAGAGATGCATGACATGTTGAAATGGGCCAGTGCCCTTATTTTGTAAAAACATTTGATTTTATAGATTTTGTGTAGTTGTTAATTGCTCGTGTGTATTATTTTAGAGGGATTCACCTACTCTCGTTGAACTGGAAGAACAGAAAAAATCTATACTGGTAGAGTTGAATGATGAATCGGGAACGTGTGATTCGCTGTCGGCAGGGCAGAAGATGGTGTCGCCCACCATAAATCGACTGAAGGATAGAACTGTTTCGCCTGTGCAAATGCCATCGTCAAGTTTAGGACGCATGAAGTCGGTAGATCTTGGCACACCTGTTTTAAAAAGTGTATCGCCGTATTCCAAATTACCCTCACCCGAATCCTTTTCTCGAAATATTTGCGACGTGATCAATTTTGAAAATTTACCCAATTCAACGGGCATCTATGACAAAATGGTCAGCATCATAAATAAAGTGAGATCAGCCGTAAAACGGCAGCATGATTGTAACTGAAAAAAAAAATTACTTTATCATTTTGTTTATTGCTTTTGTTTTGTTTTTCATTTTATTTATAATGTACGATGTAAATAATGTGTGTCAGTTTTTGTTTAACGAGAATAAAGAGTGTTTGTTTAGGAAGATTTTTTTGAACAGTGTTTCATTTTTTAAGTGTAAGCATCCGAGTCTTGGATCGAGTAACTTGCCAAAGTTTAGAAAGCTCAGTTGATGTGAAGGCGGGAACAAATTGTTGGCCAAACAAACTGCTACGCCTCTACTCTTCATTGTCTGTGTGGTAAACATTATTATGGTAATTTAACTCCTTACCGGTTTAATTTTTTTTCAGAAATTAATGTTGTTTTTTTTTTTTGCTTAATAAATAAACCGCACGCAAAACGTGGACTGAATGTTACAGGTTATGTTGTCAGCTGTTGCTGTGGTAAAATATTTTTTACTAGCGCTTAAATGATTCAGTGGGACTTTTTGAAACTATATTCTGTCAAACTACAGAATATTCCGTCGCATAACAAATTAAAACGAGACAAATTGATGGTGATGGAATATTCTGTCAATGGCCCTTTTCGTGCAATTACACCATGACAGAATATTCCATCCGGTAAGGGGTTAATTATTTACACTCAATCTGTTAGTTGCAGGGCTAAAATAAATAGTTCTGTTTCTTATCATATGGTCAGCCAATTAAATGATTGAATCATTTAAGAACAGAGGAGTTAGAGGTGTAGAAGACACTAATCAGAGTTATCTCCTCTGAAAGTAATGGATTTCATTATACAGCCAGACCCTGTGGGGAATGAAGTGAAGGTCTCATTTGCAGAGTGGAAAATATGTGCTTTTCAGAGGGCCCGGCATGCTGATAAGTGTACTTTTACACTCAGTGAGGAAGGCAATGGTAAACCACCTCACTCCTCGATTTACTTAGTAAAACCTCTACTGGTTCAAACCAGCCTTTTGGCTGATGACCTAAACAACAACAAGGGGTTAATACTCAAATATTCCAGTCATTAATTTAGTTTTTTATTTTAATTCCATAAATTTTATCATGTGATCTGATCATCCTTATCACTGCCATGTTATCATCCATGTTTTCGGATACAGACAGTTTGGTTTGCAGATCAGCTGTAATATGATTCCCCCGGAATGTTTGGTCAGCAAGGGGGCAAGAGACCAGTACCTCCCAACTAGAAATATAAATAACTCTGCAATACGCACCATTTCACAATGAAACAAAAACTATAAAGTAAATTATAGTACATTCGGCACCTTAAATGTAAGATCTTTAATATCTGAAGAACAAATTGTTGAACTTGAACAAGCTTTAAGCAATAGTGATATTGACATATTAGGATTATCGGAAATAAGAAGACAAGGTGAAAAAATTATTGAGAGGAAAAGCAAATTTATATTTTTCTATTTTGAAGTATCCAGAAAAATGGAACTGGTGTTTTAGTTCACCATAAATATAAAAATGATATTTTAGAATTCAAACGTATATCAGATAGAATCTGTACCCTCAGTACTCGACAAAATCAAGTGATAGTACGGTTTATTCAGGTTTATGCACCGACCAGCTCTTTTACTGAAAAAGAAATCGTGGGAGAGGCCTGTGCCCAAAAATGGGCCTAGTTTCCTAAATACTTATACTATATAAAAAATAGTGATTATGATTTTATTTGGACATTAAAAGTAAAAAATTATAAATTGATTTGTTTTTAATATAATTTCTATATAGCTATTGTCTTATGTGAAATGTGTCTACTCACTGTAAAATATGTAATTTTAAAGGACAATAATAAAAAGGCTATTATTATTAATTATTATATGATCGTAAAATGTACGGATTTGTGCTTCGGTTAGCTTTTAATGTGAATTAATGTAATTGTTTTTTTTTTTTTTTTTGCGCCCTGGAGACTCCAGGAGGAGTATAGGACATGTCGTCAGATATAACACCTGAAATACATATAAGAATCACACAATGTATCACTACTATCAAGAAAGAAATTCTTGTACGCTATAAAAAGTTTCACCAATCAAGTAATTTTTCAGATTTTTTTTAAAAGAATTCAAATCCTCACAACACTTTAAAAATTGGGGTAATTTATTTATGAATTTTTTCCCTGCATAAGTAGGTTTTTGTTCAAACAATTTTGTGGAGTGATTAGCCACATAATAATCATTCCTGTTTCTCGTGTTATGATTGTGAACATTGAAATTCTGCATAAAATTATTTTGCCTGACATACATAATCACCTCAAAAATGTAGAGGGTGGGAACTGTAAGCAATTTAAGCTCCTTAAACAATGGCCTGCATGAGGTTAGCTGGTTAGCTCCCACCATACACCTAATAGCTTTCTTTTGAATTTTAAAAACCCTATTCATATTACCCATGCTAGAATTACCCCATACTAAAATACCATAACGGATATGAGACAGAATGAGGCCATGATAAGCTGCCATTAGTAAATTTTTATCATTTACTCTGGCAATTTGTTTTAGTGCAAATACCCCAGATGATATTTTACTACAAACTTGATTGGTATAGAAGTCCCAAGACAAAGATCTACCTAGAGATACGCCCAGGAACTTCACTGTTTCTACATGGTCTAAACTATTATTATGAATAAATACATCCACTTCTCTACTTTCTTTAACGTTATGTTTATTTTTAAACTGCAAGTACTGACACTTTTTCCCATTAACTGTTAATAACATTTGATTCAAGAACTGTACTACGGACTTGTTAACATGTGTATTTACTTCAAGAGCATCCACCGGTAAACTGTTACTGATTACTGAAGTATCATCAGCAAACAACAAAGCTCTACCATTAGGTATGACTTCTGGTAGCCTATTAATGTACAATAAAATGTTATACCCGTACCCCATGTCTATCTACAGTTAGTTACATCTTTGGTGTGGCTGTGATGAGTGTCACTGTTAAAAAGCAAAAATAAATAAACAAGTAATATTGAAAGTATTAACAAATATTTTGAATTTTTTCTGTGGAGTGAATCAACAGCTTAACCCTTTTAAGGTCATGAGGTAAAAAATAAATTTGAAAATGGTCGCAAGCCAACATATCAACTCTGCGAATTCTACATTTAAATGGCATTGAGCCAAAACTTTGACACCCCTTTTCCTTTTTAATTTACTAACATATTTTTTTATGGATTTTTTTACAAATTTTGCGCCACTTTAAAGAGAAATAATATAATTCATATTTTTGGTAATTGTTTGCCAAAATATTTAAAAAATTGTATTAATAATATTGATCTTATTAAAGTTAAATTATGTTACAGTTAATTAATTAATGTTGAAGAACAAGCAGAAAAGTAGAACTACACTACAGATTTATTTTGAGAAAACTAAATACATAATGAATGTCAAAACAGGCTCGAGTCTCCTGAACACAGATTACAGAAAAGTTAAGAAAGTTGCTTCACTCCGTACTTTGGAGAGATAATACGAGGTAGGGTCAAAAATTTCCCGGAATGGTCGCTTACAGTCACGTATTTGTAAGCTGAAAGGGAAATTTTTGTTTGTGAGGTTGGCATAACTGGTAGTGAATGTGCTTTTGAGGTTAGCAGGCAGTTGTAGTTGGTTCCGTGCGTTCGGTGTTTAATATTGTAGATCGTAGTTTCTGTCTTTCGTCGGATTGTGCAATGTCGTCATTAGAGCAGCGTGGCAATATTAAATTCTGTGTGTTGCTGGAGAAATCACCCTCGGAGACTCTTGAGATGCTAAAAAAAGCATACGGAAATTCTGCGATGAAGAAAACAGCAGTTTACGAGTGGCATAAGCGTTTTCGCGACGGTCGCACAACAATTGAAGATGACGTTCGGACTGGGCGGCCTTCCACTTCCACTACAGACGACAATGTTGAGCGCGTTCGACAAATTGTGCGTGCGGACAGGCGAACAACCATCAATACTATTGCCTCTGAAGTTGGTATTTCACATGGGAGTGTTCACAGCATTCTTCATAATGACTTGAACATGCACCGTGTTTGCTTGCACATTGTTCCAAAAATGTTAACCCCTGAGCAAAAGGAAATGAGAGTGACCATGTCCAGGGACTTGATTGAAATGGCTGATGCAGATGACAGCTTCCTGCGCAAAATTGTTACAGGTGATGAGACATGGTGCTTTCTTTACGACCCTCAGACAAAACGGCAGTCCGCTGAATGGAAGTCAAAAACTTCACCAAGAAAACAAAAATTTCGCTTGGACAGAAGCCGGGGTAAGGTGATGTTGGAGGTGTTTTTTGATTACCGTGGAGTGATTCATTATGAATTTATTCCTGAAGGGAGAACAGTAAATAAAGAATTGTACACAGAGATCTTAAAACGGCTACGAGATCCAATTCGACGATAACGACCTGAAAAATGGGCAGAGAATGACTGGTATTTGTTGCACGACAATGCCCCAGCACATCGATCCCTAATGGTGAAACAATACCTTGCCAAGAATAATGTTACCACTCTGGAACATCCTCCATATTCTCCCGATCTCGCACCACCAGATTTCTACCTGTTTCCAAGGTTAAAAATGGCATTGAAGGGACATCGTTTTGCTGATTCGTCAGAGGTGATTGAAAATGCGACGGAGCGGCTGAAGGAACTTTCAAAAAACGGCTTTCAAGAGTGTTTCCAACAATTATATGAACGGTGGAATAAATGTGTAGATGCAGGAGGAGAGTATTTTGAAGGGAAATAATGTAAGAATGTTATAAATATTTTTAATAAATTTTTAATAACCAATTCCGGGAACTTTTTGACCCTACCTCGTACAACCAAAGTCCAGCGAAAAACAAATGACGGGGAAAGATGGTGATTTTTTTTTTTTTGTTTAACCCTTTATAGGGCAGTAGGCTACTACGGGGAAATATATACATGTTGTAAAATGTTAAATTTTGCTTTATAGGGACTTCAATAATGTATTTCTAGTGCCAGAACAGTAAGATATTTCTTTTTTGTTGATGTTAAGCCCTGGTAAATATACTTACTAAGGAACGTTTATTGAAATGAAAATCACATAATGTTTAGTGGTAAGAATGATTATTAAAACAACTTGTAGTACAATATAACCAAAAAATTTGTAGAATAGCTTATCTTAACTATATATTAGCATGAATGCTTGCTTTCCTGTTAAAAACGCGATTTGTTTAAGCACTGTACAAAAACAACACGGTACCATACACTGATATGAATCCTTACCACAATCGTGCGACTCACAACGCAAATGGTCACTGCGAGCTAATTTCAAAATGTGGATGGCCTACTTACCAGAAAACATCTATAAAACCATAAAATGTCAATAAGGTTCAACTGCATAGCTTATTCGACCTTAACTGTTTTAAAATCGACCTTATTGCTAGTGGTACGTAAACTTACCAAAGACCTATAAAGGGTTAACGTCCGACTGTTCTGCAATTACTGCTAATGCAGACGGTGAAAGATGAAATGATTGTGTGTAATGTATGAAAAGATGCCGTGCCTGAATGGGATTCGAACCCAAGACCGCATGATGAGAGGCGAGCACGTTACCAACTGCGCCAATGGTGAGTGCGTTACTCACTATTGTTACTCACGTTACTCACTATGGTGAGTGGAGCGCACTCACCATCTTTGGTAAGATGGTGAGTGCGCACTCACCATCTTACCAAAGATGGTGAGTGCGCTCCGAGGATCTAACAAGAAAGCCCTATCAAAACAAGCCAAGATTAGACATCATAATACTGTGATAAAAACTGTGCGCCTGTACGCCAGTTAGAAGCAGAGAAATTTGAGAGGAAGATCCTCTGCAAGATAATTTGTTCTTAAAATAGTATTGTTTGTGAAGATTTATGCAGTTACACAGCTTGACACGTTGATGATTGCAGGTGGCTCAATTTTGTGTCAGCCTGAACACTCCCAGGTGATGGGCTGACGCTGTTTTGCATCATATCTAAATGGTTTACTATTGCTTCTTTCTACATCAGGCAGGGTGATTAGCCCTGTTCACACTGGTAATCTAATTTTAAGACGATGCCGATTGGATTGTGGTTGGGGTGATAAAATGTGCTTCTGCAAGGTCAGTATAAATCGTAGACCAGTAAATATTGCACTTCTTTTGTAGAGAATTCTTTAACACATCTGATAGTGTTTTCAGAAATAGAATATCATAACAGGGAAAATTTTTATTCCCTCTATAGTGTGTGCGCCCGCATTGGCGCAGTTGGTAACGTGCTCGCCTCTCATCATGTGATCTTGGGTTCGAATCCCATTCAGGCACGGCATATTTTCATACGTTACAAAAAAAATCATTTCATCTGTCACCGTCTGCATTAGCAGTAATTGCAGAACAGTCGGACGTTAAACCAAAAAAAAAAAAAAAAAAACTATAGTGTGTAGGTAGCATTGATGGTTTGGGAATTGTTTGTCTTGAATGGAAATCCGTGTAGCTCGTGTGTAAGTCGACATACATGCATGTTCTTTAGTTTGGGTTGAAGCTATGACGATTCGTTTATGGTATTTGCCCTTGAAAAGGACAGATGAGTCCATTTTACGATTCAGGAGGGGGTTTACCAACACGGAGGCAAACAATTTGACACTTTGCCGGATTGCAAAGGACGTGTAACGGTTTCCTTCTAACCGCACCTACAGAATTTTTCAAAACGTGGTTGTAGGGAAAAGAATTTTTTACATTGCTTTGCTTGCAGCTGTAACCTAATTATAATAGTGGCTCTGTGACATCACCGTAAAAAATGTAAAATACCATTCCTTTATGCTTCCCTGTGAAGTGAAAATGGACTCATGTTGAACTTTTTGTAACTTTGTCTAATATTTACGGATATTTAAATAAAAAAATAGCATTTATTCCAGTAAAATCTTGTCTACAAAACATGTTTTATAAATTTGTTTGCTTAACTAAAATTTAAGCCCGTTATAGTAAAAAATAAAACCACAAAAATTTTTGTGGTTGAAAATTTTGCTTGCCTAAACGCAAAGAATTAGAAGCGATTTTCTTGTAATTATATTCAAAATGCGTGTATGTATTATATGAATAAACTGTAATTTTTTCAGAATTTGTCGTCTGTAAGGACGTTAGATAAAACAGTTGTTTTGAGAACGCGTTTTGATTTTTGCAGTTCTTCTGTTTAATAAATAACAGTCAGTTTCCAAAGGGTTAGTCTTTCTATTACTGTCCAGTTAAAGAAAAAGGTTCTAGAAAAAGGTTTGTACTGTGCCAGTACTCGCAGTTCTTGAAAAAACGTCACATGTTTTTTTTGTGATGTAATTTTAAAAACCGATATATTTACAACTCAGTTTGAAGTTTTCTGTGCAATTTTATTTTGTACTTAAAAATTTAATAAAGAAAACCATATAATGATGTCTTTTGATATCAAAGTTGTGTAGCTTACTCAAATATTGGAAAAATAAATTAACAAAATGTAACAGATAAAAATGAAATAAGGTAGAGGATAGAAGCTTTTCAAATGTGGTGTTAAGATCAGGTGGGTGGACAAAATAAGTAATTTAGAGGTTGTTAGATGAGTGGATGAAAGTAGAAGAACTGCTTGAGTCCCAGCTCCGTGTAGTTGCGGGGTGAAGGGTACAGGTGAGGTATATTGAATGAGTGACGCATGCTGGGAGAACGATTGTTGTATTACTCCGATACAAAACATTTGTTTTCAAACTTTATGTATTTAACATATTTGTTTGTATTTATTACAATTATTTTTTTATTTACATGTTTTGATATAAAATGGTAAGTTAAATATCATGAATCTGTCAAAGTTAATAGCCCAGTAGGTATTTCTTAAATTAATGCACCAGATGATAAGAAGAATATGTTTTTAGTCTAGTTAGTACACGCTACCACTACAAATGCAGTAGCTGTGCAATACTACTAATTCATTCATACACTCATTCATTTTCCCACTATTATAACAACGCACTACATTCCTCCCAACTACACGGAGATGGGACTCAAGCAGTACGTGGAAACATCTTACCAGAAGAAGGGATTGGCTAGTAGGTCATATCTTAACAGGGGGATCACTAACGCATGCTGCCATAGCAAGTTGAGAAAAGTGGTGGGGATACACACAACGTGACGTCACGCGGCGTAACGTCAGTCCGATATTGCGGTTATGTTTACTTTTCCGTTTTGGTTGTGTGACTTATTTTATTACATTAAAAAATTTTAAAAACTGCTGTAGCCTATTTAGTTTTGCTGTTACACCAAGGTCTTTTTTTGATTATTTGTAGCAGGCCTATGTAAATTATTTACATTAGCTTCATATGCAAGCTAGTTTTAAAAACGGGAGGTTGTGCAGTTCAGAACTGCAAGAATTTCAGCGATAAAAATGGAAATACGTACTCATTTCATAAATTCCCTAAAGATCCATTAGTAAGAAAAAATGGGTTATAAGTTATCGGAGAGCCGATTTGTTTAATCCAAATAATGTAGCCTAAGAATCTGTTCAAAACATTGTACTGAAAACAACTACGAAATGGACTTGCCAGCTGAATTGACCGGTCAAGTAAGGAGAAAAGTACTAGAACTTAATGCAGTTCCAACGCTAGTTTTACCAAATACAAGCAACGAAACAGAAACTTTACCCCATCGACAAGACGAAAGAGACACACATTAGATGTAGAAAAAGATATATGATACGTATATAATGAACAGTTAAAATAAAACTAATTAAATATATCACTCACCTCAGAGTAGTAATACTCTGAGGTGAGTGTTATATTTAATTAGTTTTGTTTTGGCTGTTCATTATATATCATATATGTAGTGCTGTAAATAAAGGAAAAATAATGTTTAATAAAGTAGTAGAAAAAGATATGTCGAAAAAATTCTGCAAGGAAGTGAAATAAGGAATGAACCGACAGAAAACAGTAAAGTAACAGAAGTCGAAATACAAACAGCGAACATACAAATTTCAAGACTAAAGGAGTCTTACAATATTCTTGCTCAGGAAAATGAGACATTAAAGACTCAACTGGAGGCCACTAAATCAAGATTACGTTTAAAACGGAAAGAGCATCAAGGAAAGAATGAAAAAAATTAAATATAGGAAAAGTCTGTAAAATTGTTGACCGAATTACGTGGTATTGGTAAGAAAAATAAAACGTGGGATGATGATGTAAATAATAAAGTTAACGAAATCAGAAATATTTACTCCTGGCCAAATAAGGCGAATTATGAATAAGAAAAAAAAGTAGGATAGGAAAGTGAGGATACTGAAACAACCCTGACTCTCCGCTCTTTATCCCAAAGGACGTACAACTTCTTAAAAATGAAAATTAAACTACCTCTACCTGGATTATCAACACTTTCAAAGTGAACAAAAAATGTTACATGCTTACCGGGACTACAATTAACAGTAATTTTATTTCCATAATGAAAGCAAAGAGAGGCACTATGAATTTAAGCGAAAAGTTAACAGTTTTGTCATTTGACGAGTTGAGTGTCGATGGCAGAAGATCGTCTATGATGAAGCAAATGATGTATGAGCCATACTTCCAAGTTCAGGTCGCAATGGTGAAGGGGCTTGCTGCAAAATGGAAACAGGTCATATTTTATGAATTCGACCAAAAGATGACGCGTGATATTCTTTTTGAAGTTATAAGTAAACTTAACTGTGCTGGTTTCCATGTAGTATTTATAGTAAGTGATATGGCCGGAGGATATAAACTGTTATGGAAGAGTTTAAGGATTACTACTGAAAATACGTACTTCAACCTTACCTTTTTTTTTTTTTTTTTTTTTTTTTTTTTTTTTTATGCGCCCTGGAGACTCCAGGAGGAGTATAGGACATGTCGTCAGGTATAGCACCTGAAATACATATAAGAAACACACTAAGTATCACTACTATCAAGAAAGAAATTCTTGTACGCTATAAAAAGTTTCACCGATCAAGTAATTTTTTAAATTTTTTTTAAAGGAATTCAAATCCTCACAACACTTTAAAGATTGGGGTAATTTATTTATGAATTTTCTCCCTGCATAAGTAGGTTTTTGTTCAAACAATTTTGTGGAGTGATTAGCCACATAATAATCATTCCTGTTTCTCGTGTTGTGTTTGTGAACATTGAAATTCTGCATAAAATTATTTTGCCTAACATACATAATCACCTCAAAAATGTAGAGACAGGGAACTGTAAGCAATTTAAGCTCCTTAAATAGTGGCCTGCATGAGGTTAGCTGGTTAGCTCCCACCATACACCTAATAGCTTTCTTTTGAATTTTAAAAACCCTATTCATATTACCCATGCTAGAATTACCCCATACTAAAATACCATAACGGATATGAGACAGAATGAGGCCATGATAAGCTGCCATTAGTAATTTTTTATCATTTAATCTGGCAACTTGTTTTAGTGCAAATACCCCAGATGATATTTTACTACAAACTTGATTGGTATAGAAGTCCCAAGACAAAGATCTATCTAGAGATACGCCCAGGAACTTCACTGTTTCTACATGCACTAATCTATTATTATGAATAAATACATCCACTTCTCTACTTTCTTTAACGTTATGTTTATTTTTGAACTGCAAGTACTGACACTTTTTCCCATTAACTGTTAATAACATTTGATTCAAGAACTGCACTACGGACTCTATGTTAACATGTGTATTTACTTCAAGAGCATCTACCAGTGAACTGTTACTGATTACTGAAGTATCATCAGCAAACAACAAAGCTCTGCCATTAGGTATGACTTCTGGTAACCTATTAATGTACAATAGAAACAGAATTGGACCTAAAACTGACCCCTGTGGAACGCCTGCTTTGACTTCAAGCTTTCCAGATACAACTTTTGTAAGTTTCCCTCTAACAACCCTAGTTAACTCCACACACTGTAATCTATTAATAAGGTAAGATTGAAACCATTTCAACTCTACATCCCTAACGCCTAATGACTCTAGTGTTTTCAATAAAATTTCATGATCAACACAATCGAAAGCTTTACTCAGATCCAGAAACACAGCCAATGCTTTCTCCCCGGCGTCCAATATATCAACTACTTGCTCCACAAGTGAAACAATTGCAGTTTTAGTTGATCTACCTTTTTGGAAACCATGCTGATCCTCTGAGATGATTAGGTTTTCAGTCAAGAAACTGATTAATCTAATAAATACTACCTTTCAAAAATTTTACTGATTGTGTTTAAAATACTTATGGGTCTATAATTTTCAACTAACTGGCTATCTCCATTCTTAAATATAGGCAATATTTTAGCCTCCTTCAGTTTGTTTGGAAATACACCTGCTTCAAGTGAGAAGTTAATCAAATGAAGGAGAGGAGTAATTAAAAGATGTTTACATTCTTTAACAATTATACTAGAAATCCCATCCAACCCACATGTTTTCTTACTTTTCAAACTATCAATAACTGATTCTAATTCCTCCCTTGAAACTAGGCTAAATAAGAATTGATTAACTACCTTGTTACCTTTTGGATCATAACATCCCACTGTTTCCCTAATCTGTTGTTTAAGTTTTAAAGCTACTTCCTGGTAATATTTGTTAAAATAATTACAAATTTCTATACCATTCTCTATAAGTTCATTGTTTTTGTTAACAATATTAGGTATGTCAGTAAAACTTTTGTTGCTAACTACACCTCGATTCTTATTAATTATTTCCCATATTGCTGAGTTTAGATTTGGTGAATTATGAAGAACTTCAGCAGTTTTTTTACATTTACCTGGCTGTGACGATAAGGTATATGTACTATTTGCTGACATGCCACATTTAATGAAACTTTTAAGGAACCACAACATATTGGATGATGGATTAACGCTTCCTCAAGGACCCACAATAGACAAACATAGGTAATATATATTTTTTTTGACTTTATTTAAGAAAATAAACTACAACTGTGTAAGAAGTTAACACAACCAGCAGTTATAATGTCAATAGTTTTATATAAATGTCTTGATGTCACTTGTGTGAGGTAGTCGCCCAGTGGCAACCCCTTTGGACGATTCACAAAAGGTCTCTATTCCATTGCCTTTTCAGTCTTCTAGGTGGGTTGTGTGGTAGGTGAGGAGCGGACAATGACTGAATTTGTGGATTCGTGTGATAGTGTAGTTTGCTATGAAAACGTCTGTATAGTTTCTTTATTGTTTCGTCTACCGTTTCAATGTTAAGGTCTCTGTGTAATGTTCTGTTACTAACGTATTATGTTGGACAGCCTGTGATAAACATAATATTGAAAAAATTTTAGAAGAGGAAGAACTGAGGCTAGAACCAAAATTACAGAGGAATCACGTTGAGGTTACTGGATGTTTGCGTTCGAATGGATTTCCAATTGTTTTCACATCACACTGCTATGCTATTGAAAAGTAAATTAGCAGATATTAGTGAGAAGTGCAATTTCTTTGAATTAGTGAATAAATAGACGTGATGAATTCCCGTTGTTTATATGACAAAAAGCTCTTGGAAATGTGCTTTTGGAGTGAATATAAAGAAGCAATTGGAAATTATAAATCAGACGAAAGCAATGATAAAAGTTTTAAATATTGGAACTCTAGGAAACCCTCTTCCTTTTCAAAGAGGTCTGCTTATTTCTGTAACCTCTTTGATGGGTCTTTATAGGCCTAATAGTATAATTAAGGAGTACAAAGTAAAGTTCATTATGACAAGCAGACTCAATCAAGATGTATTAGAAAATTTATTTTCACGAATTCGTGGTGTTGGAAGTCAATATGCCCATCCTCTTCCCACTGAATTCAAAAACAGACTGAAGATAGTCCTATTAGGTTAACGGTTGCCTCTTACGCAAGGTTTGAATATTTCAGACGACGAAGAGAAAGTGGCCTATCTGATAGAATGCATATTCAATATGATTCCTTTAAGTGAAACGACCGTCAGCTTAGAAAAAAATGAATGTGAAGGAAATGTTGAAACAAGTGCTAACCCAGAAATACATTCGACATATGAAGAAGCGTTACGGTACCTTGCCGGTTATATCATTTATAAAGAAAACGATGGTCAATTTAAAAACATGATGGAAGAATCCCACGAAGGATGGATAGAAAGGTTAAGCTACGTACGGTAAATTGACTGTACCGTCACGAAAATTCACCGACATAGTTATAAAGGCAAACAAACAGTTCACAGATATACACGGGGATGCATTATTAAGTACTCTTGGTGTTGTAAATAAATATTTTCTAGTTTTGAAAAACAGTTTTCCAAATCTGAAAGAACACATTCTGATGAAACTAGCTCGCGTAAGGACTTTCATCCGAGTATAATACCTGAACCAAAAACAAAAACGTGCAATTCAGGAAAGTAACAGTAGGTCTAACTCACTGGGAAATAACAAATGTAAGTTAAAAAATAACAAATGTAGAGGATCTTGGATATGAACATTTTTCATTTACAATTACTTTTACTTAGATCCATAGAGTTTCATTTTCGCATTATTATTCTTTTAATCACACAAACCATACTAACGAATACGTAATAAATAGCGATAAACATATTAATACTATTACATGGATAATACAGTGTTATAATAACTACTTTGTGTTGTACACCCAAATAAAATACAATGCATTTATGTTGATGAACAGTAAACCTTGCATAAATACACATGACTAACATTTAAAATCTGCATGAATATCCACATTATAGATAAGTAAGTACATTGTGTTATTAAAATATTATATAACCATATTTTATTATAAAATTTCGTACTGTATGACCATATTTTTGTATAATGGTAACACGAAAATAATATAGGTAACGTTGTTATTCCTGTGAATGTTAAGCAACTGTCAGACCTCGCGGCCAGCATTGCGCCGGGTGACGTCACACATTGGCTTGTCCCCACCACTTTTATTATTTGTGTGGAAGTGAACAACCTTCTCTCTATAAAAACGTTGATATCTTAAGACATTCAGATAATCCTATATCCTATCCTAAACCTATATCACTAATGAAGGGTAATATTGAGGGAGTGAATTGTAAGGCGGAGGGCTTTTTAAAAGCACTGTGCCAACGACAAACGGCCTCTACGGACGAGCTCTTACGTCGCTGATTTATCGTTCTGCTAATTTAACTTCGTAAAGCTCACAGTTTCACTGAAAAGAATTAAACGGAGTCGCAGGTGTCAAGTTATAAGGTTATCCCGGAAACTGTTAATGTAACAGAGATGGCATATTTTAAATTCTCTTAAGAATGAGCTTTTAGCCCACCAAAGCCGCACTAACAGCTATTAGTGACCACTGCGGTTTGTAATACGGTCTGCTCGTTATATTTAGAACCAGCCGATTTAGAATCGTAGTCACAAACATCTAAAAGAAGAAAAAACACAAAATTGATTCAATTATTATGAATTAGATTTATCATAGTTGTTATAACTTTTGCGATGGTCGCTTTGTCAAAACTAGTGAAACCAATAAAATGCTATCTATGTAAACAAGAGTCAAGGTTTCAAGGTTTGAACAAGAGCAGCCTCACTGATTGTTTCTATTCGCTACAAGTAACATTTTTCTTTCCAGTCGAGTGCAGTAAATCTTTAGTTATTAAAAAGGGACTTTCATTTATCTCTGAGCAAATTTTTAATTCTGAACTTTTTTTTATTGTTTTGGGTGGACAAGGAAAAAATTAGTTACAACGAAAACCGAATTAAAAGAATTAGCGTTACGTTCTGTAAAAACAAAACTTGTTTTACCACTCAACAGTTCGTTTGATAAAACAGATTCGCATTGATGTGGTATAACAATTTCGGATAAATGAGTGGTCTAAGATTGTGAAATATTTGATCGCAGTGCTCACGTTAAACTTCCTCTACCGCGATCCTCTCACATCGTATTTTAAAAGTTTTCTGTTAATTTGAATTTGTTAACATTTACTCTGCTTATTATTATTATTTATAGAATCCATATAAAATAACTTTTCAGTAATCAAAAAAGGAATTTTATTAAGTAATGCTAAAATTTACAACTTGGTCAATCCTATAACTCATATTATTAGTGATTGTTTCCAATAAATAATAACAATTCTACCCAATTCAGTTATCTTAATTTTCTCTCCAGATTACAAGATTCTGTTCGTTATTCATAGGTAATACAAATTGTAAAGAATTTATAAACTGATAAACTCATCATATAAAACATCTTGATTCGGAGGTTAGGAACGGTTAAAAAATATAATTTATAAATTATTTATTATTTATAATTATTTAGTGGTTTGCATTGGCTTGTGTTTGTTTACCGCATAACTAGTGGTTTTCGAAACTGTATTTTTAATTAAAACTTTGTAAACACAGCCTTTGAGTATACTCAGTTTGTTTTATATCACAATATGTATATTATAATATTTCTTTATTTTGGCACGCCGGACGATTACAGCGCCCCACAATTAGGTAATAGACTAGACGAACTAATAAGACAAGTTTATAGAACACGTCACTCATTTGAATTCATAAGGCTTTATGTTCAAACAGTTGTTGTTAAGCAAGTCTATGTGCGTTTTGTCGGTGTTGTGTTGTTGTTAGAGTGTTGCTTGAAGTTTTCTTTTGACGTTTGATAAAAATTAATTGTTGAGGTTGTATGGTTTTTCCGCGAGAGTAAAGTTGGTTTGTTTAACGTGTACGTTTTGGAGGGATGCTTATGATGACCGCTCCAGAAACACCTTCTGTTGATTTGAGTTCGTATAGAGACCAACATTATAAGGTAAGGTTATGTCGACTTATTTCTAATTCTTAAAATTGTTTGTAATTTATAGATTTATTTACAAATATAGTAAAAATATATAAAATATTTGGTATTGGAATATGTTCAGTTAATGTTGTGTCTTCCATTTAATACCTAACAAAATTATCAGTGATATGGAAAATTTAATTTTACCACCTTTCAGTTATCGTTTGAACACAGTTCTGCTGTTGCAAGGCTTTAGAGAGAAACAGTTGTAACCCTTCGAGAAACTGCAATATTTTTTTCTTTGCTGGGTGTAGTATTTCAAATTACGAAAATGAACTTTCAGACTCATTCAATGTGGTGAAAAGTGATTTCTGTTGGCTCTTCATTCAAATTTATTTATGGTATAATTAAGTACTCTTATAAATATACATGTAGGCCCTATAATTTTTAAACAAAAGTAATACAATTTCTGACAGTTTAATATCATTATTAACTGACACAATATTTAGTATAGGCCTATTTGGTACTGACCTATTTATTTATAAAGAGGAAATATTTATTTTGTTTTTATGCCCTGGAACTTATAGCACAGCTGGCTTCTATACCAGGGGTTGTGCGTTCAATTCCTCAGTCTAATCTGTCACCCTTCTGTATTGCATAAGTCTCTGTGTACTCTTGGACACAAAATAAAGCTTTTTATCTTGTATGCTAGTCTGGAATCACCTGGAAAGCAAGCTTGTGAGCAGGTGTTTCCGTAGTTGGCAGATAATTTAGGCTATTGAAGCTAATTCGTAAAACACTTTTTTATGATTATTATTAAGTGTTGTGAGAACATAAATATATTGTAATCATATAGTTTGCCATGGTTAGGTTGACCCTCCTGATGTAATAATGAAACACATTCCTTGTGGTTGCCTTGGAGTGTCGTACTTAAATCAGAATCACCCTAACATTTGTCACATGGAAACAATTGGCTGGTTCTAGTTTCTGTGACAAATTGTAACTGTTCCCGTGTACAACTTGTTCTGTGTTTTGTTGTAAATTATACAACAGCTGCGATCAATGTAGTTTATTAAAAAAATCTGGTATAAAACACTCACACAACTTTCTCTTGCCAATGCAATAATGAACAATTTAATCTAACATTAGTAATAATGCCGGCCGCATTGGTGTAGTTGGTAACGTGTCGCCTCTCATCATGCGGTCTTGGGTTCGAATCCCATTCAGGCGCGGCATATTTTCATACGTTACAAAAAATCATTTCATCCTTCACCATCTGCATTAGCAGTAATTCCCGGACAGTTGGACGTTAAACTAAAAAAAAAACATTAGTAATAAATCATTAGAAGTAAACAAAAACTAACCTCAAAAACATAACCTAATTTTAATCATGAGTGAATGATAACCAACCTCAGTTTGGCTTATAATACGGAAAATCACTTTTTCACGTTAAACTAGGCTCTGTACAGAAAAATGCGTAAATAAAAGTTGTAGATCTTTAATTTCTTCTTTTTTTTGTCATCAGTCACTCGACTGGTTTGATGCAGTTCTCCAACCTGTTATATCTTGCGCAAGTCGTTTCATATCTACATACCTGTAACACCCTACATTTTTTGTAATTTGCTTTATATATTCTAATCTTTGCCTGCCTCTACAACTTACTCCCTCAATATTACCCTCCATTATTTATAGCCCAATACCTGGGTGTCTTAGGATATGCCCCACTAGCCTATCCCTTCTTTTGGTAAGATGCTTCCATATACTTCTTTTTTCATCCACTCGCCTAAGAACGTCTAAATTACTTATTTTATCTACCCACCTAATCTTTAACATTTTCCTATTACACCACATTTCAAAAGCTTCTATCCTCTTCTTTTCTACAGCCCCCATCACCCACGTTTCACATCCATATAATGCTACACTCCAAACATAATGTTTTAAGAAATTTTTCCTAATCTGTAAATCAATGTTTGTAGTCAGTAAGCTGTTTTTCATTTCAAAGGCTTTTCTAGCTTGAGCAATTCTACTCTTGATATCACTTGTGCTTCTACCATCCTTTGTTATTTTACTCCCTAGATAGCAAAATTCCCCAACTTCCTGTATGTTTTCGTTGCCTACTTTTAAATTTCCCATCTCTTCTAAACCACTCTTGCTGCTGCACAACACTTTCGTTTTGTTTTGATTAATTTTCATGAAGTAATCCTTTCTCAAGATCTCATCCGTTCCATTCAAGGCATCCTCTAGTTGTTTCTTTGTCTCGACTAATACTACTATATCATCGGCGAATCTCAGCATTTTTATTGTTTCTCCTTGAATTTTTATTCCTGCGTCAAATTTCTCCTTCACTTCATTTATAGCCTCTTCTATATACAAGTTAAAAAGTAGTGGTAACAAAGAACAACCTTGTCGCACACCTTTTCTTACAGCAGCCTCTTTTTCATACCCGTCGATTCTCAAAACAGCCGTTTGATTCTTATACAGACTGTAGATAACTTTCCTTTCTTTCTATTTCATATAATGAATTAATATAATAATTTCACTAACCTTCTTTTTAAACTGCGTCACCTTTATTTTATTCCTACTTACACGTGTTTCGGTGGATCCACCATCATCAGAGTAAATAAAAAATTGAAACTAAAAATTTTTTTCTTTTATTTAAAATTTACAGAAGATGATACATCTTCAGTCACTTGTATAAAAGAGTTTTATACAAGTGACTGAAGATGTATCATCTTCTGTAAATTTTAAATAAAAGAAAAAAATTTTTAGTTTCAATTTTTTATTTACTCTGATGATGGTGGATCCACCGAAACACGTGTAAGTAGGAATAAAATAAAGGTGACGCAGTTTAAAAAGAAGGTTAGTGAAATTATTATATTAATTCATTATATGAAATAGAAATATTTCAAACTGCAGGATGCATTATAAAGATTTATTTCCTTTCTTTGTATTTAATTCCTAGCCTTTTCAAAGTTTTAAACATTTTACTCCAGTCCAAATTGTCAAATGCTTTCTCTAAATCTACAAATGTCACACAAGTAGTTTTATTTTTCTTTATCCTTTTCTCAATAATCAGTCTCAGAGCCAATATTACATCTCGAGTTCCCATTCTCCTTCTAAATCCAAATTGGTCATCGTCCAGTACTTCTACTTGGTGTTCTATTCTCCTGTATATAATTCTTGTCAGTATCTTGGATGCATGGCATGTTAGGCTGATGGTTCTGTAATGTTCACAATTCTCCGCTCCTGACTTTTTTGGTATTGGAATCATATTTAATTTCTTATAAACTTGATTATAACCTTTTTGTTGTGAAATGCAATACTAAGGCCAAATTCTTAAAAAATCCATTTTTCTACTGATTTTCATGAAGAAAAAAAAACAGAAAATCACTAATTACCGGTAAACTAAGCGTTATACAAAGAAATGTTTGAAATAAAAGTTGTAGGTTTTTAAATGTTCTATAACTTTGATTATACACACGTTTGCCTTAAAATGCATATTAAGGCTGCAATCTTAAAAAAAAAAAAAATTTCTGCGAAAGCACAGCCTTCCCTAGAATTTCAGCAGATATGCCGTCTACTGTATCTTGTAGAGCATAAAAAAAATGTAGTAAATGAGGCGATTTAAAAAAAAATCGTAGTAGCAGTTTTTGAGAAAATCGCAATAAAGTGAAAAATTACATGAATAAATTACTACTTCAGGTTGACTGATTTTGATGAAAATATTTGTGCGAGGTCCTCTTGTAGTACCTAACCTAAGTTCAAAGTTTCAACTTTATACGATGTTCAGTTCTTGAGATATTTTCTTCATACACACAGACCAATCGCTAAAAACATGTTCAGGGGGTCTGAAAACGTGTAGATCCGGTGAAAACTTGATTTTGAAAAATCGACATGAAAACAATACTTTGTCTTTTCCGTTTTCTGTATGCCACTATCAAATTCGAATTCCCCCACTCCTGAGTCTAGCGCGCCAAAAGTCTTTGTGAAACACTCGCAAGACTTTCTCTTCCCAATGTAAATGATCAAAAAATTAAAATTTAATAGTAATGTAGCAATAGGAAAATAAAACAAACAATCAAAATAAGAAATCAAACAACAAAACTTGTTAAGATAGTACTATAATATATAATGGGACTAGGAAGGACATGTGTGCGCATGCATGAATGTGTCAGTCTCAGTTGAGTATTCAGTAAGTTAGTGAAGGGAAAAATGAACTCATGCGCAACCCTTTAGGGAATTTGGATTTGATAGTGGCATACAGAAAACGGAAAAGACCCGAATACTTTTCTTCCTATGTATTCATATAGACATGAGAAAGTAAAAATTCCAGTTGCAGTTTTTCCAAATCTAAAAAGATATTCTGGTATTCATTGCTCTTCTTTCTAAATACTGAAAATTTTTCCAGCGCAGCATCAAAATGTGAACAACTAGCGCTATGAGTAGAGAGAGAGCCGGCTGCATTGGTGTAGTTGGTAACGTGCTCGCCTCTCATCATGCGGTCTTGGGTTCGAATCCCATTCAGGCACGGCATATTTTCATACATTACAAAAAATCATTTCATCCTTCACCGTCTGCATTAGCAGTAATTGCAGAACAGTGGGACTTAAAACAAAAAAAAAAAGAAGTAGACTGAGAGAAAGAAGAAGATGAAACTTGAGGAGAATGTGGACAGCTGACCTTCTACCTTGTCGAGTTTATTTCTCACTGTTGGAAAATGAGTCTTTCCAGATTTTGTTCCTCGAGTTGTAAAGTTTTCTAATGGTTAATCAGAAAGCTGCTGAAAAAGAGGTTGACGTATTTATTTGACAGTTTTTCAGTGTTGTCAAAGTGACAAGTCGTTGTTAATTGGCGTATCTGGTGTATTGTTTGCAGGGGTCGAGAGCGGAGCAAGAGCGTTCGTTGAAGACATCGTGTACTCTTTATGTCGGCAATCTGTCATTCTACACGACAGAAGAACAGATTTACGAGTTGTTCTCAAAATGTGGCGATATCAAACGTATCATCATGGGTCTTGATAAGTACAAAAAGACTCCGTGCGGATTCTGTTTTGTTGAGTATCCTTTTGGCAGACGCTTAATTAGTTTTTCTCTTTTAAATTTCTGTACGCCGGAGGTAAACGGCACCAAGTCCATTTTTTTTCTAAAATGACGTTTTTACATGGTTCTATATAACTTTTTGTGCTCTTTTCAGAGGTATCCTTCACCAATACATGATTTAGCTAGTAGGGAAGAGCACCAAATCCCATTATAATACCAACGTAAAGAATCACAACACTTGGGATATTATTAATTTCTCATGCACTTTGTCCACATAGTGCTTTTTACCTCTGATATTGTAAAATGATACCTAATGTTATTAGACTTACACAAGCACCATGTCCCCATAGTGCTTATCACCTCCTACATTGTAGTATGATTCCACAAAACAACTCACAGAATTATGGACATTGTGTTTTTTACCTTTTAAAGGCATGAATAATTTTTTAAAAATTATTGCTGAAGTAAAAGGCACAAAGTCCAGTAATTCAAAAACTATGAAAAAAATTAAAAAATTGAGAAGTGGGTATTAAAGAGCTTTAAATTATTAATGAAATCCTATAAATTAAGTTTAAAAAAAATTCATTAAAAAAATTCTAGATAAACAAACAGGGAAAAACATTCATTTAGCTCTCATGTAAAATTAACAAATTGTGACTTGGTGCCCTTTACCTCCAGTGTACAGATCTAATTGTCTTGACTTTTCCAAACCACAGAGGTCTTGCATGCTGAAATGAGGAAATAGCTGTTTGACCGTTATGATACGACTTTTGGTAAACTTTATTTTTCTGCTCGCAAATGGGATGTTTTGTCATTCTCTTCCGTTTTTAAACGGTTCTGTAATTTATTTGCATTCAGTAGAAGTAACTGAATTATTTCTTATCGAGCTTGTTCAATGTACAGTATTTAGATGAACTGCAGTCCCCTAGCCGTGGAATGAGAGAATGCATAACGCTCTCACTCGCACAAGCCATACGCGCCATTCCAATAACATTGTCTTTAATTTTACTCATTGTTGTGAGTAAGCGTTTATGCATGCAGTAAGCTAACAAGCAAGATAACGACTGTAGTATGTTTTCAGATCTGGATTATAACGGTAAAGACCTTTGGGCGCATGCGTAGCTATGCCACATATCTCCCTCTCACTCGTTCGGGTATGAGTCATTAATTCATCTGATCTGTATCTCCGATACGACAGAATGCGATATTTGCGTTTAGTCAAGCTGATGAAAAGAGCTGAAAGTTCGATGAAAAGTTGGTTATTGTGGAAGTATATACGAGGTTTGTTCAAAAAATAACGGGAATTTTCGTTTTTTGAAAAAAGTATTTATTTATTCATCTACATTAATATTGTCGCCTTCAAAGTAGTCCCCTTCGCATGCAATACACTTGTGCCAACACTTTTTCCAATCCTCGAAACACTTCTGAAACTCGATCTTTGTGATAGCTTTTAGCTCTTTCACCGATTCGCTTTTAATGTCATCTATGCTTGTAAAACGACGGCCTTTTAATGTTCTCTTTATTTTTGGAAATAGAAAAATGTCACATGGAGCCATGTCTGGCGAATATGGAGGCTGGGGCATCGTTACAGTTTTGTTTTTGGCCAAAAATTCACGAACAAGCAATGAAGTGTGGGCAGGTGCATTATCGTGGTGCAAAAGCCATGAATTGTTTTGCCACAAATCCGGGCGTTTTTTTCGGATTGCTTCACGCAAACGGCGTTGAACTTGTAGGTAGTACTCCTTATTGATTGTTTGACCTTGTGGCAAGAATTCATGATGCACTATGCCATTAAAATCGAAGAACACAGTGAGCATAACCTTCACATTCGACCGCACTTGTCGAACCTTTTTCGGTCTTGGCGATCCAGAATGCCTCCACTGGGACGATTGAGCCTTAGTTTCGACATCGTATCCGTAAACCCATGTTTCGTCACCTGTTATAACACGTTTGAGTAGATCCGCATCGTTGTCGACTTCATTTAGTGACTCCTGAGCAACTTTCATTCGCCGCTGTTTTTGTTCGAAATTCAACAATTTTGGAAAAAATTTTGCTGCCACACGTTTCATACCCAAAACATCCGAAAAAATTTCATGGCATGAGCCAATCGATATGCCAACATCATCACTGACTTCTCTGATTGTGATTCGGCGATCGTTCATAACCATTTCTTTCACTTTTTTCACGTTTTCATCAGTTGTTGATGTGCTTGGACGTCCGGGTCGTTCGTCATCTTCAACGTTTTCGCGGCCATCTTGGAAACGCTTATACCACTCGTAAATCCTTGTTTTACTCATAGCAGACTCACCATATGCCTTTGTTAACATTTCACACACTTTATTTCATTTTTCACGCAAAATTTAATACGAATTCTTTGATCCATTTTTTTTAACAAACAAAAATAGCCGTGCTCGTAAAACACGTCTAACCTTAGCGACTTCCACTTAAGAACTAAGCAATGAATATTGTTGAAAATTTTATCGTACGTCAGGGGCATGTGTACCAACATAATAAAAAAAAAAAATTTACAATCGGACTATCCAAACTTGGGAAAATTAAAAATTCCCGTTACTTTTTGAACACACCTCGTACAGAGCAGAGGAGCTGTGGAAATTGTAAGGGATTTGTGTAAAGATAAGAGTGGTGTGCAATAGGGAGTGCTGTGACATAGGTAAATGTTTGATAGGGTTATATGGTGGGAGGGGGAAGAGAGGAGGCAGTTTGAATGAAGAGATTGTTAAGTGCGGTTTGGAATTATTATCATGTAAGAAGTGAGGAAAAAAGTTAAGTGCTGGTGCAGAAGAGATGTGAGGAGTTTTTTTTGGTTTTTTTTGCATCCATGACACTCCAAAGGGAGTATAGAACATGTCAAGATAAAACTGATAAACAAAAAGTTTATCACAATGATAAATTCATCACTTACCACCAAAAATTTGTTTCTGCTACTGCTTACTTCAGTAGGCTTGTCATGAACCCCATTGTATCAAATATCACACTATGAACAATAATATTTACAGTGAACAAAGTACTTGTATGCTGTTCACCAACTACGGCGGCATGTAGGGAGGGTAGCGGGACAGAGAGAGAATGTGTTGCGTCTGCCGTTCCCCTCAACTCATTTCAATCAGTGCACGGTGTTCAAGCGCAATAGTGACAATACGCGGTACGGTAGGGCACTCTGCCGGCCAGTTACGTTCAGTTCACTACACTCTAACAAGCTCATTTTTCATCAAAAAATTCTGAAAATAATACTTTCGCTTCCTAATGGATCTTATTTTATTACACTAAAAATGTTATTATTATACTCTGATATTTATATAAGATACGCTCGTACAAAGTTAGACGTTTAAATCTCATCGCATTTTTTGGGTATCATGCAGGCTAATATAGGCCCTAACTTCTTTTCCAGGATTACATAATATGTGTTTTATTATTTTGTTATAAAATATGAAATTTTATCTGTAATTTGATATATGTAGGGCAGAAAGAGAAATAATAAACGAGCTTGAAAAAATCACTTTTTGAAGGGAAGTCAAAATAGATCATCGTGTCTGGTGTCTACTTTCTGTTAATATTCCAAGAAGCTGAATCAATTTTTATAGTTGTGAATTTTATAGGAAACATACGTCAAATTTTAGAAATCAACTACACACGCACAATACCAGTTGTTTGACATTTTAACAAAAAGAACCGTATGGTAAATATAACAGAATAAGGTTATGACGTACCTTTCTTTTGGGCGTGTCAAAACTTATGGTAGGTACATCATTTAGAAAAAAATTTATTGCCTATTACCCTAAAATGAATCGCAGACATTTTCCCCGTATTTTGTGCGCGCGCAACTAATTTTGACGGAGTGTGGCTTTCGACAGCGACACCAATGTCAAAACGATTACCGCATGAACACAACACAATGAGTAGTGAGTACTACTTTAGAGGCAGCCGGTATCAGGCTACCACGCTGTGGTGGGGGGCTACTTACTGCGCATGTGCGGCCCACATGCCACCGTAGTTGGTTATATTTATACATGTGCGAGCAGCAGTGGTGTTATTTTGTTTTTATAGGACGTCGGAATCACTTGTTAAAAATATATTGTTGCTTAATTGAAATTCAGATACTATTGCAGAGCAGATGCGGAGGCTTGTATGAGGTACATCAACGGCACCAGATTAGATGACAGAATTGTCCGTACAGATTGGGATGCCGGCTTCATTGAAGGCAGACAATATGGCAGAGGGAAATCAGGAGGACAGGTATGGTTGTTTTACGTTGTCTTTCTAGTTTTGTACCACACAGTCTATCTTATCCCACCGGTTTTTTAATACTCCTGTTAACAATTAGATAAACTAATGACCAACTATACTGGATACCCAAAAGGAATTAACTGATAAATAATTACATGACTTAATGTTTGAGGTCTGGTATTGTGATAATTAATTGTCCTTCTGTGTTCAGAATTAGATATTTCTTCTTCTTCAGGTGCCCTCTCCATTACGAAGGTTGGCTATCATCATGGTCAGTCGCACCTTGTCCACTGCTGCTCTGAAAAGGTCATGCAACGAGCAGTTAAACGCTTCTCTCAGGTTTCTTAACCAGGATATTCGTCTGCGTCCCACCGAGCGTTTACCAACGAGTTTCCCTTGAATTATGAGATGCAGAATCTCATATTTAGGCCCCCTCATGATGTGTCCAAGGTATGTCAGTTTTCTTATCTTTACGCTCTGCAGGATTTCCAACTCTTTCCCCATTCTTCTGAGGACCTCCACATTTGTGACCCTGTCCGTCCACGGTATTCGAAGCATCCTCCGGTAGGTCCACATTTCAAACGCTTGTAGACGGGTCTCACATTCTTTGGTGAGTGTCCACGCCTCTACCCGATACAAGAGGATGGGAAAGACGTAGCACTTCAAGAGGCGGGTCCTGGTTTCGCGGCTCAGGTCACGGGCCGATAGAAGAGGTCTCATTTTTAGGAATGCTGCCCTGGCCTTTTCAATTCTGATCTTTATTTCTGGCAGGTGGCTTGCACTGCAATTGACTATTTTAAATTAAATATTATTTTGAATTTTATTAATACTATTTTGAATTAGATATTTAACTATACTATTTTTCAAAGCTGATGAGCTCTGAACATTTGCATTGCCCCCTACCCACTTCATAGCTAGCCGATGACTTGCTAGTAACTTTGCCAAAACTTGCTCTCGTACTCTGTTTTATATTTGGTCTTTCGATAACAATCATAACCTATGAACATCCAACCACCTGATTATACTATAAAGTATTGCATGTTAACGCGCTCTAAAAATCTATGTGTTCATTAGAAGATGCAAGACACGAGTGAACTACTGATGCTTATACGCTTGTGCGCGTAATGTTTGTCATGTTGATACATTTCGTACCACAGTAACTAAAACACATGTGGTTTTCATTCGTACAACCATTCTGATCGGTCGGAACACGTTGAACAGCAGAGCTCATCAACCGTGAAAAGCATTGTACTTTCTTCTACCTTTTATAAAAATATAATCAAATATATTTGAACTCGATCCTTATAATACAGGGTGATTATAAATTAAATAGACACTTTCGACAGCTTCTTAAACATCAAACTGGTGTATTTGAATATAGTAAATGATATAGGTTTGTAGGGAATTTTTTAAAGTTTATCTTGGTACAAGTGTTGCTAATATTTTGTTGTTAGCTGCTGTTACAACGACCAGTTTAGCAAAATGGCCGCTACTCAGTTGGAGAAAGCTTATTGTGTTCTTGAATTAGCCAAAACAAACTTGGTTACGGTTGTGCAACGTCATTTCAGAACAAGATTCGGTAAATTTGTTAAAGTTTATGTTGGTGCAACTGTTGCTAATATTTTGTTGTTAGCTGCTGTTACAACGACCAGTCTAGCAAAATGGCCGCTACTCAATTGGAGAAAGCTTATTGTGTTCTTGAATTAGCCAAAACAAACTCGGTTACGGTTGTGCAACGTCATTTCAGAACAAGATTCGGTAAATTTTTTAAAGTTTATGTTGGTACAACTTTTGCTAATATTTTGTTGTTAGCTGCTGTTACAACGACCAGTCTAGCAAAATGGCCGCTACTCAATTGGAGAAAGCTTATTGTGTTCTTGAATTAGCCAAAACAAACTCGGTTACGGTTGTGCAACGTCATTTCAGAACAAGATTCGGTAAACCACCACCAACAAGGCAATCAATCTATGACTGGTATAAACATTTTGAAAACAGTGGATGTCTGTGTAAAAGGAAGAGTACTGGAAGACCTTCTGTTACAGAAGAACAAATTGATAGTGTTTGTGATGTTTATATACCAAGTCCAGGAAAATTAACTAGATCAGCAAGTTTAGAATTGCAAATTCCTCCACCGACTGTGTGGAAAATTCTGCGGAAACATTTGAAAATGACTCCTTATAAATTGCAGTTAGTATAAAGTTTAAATACCAGTGATAAAGTCGTACGTAAAAATTTTTGTCTGGAGATGGAACATTGTCTTGAAAATGACGACGCATTCTTTAATCGCCTAATTTTCAGTGATGAATGTAATTTTTACATTATTGGAGAAGTTAATTGACAAAATGTTAGAATATGGGGCACAGAAAACCCAAAAATAACTACAGGATACATGCGTTTTCCCTAAAGTAAACGTCTTTTGCGCATTATCTCGTGAAAAGGTTTACGGGTCGTTCTTCTTTCACCAAGTGTCAGTAACCAGAGTAATTTATGTGGACCTGTTAAATGAATGGTTAATGCCTGAACTCCAGGTAGATAGTGATAACTTCATTTTTGTACAAGATGGAGCTCCGCCTCACTGGCACTTACAGGTCAGAAATTATCTTGATGAACATCTTCCTAGGCGATGGATTGGCCGTGCAAATGAGGAAAACATTGTGTTTACGCCGTGGCCACCTCGTAGTCCAGACTTAATGCCCTGCGACTTTTTCTTATGGGGTTATGTAAAAGACAAAGTTTTTGTACCACCGCTTTCATGCAGATATCGATGATCTAAAACAACGTATCGCAAATGCTCTTGCTACAGTTGACCGTCATATGCTTAATCGTGTGTGGGAAAAATTCGACTACCATGTTGATATCTGTCGTGTTACAAATGGTGCACACATTGAACATCTGTAAATATTTTCAATAAAAACTTAATGAATTCTTCTACACAATCATGTAAGTAATTACCTTAACTTTTCAAAAATAAATTTTCCATAAGCTATCGAAACTATCTGTTTCATTTATAATCACCCTGTATAAAAAAATAGACTTTGTTTAACTCTTTCGTTGACTGGAATGAATACAACAATACCCTATACCTGATCGTAATAACCTAATATGTTAAATTGTTTCAATAGACTTATAAATTAAATTATTAATCATTGTTTATCATTGATCAGACATTGATATAAAATACCCATGGAATTTGAACCATAAGGAAATAGCATTGATTTTCATTAGTTTGTTATTGTTTTCTTCCCACTTCCAATTTCTTGTTATAACCAGGAATCATTTGAAAATGTTTACACTTTTACAAAATATCAATATGAATACATTTTAAGCTGTATTTTAACTTAGAATACATGAATGAAGCAGCTGAGGAGGACAACGGTGTGTCGACTTTGGAATGGCTTTTTTGAGAAAAGTGATTGAGTGCGTTTGTAACTCTCAGTGGATTGTTTTTTGTGTGTTCAGGTGCGCGATGAGTATCGTTCAGATTTTGACAGTGGAAGAGGCGGTTATGGAAAGATAATACAACAGAAAGTCATCACACCTAAACCCATGGTTGATGTCGGACCATTTCCTAGATAGGATGAATGTACTTGACTCCACGAAGCGTGTTTTCAACTTTATTATAAATATAACAAACATTTAATGACTGATCATTTACTATTGGACTCGTAACATTTTTGTCTCTTTTTTTTATTCTAATAACAAGTAGAAATGTTTTCCATTGGGGTTGTTATTCATGTAACTTAGTGCACCGATCGGCTAAAATCTTGAAAGAGAAATCATGTTTCGATGTGTTTGTGTTTGTGGCATCGAGTGTACTTTGCACTGTTGTCGAATTTGTTTTAAACTTGCCTCATTTATATGTGCTCGGCTCAACAAGAGAGTTGAAGTAGTAATCCAGGAACATTAATTTATTATTTATACCTTTTTCTCTTTCAAAATTAGTGCTTAAAGGTGCATTTTAAGGTCACAATGCATGTAAGAAAAATGAGTAAAAATTAAACGGTTTCTACATATGTAATAAGATTTTTTATGCTCAGTTCAGCAGCAGTTGTATGCTGTTGTCAAATAACCTCATCAAATCAGATTTTCTTCAGATTCATTTAATGGAAAGAATACAAGCAATTGTTGAGGCTAACTGACGCCTTAAAGCCTAGTTTACATGGTTTGAGTACCGTAATATTCCGAAAAGAAGCCGCACCCGAATTTAAGCCGCATCGGAAAAATTACGATCAAAACTAGGAAATAAATTTCAAGTACATTACTTGTATGTTTTTGAAAGTATTTTATTTTTTAAGAAGAAAATACCGTACAAACAAATACACTTACTACTTAATTAGCATTTAGAAGTTTTTGTTCATTTTTTGTTCAATGCCGAACACAAGGATTCATCTACATTACTCGTATGTGTTTTCTTCCGGCTTCTTTGGTGGATGTCTTTTCCGCGTTTTTACCCAAAAAGTAGCGCAGGACTTGCGATACCAATAATTCGAAGTTGGTATCGCAAGTCCTGAGTTACTTTTTGGGTGCTTGTATACACAAAGTACCCTTAACCTATATAACATCACTCATGGCGATGTATAAAATACAACAAAAAATAAATGATCGGATAAAAAACAAAATGAAATATAAGAAAACTGCTACCAAACTTTATACTGTAACACCAAACTGATCAAAATGACTGTACACGCACTACGTAAGGAGTGGGTCTCTCACTCTCTCTCTTTCTCTTTCTCTCTCTCTAATATTATTAAAGCGTGAATGCAAGCCGCTGGTCAAATTATGGAACCGATTTTTAGGAAAAACTGCGGCTTGTATTCGGAACAATACGGTATTTTAGTCGAGTTGCAATGGCCGAGTAGTTTAGTAACTGTCCGCACGTGTAACGTAGAGAGCGAATTTAGTGCATTGTTATGGCTCCACGGAGGCGGGATTTCGCTTGTAAAGTACATTGTGCGTAGTGGTGGGGGTAAGCTATTAAACTGTGTACTCAGTTGTACATACTCGACTGCAACTAAACTAGTTAACTAAAACAACGTGTCCAAATAAGTAGAGTACTAAATTACTAATCTACTCGACTATAATACTTGACCCGTGTAAACTAAGCTTAAGGGGGGACATACCCTTGAAAAAAATTTTCCCCCCCTTTAATGTTACATGATTGTGCATTTGCAAATTTGTTCTTCAAGTCATTACTTATCTCTGTTCAAAAATGAGTTGAATATTTTCTCAACAACCCTTATAATTATGGTTGGGGATGAAAAAACGCTTTTTTTTTGTTAAGTAATTTCTTGAGTATCGTTTACTGTATTTGCATGCAAGTAGGCTCAAATTAATGGGAAATTTATTGTCTATGAATTGTTGTATTAATTTTCAATTATTTTACCTAGCGAAATTTTTAGACAATTATTTGTAAAAAAAATGTGGTAAATCCACCCTGTAGTAACTTTAAAACAGTTTTAAAATTGTAGGAATGAATATTTTGTATTTTCCATACCACATTGCATAGAGCATAAAAATCCCATCATTTAAAAAAAAAATTATCTCTCTAGGTGGTGTAGAACCTAAAATATGATTTAACAAAGATTCTGAAACACGTGAAAAGAAAGTTGCGGGAAACGCAAAAACAAAATAATTTTTAGTATTTATGTATTTGTTCTTACTTACATTAGTTGCATGGAACTACTAAACGTGAAACAACACACTACTTCTGGTTCACTCTTTCGGTGTGTAGTTGGATTAATAGAGAATGAAACTTGGTTCAAATCTGTGAAAAAATCATCAATTTCCGACTATCCGTTTTCAAGTTATTTTAACTTGAAATTTGATGTTTTTACACGAAAAACTGCTTGAAACATGATACGAAAATTTTTTTTATTATTATTTTAAAATACCTTTTTCTAAAAAGTAAATATATTGGTATATTCAGAAAATATCAGAGAATCCAAAAAGCAAATAAAATTTTTTTTGATATTTTTACAATTTTTCAGGGTATGTCCCCCCTTAAGGCAGCTAAAAGAGTTGATTCCCAGGGCTGACTGATGCATCAGTGTATCGTATACCCTACTATGTTTCTGTAGCTTTTATTTTAACCCTTTCAGTGCCATGGCCGATTCAATCGGCCACGATTGCGTGTGCGTAAATTGCCATGGCCGATCAAATCTGCTGCCAGTTTCAAACCACTGTAGTACTCTCAGTTCTCAACAGATTGTGCTGTTTTCACTTGTAAACAAAAGAGCAGTTATTGCTGTACATGACCGTATATTTTTAGCCTCTTTAGATGTACGGTGACGATTTTACAACCGATCTAACAGGCCGGTGTTCTTGTGTTGTGTCGAGTCCGTTGTTGACATTTTATAACAGCGTGTACAACCTCTACTGTTGTATTTTGTGTTTAGTTTTGCAACTGTTTTTCTTAGTAATTGGTTTATTTCTTTATAATGTCGGAAGATAAATTATATTTTGGTCTTGATGATGATGAAATTTGCGAGTTAGCTTTGTGTACGGACTCTGAAAGTGAACCTTTGTTAGAAACTATACAATTGTCATTTTTTATAAATACTCAAATTTTCTGTCGCGTCATGCTGAACTAATATCGTCAATAAGTATGTTTGTAGTGACAATTTATAAACAAATTTAATATGGTTTTGTTCAAAATTAAATGGGCTACGTGATAGATGTACCAACTTGTGTAAATAATATAATTATAAACTAGTTATTTTGTGTGAAAGTGAAAAAAACAATTTTCTTCGGTTGCTTGTACTGAATTAAAATTTTTTTTTAAATTTTTTAAAAAAGACAACATTAGTTTTGACAATGTATATGCGATTCTTCATCTATTTTTAAAGTAAGACCAAAATTTCAAGACTCTAGAATTATTACTTTATCTGTAACCTAATTAAACAAATATGCTTGGTTTATAGATCAAAAGTGGCTTGGCATTTTATGCACAACCATGGGGAAAGAGCATTGGCGGGATCTGGGGGGGGGGCAAGGGGGGGCACTTGCCCCCCCAATATTCTACTGGTATACATTTTTAACCAAGTTAGTGTATCAAAAAAATAATTTAAACTCTATCTGTACAGGGGTTTTTTAAGCATCAATTCAGATGTTCTTCTTATAAGCTGTTCTTAGTGGAAATGTATTTAAACTTAAAATTAATTAATCAAATGGTCCAATAAAAATGTGTTAATGGTTAAATAAGTTAATACTATTTTTTAACATTTAAAAACATTGTTATTGGACCATTTTAGATCAATTTTAGGTTTACATCAATTGGGAGTTAAAATGACGTTTTAACGTTAAAATCCCAACAAAATTTACTTTTTAATTTAGCCTAAAAACAGCCCTAAAATTGAGTTGAAGGCAATAAAAATCTCAAAATTTTCCGGGGGAGGTCCCCCGGACCCCCTCCTTGTGCTGGGGGGTATTCCATACCCCCCAGACCCCCCGGTATTTGCCCCCCCCCAATGACTCCCGCCAAATCCCGCCAATGGGAAAGAGAGTGGCACTGAAAGGGTTAATCGCCGGCACATTTGACAGTGTTAGAAAATGTTGTTCAAGCATTCAGACCAATTCCACAAGTGCTATAGTGATTGTTGTCTTTTGTTACCTGCTGCCGGGAATTTTTGAATGGATATTAAAACTGTTGACAATCAGATCTAGTGTAGCAAATATGATTATAATTAATTAATTAATTTATTATTTTATTTAACATCCTATGTAGGATTTTTAAACAGCCGTATTATTTAAAATTGAAATATATATTTTCTAACCACCAGAATACGGTAACATAAAACACTTACCAATGTTTATAGCGCTTTCGTGTATCTTGTACACATCTTCAGTAAATTAACATTTATTACAAGTCAAAATTTAAAACTTCCTGCTCCTACCATGGTAGATAAGGAATAGTCTATTCTTGTATTTAAAACAGTCTTGCCAACTTAATCAGTTGATTGTCGTATTCAATTTGTGTGTTCATTAATTTTTCCCTGCTATTAATGTTAATTTGTAATAAATGTTAATTTACTGAAGATGTGTACAAGATACACGAAAGCGCTATAAACATTGGTAAGTGTTTTATGTTACCGTATTCTGGTGGTTAGAAAATATATATTTCAATTAATTAATTATATATTATTATAATTTATTCCACAAATTTCTCTGTTCCTAGTGATTTCTTTTTACCAAGAAAAGATAAGATAATACTTTTTTACGTAATAAATTTCTCTAATCTTTTTAAGGTGCCTTAGTTTCTATTATATGTCACACGTGTTTCGGTGGATCCACCATCATCAGAGTACACAATATAATTTGAATTAAAAATGTTTTATTTTGAAAATCTTATGAAGATATTAAATCTTCATTAATAAATCATCTATTTCAAACCTAAATCTATAAATAGGTTCATCTAATGGGTGTTTTATTACGGACGCAACCCTGATTATAAGAAGATAGAAGTAATACATCGGTAAATTTTCTCTCCCCCAATCGGTATGTTGGCAACTGTGTACTCAAGGTCAACTACCTAAGACAGATAAAATGTTCCAGTTAAGCATTAGTGTGGTGACAGCATTCGTTTCGTTATATTGTGTCAGCAATGGTTTTTTCCAAGGAAGAACCAGGTGTTATTAAGAACGCAACCCTATGTTAAAAGCCACAATCTGTGGCATATTTTTATTTTCCGTACTTTACAAGTTATTAATTAATCTAAATTATTATTATTATACAAATGAATAGCAAATTGCAATGAAAACATTGTATTACTTCTATCTTCTTATAATCAGGGTTGCGTCCTTAATAAAACACCTGGTTCTTCCTTGGAATAAACCATTGCTGACACAATATAACGAAACGACTACTGTCACCACACTAATGCTTGACTGGAACATTTTAACTGTGTTAGGTAGTTGGCCTTGAGTACATACCTATATTTATACAAGAATTGTTTTACGAGCATTCATTTAATATTGTATCACCAGCGTATTGGCGACCACTGTAAAAAATTGCATCATTACTAAGGTTACATTGCATAAATAGAATCAAAAAAATAAACGAAATACAAAACAAAACAGACAAAACTTAAAAGAAACTTTTACAGAAAAGTGATAACATAATATCCTAAGTATTTTTTATTATTTAAATAACTGATTTTTATTTCACTCAAAAGTTTAATTAGTAATTTTACCCTACAAAATTATGAAAATTCTTCATTTTCCTCCAGCGGACAATCTTCTGCATTATTTTCTAATTGGAGTCGTTTGTAAAACGCATGACATTCTGTTGGAAAGAAACCACAAAGAGATATTTATGATATAAATATATTTCTTTCCTGATATAGGTTCAGGATTATCTGTTTATACCTATCTTTATTTCTTCAGGCATTTCAATGTTGTACTTTCTTGTGCTCCTTCGACAATATCTTCAACAAAGTAATTTTCCTCAAAAGGGTTCACTTTGTGAAGGTATCCAATTTTCTCGAGTCTAACTTGTAGACAAACACTATGGAATAATAAAACTGGTTGCTTAGTAACATCCGATTTTCGAAAAATAAAATTAGAAATACAGTTGTAGAGCCATTGTTTTGCTATCATTCCTTGGAGTACTTAGTGTTGTTGCAAAACTCCAAGTGCAATTTATACAAGCCTGTAAGAGAGAAATCTGGGACTGAAAATGGCTCTTTTAGTTTTTTCTAGCGAGTAGTGACTTTCGTACGTTGGTGTTAAAGAGATGTGCTGAATAACATTATTTATAACTTCCTATATGGTTTTGGTTCTAGGCGTAGGTCTATTCCTTCCACGCTGGTCTCAATGAATTATTCACTTGGTTCTTCTTTCTTAAATTTGGCTGTCTTTCCAGAGTTAGATATTTTAAGGGTGTTTAAGAACGTGGTTTTAGATACTCTTCAGTTCCAGGAATTCTTAAATTGCCAACCTGTCAGCAAGCAGCAGTTAGGTTTATACAAAACAAACCCGTGAGCTGATATGCGCAGATGACCAGTGCGCAGCTTTTGCCCACCAGCGTTTAGTGTGAGACGTCCGATTAAAATACGTGGGTCATTCGTAAAGTAAGGTCCGAATCGCGGTAACTAGCCACACGGCGAGCGAACAGCGCAATGCACATGCGCGACAACTCCCAGCATGCCTTGCATACGAAACGACGCCATTTGCAGTAGTATCTTTGTTGTGTGTTGTTTACTGTGCATCTTTAAGATGTTTAAGACAATTGATCATCCCGCCGACTGAGAAATACGGTCAGTGATTCGTTTTTTGACAGCAAGGAATGTTTGTGCAGTAGATATTAATCGACAAATAAGTAAAGTGTATGGCCCTAATGCAATGAGTGACAGTAAAGTGCGCAAGTGGGTGAGAGCTTTCAAGGAGGGAAGGGACAATGTCCATGATGAACCGCGATCTGGCCGACCATCAGTGATTACGAAAGATTTGGTCAAAGCCATTGAAGAAAAGATTCGTGAAAATCGGCGATTCACAACTTCGTCATTAGCATTGGAATTCTCGAACGTGAGTAGAACAGTAGAAGTTTCTCGGCGGTAAGCGCTTCAACTCTGATGAGGTGAAAGAAGCTGTTCATGACTGGTTATATTCGCCAGCGGCAGAGTTCTACGACACTGGTATTCAAACGCTTGTAGAACGTTATGATAAATGTTTAAAAAAAAATGGAAACTATGTAGAAAAAGAGATTAAGATGTCAGGAATTAAATAAAACAAGGTTTTTGATCTAATCTGTTGTGGTTAATTTTTTATACAAAAACGAACCTTACTTTACGAATGACCCTCAAATAATGGCCTAATCCTATTAGCAGGCTCTTGCTTGTAAACGACCAGTATTCACTGTGCGCTTAACCCTAAGGATAGTTGGCATAATTGTCTGCTGAAATTTTTGAACGGGCTGTTCTATCGTGGTAAAAACTTTTTTTAAAGGCATCTTAAATAAATGCAGTCAGAGTAAATCAAAGTTATAGAGAATTTAAAATCCTACAAATTTTATTTTAAGCTTTTTTTCTGCAGTGCTTTTAAAGCTTTACGCTAATCAGTAATTTTCCATGTTATGCTAATTGAAATCGTTTAAAGATTTCAGCCTATGCAATTTGGGGTAAAAGTGTACATAACAAAATTTGTACAAATATACAAAAACCGACAACTTTTATTTTAAGCGATTTTCTCTAAAGAGCTTGTTTAGCGTCAGTTTGTGATTTCCGTATTTTCTTCATGTCTGAGAAAACATTAACAAGAAAATTGTGCGAGTGTTTAACACCACATCTTTTTCAAAAAGTGGCTAAAATCTCCGCAAATAAACAAACAACTGAGATAAATTTTAATTTATTTTATTGTAAAAACATATTTTAGTTAGATTAAAAGCTAAAAAAATGCATTAAATTTTTAGTAAATGTTATATTCAACAACCAACGGTTTATGTTTGTTGATCACATCACTTCAAATTTTGAACCGCCAGATAGTTATCGCTGTTACCTTTTTTAAATTTCTACTTCTAAAGCGTTTCTAATAAAGTTTGATTCATTTACATTCACAGTTTCCACTGTTTTCTTCTTCTTAGACTCCTGACTGTCATCTGTAACAAAAGTACAGGCTGTATTACGTAAGCTTACTTTTTTTTGTTTTTGTAATCCCTAATGTGTGTACATTGCGATCTGTTCAATTCAGAACAATAAGCAACCCCATGATCCAATGAGATTAGGATGTGTATGACGTGTAAATGAGGTGTAGTCTTGTACAGACTCAGGTCGACCATTCCTGAGTGAGTATGGTTAATTGAACCCCAACCATCAATGAACACCGGTAACCACTGTCTAGCATTCAAATCCGTATAAAAGTAACTACCTCTACTAGGATTTGAACAAAGAACCTTCGTTTTCGAAAATCAGCTGTTAAACAGCTGATTTTGGCAACGACTTTTCCTCTAGACCAACCCGGTGGGTTACATAAGCTTACTGGTTTTTTTTTTAGCTTTTATTTGTTATCGGGAACTGTACATGTTGACAACTACCCAATTTGATCGCCGCTTTTTGATGTATTTTTTTTGACGTAGATTAGACATGAGTTTGAACAGAGACCCCCAGTAGGGTTTTTTCATGGGTGGTTGTCAACTGGTCACCATACAAAGTCGCTTGCCCAACTGGTGTTACTTAAAAAATAATAACGACTTTCTACCAGCTGACTGACTGGGCTGGCCCGAAGGCCTGCTCCAAAATAATGCAGTTCTTTGGTTGGTAAGTTGTTAACGTCATCTGTAGAGCTCCCACAACGCTCAGATTTCTTGGTGCATGTTTATTTATTTATTTATTTATTTATTTACAACAATATAAAGGCTAACAGAACTTATCCATATAAGCCTTATTGACATAAAAAAAAATTTACATATTTACAAAACAATATTTGCTTATAACTATTTTATTTACATAATATTCATGCTAATACACTTTTTGTCTCTTTTTCTCACAAAAATAAAATAATGTTTCAATAAAATTACTTACTATAATAACAAATTAATAAGAAAAAATAAATAAAAATTTCCACAAAAATAGTTTAGCAAAACTTGATCAAAAATAATATTCTTTATTAATAAATTAATAAAGGAAAAAGAAAACAATAGAAAGAAGAAAAAAGAAAGAAGGAAAGGAAGAAAGAAGGAAAGGAAGAAAGAAAAAGATGTGAGTCTGCTCTGTGAATTTATGTCATTTATTGGTTGGTGAGCGCCGGATAACATTTTGATGAGAATTGTTTGTAATTATCAAAAAAAGGATCTAGTTCCAGATTAAATTTATTGAAAAAGGATAGCGTCCGTATTAAGAACGTATTACTGTATTGCACAGTGTTCACTTTGGGCAAATAAAACATATTAAAATTCCTGGATCTAACAAAAGGTACATAATAAAAAATGTTTTTAACAATATCCTCTAGGTCAACCTTATTATTTAATATTTTATATAAAAATTGCATACACATCACATTTCGTCTGACTTCAAGGGATTGTATGTCAAAAATTCTTCTCATCGTCTCCGTAGAAAACCCTGAAGGGCATGACATACCATATTTTTTGTAATACAGGAGTCGCAATAATCTATTTGGAATTTTTTCAATCGAGTCTATGTAATTCTGATGATGGAAATTCCAAACAATAGCAGCATAAATTCTAACTAATGTTGACACAGGCGTAGCGACCGGTCAGTGGAGTGAAAGACCCCCAAGTGGAGGATGCAGCTCCAAACTTAGACTTCGCCGGCCATCTCCGAGTCAGCCTTTACCACAGCCACACTACTTAATTTTACTAATACTAAAAGTAACACAAACAGAGCTAAATCAAGTTTCATTTTATCTTATATATAATCATTGTAATTTTGTAATATTTTTCCTTTTATTTATCGACTGCTTTACGTGTCGTGTATCATTCAAAGATGATTCATATAAAAATTATTTATTTATTAATTAATGAATTTTATTATTGAATTATTTCCGCAACTCAAGCCTGCGCACAGGTGATTTAACCTTTGCAGGCGTGATTTCCGGTAATTTTTGTAATGTAAGGCAGGAAGAGGGGGAGAAGAGGGGATCAGATTTTTATTACTATATATAAATATATATATATAATTTTATTAAACATTATTTTCCTTTGTTTGCACCACTACATATATGATATGTAATGAACAGCCAAAAACAAAACGAATTAAATATAACACTCACCTCAGAGTATTACATTTATTCGAGATGTTTTGTTTCTCTCAGAGGCATCATCAGGAATTATATACTAAACACTAAACACATCCATATAACATTTGAGATCTTTAATCTCTCTCGGAGACATCCTCAGGAATTATTATACTAAACACTAAACACATATAACATTAAAACAATTATGGTCGAAGACCACGTCAATTATTTCCTATTTCACTATTTTTCACTGGAAAAATATTAATTTATAAATTTAAAAATAAGATAAATTTAATGAACAGCCAGACAGACTTTGATAACGACAAATTATTTCAAATTGTTACAAAGTCGCAATGAGAAATAAAACTAAAAACAAAGATTATACCCTCATTCGGCCGAATAACCGCGTGCGGCATGATTAGTGAAATAGAAAATAATTGACGTGGTCTTCGACCATAAATTTGTTTTAAATGTTATATGTGTTTAGTGTTTAGTATAATAATTCCTGAGGATGTCTCCGAGAGAGACAAAACATCTCGAATAAATGTAATACTCTGAGGTGAGTGTTATATTTAATTCGTTTTGTTTTTGGCTGTACATTACATATTATATATATATATACATATATATTATTTTATCAAACATCCTATGTAGGATTTTTAAACAGCCGCATTATTTAAAATTGAAATATATATTTTTCTAACCACCAGAAGAATCTACCATGGTAGATAAGGAATGATGATTCCTTCCTTCCTTGGAGCAGGAAGTTTTAAATTCTGACTTAAAATAAATTTTAATTTACTGAAAATGTGTACAAGATACACGAAAGCGCTATAAACATTGGTAAGTGTTTTATGTTACCGTATTCTGGTGGTTAGAAAAATATATGTCAATATATATATATATATTATTTTTGTTTGTTTTTCTCTATCTTTTGGTTTCTTTTCTTTTATATATATTTTTACTGTATTATTATTTGTAAAATAATTATTGTAACTTTGTATGGGAAAATAAAGTTAAATTTCAAATTACAAATACAGTCGACTCCGATTGTAACAATCTGTTACAGCCTAAAGTAACTCGGGCTAGTAAACATCAATTCGGTCCCGTCAAATTCCTGTTCATTTTAAAAGCTGCTCAGTACCGCATTTAATTTGCGTTTCTTAAGTCGTGTCAATGAGTTATGAGGACAAGTGTTAAGCGTGGAGTTTGCAAAAATGTCAAAAGAAAGAATAATTAACAACGCGTAAAAGGCAAGGTAAAAGCAAAACTCATTTAAATTTATGCTTCGTTCCTAGGTACGATATTTTTTTAAATTTTTTTTTTTTACATTTTGTTTTAAATGTTTAATTACTGCAGTTGGTCTACTGCAGTTTCACGTAAGGGTGAAAAGCAGTTCCAGCAGTTAGGCTTACTTTATAACCGTAGTCGACTGTAGGCTACTCACAAAGAGCAACTACAATTTCTGTAAGTAGATGTAGGCTTACAGTTAATCGCGATAGACCTACCTGTCATTTTAACGTGTTCCAAAGACGGGTAAACCGTGAAACGGCCCTCAGAATTGGCTCCAGTGGAGACACCAAAATGATTGATCAGAAACGAATCTTTATCCATCCATTTTAGTAACAATTTATAAGAATCGGTCATCATTTTCTGCGAAGAATATACTTCCACGTCGCCATTGAACCATGTTATATGAAACGATCTATCTTTTCCTTTTGTAAGAACATGTCGTAAATCAACGGATGTCTTTCATTGTAAAATAAGAAAGAAAAGAGTTAATAAAAATATCAAATGTACTAATTAAATCGTAGCAAATTAAAAATGTTTGTCATTGTAAAACGAATTGACTGCATTTCTACAATATTATTCGGCCTACTTGTCCACACCATCAAATAAGGTTAGGGGAGAGGAACCAAACATGGAATACCATTTTTTCATTTTTCTGGTTTTATATGACTTTTTGAAATTACTTGAATTTTATATCAATGAAGAAATAGTTTATTTCACAACTAGAAAATAAAAAAATCTTAAATTTCCAATATTGAAAATTTTTTTAAAAACTTTTCTTTACCGATTTTTACAATTTACAAAATAGGATCTTAATATGGAATACATTGGGTTATAATTTGGAATACTTGGAGTAGATACATAATTTGCCTACAAAGTTTTTAAAGCACCAAAGTATTAGTCCAATCAGTTTATTCACAGTAATCGCAGACAAAATACAACCTTTCAGCACTAGTGCATTGTTCATGATATCAATTGTTACACCTCGAGCATTGAATCCACTTTTCACTTTTTTGTCTTCATTATAATCACCTTGACAAAACACGCTGTATTTTGGTCTGTTTGAATCTGGTAGTTGTTTCTGTCGGCATAACCAGTGGTGCAAGAAGATCAGGATTTCTAACATCCTGTCTGGAAAAACATAAGTATTCCATAATAAGACCATATTCCATATATGGCTCCCTTCCCCTACTTGGAGGCCCACCTTATGGTGTGAACCAATCACATGAGCAATTAAAATGAATCCACTCACAAATGAACCAATCACATGAGCAATGAATTAGTTTTATCTTGGAACTATTTGGTTCCAAGATAAAACTAATTTTGTTATTTCAGCATTATATCTGTTACCGGCACAGTGGTATGTCACTTGGGCGCTTCTCGTCTGTAGTTCAGTGCTTTATCATTTCAATTGTCATTGTTAAATGAGATTTCAATTTGATGTGAATTTTTCGTTGTCATTGGGATGGTGCGCGCTAAGCATTTTCCACAACTACACATACGCACCCAGCCAGTAGAAAGTAGAGCAATTGTTTAGATAAGTGGCAAAGGGTGGAGTGATCAATAGACAGGTGCGATCTTAGTGACATTTAATAAATATCACCTTTTTATTAATTTTATTGTCTGAGTGAGTTTAATTTTGCGACGTCACTTTTCGATATGATAAACAACATTTAGTAAAGTCAGCTTGGAATGATTTCGTGCAAGTTTTTCAGATTCTACACCAACAGGTCTCCTCCAGTGCATTGCAGACGCGGCCAATCTGATAATCATAATTTACTTCAATCTGAAATGTTTGACCTGTGGATGTTATGCAAAACACACTTTTCTAATTACACAATTTTAACTTCATTGAAATTTTTTACGAACTGAGGAAATTTATAAAAAATTAAACTTGAAAAAGTGAAGGAATAGCGAGAGCTAAATTAAAAGATAGAAATGAAAATGTATTAGAAATAAACATTAGTTCAGACTTATAAGAAATATTAATGCATTTCCATAGTAGCTGGCTGTTTTATTTAACCAACAGTCATCCCAGATTTGAGCCAACACTACTGCCGACTACAACCTGTTGGCTCATCTTCTGCTACATTTCAGATAGGCATACTACATTTTTATAAAGAATTTCTCATCCAATTGAAAGCCAGTGTGTGGTGCAACATTTGGAGCAGCTGGCGGCAGTTGTCCGGTTGGATTAGAGAGCCACTCTTCGTTCTTTCACCTCGCTTAAACTAAGTTCATAATGGTTGATTTATTTTCTCCCCGTCTGTCAGATGAGCTCGAAATGCATCTGAAGACACTGTTTACTCGGTCCGCAATTAACTTTGATGACATCCAACCTTTTCCTTGTACGTATCACTTTTCGTTCTAAATTAGGGGTTTTTAATTAAAAATCAAGTATGGGAGCCCTAACAACCTTGTAAGCTACTGCGTTTTGATCGTAGTGCGCATTAGATTCGAGGATTTACCGTGAGTGCTGCCTACAGGTCATTTTTGGGGAAATTTAAAATCAGTACTTCCTATCGAAATATCAGTCTCGAGTAAAAAAATCTTGCGAAACTACTGTATGGATCTAAGCTTTGTGCAGCTGCCGGATGAAGGGGACAGACAAAGTACCAGACTACTGCTACGTCATAACACTCTACTAATCATCTCATTGCTCTTCGCTGGGCAGTAGGCTGCCTAGTGCGGTGACATATGTGGGTGTTGTTTTGACTATTCGCTGTAGACGGTGACACAGAATATATTATGTAGTTTGGATAGTACCCTTGGCTACTACAAACATAGTACAAGTAAAACGTTACTACTACTAACGCAATCTCTCACATAAGTAGTGACGTAATGCATACCTCTCAGCTGTGCAAAGCTTGGGAACGGCCAGTATATCACCTTATATTTATACATATTACATAAAACAATTAGTTAATCACCTTTTCTTCCTCTTTTGAGCCAAAGCGGATTTCACATTTTGAATTGTAAAGGGTTCCGAGAGAAATCTGATACATTTGATATGCGTGGGCTCGGGCAGTAGTAAGTGCAATATGTGCATCGTACGGTGCATTCACTATCACATCCAAACTGCCCCACTTTATTTCACGGAAACCATACTTCCATTTCGGATATGTTGTAATCTTCCAAAAATCTGATTCAATTAAAAGAATTTTGTTAAGTTATTGTAAATAAGATAATAAAAAAAAATCAAATCTGTTTGACTTGTAAATATGAAAAATCACTAATTGATGCTAAACTAAGCTCTAACAGAAAACAGAAAAACTTTCAGTCAGTTTTTTAATTTTCTACAAAATTAAATAAAGAGCCAAAATTAGCATAAAATTTAAAGGGAAGATTGTATGATTTTTTTGACTGAAAATTCCGGTTTCATGTTTTTCAATAATTTAGGCCTAGATCTACCAGAAACATTAAAATCCACCAAAAAAATTATTTCAATGAAGAAAATTGAGTTTTTATCCGGTTCCCCAGAAAAGTTATCATGTCAACAAGAACGAATCTTTTCATAATTTTATACTCCTCATTTTCGTGAAAAGAGAAATTTGGTTTTATAAAATATCTGCAATACTGGTTTTAATAGTTTCAGCTGTTAGTTCACCTTTCTAACCAAATTTTGATGGGAATTTCACTTATTTGTGTACATTTCATTGTTTATTTAGTGCATCTTTTCCCGTAAATTTAGATTTTTAACACTTAGGTACATTTTTTTCATAAACCATCAAACCTTCCAGATTGAAATTTTTATCAGTTATTTGTATTTTACATGCGCATATTCTGACAATTCTATAACTTCCTCAGGTGTTCCAAAAAGTTTTTGATATCCAAAAAAGTAGAAAAATATTTGTAAAAATTTTTATGTTCATAAATTTTTAAAAACTTTATGATTCAACAACTTAAATTGAAAAAATATCAGTAGCTAGAGAAATCCGACAACTATACAGGTACGTGTGTAAAGTTTCATATTTCTATCTTTTACCAATCCTATGAAAAATGTAACTAAAAATAGCAAATTTAACATTTGCGAGATACAAAGTACAGTCTCCCCTTAAGCAAACATTTTGTTTCATTAAAAAACAGATATATGACGTAATTCATAGCATTGCTCTCATTGATTTATTAATAAATAAAGTAGGCCTGTGGGTATAAAGGATGGCTATCTCTCAACTTTAATACGATAGCTCACTATTAACCAACCGCTTAAATGTCCTGTACGCCTACCTATCCACTCCAATCGTACACACACAAACCGTTTCAACTAAATTCACTTTTGTCACAGAACCGATCGACACGCACTACACTTTCACCTCGACAAAACACCCTAAGATTATCCAGAATAAATAGAATCGACTAGAACACAATAAGAGAAAGCATAATATGTACATTTTGTTTATAAAAAAAGAAGATTCACCACCAAGATAAGGGATGAGCGACACCAGTTGACAGAATAACATAGTAAGCCCACAAGTTTTATTTCTTTTTACCAAGTTACCATAAAATGACCGGTGTAAATAAGTTGTGCTGGTACTACCCACAATCATGATGGATAATTGGGAGGAGCTGTTTCCACCAGTCAACGTCAGTGTGGCCTGTTTGACATGCGGTTATCATGCGGTCTTGGGTTCGAATCCCATTCAGGCACGGCATATTTTCATACGTTACAAAATATCATTTCATCCTTCACCGTCTGCATTAGCAGTAATTGCAGAACAGTCGGACGTTAAACCAAAAAAAAAAAAAAAAAAAGAATGTTTGACACCTACACTGTTATGGCAGCCATACTGAAAATGGCGGCACCGTAACTTCATCTTCCGCCCACCATCGACTCTGTAGGAAACCAACGACATCATTCTGGTCCACGTAGACAGTGTTTCAGAAACCACCTCCACCTCGACTTCTACCTCTACCGCCATCTCTACATTACGGCCATTAGATAACGGAACCACTATCTCAGGAAACCATAGCTGCTAACCTTCTTCATTATTTGCATTGGAAAGAGAAAGTCGTGTATTTAGCACCAGTTATTTATTGTATTGATGGTGACCATACATAGGAAGTGAAGGTCCCTCTTGGACTAAAACAGGATTGTACAGGCCAACTGTTCAACCTCTACTTAGAAAATCCTTACAAAGGATTTCAACAGATGGTTCTCGAACCAAAAACTTGCCACATCCAGAAGATACAATTTTGAGAAATTGACGGATAAAAATCAGATAAGGTACACCCCCTTTCCAAAGGGATCAAAAATCAAAATTTATGTTGTAGCTCAGCTAAAAATATTGAGCTCGGGTATTTTGTAATCATTTCTTGACCCAGAAAACTACATACTTTTACTAACAATATGCCAATTTACAATAAACTTAATTCGCAAACTAGTCTTTAAAATTTTTTGTGCTGCAGCAGAATCCTACTTGCGACTCATTTTGTTTGAGCTGGTAAGCGAATTTCATCCACTCTCACTCAGCGCTGTTTACAGACTACTGAACGGCACGGTGCATAAGCGTTGTTTGTTGTTGTTATGGTTTTAAATCTTTACGTTAGCCTACTACACTATTTTTCCAAGCTGAAATAACCGAGTTCTGAACGTACGCATTACATTACCCCCTACCCACTTCATATAACCTATGAACACACCACCAGCTCATTATATTGTTAAGTATTGGATGTTAGTGCGCTCTGTAAGAACGAAAATACAAAAGGATGTACTGGCTGATTGGTGGGTACTCTTCACTCTCTCTTGAGAATAAGTTGCTGCTTTACAAAATGTTACTAAAACCAGTTTGGTTGTACGGCGTTCGACGTTGAGGAACTACCAGCAGAAGTAACATAGAGATAATTTAAAGGTTCCAAAATAAAGTTCTTCAGGCTATAACAAGGGCACCATGGTTTGCAAGTCATGCAGAAATACAACGTTATTGCAACCTTCCTGATCTAATGGACGAGGTCAAGCGTTTTAATAGAAAATATCAGGTAAGACTTTAAAGCCACGAAAACGAATTAGCCATAAATCTTCTAAATAATGCAGAAGAAGTTAGGTGCCTGAAACGTTACCATGTTTTAGACTTGTTTGAAAGAGTTTAAATGCACATAAAATTATATTGAAAAGTATTCCATATTGTAAAATGTAAATATCTCTGTACATAGTCATTTTCTTTTTTAACATATGAATAATTGATATAATGAGAGGTACTCAGGGTAATGAGGCCTCAACTTGAGATTTGTAAATTTAAAAGATTTGTTTATAGTTTATTTAAAAAAAATAATAAATAATGCCTTTTAATAAAAATAAAAAACTGCGCTCTATAATTGATGTGTTCAGTTTGAGATGCTAGACACAAGTGAACTGTAATGATTTTCTCAGCCTTCAGCTTCAAAAACCATTTCAAATTCCATTTTTAAGTATTTTTGTGATTTCGGTTTTAGGTTTTATTAAGATTTTATTTTTATGAATTGGCTGAAAACAGGTATATCCGGTGAAAACGCGATATCGAAAAATTGACATGAAAACAATACTTTCCTTCCTATATTACATTCAAGTAGGCAAGAAAAAGTAAAAAAATAAAGCTAAATGAGGGAACTGTGCCTCAGAGAAGTTACAAAACCATCTTGACAACATTCACGAATGGTGTAAGAAATGGAGAGTGAAGATTATTGAGGATAAGTCAACGCACGTAACGTTTACATTAAAGAAACCAACATGTCCAGTGGTCAGCTTGAACGGTACAGTAATCCCACAGAAGGAGGAAGTTAAATATCTGGGTTTACATCTAGATCGAAGACGTGGAGAAGTCATACGAAAGCAACTTAGGCTGAAGTTACGTCAATTGGCTCTTAGGCAGTAAGTCTCAACTCTCCCTTAAAAATAATGTATTGAATTACCTTCGATCACCCAGTTACCGACTGATCCAAGAGTACAGACTGCATAATGTGTTATATATTCTGGTTCTGGATCGGTCCATCTTACCAATGGCCTGTTAGACCCCTTTTGCCCTACGTCTATGGTGCCATCGTGCCAACTGATCCAAAATCCCCGGGAATCTTTATCACTTAAAATACCAGGTGTAGCAACCTTAGCCTGTTCTCCGAGGCCTTTTTTTGAAATTGAAGTCCATTTACTGTTTTGTCCAAAAGTTACCTGTTAATAATAAACGCCATTAATCATCTGCAGTATTAAATGTGACCATATTTTCAACACTCATCTAATTAAAACTAACTGATTTTGCTGTTGCTCACCTGACGTCTTTTTGGTCGTTTCCTTTTGCACAACTAAATACGTTCAGGTGCTACTACACAAAATACACCATCTGGGAAATTGATTTCAGTGATATTCTGTTGAAAACATTATCGTTTGTTTTTGTTTAAACTTGACGGACAATTACCTAATAAGAGGAAATATTTCTTTCATTCGCACCATCACAACACTGATCTGTTTGGTTATAGTGCACGTGACCGTTACATTTCCTTCATCACATCTGTCCATTATTTGAAGGGATCTTGCACTGCAAAATATCTCCTCGCCACTCACAACTTGTCACTCGCAGCTCACATTTTATGCGAGTCATTTTCTTTAACGAGTCATTACAACTGTCATGAAGATGATTGTAATGAAATGGACATTGGAAGATATCTTCTGAATTTCGAATGCCTTAATTTCATTAAATACCACTCTCTACTCCAACGTCTGTTTACATGTTTTAGGAAAGTGAATACAATTCAGACTGTAGCCAGCGACTATTCAAGTGCAGGGCTATACACGTCATAGCCTAACTAACTGAATGGCCAGTCATTTCCTTTAATAACTGCTATCATTAGGCCTAAATAAAAAATAACATTTTTCTCATTTAGAAAACATTAAATAACGGGTGGCCCATATATCAGTTTCCCCATGAGATGGGAAATTTCATTTTGATAAGTTGGTAACAGTGTAATGTTGGCAGCATCACGTACAACATTCATTAGTTGTCTGTAACAGTGGCTAGTGTAAAGCAAGTCTCTGTGTAGTTACTATTTTACCTTCATAATGGTACTTTTAAAATGTTTACAACTGAACAATGAGTTTATATGCTTCAGTTGTGGTATAAGCATCATAAAAATACTGCTAAAGTACTGAAAGAATTTAGTGATACGTATCCAGGCGTATCGTTACCGACCCAGCAACATTTTTTAAAGTTAAATAAGAAATTTGAAAACCCAGGAAGCGTATTAAATACCCCGAAGTGTGGTCGTCCACGATCGATTTTCAATGACGATAACCTACAAAAGGTTGGTGAAGCATTTCTATCCAGTCCTGGTAAATCAACTCGTAAGGCATCTTCTGAACTAAGGTTATCACGAATTAGCGTACAAAGGATGATGATGGAATTAAAATTGTAGCCTTTCGTCCATCTTTACTCCAAGCGCTTCATGAGCACGATAGTGACAGGCGGTTGGATTTCTGTGAGACAGTCGCTATCCATCCAGATGCTGATCCAGACTTTTTGCGATCAATTTTATGATCTGATGAGGCATGTGTCAAACTCAATGGACGTGTTAATCGGCATAACTCCGTGCATAGGTATCAGACGAACTTATGTCCCATAGGGGAGCGAGTGAGAGGGAGATATGTGGCATAACTACGCATGCGCTCAAAGGCCTTTACCATTATAATCCAAATCTGAAAACATACTGCAGTCATTATCTTGCTTGTTAGTTTACTCCATGCATAAACGCTTGCTCACAACAATGTGTAAAATTAAAGACAATGTTATTGGAATGGCGCGTATGGCTTGTGCGAGTGAGAGCGTTATGCATTCTCTCACTCCCACGGCTAGGGGACTTCAACTCATCTGAATACTGTACTGGTCGGATACAAATCCTCATATTGTAATTCAAAAAGAGCTTAATGTGGCTGGTGTTATGGTATGGGGAGGTATTTCGAGTATTGCACTGATAGATCCTTATTTTTTTTTAGGGAAATGTTAACTCGGAAAATTACTTACAAATGCTGCAGGAAGCAACATTAAAACAATCCTGTTTACAATATTCAATCGCTTACTTGGTAACAAGATGGCGTCCCAGCACATTTCAATATCGAAGTTCGTGAGTTTTTAAATTTCATAGTTGAATGGATTGGTCGTCGTGGCACAATCGAATGGCCTGCGCACTCGTCAGACTTAACGCCATGAAATTTTTCACTGTGGGGCATTGTAGCCTAAAGGAACTACAGTTCAGCCGTTCTAAGTTTGCTCCTAATGTAAACAAATAATGACGTCACTGAGCAAGCGCATTATATCTAAATGTGTACACGCTGATTAAAAAGTAACAACTAAATACTTTCAAAAGTATTTAATTACAAAATACTTTTAAAAGTATTTTTCTAAATGAAATTTTTAGGCCTACATCATATCACGACTGATGTTTTTAGTACTTTAAGTACTTATAATTTAAAAAATAGATAACTTAAATAGGAATACGACATCCATAAAGTCACGGACTCTAGCGTGCACCCTGTAGCAGCTGGTTTTGGTTTGTTGACAGAAGGAGGAGCAAACTTAGAGCGGCTGAACTATAGTGTATTCTTCCAAGCCACAAAACCTGCACCAACTAAAAAGTTCAATTGAAATTGCATTTGACTATGTAAATGATGATAAAATGTTACTGTTGAATACTTGTGAACCAGTTTTAAGTTGTTGTAGAGAATCATGGTGGACATTTTGAACACCTGCTACAACATTTTCAAGGTGATTTATACGAGGTGTGGCTATTAAATAACGAGACTGACGTAAAAAAATTAATTTTTATTTTATACATAATCACTTATCATCACCTTCAATATACACTCCTTCTCTATCCCTACAACACTCCATGCGAATTTTCCATTGTTGGAAACAGTGCTGGAAGTCATCTCTTGTCAGCTCCTTTAGAACAAGTGCCGCTCAAAAATGTTTGAAATGATGGTTGCAAAAATGTTCTATTGACACTTTGTACGAGATTGAAAATGATCCAAATTTTTTGGAAACTATAATAACATGTGATGAAACGTGGTTTTTTACTTATGATCCGGAAACGAAGCGCCAATCCATGCACTGGAAGAGCCAAACTTCCCGAGAGTCAAAAAAGCTCGAATGAGCAAGTCAAAATTTAAAACAATGATTATTGTTTTATTTGATATCCATGGGATTGTGTACCTTCACTGGGTTCCTGAAGGTCAAACAATTAATCAATATTACAATCTTAAGGTACTTTCTAAACTACGTCAAAGAGTAAGGGGAAAACGCCCCGAAATGAGGTAGGACAAATCATGGGTTCTCCACCAATACAATGCGCCAGCTCATTCCGTGTTATCTGTCAAGAGGTTCCTAGCCAAGTACGCATCTCAGTGTTAGAACATTTATCTTATTCAACGGCCGCGTTGGCGATGTTGGTAATGTGCTCGCCTCTCATCACACGGTCTTGGGTTCGAATCCCACTTGGGCATGGCATTTTTTCATACGTTACAAAAAAATTCATTTCATCCTTCACCGTCTGCATTAGCAGCAATTTGCAAAACAGTCGGACGTTAAACCAAAAAAAAAAAAAATATTCACCAGATCTTGCACCATGTGACTTCTACCTGTTCCCTAAGGTTAAATCTGCATTAAAAGGGTCAAGATTTAAGCCTGTGGAAGCTGTAAAAGAGAAAGCAGCACGTGTCCTGAAGGAGCTGACCGAAGATGACTTCCAGCACTGTTTCCAACAATGGAAAATTCGCATGGAGTGTTGTAGGGATAGAGAAGGAGTGTATATTGAAGGTGACAATAAGTGATTATGTATAAAATAAAAATAAATTTTTTTACAACGTCAGTCTCGTTATTTAATAGCCACACCTCGTATGTACAGTTTATATAATAAATTTGTTTTTTTTTGTCTAGGTTTCTTGTCCATTATCCTTTCTTTCAATTTACGTAAATTTGGGGAAACCGAAATATGGGCCACCCTTTATAATAATAATAATAGACCAATTAGCTTAAAATCTATAAACACTTAAGGGTTTAAGGAATGAATATCCTTTTCAAACACTTAGGGGTACATTTTGGAAATTGTTAAGGAATAATTTTTTGGATGTACTATCGGTAACACCTGCACCGATTTTCAGTCATCCACCTTGTCCATAACTTAACAAAACTAATTTGGTTTAAGGGTCGGACACCGTGTTCACCCCCATACGGGTACATTTTTGTAATCGTCAAAGGATAATTTTTTAAAGTAAATCGCCGAATTAAGGTCTCCACCAAATTTTAGCCAACTTGCTCTTCTGGAACTGTGTAAGCTGAAAATACTGGATTTAATACTGGATTGGACATCCTTTTCAACCTTTTAGGTGTACATTTTGGAAATTGTTAAGGGATAATTTTTCAGCTGCACTATGAATAACATCACCGAAATTCAGCCGTCTAACTCATCCGGAACATAGTAAACAGAAAATATCGGTTTAAGGGATGAACACTCTTAAGAAACTGTTACCAAAGGAATTTGGAAATAATTTATTCAGTTTTTCTATATATCATAAAATGAATATTGGCTCCAAATTTGAGCAAGTAGGAGAATCAGTGATCAGTGAATGAGTGAGTGAGTGAGTGAGTGAGGGCCTTCCTATACAGATAAAACACTTACCTTGTAAGTGGAGTGATGTTTACATAAATCATTGGAAAATTTAACTTGTGCCTCAAGTTTTGTTTTAAGAGTAAAGTTTATTGCTCCACTGAGTATACGTTTAAACTGGTACTCAAATTTAGCTGGAGTCTTAAAGTGGTACTCCTTTCTATCTACGGTTGGTGGCTCTGCAACAATAAACTCAAAACAGTCAGTTAATTAAGCCTATACGAGTTTTGTGACATAAAATCTAAGTAGAAATAAACTGGTTAGACTTTGCATCATTTACTCTAAAAAATGAGCTGGTTGCCTTTGACCAGTTAAAACGCTTCAACAAATTAATTTATGAATTTTCAAAATGGAGGTGAAAATGTAATTTCTTATCTGTCATTTTTACGTTGCCTAGAGCCAACAGTAAGAAATGTAGGCGTACTATTTATGGGGCTTGCCACCCTACACAGTCATGACAGTTGCGTCTGTAGCCTACTCAGGAAAATGCAAAGTCTTCAATGAGGATTAGAAGATAAAGCGATCGATTCCTAAGCAGATACCTCAACTGCCTTGTCACGTTTACCTTTTCTGTCCAGTAGAAACTTGGGTGGGTCATCACAGAGTGCGCCGGTTGTCAACGAAAGTGGCTACTGCCCAATTCCAAGCTTTGTGCAGCTGAGAGGTATGCATTACGTCACTACTACAGTGAGAGATTGCGTTAGTAGTAGTAACGTTTTACTTGTATTAAGTTTGTAGTAGTCAAGGGTACTATCCAAACTACATAATATATTCTGTGTCACCATCTACAGCGAATAGTGAAAACAACACCCACCTATGTCACCCCACTAGGCAGCCTACTGCCCAGCCAATACCAATGAGATGATTAGTACACTATTATGACGTAGCAGCAGTCTGGTACTTCGTCTGTCCCCTTCATCCTGCAGCTGCACAAAGCTTAGATTCATACAGTAGGCCTACTTGTCATCCAGCCAACATTTTTCAACCAGCTCTGAATTCAACGCCAAGTTACCCTCAAATTGCATGACAATGCAGCACATCTATAAACAACGACAGGCTACTATTTATACTCAAATTAGAAATACAAATAAAACAAACTAACTTAAGGGGAGTACTATACCCTGAAAATCGATTTTTCTAATTTTGGTGCCACTGACTTCTGTATCTTTTTCTGTGTAATTACATATAACAATAACTGTACGATAGAAATTACGGAAACAATGCATATTTTTATTAAGTAATGTTTTGATCGGAATTTCTTTAAATTGAGTTAATCTGTGGAAACAATTAAGAGTTGCGATATTCAAAGAACACAGAAAGCTGAGAAGGCAATGGAAAGCGTGTCAAAAGAAGCAAATCAAGAAAAAAATGAGAAAATTATTTGAGGAAAATTAACAGTCTGGTGAGGATCAATATTATGGCCCAGGCCGATTTTAGGGTAAGTAAAACTTTACAGCTCATTTCCCGCAAATTCACTTTTTTTCCATAAAGGTAAAGTTTTCTCAAATACTATTGAACTTTGAAGGTTGAAATTTTTTGATCATGTTTCCCAGTATAATTGTTATATATATGGTACTAGAATCATTGCAGTATTATTACTAAGTTCGAAATAAAATAAAAAAATCTACAAAAAAAATTAAATTATTTTTGCATTTTTTCAAAACAAATTCTCGAAATGGTATCTGTAGTTCTATATTAATAATTCTAGTACCAGAGCTTAAAACGATGTCATAGAAAATGTACAAAAAAATTAAAGCACTAACTCTTAACAGTTTTTTATAAACGTGTACCTAAAATGAGGTCAATTTAACATGGGTTAGATCATGGCGTTCTCTAGTTACAGGCGGGTGTACTGAAGTGGTGGTAATGACGTTAGCAGTCTTAATTACTGACGTGGCGCTATCTACACACTGTCTTATTCCCATATTTTAGTAAGGGAGACCGGGGGAATCGCGCCATCCTGGGTTATTCTGCCACCCCATGTATAACTCAAGCCTTGGGTCGGATATTCCCGGAATAGGTGCTGGAACTTAGCAGACAACGCCATAAGCACTATCTGTTGCGTTCACAGTTGAGCGAGAACTAAGTTAGTGTGTAGAACAATTTTAGTTTTTATTGAAAATTTCATCTAATTTTTGGTTTCAAACTATTGAGGTATGTAAAAATTGTGTTGATAATAGACTTGTAAGAGCATTATATATGTATAGTGTATTTATTTAGCCACATGTTAACGTCATTAGATCTGTTTGTTCTGTTTCCTATTCGGTGTGGGTTACCTATGTACAGGTATGCCATGTTGTCAAGTCGGGGTTATGCCGCCATCCTGGAAAGGTGGTGGCTTAAAGAAATAAATCATGTGCAAGAAAATTAACAACTTTAAAATGAATTAACAAATTTAAAATAGGTAAGGTAAGAGAAGAAACATTTTATTCTATAAACTGTAATTACGTATTTAGATCTAAATAAATAAATTTTGTTGTAATCTTATCTATAATCTGTATTCAAAACAAACACACACAAAATCAGAGATAGTAAGTGAGGATTCATATTATGTACGTATAACCTATTACAATGTAATGTAATGAATTAGAAACTGGACCTCTGACGTCACCAGTCAGACTTCTCCCCACCACTGCTATCCCGTCTGTAACTAGAGAACGCCATGGTTAGATAAGAGGTGTAGTGATACCCTTAACGCGACTATAGAAGAACAAGAAGCGTATTTCAACACTAGCCTACCATTTGTGGTGTCCAGACACAATGATATTACCTTTATAAGTGAAATGATCCAAAGAAGCGGTAGCAGTGAAAAGACCTCGAGCTCCATCCCATGCACCGACTCCAAATGCACCAACCCCTTTCACCTCATCATCATTTTCCCATGAAAGTAATAACTGATTGTTAAAATATACAGCTGTAACGGAGTTGAACCATATTATTAAAAACGGTGTATCTATTCCTTCCGAAAGAAGACATGGTGTGTTCACTTCTGCCTTTCAATAAAAATCACAAGAACCTCAGTTAAAACATATACATCAAGTAAATCCCCATATTTACAATTTAACACATTAAAATGTACTGGTCATCACATGATAAATACAGCACAAAATATCGACCCTGTTTTGTAAGAAGGGTCTACAACCCACATTCATATAATTGTTCAGGAGAAGCAAAAGAAGTAACCACTGTACATAATGTTGTTGTTGTTTAGGTCATCAGCCGAAAGGCTGGTTTCAACCTGTAGAGGTTTTACTAAGTAAAACGAAGAGTCAGGTGGTTTACCATTGCCTTCCTCCCTGAGTGGAAAAGTACGCTTTCCAGCATGCCGGGCTCTCTGAAAAGCACATATTTTCCACTCTGCAAATGACACCTTCACTTCATTCACCACAGGGTCTGGCTGTATAATGAAATTCATTACTTTCAGAGGAGATAACTCTGATTAGTGTCACAGTACACCTCTACCTCTTCTGTTCTAAAATAATTCAGTCATTTAATTGGCTGACCATGTGTTAAGAAACAGAACTATTTATTTTAGCCCTGCAATGAACAGATTGAGTGTAAATAATTTGACACTCCACCTGTCTGTTATGGGCAGATATTACTCATATGGTCAAATTAGATCTTACGCATTCCTTTTATTATTGACCCCTTTTATTGTATTTCATATGACGGTTCTAGAAATTGTCAACAGGAGCTAACCAGTAGTTAACTCATTTTTACAGATCAGAATTTACAAATTTTCACTAAAAACCGACATCTAACTTTGTAACTATTCCTTATACAATTGTCTCTTTCTTACACATAAAAGTATACATCTTTAGGACCTTCATGCTGCAGTTAACCCATTTTCGTCAAAAATATCAGTTAGCACCTTCTTACAAAACCGGGTCGATATATTCCAACAAGTAAAAAATAAAATTGTGCAGAAATTTAATTAAAAATAATCTCTATTCCAACATGATTAAGCCTGTTATTATGCCTAAACGTACTACTACTGCCTTTAAGATCTTCATCTATACCTGTTTGATATCTGTTGTTTGTGTTGTTGGATCTGTTCGTTTATACTTGATATCTGCTTTATTTTTGTGTTCATCTATAACTGATTTATATCTTTTTTATGTTCTTGGATGTGTTTAATAATACTTGATATCTGTTTTATTTTTGTGTTCATCTATAACTGATTTATATCTTTTTTATGTTCTTGGATGTGTTTAATAATACTTGATATCTGTTTTATTTTTGTGTTCATCTATAACTGATTTATATCTTTTTTATGTTCTTGGATGTGTTTAATAATACTTGATATCTGTTTTATTTTTGTGTTCATCTGTACCTGATGACATATTTTTTTGTGTTGTTGGATGTGTTCATTTATACTTTATATTTGTTTTATTTTTGTGCTCATCTATACCTGAGTGATATCGTTTTTTGAGTTGTTGGATGTGTTCATTTATACTAGATATGCTTCATTTTTGTGTTCATCTATACCTGATTGATACCTTTTTTGTATTGTTGGATGTGTGCATTTATACTCTTGATATCTGTTTTATTTCTGTGTTCATCTATACCTGATTGATATCTTTTTTGTGTTGTTGGATGTGTGTTCATCCAGGTCATTACCTTATTGATATGAGGCGTTCCGGACCAGAAGGGCGAACTCAACATAGGGTCATTTTTGTTTTTGTTTTATTTGGCATCTTTGGGTTACAAACTTCAATGTTATAGGTATATTTTGTTGAGTTCGCCTTTTAAATTATATGAAAAGAGAAGTAGAAAAAAATCAGGGAGTTTACTTTGAACGATAGTTGCACGGACCAGAAGGGTGAACTCAACAGGAAGACGTGAGTCTTGTCACCTCTATGCTACTGATCCCACCCCACTTCTACCCTTTCCCCTTCCTATCGCTATGCATCATACACTCTGCAATTTTTGTTGAGTTCACCCTTGGATCAAAAAGTTTAATTTGCGTTTTTCTCAAAACTATCCTTTGTTGAGTTCGCCCTTCTGGTCCGCAACGCCTCATATTGTTTCTTTGACTATTTAGATACAATACTATTTTAGATACAATAAAAATTTAATAAATAGTAGTAGGTTTAGTTTTCATTAGTTAACTGCCTGTGCATCTCCATTTCGCAATGTCATATCCATTAAACAGTTACGCTATGTGCTATGTGTGAGAATGACCTCATGTCCTTATAGCCAGTCATCCTTTGGCTGCCAATCAATTCTTACGAGTTGTGACGAATGCCATCATCCACTGGAACCGAAATTATCAGAAGCGAACAAGTCAGTGGTAAGTTTTGTAACCTTCTATGAAATGAAATTATTATTAGCCACTGGACAGCACCTATTTAGTGAGACGACGATAGGCTCAACGAAATTGAAAAGAAATATTGGTGTCATAATATACAACAAAGCAGGCACGTGTTGGGAGAATTTAACAATTAATGATTTAATTAAAGACAAAACAAATTTACTAATTACTAATTAGAAAATTAGTAATGTATGGTATAAAATATACTTTTATATAACACAGCAATTCGTCCGAATATTGACGAAAAATTCCATCGAAATGGGAATGATAGGGAATGAAATGGGAATAATAGGCTACCAGAAGTCATACCTAATGGTAGAGCTTTGTTGTTTGCTGATGATACTTCAGTAATCAGTAACAGTTTACTGGTGGATGCTCTTGAAGTAAATACACATGTTAACATAGAGTCCGTAGTACAGTTCTTGAATCAAATGTTATTAACAGTTAATGGGAAAATGTGTCAGTACTTGCAGTTTAAAAATAAACATAACGTTAAAGAAAGTAGAGAAGTGGATGTATTTATTCATAATAATAGTTTAGAGCATGTAGAAACAGTGAAGTTCCTGGGCGTATCTCTAGATAGATCTTTGTCTTGGGACTTCTATACCAATCAAGTTTGTAGTAAAATATCATCTTGGGTATTTTCACTAAAACAAATTGCCAGATTAAATTATAAAAAATTACTAATGGCAGCTTATCATGGTCTCATTCTGTCTCATATTCTATTTCTTATTTCATATTCATATTTCTGTCTCATAGTCTGTTTTAATAAAATTAAGTAAAATATGTAAAGTAATTCATTTGAGTATGCCAACTGTTAGTAAAATATTTTCAGAGGGATTTTGTAATTTGTGTTTGCTGTTCTTGAGGTTAGGTTTACGGTAAAAAGCAACTATAGTCTAATGGTATTTTAGTATGGGGTAATTCTAGCATGGGTAATATAAATAGGGTTTTTGAAATTCAAAAGAAAGCTATTAGGTGTATGGTGGGAGCTAACCAGCTAACCTCATGCAGGCCATTATTTAAGGAGCTTAAATTGCTTACAGTTCCCTGTCTCTACATTTTTGAGGTGATTATGTATGTTAGGCAAAATAATTTTATGCAGAATTTCAATGTTCACAATCATAACACGAGAAACAGGAATGATTATGATGTGGCTAATCACTCCACAAAATTGTTTGAACAAAAACCTACTTATGCAGGGAGAAAATTCATGAATAAATAATTACCCCAATTTTTAAAGTGCTGTGAGGATTTGAATTCCTTTATAAAAAATCTGAAAAATTACTTGATCGGTGAAACTTTTTATAGCGTACAAGAATTTCTTTCTTGATAGTAGTGATACATTGTGTGATTCTTATATGTATTTAAGGTGTTATATCTGACGCCATGTCCTATACTTCTCCTGGAGTCTCCAGGGCGCAAAAAAAAAATGTTCACCCTTCGTATGTATTTGTGTGAATACGTGCGAATCACTTTGGCTCCAGTGGATGACCATCAGTCTGTTTTAATAAAATTAAGTAAAATATGTAAAGTAATTCATTTGAGTATGCCAACTGTTTGTAAAATATTTTCAGAGGGATCTTGTAATTTGTGTTTGCTGTTCTTGAGGTTAGGTTTACGGTAAAAAGCAACTATAGTCTATACACAGAGTCTGGAGACACGCAGTAAACAAATGAATCACGTGATAGCTGTTGATTGAACGCATAACCAAGATCACGGTAGTTAGAAGAGACGGTAGGGGTCACGTAAGGATGCGCATTAGCCGATGACGTCACCGGTGCTTAATAACACGGCCAGCAGTTTGTATTATTTCGGTATTTGTGAATGTTATCAGTAAATCTAATTTCATAGAGAAAGTGGCGTAAATGAATGTAGTAAACTAATGAAGACCCTACACTTAGGAGGCTAAAATTAATATACCGTGATGTTGATGAATTCGCAATTAACGTGTTATGTAAGAACTAGGACTTTTATAAAAATTAAGTATAACAATTAGCAATTATTTATAAGGAAAAATCATACGGTGATTAGAAAAGTGATTCAGGAAGGAAAAGCAAAAAAAGTTTAGTAAACTCGTCCAATAAAATTTTTGTAAACAGTAAAATACGTTGTTTCATCTGTCCAGGTTGTTGTTGTTTAGGTCATCAGCCAAAAGGCTGGTTTGAACCTCTAGAGGTTTTACTAAGTATAACGAGGAGTGAGGTGGTTTACCGTTGCCTTCCTCACTGAGTGGAAAAGTACGCTTATCAGCATGCCGGGCCCTCTGAAAAACACATATTTTCCATTCTGCAAACGACACCTTCACTTCATTCACCACAGGGTCTGGCTGTATAATGAAATTCATTACTTTCAGAGGAGATAACTCTGATTAGTGTCTTTTGCACCTCTACCTCTTCTGTTCTTAAATGATTCAGTCATTTAATTGGCTGACCATGTGATAAGAAACAGAACTATTTATTTTAGCCCTGCAACGAACAGATTGAGTGTAAATAATTTGACACTCCACCTGTCCGTCATGGGCACCTGTCCAGGTTATAAACTATAAATATTTGCAATAAGAGTAGGCCTATATTCATAAATATAAGTAAATAAAATATTCATATTTTATTTTCCTACAAGTATGCTACCGAATATCACATATTTATTTATAATACAAAATTACAGACTTGTTTAAATTTTTTTGTTATATAATGTGAATATCTAAAAACTATCTGTTTACTTAACAGGTTGACTCCCATGAGACATGAGACACTTATACGTCTCTCGCCAGATCTGTAAAATTTACTTTCGAGAGACTGATCCGTCTCTCATATAATACCTAGTGTTTTTAATAGAATCGTGAGACGGATTGGATACTCGTTTGCATTGAATCATATACTGAGCTGTTTGAAATGAGTTCAAAAAAACATTTCCCTAGTCATAGTTTGTGATTTACTTGATCTGATCGAGTCAAAAATTAGTTTGTGAACTTGACAGCTTATTATTGCTATTACATAATAATATTAACTACCTACATAAATAATTATATTTTATAGAAATACAAGTAAAATTTCAGTGAGACACACACACATCAGTCTTTCACAGTATTTTTTTTTTTTTTTTTTTTTTTTTTTTTGGTTTAACGTCCGACTGTTCTGCAGTTACTGCTAATGCAGACGGTGAAGGATGAAATGATTTTTGTAACGTATGGAAATATGCCGTGCCTGAGTGGGATTCGAACCCAGGACCGCATGATGAGAGGCGAGCACGTTACCAACTGCGTACCTTGAGTACCTGATCAGTCTCTCACATAAAAATTAGAAAAAATTAAGCCTTACAATACCTACTTTAAACTTGAAAGAAAATTAATTAAAAAAGCAAAAAAACCATAAAATAGGTATGGGTTTATTAAGCAAAATTACTAAAATTGACTTGGGAGTCAACCTGTTAAATCGTCAACGAAAAATGGCAGGTAATAATTTTATATTTAACTTGCATTTTATTACAATAATTCTTTAGTATTATTATTATTCTCGCTATTATTGATAAATTAGACAAAACATAGCTTAATTTTATTATATCCCAAATATTAGTCTTGAATGTAGAGGGAAGAATTTAAAAAACTGGTGCTTTTAGCACCGGTGACGTCATTTGCTAGTGACGGTATGTACTTATAACGGCCGGTCATGCGCGTGACCCCTACCGTCATTTACTGTGACAAAGATAATTATGCATTCTTCTAACACCAGTCTTCGTTGCTTTATTGTAATATACAGTGCGAATTATTTTTAATGATAAATATCATGAAAATTTGTTGAATTTTTAGAAGGAAAGAAAGGAATTATTTTTATGTAAGTGCGGTTCACTATCCAACAGCCGGCGTCAGTTAGGCAACCGGAAGTACAAATATCACGTGAACAACGCATGCATTTTTGTTGATGCTTGTCTCTAAACTCTGAGAATTCAGTATAGATCTTCTACTTAAAATATTCAGAGTAAATAACAGGTTACTATTATTCGTCTGGGAGGGGAACAATACTGATATACATATCTTCAGATTATAAATATAGAATCTTATCAAAATATGAAAATCTAAATAAAAAGTTTATAAAAATATAAATATTTTATAAAAATATGGAAACGGGATATTATGAAAGTCTTATTAAAACTTAAAAAAAATAATTAAGAAAATAATATTATTAAGATTTAAATTTTTACGCAAATAAGAAAATCTTGTTGTTTAGGTCATCAGCCGAAAGGCTGTTTTGAACCTGAAGTGGTTTTACTAAGTAAAACGAGGAGTGAGGTGGTTTACCATTGCCAACACTCACTGAGTGGAAAAGTACGCTTATCAGCATGCCAGGCCCTCTGAAAAGCACATATTTTCCACCCTGCAAATGACACCTTCACTTCATTCACCACAGGGTCTGGCTGTATAATGAAATTCATTACTTTCAGAAGAGATAACTCTGATTAGTGTCTTTTACACGTCTACCTCTTCTGTTCTTAAATGATTCAGTCATTTAATTGGCTGACCATGTGATAAGAAATAGAACTATTTATTTAGCCCTCCAACGAACAGATTGAGTGTAAACAATTTGACACTCCACCAGTCTGTTATGGGCAAAAGAAAATCTTATGGAAATTTATGAAAATCTTATGAATTATTATGTTAAAAATATAAATCTTACAAACTGTTATGAAGGTCTATAAATAAAGTAATCACCTGTAACGTGTCTTCCCCTTCACCGTAGCTGATTGAAGATTTTGCGTTATCGCTTGTTCCTAACGCAATCGTATAAAGGATTTTTTCATCTTTCAAGTTGGTTTTGAGAGCAATCCTTGCATCATTTGGCGCATTCACGGTCACATCCAGTCGACCCCACACGATCGGTTCATATACGTAATTACCGACGTCCGTGTTTGGAACCGGTGTCGTATCTGATTTAATTCAATAATTTCAATTAATTACATCCAATTATTAACTTTTTATTTTAGTTTAAAAAAACAGTCATTGAAAACTACTGTGGATTTTGGTTCTGTAGCGGTGGGTTTAACGTGTTAAAAATTTCCAGACCTTAAAGCGAGAATTGAACCCGGGATCTTCCGCTTTGCAGGCTACCAAGCTAGTCACTACGCCACAGAGGTGGACAATTGTAAAGTTGCTTGTAAGTTTTTACAAATAAGAAGTAATCTAGGAAATTATAACCTTTCCTTTCAAAATTTCACATATACTTTCAGATTCTGAGTGTGCTAACAGATGAATATCAACTTTACTTCTCTATAGTCTATCTACGCTAAGAGTTCTCCGACGTATGCAGCCAGCAATACAAGTGAGCATGCGTATTAATTAAAAATACACACACCATGATCAAAAACAAAATTCCACACAACTCTGATTCGCTCTAAGCTTAATATAATAAAAACACGTTCAATTAATTTGTTAGAAAATATTTTATAAATCGAACATAAGTTTACCATTAATAACTGAAATTTTACTATTGTTACTCTTACATTGTTATTTTTCGTTACACTATTTACTATTATTACATTATTATTTATGATTAGTAGGTTTTTATTATAGACTCAGTTTTATTTTATTTTTGGTCACAAGTATTATAAGACTAATGCGCTTGAATTATAACAGGAGAGTAAACAATTCCAGTAATTCGTTGTTTATCATTTCAGATTGTTTATTTCATATCATTAAAATAATTAATGTCTTTGATTTGTTTAATATAACTGTTTGCACTTGCCCACGTTCAACTCCTTTTTAGTTTCGTCAGTTATCTTTTGGAATTGTATCGGTTCGTTTCGATTTTCTTCGTAGACTGAAGTTGAAAAGTTTTGTAAGCTGTGTTTTGTTAACATACGTGATAGTGAATGTGTTGAGTTTTTGAAACATAAAAGCGGCAAGCATTAAAAAGTAGAAAAAAATTGTTTTGTTAAATGTAATGGTTAAAATAATTAATTAAGGAGTCTCTTTATGAAACTACAATAATTACAAGTAATCTGAACGGTATAATTGAAAACGCTTAAAGGATTATGTTTATTTTAGCTGGATGTAGATTGTAGATTTTTATGATTATGATGGAACGTAATACAAGATAATTGTCAGGCGGAAAGGTAGATACGCGCTAATAGAGTAAAACTTTCGTTTACAACAACCTATAGGCAGGCGGCGCTTGCCTCGCGCGGAGTACTCTTACAGTAGATAGACTATACTATATATTTTCTAAAATGTATCTATTTTAGACCGGTGATCTTCCCAATTTTGAAAACAAAACTGTTGCAACATTTGTCGATGACACAGCGGTATTAGCAATTGGTAACAGCAATGAAGAAACTGCAGAAAAACGCCAGCTAACAGAAATTGAAATAGAAAACCGGACAAAATTGAAAAGTCAAAATAAATGAACACAATACCTAATTATTATTGTTGATTTTACGAACAAGAAATGTATGTATCAATTTACAATGGGCAAGTAATACCTTACGCAAATGAAGCCAAATATCTAGGGATGATGTTAGATACAAAGCTGCGATAGAAGCTACACGTAAAGAAAAAATCTGGTGTGAAACACACCCAACTTTCTCTTGCCTATGCAAATAATTAACAATAATCCTAACATTAGAAATAAACAAACAACTAACGTCAATAAACATAACCTAATTTTAATCATGAGTGAAAGACCCAAAATGAAAATCGACCTCAGTTTGACTTAAAAATACGGAAATCACTCTTTCTCACTAAACTAGGCTCCGTGGAGAAAAATGCTCTCAATAAAAGTTGTAGATCTTTTAATTTTCTATAAATTTTATTATATACACTTTTGTCGTAAAATTCATACTAAGGCCAAAATCTTAAAAAAATTAATTTTTCACACATTTTCGTGAGAAAAAAACAGAAAATTGCAAATTACCGCTAAACTAAGCGTTATACAAAAAACTGTTTGAAATAAAAGTTGTAGGATTTTAAATTCTCTACAATTTTTATTATATAAATTGTTATGCTAAAATGCATATTAAAGCCGTAATCTTAAAAAAACAACGTTTTTACGAGAAAACACCCTCACCAAGAATTTCAGCAAACATGGCGCCTACCCTATCTTGTAGAGAATAAAAAATTAAGTAAACCAGGCGATTTTAAAGAACATCGTAGGACCAGTTTTTGAGAAAATGCAAAAAAAGTTAAAAATGACACGAATAAACTACTACTTCCGGTTGACCGATTTTGATGAAAATGTTCGTGTCGGGTCCGGTAGTAGTATGTAACTTAGGTTTCAAGTTTCAAGTTCGTATGATGTTCCGTTCTCGAGATATTCTGTTCACACACACACACACACACACACACACAGACACAGAGCAATCGCTAAAAACATGTTTTTTGTGTTTAGACGGTCTGAAAACGTATAGATCCGGTGAAAACTCGATTTCTTAAAATCGACATGGAAACAATACTTTCCTTCCTATATATTCATATAGGCAAGAGAAAGTAAAAAAGAGAAAGAGCTTGGCCTGAAATACAGTAAAAAGTTTTGGTTGATTGGACTCCTCTTTCTAAACCATTGAGAAACTGTCAACGCTCCTTGGGCTGTCAGAAAATTCGTAAAACTTCATAAAGACATGAAGGTAGAATTATTTATCTCGAATGAAAAAGAGATCTGAACAGATACATGAAGTAAGGCTGCATCAACATGTGAAAATCGAAGCTTTACAACTTCGCGACAACTTTAGATTTACCTATAGGTAAAAATAGTGTAGTGTATAAAGTAGTGCTCATAAAGTTTGGTAAAACACATTTAAAAAATACATTTTGTAAAACACATATTTTAAAGTATTGCGAACAAAACAATAATTGACTTAATAAACTGTTAACTTTTATGGGCAATTACTGTTTTAGTAATTTAGGTTAGAAAAGTATTGCTTATTCGTCTGAGACTAGATGTTGCAGTATTATTTTTATATTAATTTATAAAAAAACGTTTTGAATTTGATGTCTAACGAAGTGTGTTTACATTAGTGCTTACGTTCGTTTTTGTTCGTTGTAGCGTACAGAATCAAGTTGTAATAAGTGAGGAAGATCGCTCGACCTAGGTATTACTATAATGGATCCTGAAATCCGTGGTTAATTTCGGCCCATTACCCCTTTATAGGGCAGTACTATGGGGAAAATATACATATTGTAAAATGTTAAATTTTGTTTTATAGGGACTTGAATAATGTAGTTCTAGTGCTAGAACAGAAAGATATCTCTTTTTTTATGTCAAGCTCCGGTAAGTAAGTTATACTTACCAATGAATGTTTATCACATAATGTTTAGTGGTAAGAATGCAAGTATTAAAACAACTTGTAGCCCTCCATATATAACAGAAACATGTGGCGAATAACTTATCTTACCTTTATATTAATTATATTAATTGGAAACCTCTACTGGAACCAAACCGCAAATCTGAGGATGGAAGGTGAACAGACTGAATATGTGAAGATCATGCGTGGAGTGAGGCAAGGTTGTATTTTATCTCCTATAATCTTCAATTTGTACTAAGAGAGAATATTTAGCGAAGCTTTGCACGAAGTTGAGAAGGGCATCCTACTAAATGGGCACTGGTTGAACAACATCAGGTATGCAGATGACACCATTGTATTTGCAGACAACTTAGAAGACCTTCAATTCCTTATGAACAAAATCACATGCTACAGTCAACAATATGGACTCAACATAAACGTAAGGAAGACTACGCTCATGATAATTAGTAAGAAGAAGATAACAGAAGGTCAACTCTACGTCAACCAAACACCAGTAGAACGAGTAAAGCACTATAATTATCTTGGAACCATTATAAATGAGGAATGGACCAACAACCAGGAGATAAGAGCGCGCATTGGAAAGGCTAGATCCACCTTCAACCGGATGAGGGCCTTCTTCACAAGCCACTACCTCTCTCTTGGTATGAAAGTGAGAATGGTGCGATGCTATGTATTCTCTGTTCTGTTTTATGGTGCTGAATCGTGGACCCTGAACGAGGATATGTGCAAGAAATTGGAAGCGTTTGAGATGTGGCTGTACCGGAGAATACTAAAGATCCCTTGGACTGATCGAGTAACAAATGAAGAGGTTCTCAGAAGAATGGGGAAGAATCGGGAGGTACTGACCACTATCAAGTCTCGAAAGCTACAGTACTTCGGGCACATTATGAGAAATGTAACCAGATATGCCCTCCTCCGAGCCATTCTACAAGGGAAAAGTTTTGGAAAGCGGGGACCAGGTAGAAGAAGAACATCCTGGTTGAAGAACCTCAGAGTCTGGTACAATACAACTTCGGTACGGCTTTTCCGAGTTGCTGCAGACAAGATGAAGATTGCCATGATGATCGCCAACATTCGTAACGGATAGGCACATCAAGAAGAAGACCTTTATATTAGCATGAATGCTTGCTTTCCCGTAAAAAACTGGAATTTTCTAAGCACTATACAAAAGTAATAACAAAACAACATGGTAGCGTACGCTGTTATGAATCCTTATCACATTCGTGTAACTCATGAAGCAAATGGTAGCTGCGCGCTTATTTCAATATGTGGATAGCCTACTTACCAGAGAACATCTATAAAACCATAAAATGCAAATATGGTTCAACTGCATAGCTTATTCTTAAAAAAAATCGACCTTATTGCCAGTGTTAAGTATACCTACCACAGACCTGTAAAGGGTTAACCCCAGCGAAGTGGAAAGGTGGTAACAAAGGAACCACAAAGGTAACTCATGGACAAACGGAACACAAATGACAATGCTAATATACTAGTAAAGTCAAATGGTACTTACTTAGAGTACAGCGATTTATAAAACCCATCATGTAGTCGGCTTGAGGCGAGGCATCAGATGAAGCGAAGCGTAGTATTGCATCAAATTGTGGTAAACGGCTATTAATACTTATTTACTTGTAATAAACAACCTCGACTCTAGGGGTAGGCGACCGGTGCCGCCGCCTAGGGCGGCAGATTTTGGGGGCGGCAAATTTTAATGTTTTATTTTAAAATTATAACTTAAATATTTAGATATATTTATATAAAATATTTAAATTTTATTAATTAATTAATATTTATTTATGAAAACAGGGTGATGACGTAGGAAGGAAACACATTTCTATAGGGCAATTAGAGCGCCGAACCAAGAGAGAGCTGTGATTAGCTCTCCCACAGTCAGCGCCAGACGCAGCGAAAGGAATTAAAATTTAAAACCAACATTAGTATTGTACATTCGTCTTTTATTTTTTGTTCAATTTTGACTGTGTATCGTGTGTAACTGTAGTTGTAAAACCTTAAAACATGCAACATTGTGGTCATAACAAATTAAAAAATGGTCATGGAATCGTTTAGAGGGCTATTTGTGGAGAAGATTTATCGATTTCTAACGAAAACTGCGAAAATTATGAACCAGTTACAAATCGATGAGTCAGGATTATTTTTTAAAATGTTTTGGCCTACCTGAAGTAACACTAGCTTTAGAAAGAGATCACAATTCTAAAGGTAGGTCTACTTTTGTCTCGCGTATTACCCACACACGCACACACACACACACGCGCGCGTGCGCACGCACACACACACGTGCGCGCGCGCGTACACACACACACACACACACACACACATTAAACATTTTTCTAGATTTGTTGTTCTGTAGGCCTATTTGGAATTTCCTTGAATTTCGCCTAAAATTTCCTTGAATTAGTAGGCCTATCGTATTCCGTTCAGCTGTATTACAATTATCATGCATCAGTGACAGACTAATAGGCCTACAGAAAAGTATGATAGAATGATATATGATATGATATGATATGATAGAATAGATTACCTTCAATCAACCATTCTACAAATTCACCGGAAGCACCGCCGCCCACTGCATAATGTGTTACAACAGAAGCTGTTTCTAGATCGACCCATTGCAGGATCGGAGTTCCTCTTCCCTTCTTTCCTGCGGCTACAATGCCATTATTCCATTTCACCCAAAATTCTCTGGGTTCGTCTACTTTTAAAATGTCTTGTGTTTTAACCCAAGCCTTGTCTTCCTTTTTGCCTGTCTTATCTTGTTTTCGAATGACAGTCTTTTCGTTGCCGTTCGCTCCAAAAATTATCTGAAAAAAAAACAACAGATTTTATTTTAACATCTGTAGAAGATATAGCGCTAAAATGTTTCTAATTCACTATATACGTCTGACAAAATTATCTTTGTTACTTGAGACACAATGCTATTAAAGTAAATGATTAAATCACTATTTTTAGAATTATTCAATCACTATTAAATTAAATAGCATTTAATTTAAATGCTATTGTGATTCATTTTCTTGCATTACTTTTATTTTTAATTACAAAAGAACAATTAAAAATTTCAGTTAAATTCAAGATATTCACACTGCATAGATTAGGGCTTCCTTTTTTATTATTTTGTATAAACAATAATAATTATAGTAAACTTAAGTTATAGCAAAATTCAAGGGCCCGGCATTATTTGTTGTTTATAACCGGATGCGCCTCTACGCCGTAAGCCTACTCTATTATCTTCCGATTACCGGAATAGGCGAACCAATATTAGTCCCAATAGTTAATTTCAGTTTTACTGACTCCACTTGGTTACTCGTTTGTAGGTGAATATAGGCTATAATGGAGTTTTCCCTTTTCCATCTTATCTTGGATTATCCGCTGTTGTCGGTAATTGACCAGTTAGGCCCATTTGGTTGGTGTCTTAGTGTCTGGAGTAGACGCCTGCTGTCCCTAGCTCACATTCCATTTCGCTCCTCTACTCATGGCATAAAAATAATTTACATTCCGTAATGTTTTCGCTTCTTGTATGGCCACTTCATTTTTAAATACCGCCGGGCAGTTACGGATCGGAGGAATCCTGCCCACCACAGATACACATCCTTACAATCTTCATCAGGGTGAAGAGGATCACCACGAATACACGTCTGTTGCCGTTTTCATCATGTTGCTGTGTGACTGAAACGCTGGCATCGGTTGTGGGACAGACGCAGAAACAACTTATCGATGGATTCCAGCTCTAACCTTCTCCGGTGGTGTTGGCCGATCAAATCTAACTACATGCAGGCACTTCGCCATTTCTTTTCCAGAGCAATTCGGAAAATCTGCGCACACAATTATGCCTTTTGAGTAGCGACCTGTGTGGTTCAACAATATGCGAGTTATGCCAACCTAAAATGGTCGTGGTTTGTCTCGATCTACCAAAAATTTAGTCCAGAATGGACACGAACATTGCCCTGTTAGCCAGTTAATAAATAAGGGTGTCATGGCGGTATCCACCCTTGGCATGGAAGGAAGTGGATCCACAGAGGAGATTCCACGCAAAAGGAATGGTTACATGAGGGCGATAAAGCAGATGGTTTACAAAGCCCTCGTCATCTGTGTTTAGGTCATCAGCCAAAAGACTGGTTTGAACCTGTAGAGGTTTTACTAAGTATAACAAGGAGTGAGGTGGTTTACCATTTCTTTCCTCACTGAGTGGAAAAGTATGCTTATCAGCATGCCGGGCCCTCTGTAAAGCACATATTTTCACTCTGCAAATGACACCTTCACTTCATTCATCACAGGGTCTGGCTGTATAATGAAATTCATTACTTTCAGAGGAGATAACTCTGATTAGTGTCACAGTACACCTCTACCTCTTCTGTTCTTCAATGATTCAGTCATTTATTAATTGGCTGACCATGTGATGAGAAACAGAACTATTTATTTCAGCCCTGCAACGAACTGATTGAATGTAAATAATTTGACACTCCACCTGTCTGTTATGGGCGTTCTTCGTCAACTATATAGGCCTAATGTCTATCTATACTCGTATGTCTTTTAGGTAACCTTTTCTTCCAATTTCTTCCAGTATTTACTATTCTAAAAGAAATCGGTGCGTTAATTTCGGCTGGTCAATGTGACAAGTACAACGAACGCGTGACCTCACACCATCAGACTTTTCCCTGTGGGGTTGGATAAATTCAATTTTTTATTGAAAGCAATTTGATTCAGTAATAATACCTTAGCAGCTGCCATTATACTTGGAGCAACGTCGTTGGTACTAAGCGACGCCTTTATTCTGTTCACGATTGAATTAGGACTACAATACGAGAGTTTTGGTTAATAACTGTTTACGTGTATTACCAATCTAACAAACATTTTTCATCTCGTCAAAAAATAGTAGGCTGATATTTTGCAAGAATTTATTCTGGTTTCGGTATCAACAAAAGCATAATTTTAATAATTTCTGTTTACTTTTCACTTACTTCATTTACATCGATTTTTAACCTTTTCAACAAAACAGATGGCTTAATATAACATTTAACAAATTTATTTTACGTTAAACATAAACATCTGGTGTGAAACACTCACGACTTTCTCTCTGCCATTTAAATAATGAGTTGAGTAACTTATATTTAATCACAAGTGAATGACGCAAATGAAAGTTAATCTCAGTTGCAATTTTCATGATTAAAGCACAGAAAATCATTAATTGACAGTTAAATAAGTTCTGTAGAAAAAATGCTTGAAATATAAGTTCTAGGTTTTTTTAAATTTTCTATAACTTTAGCTATAAATACTTTTGTTGTAAAATGCATTCAAAGTCGCACTTCTTAAAAAGCCCATTTATACAATTTGTGAGAGCAAAATATGGAAAATCACCTACTGACGCTAAACCAATCGCTATAGAAAAAATGTTTAAAGTATTTTAATTTATGCTTTAGTTGTTTAATTTTAATTTTTCTTAACTTTCATAAATTGACTTTTTCCTAAAAATGCTTTTTTCAGGCTGCAATCTAAAGAAAAAATTATGTACCGAGAGAGGATTGCCCCACAGCCCCAACGAATATATCACTAAAAACAATGATCTCAAAAAATCGACATGAAACGAATAGCCTATTTTTTTTTAATTAGCCTACATCACCCGAGAAGGTCGTCGCCCAAACAAACCACTATTTCTGTTTTGGATGGCATAAACTATCTGCTTACGGCGGGGCAAGTGAATCTGGCTAAAACAGATAATGTTTATTAAAATTCGGTAAATTTATAAAATAAGTTACACGTATTCTGTTTATCATCTTTTTCTGTTGTTGTTTAGGTCAACAGCCGAAAGGCTGGTTTGAACCTGTAGAGGTTTTACTAAGTAAAACGAGGAGTGAGGTGGTTTACCATTGCCTTCCTCACTGAATGGAAAAGTATGCTTCTCAGCATGCCGGGCCCTCTGAAAAGCACATATTTTCCACTCTGTAAATGACACTTTCACTTCATTCACCACACGGTCTGGCTGTACAATGAAATTCATTACTTTCAGAGGAGATAACTCTGATTAGTGTCACAGTACACCTCTACCTCTTCTGTTCTTAAATGATTCAGTCATTTATTAATTGGCTGACCATGTGATGAGAAACAGAACTATTTATTTCAGCCCCGAAACGAACAGATTGAGTGTAAATAATTTGACACTCCACCTGTCTGTTATGGGCAGCATCTTTTTCTAAGGACTTGTTTAACGAGCCGTGTAATTAATGTACAACGATAACGCTACTTAGGACTAATAACAATGTTACATACGCGTCACTTGTTAATGCTTTCAACTCGACTGCCAAAATCGATATATCGAATCGTGGGAGCCACACCACATCAACAGATCAAGCAAAAAAGGATGAAAGTGTTACCTCGTATTTCAAGTGGCAATCATCGTCTGTACCTTCCGCCAATGCAACGTGAGCATCGCTGCTTGCTTTGACAGAAAAATTAATTGATCCTTGGGTTATAGGTTTAAATACATATGTTTCTGTTACTGGGATTGTAAAGACAAATTTCGATGGCTTAATTAACTCTGCAACAATAAAATTTCATAAATCAGTAGTACAATTAATATTCCTTAAGGTATTAAGGGCTAATTTGGTTCCCTAAGGTAAGAGAGTCACCAACTGTAAACAATTTTTAAAATTTAAATGCGATCACCAGGTGCTGATTCTATCGTTAACAATCTGGTGTCAAATCGTCAAAAAGTGGTTTGTGTCAGTTTTTCTTTCCAGTGCAAATAATGAAGCATGCAACTCATGTTAATCATGAGTAAACACTGTGAAATGAAAACAGTATCCTAATTTTATTCATCAGTGAATGTCGCTGAATGGAAATCGACCTTTGTAGGACTTGATATTGTTAAACTAGTTCACTACACGGTAAAACTCGAAATGAAAGTTGGCGGCTTCATAATTTTCTGACACTTTTGTCGTAAAATTCCTCTTTCTTACAAATTTCTATGAGAAAAATACGGAAAATCACTAATTGGTGCTAAATTAAGGGTGATAGAAAAAGTGTTTTAAATAAAAGTTAGGCCTCACGAGGCACACGTAGATGTATGCTAATACGTGAAACTTTAGACCAACGACGTAGGGCCTAACCAACTCAAACAAACAGATTTACACTCAAATCACGTGAATGGAGTAGTTCGGAAGCTGTAATCTAGATTTAAGCATAGACTTTGATTCAATTAAAACCTCTTATACGTAATTTACCAGGCAACCCTAGAAGAAGCCCCCGTTTAAGATGGAGCAGAGACAACCCCCCAACTGATGAATGAACCCTCAACCAAATACATTTACACAAATTAAATAAATCTTCTGAAAACTAAAAAACAGTAAATAAAATGAATGAATAAATCCTTATTAAAACTAAATAAATAAATACCGAAGATTCCTATTGATTAGTGGTGTTCTTTTCCAAGTGCTAAAGTAAAGTAACAGTCTACTTTAAGATTTTACATTATATCATACTTACATTGGTTTTTCATCATATCAATTGTTTGTACAGCTGTGAATAAAGATTTTAAAGAGTAAAAATAGTTGGATACCCCAAAGAATTAACGACTGGTGATGAGATCTAGCCAATAACAGCAGAGGTCGGGTGTCATGTTGCCACTTGGCTTTGGCACACTCTGTTACACCCAACTACAGCTGACTTTGTCAATCTTCCATGGACGGCGCGCGTATCTAGATGGTAGGCCTACTAAGGACATTTCTTTAAATCTTTACAATCTACGTACAGGTTTACAAAATATTTACGGCCTAAACTTTTATCGTTGCAACACGAATAAAATTTTTATTAAATTTAAAAAAATATTTACTTTGTCTATGTAAAACGTATGAATTTATATTTAAAACTTACTGCAGGAATCTATGTTTAATAGCTCTTGAGAGAAAGACAAACCGTTAGCATGGATGTAAATGGGCATCTGGACACAATATCTTTCATTTAACTTGAATAAGAAATCCATCATTTTTTCACCTGCATGTCTTCAACGTATAAGTCAATTTGTAATTTTCGCCTATTTAAAGATGTTGTTCACGGATGAAGTTAAAATAAAATTTAATTCTCAAGTGAAATTTTTAAGGTTTTCTTAACAGAAAAATTTGATAGTTTGCTAGGTCTGTGTTGTTCAACCTGAAAAATAGGGTAAAACAGGCCGCAGAACTAACTGCCTCTCATAGTTTTGTAGATTTTTTCTTTGTTTTATGTTTAACGTAAAATAACTTTGCTAAATGCTACAACATTTAGAAAATTTAAATTAGTTAATTGAAAAATAAATGCGGTTATTAAAATTCGACATTTATTGATTACAAAACCAGAATCAATTGTTACAAATATTACTATTTGTCAACAGAATGAAATGAAGTTGCTATAAGTTGGCATTAAAAGCTTATCAACTATTCTCATATTAGAATCTAAAGGAGGGCCGTTTGGATTCCCTGCAATGGGCTCCGCTCGACCAGTCCGTTATATTTTAGTGCCAATCATAACGGAAGGATATTATTGAAACTTCCCGCAGCTTCTATTATAAAATTCCTTAGATCGTCTTTTTTGTCGATCCGGTTTCAATAAACAGTTGACGACCCTACAGGAAAAGTTTGATGTCGTGAGGTCATGGCAATTTCACTTGTCTCTTCGACTAGTTTTTGTGTTTTATTGTCGTAACTATGAAAGATACAGCTCTGGGCCCTGTTTTAATCAGTTTTTCCAGGTTAAAAACCGTAAAATTTAAATTTAAATCAAATTGACCTCTTTATTAATGCTTTAAAATTTTTAGAATGCCCTAATTTCACCGGACGAAATCTTTCGCTAGCCGTAACTCGGGGACAAAGTGTTTCCTAACTAATCCAACCATTAGATGAAGATTATTCTTATTTTTAACAGTACAATCATGAGGGCCGTTGAATTTTCAATCACCATAAAATGCCTTTATACAAATAATTCAAACACTAATTAATAGTGAAGCGACTATACGCCTACAACTAGCAATTCATACTCACAGACAGAATTCAATTACCTGAAGGTGTAAAACTTTCCAAAGAAGGTCTTACTGTGAAGTGGCCGACAATATCAGACGACGTGCTGACACCGAAATGAGTGATCATGAACACCGGATTGGGATCTTCCCATGCTAGAAGTAACCGATCTTCAAAAAGCACATTCACCAAGCCATTGAACCATGTGATGAGAAACTTCTTCTCTTTGTCTTTCGAGAGAATATCTGGTGTGTCAACATGAACCTTTCATTGGAAAGTCACAAAACAACCAACAAAATTAAAATTAATTAAGCTAACTGTGAAAACCTACTTGTGCGACAAAATTAATTTTTACCTGTATTCATGTTTTGTCATCAGTGTGATAATTGTGACCAATTATTTGTGATTCAATAAAAGTCCAAGTGAGAGCACACACGTATTAGCGTAGAATCTATAGTGCGATTGTTTAATAAAACGTGAGGTTACTGCAAAAAGTTGGTAACTAACGTTTTACACTTTGGAGATATATGAGTTTAAAGTTTTGATAATTTTCAACAGTAAATATTATGGTTGTTATTTAAAAGGAATTTACAATTTTAATTTATGTGGTTATTTTTCTACAAATGTTGAAATTGACACAAACTTTCAAAATACTTAAAATATCTAATATTTTTTAAATAAATACAGGTGTAACTCAATTTTCAATTTGTAGTTACAAACTTTTTGCAGTAACCCCACGAAATTTATGATAACGGTAGATTTAAGTCTAATAGCACTTGAAACACAAACGTAATAGAAAAGTGGATGAAATGCCAAATTCATAATCCTAGAAAATGTACAAACAGTGAAGTGATGGAACATTGTTCAGTGTATGCAAACAACAATTCTTTTCCCACTGGTTTTTAGTTTGCTAGTAATTAAATAAATTTCCAAGTGAACGCTGAAGCAAATTGTGTATTTGATACGCATGCCGCGCTTATTCTAGTAAGCAATAATTGAGTAGTGGTCATAAATGAATTCAACGTAGTGTTAATATTTGGGGCTCATCAGTTTGATCTTGGCGCTGCCCTGTAGGGCTTACTCACTTTCCCGAGTCTCCTGCATGCAGTTATGAAAAATCCGTTAACTGCGACTCCAAATGATTTACAAGTTTTGTAGAGTTTATTCACGGGTTTAACGGAGGAAATTATTTTATTTATATTTTTGTATTCGTTCATTATCTGTTCATCTAACATTGCATTCTTTCTACTTATTTTGGATAATTCTAAGATTATTGTTTCTTTATTCCTCTCTTGTTCTTGGTAGAAATTTTAATAAATCCTTGGGTAGGTTTTTGTATACAAACAGCTAGCCCCTATGTCGGCCAGTTCCACTTGTAACTTGGATTATGGATGAACTGAGTGCTGTTTTCAAGTGCGTACTGTTAACGAAATTTTCTAAAAAGTACGTTAAGAAAAGCAGGTCTATGTAAAGGAAAGATTGTATGCAATTGGTTGTAGGGAAGAGTCGATTATCATGTTGAAATAAAACATTTTATTGTTAATTAAGTTTAGTTTAGTTTAAGTTTGAATAGCATTTTGTAATCATTTTAGCCTAGGTAATTCAACTGTAAATTTGTTTGCGATCTAGGTGTAATAATTTTGTTAAATTTAATTAAACTACCTCTAAATTTACCTCTATTTAACCAATCGATACCTCGATGTAACGAAATGGTGCCATACTGCACATAGCAACATAGTACTATAGTAGGCTACTCTACATTATGTTCTGTAAAAATAATCAATTAGATCGAAAACTGTATTCTGTAAGTGTCTGTGGCCTTTGACGCAGGCCTGCACTCTTGTGGTTTCCGTACCTCAACTGTACCTGTTTACAAACATAATACATTCTTCACTACGCACAACAAGTGGGTTATTTTCATTCGTCTCGACCACAATTACTTATAACCTGTATAACAACAGAAAGAGTGATACTGAAAATTGAAGCGGATTTACTAGGTTAGGGTAATTGAATACGAGGTAATCACGTGCACTGGTCTTGTGGTCGCAACCCTTGAAAATTCCCATTCTAAGTATCATCCGCTCTAAAACCGGCGGTACACGATCAATTATAACCTCAGGTTTATATTTCAATGGGTCGCTTATCTTTAGATTTGGGTCAGCCAAAATAACATCTGCTAAAACTTCGTTATTGTCCTAATTCGGATTCAATACAAAAATAACACCAGCACCTCGTACATTAGCCGCTTTCTTCATCTTTTAGTTTTTTCATTTTTAATACTTTCTTTTATTGACTGTTTCACTTTTACGCTCGCTTGTTAGATCACACAACCTCATTTGGTTTCACTTACACTACGTTCGGACTAAGTCTTTTGATTTCTTCTCCCTTCTTTTCTGAAGCTTTATTCCTCCTTTCTTTACTTTTTGGTAGCTGCACCACCTCAGCAAAAGATGTTTTACTCTGGCCTTCAATTATCTTAGCGGCTAGCAGGTATATTCGTCGATCTATTTTTTTCAAGTTTTCGTTCAATGTCAATTGAATGTTCAAGGAACTGACTGCGAGGCTTGACCATCTCGGTCGAATTCTGCATCTGCTTTTTAGATTCAATTCATCCTGAATATTTAAGTGTTTAAATCACAATTGTACTCGTAATATATACACATAAATATTACAACACGATACGACAAAACATTTCGTCGACCTAGCGAATACAGTCCACAGTGAACAGCTAAAATCGCTTACTAAACTAAAATTGTAATTACTTACAGTTCAGCCGTTCTTAGTTTGCTCCTACTGTCAACAAACAAAAGTCACCTACTACAGGGTGCACGCTAGAGTCTGCAACTTTACGGATGTCGTATTCCAATTAAGTTAACTATTTTTTAAATTATAAGTACTTAAAGTACTAAAAACATCAGTCATGATATGATGTAGGCTTAACAATTTCAATTATAAAAATACTTTTGAAAGTATTTTGTTGTATTTTTTTAATCAGTGTGTACACATTTTGATATAATGCGCATGCTCAGTGACGTAATATTTGTTTACATCAGGAGCAAACTAAGAGAGGCTGGACTGTAGCACTGTTTGCACTAGACAACTAAACATACATGAGACAGTAGCCTACGTTATTATTAGACGTAATCAAGTAAACATAGGCCAGCATCTACTAGTTCAGATATTATTTACCTTTATCAAGAAAATAACTGTACCCTACTTAAGTCATCATACAATGTGAAAAACACATTCGTACAAAATTACCCTGCATTTTACTTCTTAACTTGATGAATCATTTAACTATTTTTTTATTCTGGAATTCTCGATTTCGTTATTTCGAGGTACGACTGTTAAAATAGGGAAGGAAATGAAAAATGTAAATGAATCACCTCGGTTGAATTTCGATTGCCGTAGCAGATTTCAGATGCAGTGTTGCCATTCATTCCGATAGCTATGTGATACATTTGTAGGGTCTCGGCTGGGCCAGTGGTGAGCGCAACGTGTCCGTCCTGCGGTGCTATTATAGTCACATCCATAACGCCCCACAATATTGGAAAGTGTGTGTACTTTCCATCGTCTACTGTGCTATACTTCTGAAACCCTGATTATTTCATTCATTCATTCATTACTACAACCAAACTCATGTATGAAAAGTGAAAAGAATAAATATTATTTTTAATACAATAGATCATTACAAATATTTTCTACTCAATGAGGTCATTAACAATTAGGTAATCGTGTTTGTATTAATACAAACCGTAAATGATAGCTTGCATACTAACTTACAAACATTAAAAATAAATTACCGCAAATTGTGAAAGTCTGTTGTGAAACTCACACAACGTTCTCTTGCCAATGTAAATAATAAACAATATAACCTATGTTTAATCGTAAAATGAGTAACATAAGAAACCTAATTTTAATCATAAGCGAATGACGCAAAAATAGATGTAAAAATATAAAAAAGATCGTTCAAAATTCCTGAAATATTTAATTCAAATTAGCATTTTTCGGCTCCATCGCCGTTTGAGGAATCTGTGTGGATTCCCGGGTAGAGTTGGTGAACTTGCGCTCTGATAATTATGTTGGTATTGCGAGGAAATCGTTTTATACAAACATAGCAAAACATCGTTTGCGTATGGAATGTTTAGGTGATTATGTCTGATCCAATTTGATACATAGTGGATGCAAGGCATCGGTTATAAACCGTAACAGCTCCATCGGCGATGCTTTGTTTTTGTACATCCGATTAGGCTGCAAAAATGCTTTGTAAAAATTGTCAGTTTAAGATATTTGTGTAATTTTGAACGCCTGTTTAGAACGTAGTGCAGTTGTATCAAATGTTTAAGAGTGGTGCTAATGTTAATGTTAGCATTTCAAGTAAATCGTCGGACCAGTTAGCAAACCAAACTCATCCGTGAAAGTTGATTTCCGTACAGAAAAATTAGTGGGCAGCTGTGAGAAGGCCTACGTGATGTGAATATCGTTTGTAACTAAACTTTAATTCTTCATTTTCTGAACCAGTCCTCTAAAAGTAATAGATAAGTTAAATGACACTGAATATTATAAGAAGCTTTCTTTGCATCTGCTAATGAAGATAAGTTTGCGGTGGCATTTGCAAAGGAAGCAGTCATTGTGAATTAGTCTGGGATGTCACTAGAGTACATAGTAAAGAGATACGATCCAATGGCCGAACCTTGGGGAACTCATGCTGACGAAAGGTACATTTTTGGTTGAGGCTGTCCCTTCAGCTACAGCAAGAAATCCACTCTAAATTTCCACATAAAGGAGATAATCACCAAACATAAGTCCGTAAGAAGATTGTACGCGGTTTACAGAGAAGGCCATCACGCCAAACTCTATCCAACGCTTGTTCCACATCAACAACAACTGCAGATTAGTGCTGTTGCATGAAATCAACTACTCTATGCAATTGGTGCACAGTGGAGTGACGTTCTCCAAATCCAAATCATCCGGTCATCAGGGAGAATATTTTGGATGTAGGCAAGTATTCTTTGGTGCAAAAGTTTTTTAAAAATATTTGAGCAAATCGGTAGAAGGCGGTATGAAGAGGGATTTTGTAGCGGCTTTTCTGGATCTTTGTTGAGCAATAGAGTAGCGTTGATAATATAATTGAGCAACAGTAGGCCTATGCCTTTACGAGGCAGTTCCCGGAATACCTCACAAGTGATTACGTCACATCCAGGAGTCTTTATTAAGGGCATAAAAATTATTTGGCTTAGACATCAGCAGGGGTGACACGCTTGGGTGGTTGAAGGTGAAGTGGAGTTTCTAGTTACCCTTTTTCACTAATGGTATGACCAGGGTCAAATATATCGTGATGGGCTGCAAAATTTGATCAAGATGTTGAGCAAATACTTGCGCTTTTACAGTCTCGTGTTATGACCGTGTCGTTGCTAGACCACAGCGGTGGAAAGGAGAATGATGTTTCACGAGGCTTTACCTTAACTCCATAAAAAATCATTGTTCGTATTATTGAGATCATACGGCGGTGGTAATAAAAAAAATTAAATCTCTAATTCAATACTTCATTGCATTAGCTAGGCGGTTAAGTGAGTCTCCTTGATTGAAGCTACGTCAATGCGTTTCGTGTTAACGACAACGTGTAATTTGCTTCTGCGGTTCATAAAAGGGTACTTTATGATTTCGTGTTGTCTCGAATAAACCTATTAGACATTGTTACGAATTAAATAGCGATAAGCCACAACCCCATAAGATAAGCCATGCCCATAATGGGCAGGTGGAGTGTCAAATTATTTACACTCAATCTGTTCGTTGCAGGGCTGAAATAAATAGTTCTGTTTCTCATCACATGGTCAGCCAATTAATAAATGACTGAATCATTTAAGAACAGAAAAGGTAGAGGTGTACTGTGACACTAATCAGAGTTATCTACTCTGAAAGTAATGAATTTCATTATACAGCCAGACCCTGTGGTGAATGAAGTGAAGGTGTCATTTGCAGAGTGAAAATATGTGCTTTACTGAGGGCCCGGCATGCTGATAAGCATACTTTTCCACTCAGTGAGGAAGGAAATGGTAAACCACCTCACTCCTCATTTTTACTTAGTAAACCCTCTAGAGGTTCAAACTAGCCTTTTGGCTGTTGGCCTAAACAACAACAACAAACCACAACCACACACGACGAGCGCTCAGTTACGAGTGATTATTGCTTATTACTATGAGACACAAATTAATACAAACAGGTCGATGACGTCATTTAAATCGCTATTTCCTGAAACGTCCAAACAAGTAACATCGTATTATTTTATAATAAATCAGTCCGTTCAGCATAACTAATAATACAAAAGAAAGTAAAAAACAATATTAAATTACCTTCGATCACCCATTCACCGTTAGAACCAGAACCAGTTAAGATTCCACAATGTGTTACTACAATTGGTTTTGCGTCGACCCATCTCAAGAATGGAACTACACTCCCCTTCTTCCCTACGGCTACGCTGCCGCCATTCCAACTGATCCAAAATCCCCTGAATTCATCACCGTTTAAAATACCAGGTGTATTAATATAGGAGTAGTTTTTCTCCCATGTTTTTCCAAAATGAATTGCAGTCTCTGTATTACCCCAACCTCCAATTACTATCTAGTAAACAAAAAACAGCGTCCATCATAATCTGGGCAAAATTGAAGGGGTCGGGACAAGACAGTGCTAACCCACATCAACATAATTTTATGCAATGCCATTTTAAAAGTTTACTGAAATCTACAAATCGTTTTTTTTTAATTTTTTGTTAAACATTTGTTTTTTCTGTTAATCTGGGTTCTTAAGATCGTAAATATAGCATCCCGTTTTAAACTTGCTGAACATTTTATTTTTACAGAATATTTATGAAAAATCATGCAGAAAATTTTGTGGGTTAGCTCTTTCTTCTGCCGACTCCTTCAATTTACGATTTCATGAAGTTTCAAGCGTTTGTCTTTCTCTTCAAAACAACTAACTATTATAATAAAAGTACTGTAGGTCTACCCATACAAACGGCCTTATCGCCGATGTGACGTCACAATAGCCTACTATTTTATCGGTGCACCTTTTCAGTTTTCTCTTTATGTAGGACTACTTATTCTGTTTTTTAAATTATCAATTGTTTCATTGTTTCTGCTATTTTAAAATTGTTAATCTACAAGACACAGTTCAAATTGATCACTTGTCAAAATTAAAATTTCGTGAAGAACATCAGACATTTTGTTGTAAGTAATTACAAATAGAAATGGCTGTTCCGGTTAAGGTTTTTCCAGAGTTTATTTGAATCACTCCAATTGAATGTCTGGTCAGCCCCTTTTCAAAATCTGTGTAGTAGCACAACCTTCTCTAACCCTAAAACGTTATCTATCCAAAATAAGACGAGCCATATTACACCACGTGACAATAAAAGTTTATTTCTAACTGTTCCAGTATGTTGACGTCACTCCCTCCAAATTCCGCTCTTTTTTTCCACTTTTATTACCTTTAGATCTTAGTGTCGATTTCGGTTCACTTAATTAGTCTACAACCTGAACTGTAACCTAAGACTCCATGTTGTGGCAGTAAGCCTCGCTCCTGGAAAAATTTCACCGGATCTTCCACACATGCGAAAAGATTCCAAATTGTTATTTCTTCTCGCAAAAAACAAGTTAATGCACAGGAAGTAATACGTAATTACACTACAAGGAATACTACTATCGTACATAAAGTAGTAAATCGGTTACTTTAATAGAGTTTTCAATTTTATTTGTCTAATCATTAGCGCAATTATATAAGATTAAAATACACACCAGGAGAGCTAAGACGATAGGCAAGTTGGGCTCTGATAGCGTGGTGCCGAGACAACGGAGAAATGGCAAGATCTTTTGGCAGTATATGGACCCTAAGTTTTACGATAATAAATCGACGCAATTGGAAATTTATAAAACTGTAAATGTTGTTTTTAGTTTTTAAATAACAAGTATTTGATTCCATTCACTTGGACATCAACAACCCAGCAATTAAAGGGAAAGAGCATCTGAAATAGGAGTGGCGTCCACATGATACGCTTATTCATCTGTTGCAATGGAAACGACAGAATCACTAAACGACCACACAGAAATGATATTACTCTACACAACACAATTATTATAAGAGAACGTTTTACCCAGAAACGGCCGTTTTCTTCAGCTGGATCGTTTGTCAACACAATGTGTGCATCATTTTTTGCTTTAACAGCGAAATTTATTCTTCCACTGGTGATAGGTTTAAACTGATATTTCCCACCAGTAAATGTGTCAATCTCATGTTGTTGTCTCTCTATGCTTGTTGAGAATGAGTCTGGAACAATAAACTTCATCAGTCAAATTTAACATTCCATTCCACCAGGTAAGATTTCCTCTAGAGACCCTACACCCTACACCAGTCAGTCAGTTTAATTGCAATTTAACATATAACAGTTGATTAATTCTATTAAATTTAATAATACATAATTATTTTTATTGTAGTTAAGTTGTTTTATATTTTACAACTCACCTGAAGTATTAAACTACAGGTTTCACGTGTAGCCTACACATTTTCATGCAAGAAACCAAAAATAAACATTTCTTCTTCAGAGTCAGATGTTTTGATTGAATAATTACTTTTTTTTATTTAATTTGTTAATTTATTGATAAAAAGGTGATCAGTTGCAAGGGCATGAAGGAGGGTGGTGACAGATGATTCCATTCATATTGAAAGGCTTCAAAAGTAAAATTGTAAACAAATTTTGTATATTTTTAAATATTGTGTTTACATGAGAAAAGAGAAAACGACGCTCCGTACACCGACTGTTGCAGGCCTGAGCTTTGTCGGTGCTTGCGCAAATAGCACCGACTAGTAGACCAATCGTCAATCGCTCTACAGCAGTTCATCTAGGCCAGTAAAAGAAATATCGACCGTGATAAAAATATAAAAAAGTATTCAAGAATATTGAATTACAGGGTGTTTCAAAAAGGCACACTCGTTTTTTGATGAATAATAAACTAATTAAATATTTATTATTATAATTTTGTGAGACTGTATTGAAATTAAAATGAAATTTACCGTTCATAACTTTAGATGTTGAAAATGATTCCCTGTGATCCGAATGCGGGTTCGGTATCAGGATTGTTTTTACAAACGACACTTCCACACAAAAAAGTCTGCCGGTGTAAGATCTGGGATTTTGGAGGCTACAACCCTTTTGATATCAAAATATGGCCAAAAAATGCCGTTGTTCGATTTCAAAGGTCGCAAAAAGCTAATAATAAATACTAGGCTACAAAAATAATTTTTCCAAAGGGCCAGGATATTATCGGGGACCGGTAACCAAAGCCATTGAGCATTAAGATTAACAAATGTACGCATTAAACGAAGGGGTGACATACGGAAGGGTCAACGGTGTGAATAAAATCAGTCCAGACAGCTTACTTAATGGATAAAGAAACAAACATTGAAGAAATCCGAAATTGTGTAGCAAGTGGCACGTCACAAATTGCAAAGGTTGTAAGAAAATAATTGACTAAGTGACGACACTTAACTCACACTTAACACAATCAGTTGTTTACGCAGTTGGAAAGGGGCCACTACTAATAAGCAAAGTGTATTACAACGCGATTTCCACAAGTGACTTCACTGATTCAGTTATTCACACCGATCATGTGTTTAGGCGGCCTACGTCGCAATCTGTTCAATTGAGAACGATAACCAACACCGTCACCCAATCAGATAAAGGCAATGTGTATCGTGTGTGAATGAGATTGTGTAGTCTTGTACAGACCCAGGCCGACCATTATTGTGAGAGTATGGTTAATTAAACCCCAACCTCAAAGTTCACCGGTAACATCGGTCTATTATTGAAATCCGTATAATAACACCGGTTCCTGGTTCAAATCCTAGTAAAGGTACATACCTTTACTAAGGTACGTACCTTAGTTTGAATCAGGAACCAGGAACCAGGAACCTTCGTCTCCAGAAATCAGCTGACTCGCAGCGACAACTTCACCTTTAGACCAACCCGGTGGGTAACCTATATAAGGGTGGAGCGCGGTAAATTGCTTTTTTGAGTAGCAGGTTGTGGCAGCGCGGTTGGACGAAGAGAGGGGAGAGTGGGCGCTACTTCTAGTGGCTGACGGGAAGTTTGTCTTCAACTGCTTTTCAGTTGTCATCATGCAGTAGACAGATGAGGAGCGTTCATTTTGTGTTGAAGCGTATTTTTCAAATAAACACTCAATCATTGCAGTGCAACGTGCTTATCGTTTGCGATTCGCTGTTCCCCACGCGGACGTGTTCCTGGACGGCAATCAGTTGTAAATTGGGTAAATGCATTCAGAACAGCAGGGAATGTGTCATCTGTACGAAGAGGACCTGAGAGAAGTGTTACAACACCACAACACATCGAACGAGTTAGAGCAGCAGTATTGCAATCTCCGAAACGCTCTGCTTGGAAGCAAGCACTTGCTCTTGGCATTTCAAGACGTTCTCTCCACGGGATTCTTCATAGTGACCTGAATTTTCACCCGTATAAAATGTGCGTGTTCCATAAATTGTCAGCACGGGATTATTTAACACGACGAACATCTTGTGAAGTCATGCTTGCAACCATACCCCGTGACGCAATTGTGTTCTTTTCTGATGAGGCACATTTTCACCTCAGTGGGTGTGTAAACAAACAAAACATGCGGTACTGGAGCGAAACAAACCCCAGAGAAGTTCACCAGAGACCTCTGCATTGGGACCGTGTCACTGTGTGGTGCCCCTTATCCCGAGTAGGCATCATTGGCCCTTACTTTTTTCAGGCAACTGTGAATTCCAAACGTTACTTAACTATGCTGCAGGATTTTTTCCAGCCGGCTCTCGAGGCAATGCAATTAGAGGATAGATGGTTTCAACAAGATGGTGCCACTGCACACACAGCGAGAGTTACCATGACTTTTTGAGGCAAACGTTTCCTGAACGGCTTATCTCTCTGAGGGGTGATCTGAACTGGCCGGCACGCTCACCAGACTTAGCCCCATGCGATTTTTTCCTTTGGGGTTACCTGAAGTCTAAGGTGTATTGCAACCGTCCCAACACCCTGGAAGACCTAAGGAACAATATTGACGCTGAGATTGCTAGAATACGAGTCGACATGCTTGAAAGAGTGCATGAGAACTTCAGAAAACGTATGCAGCAGTGTGTGGATAGCGAAGGTCAACATTTGCCAGATACAATATTTAAAACAAAGTAATTTGTAAATTCCATTACTGTGCAATGTAAGTAAAATATAAAATAAAGTTTTTAAAAGTTCATTATTTTTTTATTTCACTCCCAAATTAGCAAATTACCGCGCTCCACCCGTATAACACAGAGAAATAAAGTGTACGATAAAACAGAACAAACGCAATTCGATCGGACGAAGTTGCATGCTTCCAACGTCAGGAGGATGTGAGGACGCAATGAATTGAGATTGATGGTTGCAACAGGCCTGATATTTAATTAAAAAGTAAAAAAAAATGTGGCTTGCTTGTTTAAGTACCTCTGGAAATAAACAATGCCATTTAAACGTACCATAAGAATATCTAGCACCCGTCACTGCTGCCTAGAGTGTCATCGGCAGCATGGTGATAAACATTCTCAATCGAGTCACGACGAAACGTTCAAGTCAGAGACATGCTTTTGCGGTATTGTCTCTTGAAATTTTATTCAACAAACTACTTATTTGGAACAGTACCATTGGGAAATGTTAACTGAAATTCTTCCGGTACGATTTATAAGCGAAATAAGTCTCAAGAATAGACAAACATACGTTCGTCTTTTGGAAACGACATCTTGTCACAACAGAGGCGAATGGATACTGAAATAGCACCGGTGCACAATAACAAAATTTCAATTAACCTTGAATAGAGTGTTGCCAACTGTCATGTAGGGACAGTACGCTGTAACATTTACAGTGTATCCTTTTTGAAATAACCTTTATTGTAAAAATATGTTATTGAAGAATAGATGCTGTGAATAAGAGGCGATCACAAATAGCGTATCTCCTCTCTAATATTTTAAAATGTCATATTATTAATTATAGAGTAGTTTAGAACTAATATCAATCAGTGTCATAAAAATTACAAAAAAAATGCTTTCTTGTTTTCTCGTTTGTTTTCAGTGACCGTTAATGCCACATTTCCATAAATAATTAAGCAGATTGTGTTCAGACAGAATATAATTACCTGAAGGGATAAAATGATCCAAAGAAGGGCTAGCAGTGAAATAGCCGAAAGCACCAGGATAAGAGGCTGTACCAAAATAACACATCGCTGGTGGACTGGAATCTTCCGAGGCAATCACTAACTTCCTTTCCTTGTTGAATGCGTAGAACAACCCATTAAACCATGTAAGAAGAAATGGTATATAATCGCCTTCCTTAACATAATTCGGCGTTTCAACACTTGCCTTTCATGGTAAAATCACACAAAAAACATCAGTTACAACAAAAAAATCAAATGTATTCTCACAATCTTAGCAAATTAAAACATATTGGTGTGAAACACTCACACGACTTTTTCTTGCCAATATTTATATGTGCAGTGGAAAATAAATCAAGATAGCAAATTTTCTATTTATCAGGTCTGATTTTGTACAAGATAACATTGCGTTTCGTTACACCACGATATTTCCCGCTTTCAATTTTTAATAAAATTGATTGGACTTGCCCGTTTTCAACTTAGAATGTTCCGACATTTTTAATATAGAGTAACGTGGTTATACATTTTTTTAGTGCCGTAATCATTTCAGTATTTTTGCATTTATGACTTATTCACTTATTTCATTTATTCTTTTTCAATTTTATTTTTCAAGATTTTCAAGGGGGGATTTAGGGATACCGCGCATTTTACCACACTTAATTTTGGTTATCTAGGTGTTTATTATTGCGTTTATAAATCAAGATTTTCCGGGCATCAAGTTTTTTCCAATTTATTTACAGCTGTGGGGCGAAAGATATTTACTAAAACAATTAACCGGTCAACTTGGGAGGTGAATTGCTTGACAGCTACTAGAGGGAGAGGTCGTGCAGCGTGGACCAGCCAAAGACCTGGGTGTAGCGCTCGGTCGAGGTTAACCAATACGCAATTGAGCCAAATCGACATTGAACAATAAACATTGTTAGTGTTAGGGTTCTGTCGTAATCGTTTACTTGATTGCTTTTTGTTGTATGCAATTTCACTTCGTGTTTTACGAAACTTGCCTACACGATTTTACACTTGCCTAAATTAAGTGTTTTCAATGTTTTGGCCAAGTTTTCGCCCATTGTCGTCTATCATACTCTAAAAATTGAATCTTTTTCTCAATCAATTTTGACACTGCAATAAACACAACCACAGCATGAAAAACAGTGTACCTATATTGTTTGTCAACAATTGTAAATATAAATCATAAGAAATACAGGTTATCAGTCATGCAATAGTGGTTTCATACCATTGGCGGGATTTGGCGGGAGTCATTGGGGGGGGAAAATACCGGGGGGTCTGGGGGGTATGGAATACCCCCCAGCACAAGGAGGGGGTCCGGGGGACCTCCCCCGGAAAATTTTGAGATTTTTATTGCCTTCAACTCAATTTTAGGGCTGTTTTTAGGCTAAATTAAAAAGTAAATTTTGTTGGGATTTTAACGTTAAAACGTCATTTTAACTCCCAATTGATGTAAACCTAAAATTGATCTAAAATGGTCCAATAACAATGTTTTTAAATGTTAAAAAATAGTATTAACTTATTTAACCATTAACACATTTTTATTGGACCATTTGATTAATTAATTTTAAGTTTAAATACATCTCCACTAAGAACAGCTTATAAGAAGAACATCTGAATTGATGCTTAAAAAACCCCTGTACAGATAGAGTTTAAATTATTTTTTCGATACACTAACTTGGTTAAAAATGTATACCAGTAGAATATTGGGGGGGCAAGTGCCCCCCTTGCCCCCCCCAGATCCCGCCAATGTTTCATACGGTATAAAGTCTACTGCAACCTAAATAATAAATAGAGCTTTTGCATAAAATACTACAATCGGTTGAACGTAATCATGTTGGATCCACTTGAGGTACTACCTAACGTTAAACGTTTCAATTTCGTACGGTATCCGTTCTTCAGACATTTTATTCTCATATACCCACATAGACCGATTTGGGTTCAGGTGGGCTGAAAATTTGTAATTTCGGTGAAAACTCAATTTTGAAAAATCGATACGAAAAAAATACTTTCCTTCCCTGTACATCGATATAGACCAATAGAAAGTAAAACTTCTGGTGCGAAGTACTCACAGGGTTTTCTCTTCGCAATGTACATAATAAAAAATGTGCGACTGCATTATTGAAGATTGGCGACAGCTCTCTGTTGATCGGTCTCTGTCATGGACCACTCTAGAAAGAGAGTGCATACGCCTACTCAAGTTGGTCCGGACCTGCACCTGCCCTCAATCAGTCATACATATCAGCCCTGTATAAATGACCAAGGTAGGTAACGACATAGGCAGTCTTTCAATGTGGGACAGTTCAAAGCAGTAGTACACACAAACACACACACACACACACACATCTTGAAAGCTTTTTAAAGATGCGCGGACTGCATACTCAGAGTTCATGTTTCCACACCGTAGATGCATGTCCTTACCAAAGTGAAATAATATTGTTGGCAACCACATGCTTCATGTTTACAACTGACAGCCTGGCTATTTCAATACGAGCTCTCACTTCTCGTGCTGGCTTCAGATCTTTTAAATTTTATTGGCAGCATATATTATAGAGTAAAATGTAGGACCTACCCTTGCACAACTCAAGTGGTATAATTGCATCCGTCTTCGGCTTTGCTTTCTGCACTTTTTTCAAAGTTGTCAATATTGACGTTTTTATTTGTTCGATTTCGATGCTTTCCTGGCGTAATGAACATTCTTCTCCAGCTTTTTGTATCGGTTAAAACTTTTCTTATCGAATGAACCGATGCTCCGCAAAGACTTGCAACACGACCCGAGAGTTTCACAAGAGAGCACCCATTTAGTCTTCTGACCTTTAGAGGTCTAGTCGGCTGACACTTTTTAAAAATTACTCCATTTTGAAAGCAGTATTTTTGAATACTGCTTGTAAAAAATTACTGTCTGTTATTATAGTATTGAAAATACAAGTAAAGCGTAACGCGTGCCGTTCAACTAACGTTAACATTTTGCAATCTGTTTAGTCCAACTAGGCGTTGGCCGACTTATTGCCAATAAATATGCAAAGTCAAAAAAAAAAACAAAATGTATCACTTATCAGTATTAACTTACATGAAGGAAAGGAAACATTTAAACCAAGTTAATTACCGTTGTAACCCCGTCGCCTGCTCCAATCGATATGTGACATTTTATATTTCCACTGCTTCCTAACTGCATTTGATACTTTTTATCGCAATCGCCATCTACAGTACTAAGTGCAAAAATTCCACCATGCTTTGGATTTAAAACCACATCCGCACGGCCCCACAATATTGGATGGAAACAATAGTCGGAATTGTCTTCTGTTTGAAACTCCCAAAAATCTAGTTTAATCAACAAAACATTATTACAACCGAGAAGGAAATAATCTTGCAAATTTCAACATCTCTAAGTACATTATTTTTCATTGGAAATTATACACCCGATCGATTATGAAATAAGCCAGATTTCATCTAAATGAAAACAGAGAATTGTAAAATTATTAGGCCCATGCATGGCCTTTGCTGACATTTTCAAAAATGATAATTGGGTTAGTTCATGCCCTACAGCAGAGAGTGGACAATCGCGTTACAAACAATCTGGAGTAAATTACTAACAAAAGTTTCAAATACCAACGCAAATGATATGAATGATGATTGTGAGTATAACCTATGTTTAATCGTGAATGAATGACTAAATAAAAATCGCCTACGGGAAATTACTAACTCACTCTAAGCTAAGCTCAGAGGAACGAAGGCTTAAAAGAAAAATTATAGGTTTTATAATTTTCTATAACTTTAGTTACCTGTATTTACTTTTTCCGTAAAATGGATACGTACAAAAGATAAAATCTTTAAAATTCAATTTTTGAACGATTTCAATGAGAAAATATGGTATAAATAAATCACTAATTGACGCTAAACTAAGAGATGTAGAAAATAAAGCCTGAAATAAAAGTTGTAGGTTTTCAACTTTTTACAACTTTGATGATAGATGCTTTTACCCTGAAGTGCATATTTAGGCCCCAATCTTAAAAAAAATCATGATATGCCACGAAAGCACATCCCCTTCCCGACGAATTTCATTAGACATGCCGGTTACCTTATCCAGTAGAGGAGCAAGATGTAGTAGACGAAAATCGCAAAAAAGTGCAAAGTTTAACCCCTTCTTACCCAGTGCTGTGGCATAGAAGTCACATTGGACTGAAATAACAGACATAAACATTTTAATTGTTAGCGACTACTTTTGATTAAAGGGCGCTGGATGTGAAGTGTAATAATTTTTTGTACCCTAGCCAGGGATCAAACCTGAGACCTCCGCTTTGGAGTGTAAGATGCTGACCACTACGCCACGGACGCGACCATTAGTTTATTTCTTTTTAAAGTTAGTTTTAGTCTTAAATATTCGTGTTCATTTACTAAAATAAAGTAGCATTTCTTCGAGTATGTTGAATGTAGTCTACATAAAAGTATATTTTTTAGGCTGTAAATATTAATTTTGTCCATTTTACCAATATTTTTGAATTGTAATCTTTTTTAAGTCTTAAAAATGCTTTGCTACAAATCTAAGCAAAAGAATTTTGTTTAGGAAGCCTGCACATGATTTTTACTTATTCATATTGTTGGGAACTTTGATACCATCAAGCCCAATGTGACATATGCGTCACACTTTTTTGTCACGCCATCAAAAAAAGGCTGAAGGTCTAAAAGTGATTTTATTTCACTTAAATGCCAGTAAAGTGTATGAAACAATGTACACAAATATTTGTTTGTGTAAAGTTAAAAAATTTGGGATTGGAAGGGTTAATTATACTCGTGAACTGATTTTGATGAAAATGTTCGTATCTGATTCTCTTGTAATACCTAATTTTATTTCTGTCTCAATTGGTAAAAACGTGCCTTTCCGGTGAAAACAATACTTTACTTTTATATTCCTTCCAAGAAAAACTGAAAACGTACTGTAATACTTTGTATCTTTAATCAGTCAGTGGGTATGTGCAAAGGGGTGAGGTATGAAGGAAACACAATGCTGTACCAATGACAACAGGAGCACCTTTTTCAATTAATTGGGTTAAGGCGGTCGGACCTTGTTTAATTGAAGGGGTCGGAAGAAAACAGTGCTAACCCACATCAATAGAATTTTACGCAATGTAATTCTAAAACTTTACTGAAATCTATAAATCATGTTTTTTGAATTTTTTGTTAAACATTTTTCCCCCTGTTAACCTTGGTTATTAAGATCGTAAATATAGCATCCTGTTTAAAACGTGCTGAATATTTTATTGTTACAGAATATTTAAGAAAAATCATGCTGATATTTTTGTGGGTTAGCACTGTCTTCTGCCAACCCCTTCCTTCAATTGTTTTCCCTTTAACATGTGCTTATTATTATTTCTCTTTTTATTTTTAAATATTTTATTTAGCCTACATTCCTTATTTCTTCTATTTTAAAGATTGTATTAGCAAAGTGTAATAATAATTGTAAAATACAATTTTTGGTTGTTTCATTGTGAGTGATTGTAGAAATGATAGGAGCGATTATTTGAAACAGCAGCGAATAGGAGTAAGTTATGAGTGGTGTGTCACCCTTCAACACCAAACCATATAACTATTTAACTCCTCAAATATACAAAAGAAAAGTAACCAACTGGCTGATTAATTTAGGGAGAGGGCAGTCTGAGCATTTAATTAGTTCTATGTATTCAAACTAATTTGTCTTTCTCTTGTGTCAGCTTAATTTTTTTTTTGTTAGCATTGTCATCGAAAGTCTGCTTCATCCTTTGCCATTACATGAAATTTTATTTTTTAATTTACTTTTTATACTACCTATCCTGTTTTTTGTATATTTAAGTTAAAAAATTTTGTTGTATGGTTTTCTTTTGTAAATTTTTGTTTCTTTTCTTTTATTTAAATTTAGTGTAAATATAAAAAGCTATTATTATAATAGAATAATAGAATAGAATTAATAAATTGCCATTACATGACTTTTTTTTTAATTTTAATTTTTTTATTTATTTTTTATACTATTATCCTGTTTTTTTGTATATTTACGTTAGAAAATTTTGTTGTATGTTTTTCTTTTGTAAAATTTTGTTTCTTTTGTTTTATGTAAATTTAGTGTAGACATAAAAAGCTATTATTATAGGTAATAGAATAAGTAAAATAAACCAACTCATAATAGCGCACAGGCTAGACCTATGCGGGTATCAGAAAATAACATAGCATAAGATTCATTGTACTTGTTTTTAGCAATAATAAATAAATAACTAAAATTAAAAAAATATTTATCGATTCGTTTATAAATAGTTTAAAATTGACTTTTATAATTTATTAGAGACCAGAAGCTGGAATAAGTATGACGATTAATAAATTTACCTTCGATCACCCATTCACCATAGTAATTCATCTTAGTGCGGAGTCCGTAATGTGATAAAGCAGGAAACGGTTCTGGATCGGCCCATTGTACAATCGGCATTAGTTTTCCTTTCTCTCCGACAGCTATAGTTCCATTATTCCACCTGATCCAAAATGCCCGGTGTTCATCACCACTTAAAATACCAGGCGTCATAGTGGAAGCATTTTCTCCGAAAAATTTTCCTTTTCGAATTGCAGTCTTCTGATTACTCATCATTCCGAGAATTATCTGATAAAACAACAAAAATATCAAATACTAATTATTAAAACACGTTCAGCACGGATGCCGCCGTAAGGCGGCAAATCGAGGTTCATTCCAAAAACTGATGCCTCCTTAAGGCGGCATATACAATACCACATTTCTATAGCTTTTTTTAAATCGCCGGTGTACTGGCAGTGTTAGTAAAGGTTGTTCAGGGGTTCACATCTATTCTACGAGCGCCACTGTGAAGATCGTCTTTCGTTACCAACTGCCGGGAATTTTTGACGAATTATTTTAAAATTGTAGTCTATTCGAACGTCCTAGAGCCGTGTAATTTTATTGTTTTATTTAATTATATCAATTATTCTACGAATTTCTTCGTTCCCAGTGACTTCTTTTACAAATAAAAGGTAAAAATAATACATTTTTACGTAAAAATAGTTTAATTATTACTTAAAAGAAATTTCTGTTACTTTCTGAACTCACGATTTCTATGCACTTTTCTGTTTTCTTTGCAGGAGGCCTACTGTACGTTATATAATATACTGTACTATTATAATTACGGTCATAAAATAATTTTGTACGAATAAAAGTACTTTTATTACTATAGTCCATGTAATTTCAATAGAAGCTTGCACTGTACGCATTCCCTCTCCCTCTACTTGCCTCCTCCGTTTATTCCGAGTAGTCAGCATTATGTACTGGTTGTTAGAAAAGTATGCCTCTAAATTGTTACCAGTGTGTAATACTTTCGTTTGAATTTAATTCTTTTAAAGTAATTCATTGTGTTTAATTGTATAATACTATTTTAGTATCCATTGCATCTTCCGAAGAAATTTAATCCGAGATGACACAATGTCCGCACGCTCCATGAAAACCCTTCTACCGTCATTACCTTTCTTGTAACTGTACCCCAAATTTTTAATTATTTTCCATGTAGACTTAACGGACCCCGTGTACCCAATTTTTCTTCTAAAATTTTTCTAACGTTTTTGCATGTAGGTTACTCCCCACGTTCAAAAAACTCGGTTATTGTTCTGCGAATGCATTGCTCATCGAAACTGTCAACACCGGTGACCCATTTTTTGTGAGGTATCTTCTTATGAGGAGACGTAAACGACACGGGTTGTTCATCATTGGTCCCACAGATTTCATTGGTGGCAGCTGATGCAGCTAGGTTCTCACGGGCATCGGCACATATTCTTTGCACAGTGCTGCGACTACATGAGCAAGCAGTTGCAGTCACTTCCTGGGTTGATGAAAACATTTCACCAATTGTTGCTTCAGGATTACTATACAGAAGTTCTTTAAAGTAATTATACACACTGTAATTAATGTTTTTGGATTTGCTTCGTAAATCACGTTTTTCACTCATCGTTGACCGGTACTGCGTACCCTTTAATCTCTTGTGCACTGAACGGTGATTTGTGCCTATTACTAATTTGTTTATAATCAAGAGTATGGAAGTAGTAGTACGTTTTGCAGCACACTATCTGCAAACTGCTGCAACCACTTTACATATGTGGGAGTGTATATACTTATTACGGAAGCTTCTATTGAAATTACATGGACTATAATTTTCTATATTGCCATGATCTCACTACATTTGTATTGTCATCACCGACATAGCAAAGCCAGAAATCATGACGAAAACAACAAATTAGTGAAATTATTCACAACTGTTACAAAATAAACAATCAGTAAATAATTATTATGATGGTGGGTGAATAATTGAATGAAATGACAAGAGAGCACCATCCATTGACATTTCTCCCACATCTCATTTGTTTACTTGTTACTATTTATAGGTCGGGTCCAAGCTGCGTGTAGTTGCGGGATGAAGGGTACGGGTGAGGTATAATGAATGAGTGACGCATGCTGGGAATACGATTGTTGTATTACTCTAATACAAAACATTCGTTTTCAAACTTTCCGTATTTAAAATATTAATTTTGTTTGTATTTATTACATTTATTAAGACTACATATTTTCATATAAATTAGCAAGTTAAATATTATGAATCCGATCAAGTTAATAACCCGGTAGGTATTTGTTAAATTAATGCGCCGGATAATAAGAATATTTTTTTAGTCTAGTTAGTACACGCTATTATAACAAATGCATCAGCTGTGAAACTCTAGGCTACTATTTCATTCATTGTCCCACTACTATAACAACGCACTGCATTCCACAACAACTACACACAGCTGGGACTCAACCTATACTTCATCCTTTCATTCATTTATTTATAAATACCATTTATTTTTACAATACAACAGGGAAGAAATTTTATGTATTAGTTGGTTTGGTTGAGCAAAATGTCTGTTGTGAAAATTTCGATAACGTTGAGTGAAAACGTGTTACTAGAGGGATTTTGAGGTGGTTATGTAAAGGACCGTTAGGAACATAAGAGGTGCATTGACTAATCGCAACGTCTTTGATTGAAATCCTGAATCCAAATTATCACTGACGGCTTAGCACATCCATAAATTTGAACGGCGTACATCCAAATTGGCCTAAGAAGGGACTTGCATATCATTTGTTTCTGCCTGACTGGAAGTACCGCACGTTGAAACATCAGTCTGTAGGCCTACAACATCCTAAGTATATTGTCAATTGTGTGTCTTCTCACTGACACAAGCACAACCCCAAGTTGCAGGTTAATCGCCTATCAAAGTACAGAGCCAAATACCTCACAGATCTAGATGTCGGTTAATCGCCTATCAAAGTACAGAGCCAAATACCTCACAGATCTAGATGTCGGTTAATCGCCTATCAAAGTACAGAGCCAAATACCTCACAGATCTAGATGTCGGCGTAGGTGAATCGAAGAAAAACGGTCATAGACGATCACATTTTCGTAATGTAACAAAGGTTATGTTGTAATGTAGTTTTAGTAATATTTATTTTTATGCACATAAATTATGTACCACAACCGAGATAGATGACATTACTGTATCATCTGTAAAAGTAACATAACGAGTGGGAAGAGAGCCTGGAATATTGTACGTAAGCTTATATGCAGGGTGATTCACGAAGATATGCAGAAACTTTAGGAGCTCATTGTACATGTAAAAATAATGAAAAAAGTTTATATAAACATGGGTCCGGAAATGCTTTGTTTCCGAGTTACTGCTAGCGAAAGTTTCGCCCGGTTTTCAGCTCACCAGGTGAAATGAGGTCTTTCTGAAATTCTTGTAAGGTAGATTAAGAGGCGAATTCAATCATTTATTATGGTTTTTGATCTAATAAATTGAATAAAACAGGTCCCAGAACTGTAAGTTAAATAGTTTTTTGAGAAAACCAGTTTGTCAAATGCAAAAAATGGAGTGAAAAACACATTTTTTCATTTTTGGGCAAGAATAACTTTGTTATTTCACCAAGACAAAGTTAAATTTTTTTGAATAAAACATGTAGAAAATTTTATTCTGAACAAACCGGTGTAAATTAAGTACACAGAAAGCTAACAGATGTTTGATTAAATGAATTTTTATTCATAACAATACGAAGAAAAATTAACCGGAAAAACAAAGATGAAAAATTGTGTTTTTTTCACACCATTTTTTGCATTTGACACTGGTTTTCTCAAAAACTATTTAACTTACAGTTCTGGGACCTGTTTTATTCAATATATCAGGTCAAAAACCATTAGAAACGATTCAATTCGCCCCTTAATCTACCTTACCAGAATTTCAGAAAGACCTCATTTCACTTGGTGAGCTGAAATCCGGGCGAAATCTTTCGCTAGCCGTAACTCGGAAATGAAGCATTTCCGGACCCATGTTTATATAAACTTTTTTCATTATTTTTACATGTACAATGGGCTCCTAAAGTTTCTGCATATTTTCGTGAATCACCTGTATAAGGTGCAATAATTAAGCTAAATTAGAACCTTGTTATTGGGTGATTGGTCAGAAATCTGGAGATGGCGATGAGCTTGAAGTTGCGTTGGATCCTGTTGCGCTGTAGACGGTCACAGTGGTATTTGTTCAGGTACTATTTGTTGACTTTGTTCCTGCCGATATTGTGGACGAGATTCAAGGCAGGGTATTTGTTGACTTTGTTCCTGCCGATATTGTGAACGAGATTCACAAATATTCAAGGCAGGAAAAGTTTACGTGTCCGTCAGCGAAACATTGTTAACTGATGATGTTTTTGTCGCGAGAGTTTAGATGATTTCTTCAGTTAGTTTGGCGCCGTTGGTTTTACAATTGCTGGTACATCACGTAGCCGCTGGACTTTGTAAGGTGGTTCCTGCCACAATTTACGCAAGCAGCCGGCGTATTCCTTGGTTTCTTGCATTCTGTCGGAAAGTGTTTTGAACCGCAACGAGCACACTTAAGATTTCTGGTGTAATATGCTTCGGTATGCTCATACGACTGACAGCGAGTACATTGAGACATCTGATGAACGCGTCTTGGTTTTTCAATTTAACCCTGGCAGTGCAAATGATTATCAGTTTGAAATAAATTTCCCTTGTTGCAAAAAGATAAACTATATTTAATTAGTTTGTATTTCACATAATACAGATTGGATATAAACAATCTCTGCTAAAAACAATCTCTGCAAAAATCTCTGCCCATAATAAACAGGTGGAGTGTCAGATTATTTGCACTCAATCTGCTCGTTGCAGGGCTAAAATAAATAGTTCTGTTTCTTATCACATGGTCAGCCAATTAAATGACTGAATCATTTAAGAACAGAAGAGGTAGAGGTGTTAAAGACACTAGTCAGAGTTACCTCCTCTGAAAGTAATGAATTTCACTATACAGCCAGACCCTGTGGTGAATGAAGTGAAGGTGTCATTTGCAGAGTGGAAAATATGTGCTTTTCAGAGGGCCCGGTATGCTGATAAGCATACTTTTCCACTCAGTGAGGAAGGCATGGTAAACCACCTCACTCCTCGTTTTACTTAGTAAAACCTCTACGGGTTCAAACCAGCCTTTTGGCTGATGACCTAAACAACAACAACATGAACAATCTACATAACGAAGAAAAAAACAAGTTCCGAAGGTTTTTTTTATCACTGCTTGGGCGGTACTCGAGCCAGTTGGCAGACATTTTGTGTCCCCGACGGCTGCTATGCAGCATAAGGTTCTGATTTGAGATGAATTGTGATCTTGAGTTTGCAACAAGTGAGTCAGGAGTTACAGTGTAGTAGGCATTTCATCTCAGATTCGGAATTCAACCACCAACTAGGAGAAGCATAAACCATTGGTTTAAGCAATTTAAAATACTGAATTTTTCTGCAACGGAAAAAGCCCGGGCCGATCGTGTGTGTCAGAGGATGACGTCAGACGAATAGAAGACAGTTTTGTTCATAGTTCAAGTAATCCAACCAATATACCTAGTAAAGAACTAGGAATACCTCAATTAACTGTAGCTGGCCGCATTGGCGCAGTTGGTAACGTGCTCGCCTCTCATCATGTGGTCTTGGGTTCGAATCCCATTCAGGCACGGCATATTTTCATACGTTACAAAAAAATAATTTCATCCTTCACAGTCTGCATTAGCAGTAATTCCAATAGTCGGACGTTAAACCAAAAAAAAAAAATCAATTAACTGTAAAGCTAGTTTAGAGACGGCTTTGCTATACAAGCTAAACGCCTACAACTTGTGCAGGCTCTCATTGAGAATGGCTCTGAAAAGCATAGTTATTGAATTTTGTGGTGATATGATACAAACAATGGAGGATGAAGCATTTTTGCCGCGCTAATTTTTTCCGATGGGGCTTCATTTAATATTAGTAGAAAAGTGAAATAGACACACTGTTCGCACATGGGTCTGCAAAATCCCCTTACAACATTGCAACATGAGAGACTCGGTGAAGCTAAACGTGTTCTGTGCCTTACAACGAACCAACTCATTTCTCTCATTGTTGCGTCTTGTGTATCATTGTAAATACAGTAATCCCTCTTTATCCGCGGGGGTTACGTTCCGGAGGGTACCGCGGTTAGTAAAACCGCGGATAATGATACCCCTTATATGAACGAAGAGATGGGGGTTAGGTTCTAAAGGTAAAATCCTGTAGTCGTTCTAAGTGTTTAATAGTGTTAGGAACATTTTATCATTTATTTTATAATCTATGAATATTTAATAAATACCGTACTGTACGTATAAAAAATTTAAGTTGCTTTAAAATAGTTAGTTATGGCTCTTTGCTTCTTCTTCTTTTCAAACTCCTTGTGGACTTCTTCGTATGGTATCATCAGCTCCTGAGTCCTCTTTTTAATTGAAGGGCCCTTTTCATGATGGGATTTGTCTCCAACACGTGGTCAGCGAACTGTGTTGCCATGCTGAGGATCTCGTTGATGGTTTATGAAGAAATGCTTGGCTTCGTTTCAGGATCGTCAAACAAACAAAGTACGTACGTACAAAGAAGTTAGACTGATACATGGAAGAAAACGTACGGAGAAATTACAGTATGGTGCCTGAGCGTACGTATGGCGATGGGGATGGGGTTGTATTGGCGGGGCCCGGTATCCGGTGACGCGCTAACTACGTACAGTACGCGGAAATCTAGCTTGGCTCATGGCAGCCGTCGCCATACTAGTGTGTGACAACCTATACGGACGCCAAAATATTTATTCAAACACATGTTTTCAGAATTGTATGACTTCCCCACAAAGAACGACGTACACAAGGTGAGAAAACGTTCGTATTTTAAGGTTTTAGGCCCTCGGACAAAGTCTGCGGATAACCGAAAGGATGCTAAGACCGCTGATACCAAGGGATTACTGAATAAATGTAATAATTGTTTCACTACTACGGCAAACATGAAACTCTTACCTCGTATGGATGCACTTTTTTGTGTGGATTATCCGTCAGTGTGATATGGGCATCACTGTGTGCTTTCACCGTGAAATTTATTGATCCACACGTTATAGGCTTGTACTGATAATGCTTTACACCAGGCGTAATGAAAGACAATTCGTTTGGAGTACATATGTCACCTGTAACAAAAAAACTTCATAAATCAGTCGAACGTATGAAAGGTGCAGCATCCAACTGGGCCAGTCAATTTACTATTTGCCTGTGAAAATAGAAAGAGTTTGTACAAATAATGCAAGATGTTAATAACATGATAATATGTGTACGTTCACTAAAATGGTACCGTTAGATGTCGATTGTCAGCGGAAGGTCGCTACTTTCTTTGAGGTTTTCATAGCGGTGGAAAAACTGTAAATTGTCGACAGATATATAAAATAAAAATTATTTTGAACAGGGGAAACGATTAAATTCCAATCCATTTTGGTTCTGTCCAACGAGTTGAAGAGCTTACTACTGCCCGTTGCCAAGCTTTGTGCAGCTAAGAGGTATGCATTACGTCACTACTACAGTGAGAGATTCCGTTAGTAGTAGTAACGTTTCACTTGTATTATGTTTGTAGTAGTCAAGGGTAGATCCAAACTACATAATATTTATAACTAAATTATATACAATAATTAACTATAATTAAACTACATAACATTATAATTATTCTGTGTCGCCGTCTACAGCGAATAGTGAAAACAACACCTACGTATGTCACCGCACTAGGCAGCCTACTGCCCAGCGAATACCAATGAGATGATTAGTAAACTATTATGACGTAGCAGCAGTCTGGTACTTCGTCTGTTCCCTTCATCCCGCACCTGCACAAAGCTTAGATTCATACAGTACAACTTTTCATCATTGTAGTGCAGATGGCAACGCACTACAATTTGAAATGAACCTTCTGCGGTAGCCCTACAATTTTTAAATAACTCATTTTCCTCCAACCGATGGTTTTCACCTTCCGAAAACATTTTAACACTTTCCAGGTCGTCACCTTATCCGAAGGAAACCACAGCATATTACAGCCACTAGATAACTGTACCGCTTTATTTTGGAAACCATAGCTTAGAAGGCCGTCTTATTAAACGCGCCAAAGCACAGCTTTCTTAGCAAACTATCGCTTCACGCGGTTACACGACTGTAACCAGTGTTAAATTTACTCAATTTTTTACAAATAATGTGAACGACATTTCCAACTGCCCATAACAGACAGGTGGAGTGTCAAATTATTTACACTCAATCTGTTAATTGCAGGGCTAAAATAAATAGTTCTGTTTCTTGTCACATGGTCAGCCAATTAAATGACTGAATCATTTAAAAACAGAAGAGGTAGAGGTGTAAAAGACATTAATCAGAGTTATCTCCTCTGAAAGTAATGAATTTCATTATACAGCCAGACCCTGTGGTGCATGAAGTGAAGGTGTCATTTGCAGAGTGGAAAATATGTGCTTTTCAGAGCGCCCGGCATGCTGATAAGTGTACTTTTCCATTCAGTGAGTTGTGGCAATGGTAAACCACCTCACTCCTCGTTTTACTTAGTAAAACCTCTACAGGTTCAAACCAGCCTTTCGGCTGATGACCTAAATAACAACGACATTTCTAAAACTAATTGGCAACACATTCGACAGAATATAATTAGGCTCACCTGAAGGAGTGATATGATCCAAAGACGCGTCATATTGGAAATAGACTTTGGCACCAGCCCAACCGGAGAGACCAGTGATAAAGATTCCAAACGGTTTCTCATCTTTCCAAACAAGTACTGATTGATTAAGGTGAAGTAAATTCACAGAGCCATTGCACCATGTAATTTCAAAATCTTCAATTTTTTCTGGCGAAAGAATACCTGGTGTACAGGCGGATGCCTTTCGTTGTATAATCACAAAAAGTTAAAACAAATATCAAATTTAAAGTATTATTTAAGACATTGTAATTTAAACACAGTACCAAATACGGAGTTATTATAATGTGAAATGTACTCTTTCGATAGCCAATAAAAATCTATTTTTGGTAAGTTGAAATTTATTGTTTATAAATTATAAATTTAAATTATTATTTAAATTATTAATTAAATTATAATTACGTAGAAAAATTGTTTATTCAAAGTAAATACTGTTTGTAACATGACAAACAACGATGTGGCACGTACTGGCACATCCCAGTCAATTGCACACGTATTTATCAGTACACCTCTCGGCCAGCTACGCCCATTTCAAAGGAATTTAAGCACCTTAGTGGCCTTAGAGCGCTACCCAGGAACCCACAACCCCTGAGAGGCCAACCCAAATGAATGGGTGTGGTCACTCCCCTCTGTACTTGTGTAAACGTTGGACGAGTCACCGTCTTGCTCGTTACGCAGCTAAAGCTTTGCACGTGGCTCTACCACACATGGATCTACTACGAATAGCACACGGAGGTGCTACACCCAGCGCCCGTTACCTCAAAAGCAGGCAAGTATAGGGTAGCTAAACTGCAGTTCTATTAGCACGACATTACTGTGATGCGTTGTTTCAACCCACTTATCTCTCACATAATCGGATAACAAGTAGTCGTAAGGCGTTAAGCGTGGTCGCCGTGGTGGCCAATGCATTTACACCTTCATTTCCTCAGTGGCTGCGGCAAACAAAGAGTAACGGACACCTTCTTCCAACTAACAAAACAACTTTTCGCTTCGACAGCGATAGTTTTGGATTCGAATCCCATTCAGGCACGGCATATTTTCATAGGTTGCAAAAAATCATTTCATCCTTCTTCGTCTGCATTAGCAGTAACTGCAGAACAGTCGGACGTTAAATAAAAAAAGCTTTGACAGCATTTACTGTCTTCACAAATATAATCTTTATAATCTATCAAAAATGTATATTTCATTTATTTTATTAAATTCTTAATGTGTTTATTTTGCAATCTGTTCCATTAAGAAAAATAAGCAACGCCAAGACCCGATGAAATGAGGATGATATGTACGACGTGTACAGACTCGTGTGGTTAATTGATTCCCAACCATCAAAGTACACCGGTAAGCAGTCTATATTTGTTCACATCCATACCTTATAGTAACTAAAGTCCAGCCTCTCTTAGTTTGCTCCTAATGTAAACAAATAATGTCATCACTGAGCATGCGCATTATATCAAAATCTGTACAAGCTGATTAAAAAGTAACAACAAAATACTTTCAAAAGTATTTAAATACAAAATACTTTTAAAAGTATTTTTCTAAATGAAATTGTTAAGCCTACATCATATCATGACTGATGTTTTTAGGACTTTAAGTACTTATAATTTAAAAAATAGTTAACTTAATAGGAATACGACATCCGTAAATTCGCAGACTCTAGCGTGCACTCTGTAATTGGTGGCTTTTGTTTGTTGACAGTAGGAGCAAACTAAGAACGGCTGAACTGTACCTTTTCTAGGATCTAAACTACGAAACTTGGTTTCCGAAAACGAGCTGTTAAAACAGCTGATGAGAAACGACTTGTCGGTCATTTTACTTTATGATAAACTCACTTCCAAAGTGATCTTAAAATGTATAGACCTACAAGTCGCAGCAAATATTGCTTCATAATTTCAACAAGTCTCCAGTGCTCCGCAAACGTCATTAATAACAATAGCCCACTACAATATAGCCTAATGGCCGGCCCATTTTCATCTATCATCTTTCTCACCGTTTTCATTAGCAGCAATTGCAAAACAGTCAGACGTTAAACAAACAAAAAAAACTACTTTATAATTGTGCCGTATTTTTCTTCTGCGTTTAACACTTGCCAGCTTCGCTTCGCCTTCCCGCCGCTAGAGTCCACGGGCTTGCTGTTCACCCGTAGGTTGGGTAGCTCCCACCCAACGTACGTTGTTTCGTTTGTGTGTCCGCTATCTCATAACATCGCGTCAACATGCCTAATTATAGCTAATTGATTTGCATTCATTTCTTATTGTTAAAATGTTCTTAAATTTAAAAAAAAAATGTAATAGTATTTTATTTTCAAATGGCTTATTTGCCTTTTTTCGATTTCTGCGTTCTTTTATACCCATTATTAAGATAAGATTATTAATTAAGTTATTTGGATTAGATTTATCAGAAGTAGAATTGCTCAGTATCTGATGAGAAAGTTGACAGAAACCTTTGAAAAATGGGGTTTGAAAATAAATTATGACAAAACCAAATATTTGGTAGCTGGAGGAGACGCGGTAGCTGGAAAAGACGTGAAAGATCTGGTTGTCGATAATAAAATAATTACAGGATGTGAGGAAGTGAAATACCTGGGAGTAGTTCTTTCAAGAAAAGGAAATAGTGAGCAAGAAATTACAGAGCGTATCACAAATGCCAGAAAAGTCATTAGTCAACTTAACCCACTGCTTTGGTCAGAAACTTTCAGTCTAAGGGCTAAAAGAATGATGAACGATGCCATCCTTAGAAGTGTTCTGATGTATGGCGCAGAAGCATGGGAGCTAACAAAAAGAAATAACGCTAGACTGAATGCAGTGGAAATGGACTTCCTGAGACGCAGCTGCAGGGTATCTAGGATAGGGCACATAAGAAATGAAGAAATAAGAAGAAGAATGAATCAACAGGAGTCAGTTGTTGAAGCAATAGAAAGTCGCCAACTGTTATGGTATGGACATGTAAAAAGGATGTCAGAAGCTAGATGGCCCAAGTTCATAATGGAATGGACACCTCAAGAAAGGAGAAAAAGGGGACGCCCTCCTAGAAAATGGGAGCAAGACATTCAAAACGCCACGAATTTGAGGCAACTGGCTCCTGAAGATACACTGGATAGGGGCAAATGGAGGTTGAGATGCGAGAAACGGCCTGATGATGCTGTAAGAGACCTAGCTTAAGTAAGTAAGTAAGAATTGCTCAAGCTAGAAAAGCCTTTGAAATGAAACAGCTTACTGACTACAAACATTGATTTACAGATTAGGAACAATTTCTTAAAACATTATGTTTGGAGTGTAGCATTATACGGGAGTGAAACGTGGGTGATAGGGGCTTGTAGAAAGGAAGAGGATAGAAGCTTTTGAAATGTGGTGTTATAGGAAAATGTTAAAGATTAGGTGGGTGGACAAAATAGGTACCTAATTTAGAGATTCTTAGGCGAGTGGATGTAAAAAGTAGTATATGGAAGCATCTTACCAGAAGAAGGGATTCCATCTACTGATATGGCCAAACTATCTCGGATTTGTCCACTTCTTATCTTCCCCACCATACTCTTTTCTACTTCATCTCTGTTTCCTGGCTTCTACTTTATTCCTTCACCCCGCCCCGCATAGCAACGTCTTGATCCCATACTATAGAACACCTCTCATGGGAGTACCTCTCACACTTGGACAAAACTACTAGCTTTTTGTATCCTTTTACTTAACTCTTTCGTTAATTTCTCAAACAACTTATCATTTTGCTTTATTCCATGTCCCTACCTTACCTCCTCTAAATTCTTTTCAAATAGCACTTTGCTTTTTCCTTCACTGAATTCCAAAGCATACTTGACAATCATGTCAAGATGTTGGAGAAGACCGGTGCCGGTGCCTTTTCCACCGTGTAGGCAACCAGATCATCTGCAAATAATAACTAGGCCTACCTTCCTCCGTATTTCTAAAATAACCCACGTCAAATATTTGCGCTTGCTCTTCTTGAGGAAATCTTATACAATAAGAAAAATAAAAAAAATACAAAAGAAATATATACAATACAAATATCGTATGTATTTATGTATATAAATATTGTAACGATATCGAAAAAGGATCGCTCGCGAAGTTTCCAGAATTTTTTTCATAAAAATGGTACAGAGTAGATAAAAATAGTAAGAAGGGAATAATAGAATAAAAGTAGATAATAAAGTGAATAGAGTGAGGACAATAAGAACAATAAAGGTGTGTCTATTCATAAAAATTGTAATAACTATTGTATTGGATAAATGGACGGGGACCCGTAACAACTTTTATTCTATTAAGACCTATTTTTGACTTGTTTACAACGGATTTTTCTAGCACTCATTAATAAAGAGTTATTTTTTGTACTTTATGATTTCTCTACTTTGTTCTGGAATGATCTTTTATTAATAGGTATATAAAGAGACCCCGAGCGCGGTCAGAGTCAGTATCCGTTTGATATTTGACGGGTGATTATCGGGTTGTTAAACAGGTTAACTATTCCGAGCATTGTGTTTGGCGACGACTGTTATACTGCCTTTGTTGTGTGTGTATTGTGTAAAGTCTTTTTGTGAGTGTATTGTAAAGTTAATGTGCAGTTTTTGTGAGTTCAATTTCTGTGTTTTGTATGTTTATGTATTATAAAGGTGATTGTAAGTAGACTAAGCAAATTATTTATTGTTGATTATTTATTTAAAGTAAATTATTAAGTTATTTATTGTAATAAGTCATTTTAATTAGTTTATTATTTATTTTGTGAACCTTTTAGTGTAATAAATATTTGTAATCGTAAACTTTAGTGTATTAATTATTTAATTACCTAGATCCCGAAACGGACCTTAGCAATAAGTGTCACAATATATTGTGACACTTATTGCTAAGGTCCGATCTAGGTTATTAAATAATTAAATACGCTAAAGTTTACAAATTACAAATATTTATTAGACTAAAAGATTACAAAATAAATGATTAAACTAATTATAATTAAATAACACAATAAATGATTTAATAATTCACTTAAACTAGATAATAAACAATAAATAACTTACAATCACTTTTACAGCTTACACAGACATACAAAACATAGAAATTGAATTCACACTAACTTTACAATACACTAACAAAAAGGCTTTACACAATAGACACACAGACAGTGTTACAATCGTCGACTGACACAATGTTCGGTACGCGCCTACCTACGTCCGATGGACATTCGTCAAAGATCAAACGATTACTGACTGACCGCACTCGGGGGTCTCTTTTTATACCTACTCATTCATAAAGATTGTTCCAGAATAAAGTAGTGAAATCTACTCAAGTACAAAAATAACTCTTTATTTACGAATGCTAGAAAAATTTTGTTAATAGGTCAACAAAAAGTCTTTGTAAATAGAAAACGTAAACAACCTGCCTCCCTCATAATAGCTGTACACAATACCTAAACTTTATGATAGTTATTACAACCCTTATGAATGAATAGACACACTTTTATGGTTACAACTGTCATTTACAAAACTGATCTTATTGTGTATTGTTATTTCTGTCTTTATTACTCTCTCTTGTTGTTACTATTATTATTTCTTAACTATATTTATGAATGGAATTCTGGAACATTCGTGTCTTTTCTTGGATCTTGTTATAATATACTATACTAATATGTATTACAAATACTAATATGTATTTTATGTGTGTTTTTGTATGTATTTATCATATTTATGTATTTATGTATATAATTACATATTTGTTAAATATAACTAATATAAAGACAAGAAGTCAAAACTAATCTCCTCTGGTCGAAATAACCATACCATACTTAGTCTTATTAATTATCGAGAGTGAATTGATTTTCAAATTTTCTTCGCAAACCCAACGAAAATTAAATTAAAACTAATTCAACTAATAAGTTATTAGTTACCAGGTGTTTTGAGCCGCAGTAGGCTTGTGTTAATGTATTGTTAGAGGCTCCGATAATAATATGATACCATGATTCATCAGCACTTTCGGGAACAGTAGAAAGTGAAATGTGTGCTTCCTTCGATCCAAGTATCCTCAAACGCAGATGGCCCCACAATATTGGACGGAGACGTTTCTCAGGTGCGACTTCTAGTGGTGTTACAATCTTCAAAGAGCCTGGTTTAATTAAAAAAAAGTTTGTTATATTAAATTGTTGTTGTTTAGGTCAACAGCCGAAAGGCTGGTTTGAACCTCTAGAGGTTTTACTAAGTAAAAACGAGGAGTAAGGTGGTTTACCATTGCCTTCCTCACTGAGTTGAAAGAGTATGCTTATCAGCATGCCAAGCCCTCCGAAAAACACTCACTTTCCACCCTGCAAATGACACCTTCACTTCATTCACCACAGGGTCTGGCTGTATAATGAAATTCATCACTTTCAGAGGAGATAACTCTGACTAGTGTCTTTTACACCTCTACTTCTTCTGTTCTTAAATAGTTCAGTCATATAAGTGGCTGACTATGTGATAAGAAACAGAACTATTTTTTTTTTAGCCCTGGACCAAACAGATAGAGTGCAATTAAAATAACACTCCACCTGCCCGTTTTGGGCATTAAATGGGCATTAAATTGTTATTTTAAGTAATTGATGATTATGAAATAGGTTATACAGTAATCCCTCGTTATACGCGGGGGTTACGTTCCGGAGGGTTACCGTGTTTCGTAAAACCGCGGATAATGATACCTTATATGAACGAAAAGATGGGGGTTAGGTTCTGAAGGAAAAGTCCTGTAGTCGTTATAAGTGTTTAATAGTTCTAGGAACATTTTAACATTATTGTAATCTATGAATATTTAATAAATACAGGACTATTTCATACAATGAATTAATATAATAATTTCACTAACCTTCTTTTTAAACTGCGTCACCTTTATTTTATTCTTACTTACACGTGTTTCGGTGGATCCACCATCATCAGAGTAAATGAAAATTGAAACTAAAAACTTTTTTCATTTATTTAAAATTTTTAAAATTTATAGAAGATGATACATCTTCAGTCACTTGTATAAAACTGATTTAAATTAATTTATTTTAGTTTATCCCTTCTCATATTTACTGTAGATAGCAGCAGCAGCAGTTTTTAGTTTCAATTTTCATTTACTCTGATGATGGTGGATCCACCGAAACACGTGTAAGTAAGAATAAAATAAAGGTGACGCAGTTTAAAAAGAAGGTTAGTGAAATTATTATATTAATTCATTGTATGAAATAGAAATATTTCAAACTGCAGGATGCATTATAAGGATTTATTTTTGAAATACAGTACTGTACGCATAAAAAATTTAAGTGGCTTCAAAATAGTTAGTTATGGCTGTTTACTTCTTCTTCTTTTTCTTCTTCTTTTGAAACCCGTTGTAGACTTCTTCGTATGGTATCTTCGTAGCTCCTGAGTCCCCTTTTAAATTGAAAGGCCCTTTCCATGACGGGATCAGTCTCCAACGCGTGATCTGCGTTGCCATGCTGAAGATCTCGTTGATGGTTTATGAAGAAATGCTTGGCTTCATTTCAGGATCGTTAAACAAACAAAGAACTGTACGTACGTACGTACGAAGAAGTTAGACGGACGCATGGAGAAAAACGTGCGGAGAAATTACAGTATGGCACCTGGGCGTACGTATAGTGGTTGGGTATGGGGGTTGTACTGGCGGGGCCCGGTACCCGCTGACGCGCTCTTTACGTTCAGTACGTCGAAATCTAGCTTGGCTCATGGCGGCCGTCGCTATACTAGTGTGTGCCTCAATATGATACGAAGAACGCCAAAACATTTATTCAAACACGAAGGGTGACACGTGTTTTCGGGATTGTATGACTTCCCCACCTCCCACCAAGTACGGTGTACACAAGGTGAGATTACGTATGTATTGTAAGGTTTTAGGCCCACGGGGGGACAAAGTCCACGGATAACCGAAACCCGCGGATACCAAATGATTACTGTATTTCTCTAAATTATCTTTTTCAAAAATGTCCGGTTCTATTTTGCGACCAGAGAACAAAGTAAATCATGAAACCATCGTGGTGTCTTATAGGCACAGCAGGAGGTACTATACGCGCGCCAGCTGATGATCTCTGTCGCCTGGGGAAGTGGGACGGGTGGCGTAATAGAATGTGAGTAATATATTTGTCTTATCGTGCAGTACAAAAACATTTAGTCATCATGTAAATATTATTATTATGTCTATGTATTTATTTATTATAGGCCTACATGTTATTGCTTTTCACAGCGGATACACGTGTCACAATATACAGTTGTACATTTGTGCTAATGCGTCTCGGATGTGTTAATCATTATTCATGATTTTTGATCACTAAAGTGATTTTTATTTTGAAATTTAAAGGGTGTTAACGTGCCAAAAGTTATTAGTTTTGTGTGTTTTGTGTTAGGTAAATTTCAACGTGTATTTTTCATATCTTTTGTTTTATTTTAATATGTCTTCCCGGAAAAATAAAGCGGTAATTCATTCGGAAGTGCGACAAATTATTGCATCAGTTATAAAAAACTGTGATGAAGTCGCGTAAAGGACTCGGAATTGGCTTAACCATTTGACGTTGGCATGTTGGTAACGTGCTCGCCTCTCATCACGCGGTCTTGGGTTCGAATCCCACTCGGGCATGGCATTTTTTCATACGTTACAAAAATTCATTTCATCCTTCACCGTCTGCATTAGCAGCAATTTGCAAAACAGTCGGACGTTAAACCAAAAAAAAAATAAAAAAAAAAAAAATAACCATTTGACTGAGGTAAAAAACATCATAATCATAATTTGCTACTAATTATTTAGGCCTATAAATTAATGTTATGAAATATATATTTTTTAATTTCCTTATTTTCTATGCTACGTACATATTTTAATTCCTGAGGACTGCCTGACTCAAACTGTAAATAATTACTAAATATTAATAAATACAATGAAAGAAAAGTAAAAGAGTTACTATATTATAGAATAAATTGAAATAATATAACAAAAGGTTACTTTATAATGACAAGAACATTATGATAAATGTTTTTTTTATGAACAGTATAATCTTTCACTGCATGCCGTAACAGAAATTCCTCACACGGATCACGAGCTGACGCGGCTGCTATAGTCTTCACCAATGGCCCCTTCCACCCTTCCGATTCGTTTACAGTGTTAACACATTCAATGGTGAGCAATAAATGAGGTATCTCTCTGTTTGGGCTGATTACTGGTGCAGCGTGTTCTCCGCTTGCTTCATCTACCCCCACCCCTACTACTAATCTTACTAACGTTTTGATAGATTTATTTTATTTGCGACCTATACATAGATTTATGTTTGCTAATAACATAAAAGTAAACAATTCAATGTGTTTTTTAGGTTTATTTTCGTCTGTTATAATAAATGTATTTTTTGTTTGAATTTGTTCATTTACCTTTACGATTTAAGAATATGAACGTCTTTCATATTATACGATTAAAATTAGGTTAGTTTATTGAGGGTGACGCAAGCCGCATAACAAGTGCTAAATGCAGTACATTTCTTGTGAGATAACGGAATAGATCCGTAATTTCTTATATTATTTTAAATTACAATGAGTATAATAATTTTCAAGTAAATCTAAAAGTATAAGTTATTTTGAATGGATACCTGCAAAGATACAAAATTCGCGGCTTCATCTGTACCCTGAAAACCCGTTAAAAATACTGAACGAGTATACTATACGAGAGTAGAAGATCGTATGACGAAAATTCAAAAAAGAACTGCCAAGGTTACAAACAAAAATCCTTTCTGAGGGCTATATAATAGCAACAAAGTGACATCCATAAGGCGGTGTCCCTTTGGAGTTACTAAAATGATAACAAGAGAGAAGTGGCTAGGTGAGATGGCAGCCTATATAGGTAACACCTGCCCATTACTCGCTAGGCGAGTCTCTCTCTACCACTCAATTTGTTAACCATTTGGGTAGCTTTTTTGAGTTTAGCTGCCAAAAGCGTTTACGTTAATGTTATTTGTGTGTAAATCAACGAATTGTTCTAAGCAGCAAAATATAGGCTTATTTTCAGTAGTCCTCAAAGCAGTAGGCCTTACATAGGGAAATCCCAGTCTGTCAAGATAACTTCAAGGAGAGCGGCTGAAACCTTCTTTTAGATTCTCCACAACTTTCCCCGTTGTCATTAATAGCGACTTGTCCTTTTTCGTTCTTGAATCGGTCTTACAAAATCTTTGTAACAAACGAAATAACAAGCTATTGTCGACATATTCAGAACGGTCGGATTAGGAAATCTCTGCTGAAACTCGTCTTGCTCGGTCGTAAGTGAAATATATATATAGACTATATAAAGAATAAACACAAAAAGACTTTGTAAAACGATAATGTAAACGCACAAAAATTAAACATTACAAGATCGTCCTAAGAACCCAAATTCTATATGGAAGCGAGACTGTAATGAGTATGCATGGGGATGGCAACTTCAAGGAAAAGTTAAGTAAATTGGAGCGCAGGATTCTTAGGACTTGCATCAATAAAAAACAAATTGTGGATGGACACTACAGACTTTTACCGAACGACCAACTGTAAACCGACATTGAACCTATTACGATAGCGATAAGGAAAAAACGCAAATCTTTCTTCAGGTACATTATGAGAATTCCACAGATAAGGTTACTTAGGAGACTTCTGGATAAATTTCTGGCCTCCAAACGGAAAACCAGCACTTTCACATGGATCACAGAGGTATAAAAAGACATGACCCAACTCAACCTAATGATGACAGACCTGGTGGAGGAGACGCCATACTACAAAAATTTGATCAAATCATATAGTACCCAATTGACCACAAAGAAGCGGAAAGTCGGTGTACGGGACTACACAGATGAACAACGGGAAATGTGCGCCGAAAACCTGAGGCGCTACCATGCTAATAAGAAACTTGAAGCGGCCAAACGGGTTAAAGTGATCCATTGAGGTCTCAAAAGTTAAAAAAAAACAAACGATATCATTGACAGAATAAAGACGGATGGATAAGCCTACTGGAATAACACTGGTGCACAACAACTATATTTCAATGTTACAAGCTGTCTTCTAATCTTTAATACGGTATTGCCAACTGACACTTGAACTATCTTCCTAATATTACGGTCGCGTCCTTTTTCAAGCACCTGTGATAATTTGTTTTGAATTTTATAATATTATTCACTGCCCATAACAGACAGGTGGAGTGTCAAATTATTTATACTCGATCTGTTCATTGCAGGGCTAAAATAAATAGTTCTGTTTTTTATTACATGGTCAGCCAATTAAATAACTGAATCATTTAACAACAGAAGATGTAGAGGTGTACTGTGACACTAATCAGAGTTGTCATATCTGAAAGTAATGAATTTCATTTTACAGCCAGACCCTGTGGTGAATGAAGTGAAGGTGTCATTTGCAGAGTGGAAAATATGTGCTTTTCAGAGGGCCCGGCATGCTGATAAGCATACTGTTTAGTTTAGCACCTTGTAAATGCCTGAATGGTTTTTTGAAAAGGAATTTGCCTCTTAAAGTAACACTACCGGAGAACCAGTATACATTTTAGGGGTCTGTATACTCGACCAATCAACAATTTGCGATGTAATAGACAAAGTACAGGAAGAGAACACAAAGGAATATTGACCACATGACCGACAAACTACTATCATAAACAAATTGCACTTACTTGATTTGAAGTTGCTACGAAGAAATATGCTGGTTGCAGTAAGCAGTAACACCGCACTGAAGAACTTTAAGAACACTTTAAGTACATAAATAATGAAGTCATAAACACAACGAAATTGACAATTTAATAAACACATACGCAACTAATAACATACGCAAATAATAACATAACATAAACATTAAACGAAAGAGCACCGAAGGTAGCGCCAAAGCATGGTGCTAATCGCAAGCAAGCCTCAAGAACGCAGAATGCATTCATCCATGACGAGTTTCATCAGGCAAGTGGCCAATACAAAAAAGAAGAAGAAAGAAGGAAGAGGGAGAAAAAGCAAAGAGGATTACAAGATAGTGCAAACCCCGGTACAAAATGCCTTAACACATACTTTTCCACTCGGTAAGGAAGGCAATGGTAAACCACCTCACTCTTCGTTTTACTTAGTAATACCTCTAGAGGTTCAAACCAGCCTTTCGGCTGATGACCTAAACAACAATATTATTCAGTCTAATTAATACAATACGAGGAGGAATGGTGAATTGAAAATGAGGTTACCTTCGATCAGCCATGCACCGGCAGTACCCTGAGGAGTATTCACTTCATAACGTGTTGTAGAACACAATGCGTCATCATACCAACTCAAGAATGGCGTCATACTTCCCTTCTTCCCTACGGTTATGATTTCATCATCCCACTTAATCCAAAATTCTCTGCTTTCATCCTCATCTATAATGGCTTCCGTCTTCGTCATAGCCTTGTAAGGATCATCATCGCCAATTGACTTAATAATGCACTGTGTATTCTTATTATCTCCCAAAATTATCTGAAACTCACAATTTAATTAATTTATTCAATTCTTTCAGGTCATTCAAGTTCCAAACAGACAAACATTTAATACTTCCCTTCTGTCTACAGCCTAAGAAAGCCAGCAGAAACAAAATAAACCACGTTTTGACGATTGAGTGAGTGAGTGAGTGAGTGAGTGTGTGTGTGTGTGTGTGTGTGTGTGTGGGTGTAAGTGGTTGCGTGCGTGCGCGCGCGCACATGTGTGTGTAAGCAAAATATCTCAAGAAATAGAATATCATACTAATGGGTGTTTTATTAAGGACGCAACCCTGATTATAAGAAGATAGAAGCAATACATCAGTAAATTTTCTGTCCCCCAATCGGTATGTTGGCAACAGTGTACCCAAGGCCAACTACATTAGACAGTTAAAATGTTCTAGTTAAGCATTAATGTGGTGACAGCAGTCGTTTCGTTATATTGTGTCAGCAATAGTTTTTTCCAAGGAAGAACCGGGTGTTTTATTAAGGACGTAACCCTGATTATAAGAAGATAGAAGTAATACATCAGTAAATTTTGTTCCCCAATCGGTATGTTGGCAACAGTGTACTCAAGGCCAACTACCTGAGACAGTTAAAATGTTCCAGTCAAGCATTAGTGTGGTGATAGCAGTCGTTTCGTTGTATTGTGTCAGCAATGGTTTTTTCCAAGGAAGAACGCGTGTTTATTGTAGAGACTTACATAGCGAGTAAATCTTACAAATGTGTGCAAGATAAGTTTCAGTTGAAATTTCCCGTCCTGCCGTTCTGAATAAATCGTTAATATTGTGTTTGATAAATAAATTCCGTAGAACTGGGAGTGTACTCGATGAGAAACCACCTCGCCAGCCAACAAAGTTAACCGCAGAAGTTCTCGAAGATTTGAAAAATCGTTTGACTCAATACACCTAAAAAATCGTCATTCACCTAAAGTTATCACCTAAAAAATCGCTTAGAAGAATATCATCGCAAGCTGGGCTAACATTAACTACTGTTTTCAGAGCTACGTAAAAGCTCCATTTGCATCCTTATCGCGTTGGCATTGCATTTGTAAGATTTACTCGCTATGTAAGTCTCTACAATAAACACGCGTTCTTCCTTGGAAAAAACCATTGCTGACACAATACAACAAAACGACTGCTATCACCACACTAATGCTTGACTGGAACATTTTAACTGTCTCAGGTAGTTGGCCTTGAGTACACTGTCGCCAACATACCGATTGGGGAACACAAAATTTACTGATGTATTACTTTTATCTTCTTATAATCAGGGTTACGTCCTTAATAAAACACGCGTTCTTCCTTGGAAAAAACTATTGCTGACACAATATAACGAAACGACTGCTGTCACCACATTAATGCTTAACTGGAACATTTTAACTGTCTAATGTAGTTGGCCTTGGGTACACTGTTGCCAACATACCGATTGGGGGACAGAAAATTTACCGATGTATTGATACTATCTTCTTATAATCAGGGTTGCGTCCTTAATAAAACACCCATTAGTTGAAAATTGTGACTTCAGGTGAACATTATGAGAGGATCTGACACAAACATTTTCATCAATATCGTTCAACACGAAGTAGTAATTTTAGTTTCTTTGTATAACTTTTCACTTTTTTGCAATTCTCAAAGAACGGCTTATACAATTTTGTGTGAAATTGTCACATTTACTACAGTCCAGCCTTTCTTAGTTTGCTCCTAATGTAAACAAATAATGACGTCACTGAGCATCCGCATTATATAAAAATGAGTACACGCTTTTAAAAAAGTAACAACAAAATACTTTTTAAAGTTTTTAAATACAAAATACTTTTAAAAGTATTTTTATAAATGAAATTGTTAGGCCTACATCGTATCATGACTGAAGTTATAAGTACTTTAAGTAGTTATAATTTGAAACATAGTTAACTTAATAGGAATACGACATCCATAAAGTCGCGGACTCTAGCGTGCACCCTGTAGTAGCTTTGTTTGTTTGTGGCTTTGGTTTGTTGACAGTAGGAACAAACTAAGAACAGCTGAACTGTACATGTGTTGGTTTTGAAAGATACGGTAAGCGCCATGTCTGCTGAAATTCGTGGTGGGGCTTTGCTTTCGTGATATAAAATGGGTTTTGTAAGACTGCGGCCTAATATGCATTTTACAGTAAAAGTGTAGTGTTAATTGTAATGTCTGTATTCTATGGTTTTGTTTATTTTTCTTGTTTGTTGTGTATTATTAGTTTTGAATTTCGACTCAGTATGCCGCGTTGGGTAGCGAACGCCTGTTAATCGTGCTGCGCTCTATCATTTGTTTACGCATACCTAACACTGCTTACTGGTTAAGTAGTATTTTTTTAAATTTTATTTATTAAAAATGCAATGTATTTCTATTAATGGTTAAAAAAGTAACATGTGTTCTATCAGACTTGCTAGAAGAAGAATTATCAAAATTTCTTGAATGGTAATCGTTAAATTACTTTTAAAAAAAGTAGATTAAATCCAACTACGACACCCTAACTTAGTTTCAGGTTGTAATTAGGGCTACACATTAAGCCAAATCCTTGACAGATGGTGATCATGATGATTATAGTCAGTTGAGTCACGAGTTAGCCCTTGTTTGCAACGAGGGGTAAAGGTGGAAAAGCATCAGTGCGCATGCGCGACTGCTTTTATTTCAGTGTGACAAACATAACAACTTATACTATACCCAGAGCATATACAATATATCGTGGAACCTTTTGTAGGTTAACTGTACGAATATAACTGTCACCGTAAACACAAATGTCGGTTTCTCGAAAACGTGGTCGAACTATTCACAGTGCTGAACGCAATGTAACAAAATGTTGTAAAGTTGAAGCTAAACAAAAATGCCTATCCGTGTTTCTTAACAAAAGCCAAGAGCGAGTGGCTAACTACTGCGATGTTTTTCTTCGCATAATTCGAAAAATAAAGAAGGAAATTAAGGACGTGAAGAAGCTATTCTTCAACAGTTTTGTTGAGACCTGGTAAAAAAAACGGTTAGGTAGATACTAGAGAGAGTGATAATGAAAACGCCGATGACAGCAATAGTAAAGAAGGCGATTCATTCATAGTTACAGTAAATCAAACATTTCTAGCCATGTAATTAAGTTATAGATAATATTACAGGTCACATTTATTTATTATAAGGTTTAAGAAGAAAAAATTTTCTCGGAATAAACCACAGCTAGCAAAATGTACCTAGAAACTCAACGGTAGTGAAATGTACGAGTAGTGTCTCACTGTTGAGGTTGGCAGCACTGCAAAAGGCAAACTCGCGAATTGAGTATCTATAGTAATATTGGCCAGGTCTAGCAAGTGATAGACCTATTTCTAGTTCCAGTGCGCATGCGTTAGGAAGTAGGGGTAAATCTCCACTACGTTATATCGAAAATTCTCTAATGCAAAATACTAAAATGGTGGGGGTAATGCTTCCCCACTTGGAACGCTCGCACTGCAATTTCCATACGGTATGCCTATAACAAAATGCATCCACTTACCGTGTGTGATGTGCGGATCGGAGTAGAGTGGACCAAATCAATCAGCGGACATGCTTAATTAACCCTTTTATTAGCAACGTCCAGAAAACTTCGGACGGACCTCAATTTTTCTGTAGTTATAACATCCGGTTTACCGGACGTCCGTAAGTCATGCATAAAGTACCAACCGAACATACCAAAGGTTAACCGAACATTTCCAAAAAAACTTTTAAACAAAAATTAATGGAACAATGTATTTTGAAACCGCCTTCATGGCGTAATAACTAACGCGCTAGCCTACAAAGCAAAAAGTCCGGGGTTCAATTCCCGGCTAGGGTATGGAAATTTTAACACGTTAAAAACACCGTTATGATACCATAACCCACAAAAGTTGCAAATGACAAAGCTGTCGATGCGACTTTAAATAAACTAAAAAAAACTTATTTTGAATATTTTTAGTGTTAGAATGATCTTTTTTTTATGAACATAATAAAAATTAATTTTTAACGGGAAATTTTATTTTTCTGTAACGTTGAAATTTTGGTCAGCAATGGCAGGCTTATGCCTGCAAATTTTCGAAATAAGGGCTTCCATTTTTTGTACACCCTTATTCAAATTAAATGGCACTTTAGATCAAATTTTTATACTGTATATTGTTTCGGCATTGAAAGTGTTAAACGCTGAAGCAAACGCTACATCTCAAAGGCCACCTAACCAAAGATCTCAAAGGCCACCATCTGTTTTACATCACCAAAGACTCTTGGTACAAAATTGGTATAGGTATCAGACGAACTAATGTCCCATAGCCGAGCGAGTGAGAGGGAGATATGTGGCATAACTACGCATGCGCTTAAGATCTTTACCGTTATAATCCAGATCTGAAAACATACTACAGTCGTTATCTTGCTTGTTAGTTTACTGTATGCATAAACGCTTATTCACAACAATGAGTTAAATTAAAGACAATGTTGTTGGAACGGCGCGTATGGGTTGTGCGAATGAGAGCGTTATGCATTCTCTCACTCCCACGGCTAGGGAACTGCAGTTCATCTGTATCTGGGAGATTTTTTTTTATTTTTTATTTTTTTTTTTGGTTTAACGTCCGACTGTTCTGCAATTTACTGCTAATGCAGACGGCGAATGATGAAATGATTTTTTGTAACGTATGAAAAAATGCCATGCCTGAATGGGATTCGAACCCAAGACCGCATGATGAGAGGCGAGCACGTTACCAACTTCGCCAATGCGGCCGGCATCTGGGAGATGGTAATAAATTTGAGTAGTAGGCGCTACTATTACATAACACAGTCTTACCACGTAACCGACTGGTTCTCCTGCTAGATCACATGAAAACAACTTAATAATAGCGCTTTCAAACGCTCTAACAGCGAAATGGATCGATCCAGAAATGATACGGGCATATGTAAACTCAAATTTTTCTAGCGTGATGAACTCCGTTCCCCTTTCTGTTGAAGACTCTGGAACAAACAACTCCATCAGTCAGTCAGTCGTGTGGCGTGGCGTGGCTAATGTTTCACTTTAAAATAACCTGTCCATTATTCTGTTAGCTTTCACCGGCTCAATTCATTCAAAGTGAAAACAATTATGAAATTATACATTTTAAAAAATTCAATTTATTTGTTATTTTTTCCTAGTAAAGGTAGTTACTTTTATACGGATTTGAATACTAGACAGTGGTTACCGGTGTACTTTGATGGTTGGGGTTTAATTAACCATACTCTCTCAGGAATGGTCGGCCTGGGTCTGTACAAGACTACACCTCATTTACACGTCATACACATCATCCTCATCTCATTGGGTCATCGGGTTGCTTATTGTTCTAAATTGAACAGATTGCAACGTACACAAATTAGGAATAAAAAAAAAAAAAAAAAAAAAAAAATTTGTTATTTTTAATGTTGCCTTTAGACAACTGACATCACTTTTGCATACATTTTAAAAATTCAATTTATTTGTTATTTTTAATGTTGCCTCCAGACAACTGACATCACTTTTGCATACATTTTAAACATTCAATTTATTTATTTTTAATGTTGCCTCCAGACAACTGACATCACTTTTGCATACATTTTAAACATTCAATTTATTTATTTTTAATGTTTCCTCCAGATAACTGACATCACTTTTGCATACATTTTAAAAATTCAATTTATTTGTTATTTTTAATGTTTCCTCCAGATAACTGACATCACTTTTGTACAGATCCACGAGTAAAATATGTGCATTTGGTTCACAACATTCCTAAACTTAATGTCAAGTTAAAAGAGTAACATCCCTTAATTTTGAATTTAGTACAAGGGATTTATTAAGCTCATTTGTCAATTTGGGTTCAGAGAGTAACTTGTAATATATTTTCTTTAACTTGATTGTTTTATTAAAAATTTTAAAGGTTGAACTACGATTTCTGTCATTGGTATTACATTTTACGAGTAGTTTCAGTTGTTGTAAAGATTGATTCTCATTCTAAAATTTCATTTGACATAACCTTACCTATACATTTTTTTTTTTTTTTTTTTTTTTTGGTTTAACGTCCGACTATTTTGCAAATTGCTGCTAATGCAGACTGTGAAGGATGAAATGAATTTTTTGTAACGTATGAAAAAATGCCAAGCCCGAGTGGGATTCGAACCCAAGACCGCGTGATGAGAGGCGAGCACGTTAGCAACATCGCCAACGCGGCCGGCAACCTTATATTTACTTCAGAAAAAGTAAAAGAATATCCTGAAAGAGAAGAGATTATTCAAATTTTGTTAGTAGAATATCTGTCTTTATAGGTACGTACACTAATATTTTATATTTTTATGCCCATAATAGACAGGCGGAGTATTAAATTAATTGCACCCGATCTGTTTCCTACAAAACATATTTCTGCTTCTTATCATACAGTCAGCCAATTATACGTATGAATAGATATGTCCACACTCATTCGACTTTCGATTCGACGTCGCATGCACTTAGAGGCATGCCACCTTCCCGCACTCGTTTGAAGAAATTTATCTCAAAAAAAAATACATAAATATTTTTGAACAATTGGTTTGATTTAGATTGTTTAATTTATAAATTAATCGGGGATAACTCCAGCAATTTACGGAAGGAAGTACTCAGTTTTTAGCCGGTGTTCCGTTAATGTAGGCCTAGTTTTTAAACGTCCGTTACTCCATCCAGGTTTTTCATAAAAATCGCCGTTTAAGTACGTTGAAGATCAGAGTTTTTTTTATAATGTGAATATTTTAAAACTTAAATCTCATGTTCTGTTTTAATATGCCGGCTATTTTTTAAAAAAGTGATTTTTTGGCTCCACGTAAGGGTAGGGAAATGATTTTTGGACTGAACCATGCATTTTTACAACGTTATTATGTCAAGCAAAGCGTTTATTTTATTTAAATAAAAACATCGTTAATTATTCAAAATGAACTAAATATTCAGAATGAGTTGCAGCAGGAAGAACACAGAAGTTTGTTTTTCTAAACGACTATACTCGGAGCAGATTCCGCTATAGAGCTCAGTTCCTCTTAAGAAGTTTAGAGACTAATAGAAGTTTCTATTAACACCACATAAAATATCTATTTCTAATTACAAATGCAAAATACGATACATGGCACAATACTGCTGTAAAAATGCATGGTTCAGTCCAAAAATCATTTCCCTCTTTACATAAATCTAAAATACACTTTAAAAAAAATGGTTGGCATTTTTTTGTTAAGGAACATCAGACTTCTATTTTAAAATGTTCATATAGAGGAAACTCTGATCTTCAACGTACTTAAACGCTGTTCTTTCATAAAAAGCCTGGACGGAGTAACGGACGTTTAAAACCACATCAACGGCAAACCGGCTAAAATCAGAGTACTCTTTATGCGGAAATTGATGCATCTCCGACTAGTTTCAAGTTAAAATAATATAAGTCAAATCAAACAACGCAGGAAAGAACGGGCTTTAATTTAGTGTAGTGTTCAAAAATATTCATTTTGCTTTTTTGAGATAAAGCCCTTCAAACGAGTGTGGACAGATGATAGGCCTATCATGCCTCTAAGCGCATGCGACGTCGAACGAGTGTGGACAGAGCTACTGAACTATTTAAAAACAGAAGAGGTAGACGTATAAAAGATACTAATCAGAGTTATCTTCTCTAAGAGTAATGAATTTAACTATACAGCCAAACCCTGTGGTGAATGAAGTGGTGTCATTTGCAGGGTGAAAAGTGGGTGCTTTTCAGATTGACTGGCAGTTTTACATAGGAAAACCTCTAGAGCAGTGGTTGCCAACCCGCAGTGGTCTGCGGACCACTCAGCCTGAAAGTGAACTACCACGGACCACCCATTACATTATTGCATATAGGCTATCTCATCAGTTGTAACCAAATTAAAAGGTGATTAAATAAAACAAATTTTCAGAAACAAACTATTATTATTAATTAAAAAACTATTATTACAAACAAATAATTGTTATTTTCAGAAAGTATGGTACAATGTACATCACAAAAAGTAAAAATATTTTAATTGTAAATTGTCTTTTAATAAAATAAGGAATGAAGAATTTACTTAGTCGAAAATAACAATGAAAATTAAAAAATAAAAATAAATGAAAATTTCAATGCGACGTTTGTGCACGAATCTTTCTGATTAGCTGAGGAATTCTAGGTTTTAGGCTCTTGCTAAGAGCTACTCTCAAATCACTGCTTACACTTAGCCGATTTCGTTGTTTGTTTTTAATTAACAATAAATTAGAGAAGCCCTGCTCAAACATATAAGTGGTTGAAAAAAAATCATAAGATACCGCAAAGCTAATTGCGGAATGTTGGGGAAGCGCAGGCAGGGCTTTCTTACACCACAACTCTTCTACCTTTACTTAATCTGAATCTTGAATCTATTTACTTAATTTTGTTCAATGAAAATCGTAACTTTGATTTGATTACGGGAAAATATTACTTTTTTATAAGTAGTCATTGGACTCTCACGGACCACCAGTTGCGAAACACTGCTCTAGAGGTTCAAACCAGTCTTTCGGCTGTTGAGCAAAACAACAAACCAATATTATTTTATTAGTAGTTATTAATTATGTGTCAGTTTCTCATGTTCAAAGTATTTAAACAAACTAAAAGTTTGTTAACTTGCTCAAATTTTAACAGTTTAAATGTGATTTTTCAAGAGTGGTAAATTCAAAAGTAAATGAACCTGATATCAATATTATAATAATAAGTATATATCAATAATCTGCCCATAACAGACAGGTGGAGTGTCAAATTATTTACACTCAATCTGTTCGTTGCAGGGCTAAAATAAATAGTTCTGTTTCTTATCACATGGTCAGTCAATTAAATGACAATCATTTAACAACAGAAGAGGTAGAGGTGTAAAAGACACTAATCAGAGTTATCTTCTCTGAAAGTAATGAATTTCATTGTACAGCCAGACCCTGTGGTGAATGAAGTGAAGTTGTCATTTACAGAGTGGAAAATGAGTGCTTTTCAGAGGGCCCGGCATGCTGATAAGCGTACTTTTTCACTCAGTGAGTTGTGGCAATGGTAAACCACCTCACTCCTCGTTTTACTTAGTAAAACCTCTAGAGGTTCAAATCAGCCTTTTGGCTGTTGACCTAAACAACAACATATCAATAATGGAACCCGATTAGGCCTACCTTAATGAACTTTTTGTATTTCAAGGGAAGAAACAATTTTCAAATTTATAGATTTATTTGCGACAAGCCCTTGTTTTAATTATGTATCTTCGAATTAGCTTTTAAGGTTGTTTGTCTTTACAGGTTAAGGTAAATATAAGTTTGTTAAATATTTTTTGTACCGAAATAATATTTTTTAGATAAAATGGAGTGATATTGTTGAAAGTAAAATGGAGAGACTCAGTAAAATGTTTTGTCACATAATAATTTCTTTCATCTTTTTTAGCTAAATAAATATTAAATACTTTTGAACTTTAAAACTTTGTTGGCGTATTTATTTTTACACTACCAAATATCTTCTTGAAATGAAAAGAGAATAAAATATAATTAATTAGGATTTAGTTCCATCAAGTGATCACGATCTGAGTCCGGTAGGGCTACCGTATGAAAATATTATTACAGGCCTACTTATAAACTATTATGGAAATTTTCCGACTTTGTCCGTTTTATCAAAAAATGGTGAATATGATAAAGTATTAAACCGTTTAAAAGAAGCTGCAAGGAAAAAAGGATTCACATTTTAAGGTGGTTACTGAAAATGAAATTCCAGAGCTCTACCAATACTTTTACTTGCTGAAAAATGGATACGTGTTCACTTGTTAATTTATATTGAAATATTTCTTAACGATTCAAATAGCGTCTCGAGGTGTCGTAGAAGAATGTTCGTACGCTTTGAATTTGTTTACATTCATCCCCGTTTTGTAATCTCAACGATTATGAATCGATATGGTACTGAAATCGGTGCAGTTGAATTTAGACTTGCTCAACAAACGAATCCCCTGAAAGTAATAAGTTCCTTAGACAAATGTAAACAAAAAATGAGTCAATTTTGAAAACTAAGTGGTTTGTTGCAACATGCTAAAATGAGGGTTTCATTTTGACTACTTTCGCCAAAGATTAAATTTGATTGTTGCCTCTGATAGGTGAATAATAAATTTCCTAATAGGTTAACAATAAGAATGCAATCAAAAATATAACGTTTAGGCTACTGTACGCCGACACTTGCTTTTCTTTATTTCCTAGGCCAGGAGTCAAACGCTGGACGTACAACGACGCCATGTAAGTACAATAATATGAGTAATAAATTGTATTAAACTCTGAATGGGCTACTTATCAACACACACATCTATGTTGAATACGCCTTTGTTGACATGTGGGAGTGAGAGAGAGAGAGGCTATAAAGAAGGTTGCTGCCATCAGTTGTACAGTCCTCTCTTCCGTCAACAGTCGGTAAGATGATTTCACGGTCGACCGAGCAACAGGTCCAGGTGGCCTGAACCGCAGTAGAGGTCCATGATATTGACGGGGCAAGTCCCGTTTTGATGAAATGTTGTTCGTATTATGAAATCCATCGGTATGTCATTGAAAATATTATGAATAGCGGACTAGCATCAGTTTGTGCAAATGATGCCAGATGTGTACCTTCACTAGCAAAGTCTATAAAACTAATAAACAATATTGATGCGATTAGACAAAAACAGCAACCAGATTTCAGCACAACCATTTGTCATTTATGTCAGTGTAATTGAATGTTTTGCCTACCTGTAATTGTAACATGATCCAAGGATGGCCAAACAGAGAATTCGCCCGTACAGACTTCAGTGGTGACGCCGATTAGACTGAACGCAAGCTGTGCTGTCGTGTCTTCCGATGCGACTAATAAATTCTTGTCGTTCGCAAATACATTGATGCAGCCATTGAACCAAGTCAAATAAAAATATAACGGTTCATTTTCATCAAGAACATCTGCCACAACATCAGCCTTTCGTCGTACAATCAGAAAAAAGGTCAGTGAATAGACTATATAAACTAAGAATATTAAAAAAATTTGAGTCATCATCAAAGAAACACTACAAAATGTTTAATCACGAATAAACGAGGTAAAATTAAAACCTTCCTAGTTTTAATCATGAGTGAATGAAGTTAAATGAAAATCAACCTCTGTTCCAATTAAAAATACGGAAAAATACAAATTGACGCTAAACTAAGAGCTGTAGAAAAATTCTTGATATAAAAGTTATGTTTTTAAATTTTCTAAAAGTTGATTATATACTCTTTCGCCCTAAAATGCAACTTATTAATGCACCATCTTTTCCTTTTCAGGGAAACAATTCATCTTATTTTATTAAGAAGCATTTTTTTGAAAGACCGTAAGCCTACTGTCAATGAACGAAAATCTCTTTCTCTACAGCCTGATAGCCTCTCACTGAATAATCTAACTAACTTGTCGTTTAGTTTCTGCCAACCTACTCGGCGGATTACCTGACGTGCTGTTTCCTATTTGGCACGAGGTAAAGTTTTTACCAACGAAATTACTAATTACGAAACACAATGAAGTCGAGATTATGTTAAGCTATTTACGAGGGTTATCCAGAAAATAACCTCAGTTTTGAAATAAAAAGTAAGCGAGTGAAGATACAAAAACTTTATTATATAGCCTACATATTAAAACTACAGTTTTTCTCTATTTTTCGACATAGTCGCCAAACAGATTCAAGCACTTGTCGTACCTTGGAACAGTCTATGAAATACCCTCTGCATAAAAATCTGCCGCCTGTGAATGCAGCCAACCATTCATGGCGTTTTAAAGCTCTTCGTCATTGGGGAACCGCTGAGATGCAAGCCACCGCTTCATGTTCGGAAACAGGTGAAAGTCACTAGGAGCCAAGTCCGGGCTGTATGGGGGATGATCGTAAACGTCCTATTTAAACTTGGCCAAAAATTCATTTGTTCTCTCCCTCATACAGCTCGAAGAACAAATGAACTTTTGGCCAAGTTTAAATGGGACGTTCGATCATCCCCCATACAGCCCGGACTTGGCTCCTAGTGACTTTCACCTGTTCCCGAACATGAAGCGGTGGCTTGCATCTCAGCGGTTCCCCAATGACGAAGAGCTTCAAAACGCCGTGAATGGTTGGCTACATTCACAGGCAGCAGATTTTTATGCAGAGGGTATTTCCAAGACTGTTCCAAGGTACGACAAGTGCTTGAATCTGTTTGGCGACTATGTCGAAAAATAGGGAAAAACTGTAGTTTTAATATGTATATAATAAAGTTTTTTTCTGCCCTTAACAGACAGGTGGAGTGTCAATTTATTTACACTCAATCTGTCCATTGCAGGGCTAAAATAAATAGTTCTGTTTCTTATCACATGGTCAGCCAATTAAATGACTGAATCATTTAAGAACAGAAGAGGTAAAGGTGCAAAAGACAGTAATCAGAGTTGTCTCTTCTGAAAGTAATGAATTTCATTATACAGCCAGACCCTGTGGTGAATGAAGTGAAGGTGTCATTTGCAGAGTGGAAAATCTGTGCTTTTCAGAGGGCCCGGCATGCTGATAAGCGTAATTTTTCACTCAGTGAGGAAGGCAATGGTAAACCACCTCACTCCTCGTTTTACTTAGTAAAACATCTAGAGGTTCAAACCAGCCTTTCGGCTGATGACCTAAACAACAACAACACAAAGTTTTTGTATCTTCACTCGCTTATTTTTTATTTCAAAACTGAGGTTTTTTTCTGGATAACCCTCGTATGTTAAAACACAGTGGCAACATCACTGTTATTTACAAAGATCGATAATAGAAGTGAAAATTGGCTACAGTAATCGTTCCTGTTAGACCAAAGCAATCGCTCTTCAATTATCTGTAGGCCTACCAGTCCAACCAGTATGTTCTCTGCTTCAACACACGCTCACCTGATGCAGTAGTCGCATAACTAAATAAAACTACTTTTCAGAAACAGCTAAATAAAAATTATTACTTTACTTTTTTCTACTTCTCATCACAGCTAACGTCTGTACGAGATTGTCTTTAGGTACACCGCATTAAAAATATTCGTCTTTTCACTTGAGGATAAATTACTTTTACTTTCTCTTGCCTAAATGAATACATAGGAAGTAAAGTATTGTTTTAATGTTGATTTTTCAAAATCGAGTTTTCACAGGATATGCACGTTTTCAGACCCCCTGAATCCAACAAAATATGTTTTTAGCGATTGTGGTTCATGCACCCTGTCGATTGACAGTACAGTGTACAACCTGTAGTACACACTGCTGCGTACAGGTGCAGTTAAATTATTTACACTCCATCTGCTAATTCCATAGCTGCAAAAAAATATTTTGGAGAGCCTCTCCAAAAATAAGCATACTTTTCCACTCAGTGAGGTATGCAATTTTAAATTACCTCAATCATCGTTTTACTTAGTAAAGCCTCTAGAGGTTTGAACCAGCCTTTCGGCTGATGACTTAAACAACATGAAATATATAGAAGCAAAGTATTGTTTTCATGTCTATTTTTACCGATAAAACATCTTTTCAGGTCCCCTGAATCCGTAAAATATGTTTTTACTGATTGGTCTGTGTATCAATAAAATATCTCAAGAACGGAACCGATATTGTACCAAGTTCAAACTTGAAACTCAAGTTAGGAACCATAAGGAAACTCGACACTAATTTTCATCAAAATTGGTTAGCTTTAAGTAGTGGGTTGATTGGTGTATTTTTTCCTATCTCAAAAAGTCTTCTACCTAATGTAGGCCTATAGCTCCCTTGAGGTGTACATTTATCATAAGCCTACCTCTAATACAAGGTCGTATTATGTACAGTACGCCTACAAGAGAGAAGCTTCCTTGATCAGACAAATTAGATAAGAGCAACTGATTCAAGGGATAGGCCTACTTGGGAATAGGAGGAATAACAGGTGAAACATTGCTCTCTACAGTTCAGCCGTTCTAAGTTTGCTCCTAATGTAAACAAATAATGACGTCACTGAGCATGCGCATTATATCTAAATGTGTACACGCTGATTAAAAAGTAACAACTAAATACTTTCAAAAGTATTTATATACAAAATACTTTTAAAAGTATTTTTATAAATTAAATTGTTAGCCCTACATGATATCACGACTGATGTTTTTAGTACTTTAAGTACTTATAATTTAAAAAATAATTAACTTAATAGGAATACGACATCCATAAAGTCACGGACTCTAGCGTGCACCCTGTAGTAGCTGGTTTTGGTTTGCTGACAGTAGGAGCAAACTTAGAGCGGCTGAACTATAAATTTAATAGTTCTTGCACAACAATATGTTTACTAATTTGTTTTACTCTGCAACATTTCTGTGGCAAGATGGCAAAAGCTGATAAGTGCAATTTTGAAAATTTTTCAGGAGAACAGTAAGTTTAAAGTTTATCTGTTCATTAAAAATCAGGTTTCATTGGAAATGCTATCTACTCTTAATTTATTTGTTGTTGTTGTTGTTGTTTAGGTCAACAGCCAAAAGGCTGGTTTGAACCTCTAGAGGTTTTACTAAGTAAAACGAGGAGTGAGGTGGTTTACTATTGCCTTCCTCACTGAGTGGAAAAGTACGCTTATCAGCATGTCGCGCTCTCTGAAAAGCACATTTTTCCACTCTGTAAATGACAACTTTACTTCATTCACCACAGGGTCTGGCTGTACAATGAAATTCATTACTTTCAGAGAAGATAACTCTGATTAGTGTCTTTTACACCTGTACCTCTTCTGTTCTTAAATTATTTAGTCATTTAATTGACTGACCATGTGATAAGAAACAGAACTATTTATTTTAGCCCTGCAACGAACAGATTGAGTGTAAATAATTTGATACTCCACCTGTCTGTTATGGGCAGCTTAATTTATTTAGATGAAAAATAAATTAAGAGTAGATAGTATTTCCAATGAAACCTGATTTTTAATGAACAGATAAACTTTAAACTTACTGTTCTCCTGAAAAATTTTCAAAATTGCACTTATCAGCTTTTGCCATCTTGCCACAGATTTGTTACTTGATTAGTAGAGGCTACACGAAAATGGCGTTTAACGAAATGGATTGAGTGCGACTACTACACCAGACACAAGAGTGACGTAATGCGCGGAGGGGGACGAGCACTCCCAACGTGTTGGTTGATCTCCTAATAGGGAAAGTGTGGTAGGGGGGACATACCCTTGAAAAAAATTTTCCTCCCCTTTAATGTTACATGATTGAGCATTTGCAAATTTGTTCAAGTCATTACTTATCTCTGTTCATAAAATGAGTTGAATATTTTCTCAACAACCCTTATAATTAGGGTTGGGGGATGAAAAAACGCTATTTTGTTGTTAAGTAATTTCTTGAGTATCGTTTACTGTATTTGCATGCAAGTAGGCTCAAATTAATGGGAAATTTATTGTTTATGAATTGTGGTATTCATTTTCAATTATTTTACCTAGTAAAATTTTTAGACAATTATTTGTAAAAAAATGCGGTAAATCCACCCTGTAATAACTTTAAAACAGTTTTAAAATTGTAGGAATGAATATTTTGTATTTTCCATACCACATTGCATACAGCATAAAAATCCCATCATTTAAAAAAAAATATCTCTCTAGGTGGTGTAGAACCTAAAATATGATTTAACAAAGATTCTGAAACACGTGAAAAAAAAGTTGCGGGAAACGCAAAAAACAAAATAATTTTTAGTATTTATGTATTTGTTCTTACTTACATTAGTCGCATGGAACTACTAAACGTGAAACAACACACTACTTCTGGTTCACTCTTTCGGTGTGTAGTTGAACTAATAGAGGATGAAACTTAGTTCAAATTTGTGAAAAATCATCAATTTCCGACTATCCGTTTTCAAGTTATTTTAACTTGAAATTTGATGTTTTTACACGAAAAACTGCGTGAAACATGATACGAAAATATTTTTTTTATGTTATTTTAAAATACCTTTTTCTAAAAAGTAAATATATCGGTATATTCAGAAAATATTAGAGAATCAAAAAAGTAAATAAATTTTTTTTTGATATTTTTACAATTTTTCAGGGTATGTCCCCCCTTGATTAGTAGAGGCTACACGAAAATGGCGTCTAACGAAATGGATTCAGTGCGACTACTACACCAGACACAAGAGTGACGTAATGCGGGGAGGGGGACGAGCACTCCCACCGTATTGGTTGATCTCCTAATAGCGAAAGTGTCGTGCGTATGAAAAATGCGTTCAGTCAAATACATTTTGGATAAAGGATCAGTTATGTTTAATTTGGAATGGAACATAATAACGGTGTGAGTCTGTAAAAATATTTGCTACGTGATACACAGACATCATCGGGTCATTGAGTTGGTTAAGAGGAAAAGTACAGTATTCAGATGAACTGAAGTCTCCTAGCCGTGGGAGTGAGAGAATGCATAACGCTCTCACTCGCACAACCCATACGTGCCGTTCCAATAACATTATCTTTAAGGGGATAGTCAACCCAGAAAATGAAAATGAAAACTTCTGGCTATAATTTATCATTATTTATTTTAAATGAAAGAGTAATTTACTAGTACTCATCTACCATTTGAACCAAAAAATTAATTACAGCCCCTAATATAAGGGAGAGGTTGTAAATATGGGCTTTTACGGGAAATCAAATAACTCAGGAACAAAGTAAGATATCAACATGATTCTTATGCTACAAAATACAGATAATTGCTGTTTATTATCTGTTGTATGAGCTTGTATGTATTTTTTATTACAAGAAATTTATTGAAAAAAATCATATTTTCAAAAACATTTATTTTATGTATTCACAAATTATTTTTTAACTGAATCCCTATTAAGGTTTTTGTAATAATCATTCCACAGAAAATAGAGCAAGATATTATGAAAGTTTGAAAAAAACATCATCCAAATATCTCCAATATATATCTCTCCAATATCTCCAATATCTCCAAAATATTTAATTCCCAAGAATGTACAATCATGTAAAAACCACATTTCCAAAAAACTTAAAAGTTGAAGGAATAATTTCACTCGCCTTGCTAGTAATCTTTATTTTAAACAGATGTTTTTATAACTTTTTGTCAAAGTATAAACAAAGTAAACAAATGTTGTCATTCAGAAAATTTTAAACCTCAAATAAATGCAAAAATCATCGAAATTTAAAAAATTCATCTTTTTGAGTTTACTACCTCCTTAATTTTACTCATTGTTGTGAGCAAGCGTTTTTTTACATGCAGTAAACTAACAAACAAGATAACGACTGTAGTATGTTTTCAGATTTGGATTATTATGGTAAGACCTTTGAGCGCATGCGTAGTTATGCCACATATCTCCCTCTCACTCGCTCGGCTATGGGACATTAGTTCGTCTGATACCTATACTTCCTCTCCTTCTCCATGTTAACGTTTCTATATTTTTTTAACCAACCAGTTAACATATCTTCATTCTGTTATATTTTTAAATGAAAATTTAAAACTTTTTGATGCTTTGTACAAAATAACATTTAGAAATAAAATGTTTTACTGATTTTAAAAATTCCCAATATAATACCGCATAAAAAAGTGCTGTTAAGATTTTTTTCTGAAAACTATTTAAGTTAATACAATAATTCTGTGAAAGATTGCAGAAATTAGTTTTGAAAATATACCCGAACAATTTCAAATTAATTACTTTAGTAGAACCTGAGAAAAAGGAAAAACGCTTCGTTCACCTTTCATGTTCCAACTTCATATTTCTAGTTTGAGACATTTTTAAGGTAAAATTTAAAATCGGTGCTTGCAGTTCTACAGTGTAGGTTTACGGTAAATAGTAAATTTTTTTTTATTATTCCTAATTTGTGTACGTTGCAATCTGTTCAATTTAGAACAATAAGCAACCCCATGACCCAATGAGATGAGGATGATGTGTATGACGTGTAAATGACATGTAGTCTTCTACAGACCCAGGCCGACCATTCCTGAGAGAGTATGGTCAATTAAACCCCAACCATCAAAGTACACCGGCAACCACTGTCTAGTATTCAAATCCGTATAAAAGTAACTACCTTTACAAATAGTAAATTAAATAGTATTTTTCTCTTGACAATGTAAATACCTATAGCTTAACGAACTAGAGACTGCAGATGAAGGCGGAGCATAGTGACTTAGATCACAGCACACAGCCAATTGAATTTCGTTAATCATATTCTGCGTTGTCACGTTTTAGTTCCGCTGTGCATGACAGCCTAATAAAAAGTCAGCTGGAGTTCGGTGGAACAGAGCGTGACTTACTGAATAGGTCAACCTTACAACCGACCTTGGCTGGTATTGACTAGATCTCATCTGCAGTCTTTAGTTCGTTTGGGTATAATGAAAATGTTAACAAAGTTTAACTATGAGTAAATTATAAAATAAAAATATAGCTTTATTTTGTTCATGAGTCAAACAAAGACGATAAATGAAAATGAACTTCTTTGCCTTAAAAATACGGAAATCACTAATTGATGCTGAATGTTCAAATCAAATTTGGTGCTTCTTTACTTTCTATAACTATACTTATAATTATAATGTATGAATCTGAGCTTTATGCAGCTGCGGGATGAAGGGGACAGACGAAGTACCAGACTGATGCTACGTCAAAACACTCTACTAATCATCTCATTGTTATTCGGTAGGCAGTAGGCTGCCTAGTGCGGTGACATACGTGGGTGTTGTTTTCACTATTCGCTGTAGCGACACAAAATAAATATGTAGTTTGGATAGTACCCGTGACTACTACAAACAGTACAAGTAAAACGTTACTACTACTAACACAATCTCTCACAGTAATAGTGACGTAATGCATTCCTCTCAGCTGCACAAAGCTTAGGAACGGGCAGTAGCCTACACTTTTGTTGAAAAACGCGTATTATGGCTGCAATTTAAAAAAAATTTCTCTACGAGGCACAGCTCTACAAATTTCAGCAGACATATCACGTACTAAATATAGTAAAAAAAATAAAACAATAAAAAATCTTAGAAGCCATTTTTGAGGAAATTTGAAAAAATTGAAAAATTTAATGAATAAAAAACTACTTCCGGTTGACCGATTTTGATGAAGTAGTTCTCTTATAATACTTAAGTTTCAAGTTTCAACGTTGTACAATATTTCATTTTTGAGATAATTTGTTCACACACAGACCAATCGGTAAAAACAGGTTTTATGGTTTCAGTGGGCCCAAAAACGTGCATAACCGATGAACTGGATTTGGAAGAATCGCCATGAAAATGGTAGGCATACTTTGCTTCACTCTATGGCATATAGGCTAAGCGTAGGCGGAGGGCATTCAGAGAAGAGAACAACAACTATTCAATCAACACTTCATACCACATACTACTTTCATTCATTTGATCTAATTTTTTTTTGTCATCAGTCTCTCGACTAGTTTGATGCAGTTCTCCAAGCTGTTCTATATCGCACAAGTCGTTTCATATCTACATACCTGTAACACTGTACATCTTTCGTAATTTGCTTTATATATTCTAATCTTTGCCTCCCTCTACAATTTACTCCCTCAATATTACCCTCCATTATCGATAACCCAATACCTGGATGTCTTAAGATATGCCCCACTAGCCTATCTCTTCTTCTGGTAAGATGCTTCCATATACTTCTTTTTTCATCCACTCGCCTAAGAACCCCTAAATTACTTATTTTGTCCATCCAAAAAATCATAATCACTCCAAACATAATGTTTTAAGAAAGTTTTCCTGATCTGTAAATCAATGTTTGTAGTCAGTAAGCTGTTTTTCATTTCAAAGGCTTTTCTAGCTTGAGCAATTCTACTATTGATCTAATTTATGAATCGATGAAATGTTAAGCACAGAAGAGAATAAGTATAATTATTCTAAAAGAAGAGAAGAAGTAGTCCAATTAAAAATGTCAGTTGATTACCTTCACTTCTGTTTCGCCGTACAAAATGGTGCATCTTTGGTTCTTTTCATTTCCGAAAACAATCTGATAGCATTTATGTTTCTGAGCAGCGCCAGGAGTAATTTCGACGCGTGCTTGACTCTCTGCCATTATTGTCATCGCCACATGGCCCCACATTATCGGTTTATAATCATACTCGGATGACCGGCAATGTGTTTTTATTTTCCAAAAATCTGATTCAATATATATGATGAATTAACTATTAGCCAATGTTATTTGGGCAGGTTGACTATATTAAGACTATAATTTATTACATTTTTGTTAAAGGGAAGCAGTGCACGAAAAATGAAACAAATATCAATTTCCGGATTTCTAGCCTATTATATGGTTTGAAACCTACGCTTTAAAATGGTGCGAACAATTTGAAAATCTGATGTAGAAGTATTTTTAATTTATTTATTTCCGTGGCAACTATCGCACTGACTGTATGCCCAAAACGGGCAGGTGGAGTGTTAAATTAATTGCACTCTATCTGTTTGGTCCAGGGCTAAAAAAATAGTTCTGTTTCTTATCACATAGTCAGCCACTTATATGACTGAACTATTTAAGAACAGAAGAGGTAGAGGTGTAAAAGACACTAGTCAGAGTTATCTCCTCTGAGAGTAATGAATTTCAGTATGCAGCCAGACCCTGTGGTGAATGAAGTGAAGGTGTCATTTGCAGGGTGGAAAGTGAATGCTTTTCGGAGGGCCTGGCATGCTGATAAGCATACTCTTTTAACTCAGCGAGGAAGGCACATGTAAACCACCTTACTCCTCGTTTTTACTTAGTAAAACCTCTAGAGGTTCAAACCAGCCTTTCGGCTGTTGACCTAAACAATATCGCACTGAAGGCTGCAGTGGAAAGTGCCCAGTGTTGGACGAATTAGGAGTAGATCCAGGAAAACATTTCTCCGTAAGCTGATGCTAAAGTTAGATTCACACAACTTATAAAAAAGGAAATAATGTTTTGAAGAATACAACAAAAAATATTATAAAGTAAAATACAAATAGATAAACGTAAGTTAGAGGACTTGTACCAAGACGACTAGCATCCAGGTATTTCTTTCTATGCGATATGGGATAAATTTCTTTTCCGTTTTCTGTAAATTCTTTTTTTTAAGGGTTAATAAGGAAGATTGAGGGATTGGACAGGAAGATTATACGGAAGATAATGGGGGGCAGGATGACCACGGAGGGATGGAGACTGCAGCACAACCAAGACGTGTATAAATTCTCAGAGAGCATCGTCTCACGGATGAGGAAGCGCAGACTGGCATTCTTTGGGCATCTCAGCAGGATGAGTAACAATAGATTGGTCAAACAGGTATTCGACTTTGTAAACCGGGGAAAGAAGAACTACACATGGGCCAAAGAAACTAAACTGGATCTGGAACAGGTAGGATTAACACCGCGGGACACACAGGACAGAGAGCACTATAGAGCAGTGATAAGGGAATCTGGGGTGATCGAGAGCAGGAGGATGCGCCGGGGCAGTGGCGGCGAATGGTCAGAGGAGAGGAGACAGCAACAAAGCGCGAGAATGAAGGCGTTATGGGCCAAATGCAAGGGAAGCTGGCAAATACAGTAGGCCAAAGGAACGACTTGGTAACGTGATCCATAGCAGGTCAATTCGTGAACAAAAAAAAATTCCTTTTTCTCATGTTCTACTGAAAATATCATTTTGAAGTTTTAGAGTATATTTCTAAAACCAATTTCTGAAATTTTTTAAAGAACTATTGTATTACCTTAAAAAGTTTTCAGAAAATCTTAATAACAGTTTTTTGTACGGTATTATACAGGGAATTTTAAAAATCGATAAATCAATTTCTAAACGTAATTTTGTGCAAAGCATCTGATAAAATATGTAAAAAAATCTGAATTTTCATACAAAAATAAAACATAATTAAGATTATGTTAACTGGTTGGTTAGTAAAAGAAACAAATGTTAACTAGGAGAAGGAGAGGGCTCACTGCTTTCCTTAAACAACCCCATGACCCGATGGTGTATGTGAATCACGTAGCAAATTCTTGTACAGACTCACATGCGTATTCACCTATCCGTTACCGGACACCCCTCGGCCAGCCACGCCCATTCCGAAGGAATTTAAGCGGCATAGTGGCTCCGGAGAGCTACCCAGGAACCCACAACCTTTGAGAGGCCAACCCAAATGAGTGGGTGCGGTGGTCACTCCCCTCAGTACTCGTGTAAACGTTGGACGAGTCACCGTCGAGCTCGTTACGCAGCTAATGCTTTGCACGTGGCTTTACCACACATGGATGTACTACAAATAGCACACGGAAGTGCTACACCCAGCGCCCGTTACCTCAAAGCAGGTGAGGATTGGGTAGCCTAAACTGCAGTTCTATGGGCACGCTCTGTGTGGTCTGGGGCGTGCCCCCATGCCCAGCCAGTACACCAGTATTATTTTCTACTCCAAATTACACCAAACTAACCAATCGGGTAAAGTAAACTGGACGAGGCCATCTACCTGAGGGACCGGAGGTTTAAGGAAATCGGATTTTTATTTGTGTAGAAAGGGTCGCCTATTGTGTTTTATTACTGGTGAAAGGGTCGCCTGTTGTTATGATCCGCTGGACTCGTCTAGGTGCCTAAAGGCACTTTTAAAGTTAACCTATTTTAAACCTATGCCATGCAAATGAACACACAGATAATGTACTACTTAATGTACATAAATATTATATAACATAATTAAAATCTATTTTAAATTAACAAATGAAACTTACAAAGTAAAAATATAAAAAGTGCAGTATTTGCAACAAGAGAGATGTTATTTCTTGAGTTTTTCGTTTTCACTATTCATGCAGCCGCTTTAAATAATATGGAAAATTATTAGATTTTTCACAATAACCTCGTCATTTTCAGAAATTAAATTCGTAAAAGAACTTATACTACGGATATCCATATTACAGTTGGACGTATAAACAAGAAATGACTTAGACAACTCAACGAGGCCATCGTTACACGTAGTTTTTATGACCGCACAGAACAATAGACGGGACAGAACAATAGATGGACAGAATAATAGATAGACGGGTTCACACGACTCTTTCACAGGTCCCTCAGGTAGATGGCATCGTCCAGTTTACATAACCCAACCAATCATTTAAAATATATTTCACTACATTATACATTTTCCAAACATCGCAGTTTCCTGATTTGGCGACCAACCAACACGGTGGGAGTGCTCGTCCCCCTTCCGCGCATTACGTCACTCTTGTGTCTGGTGTAGTAGTCACACTGAATCCATTTCGTTAGACGCCATTTTCGTGTAGCCTCTACTAATCAAGTAACAAATGTTGCAGAGCAAAACAAATTGGTAAACATGTTGTTGTGCAAGAACTATTAAAGTTAGAGAGCAATGTTTCCCCTGTTATTATTCCTCCTATTCCCAAGTAGGCCTATCCCTTCAATCAGTTGCTCTAATCTAATTTGTCTGATCAAGCAAGCTTCTCTCTTGTAGGCGTACTGTACACACTACAACTCGTGCATTAGACCTATGATAAATGCTCTTTTTCAATTGGTAGTAGTATTTTCGCTCGAAGGTACTTCTACGGAAACGACAACAAGCCGAATAATACTTAGACATCTGACGGACGTTCTTCAGCCAAGAGAAGCGCGAAACATATAACAGATGCAATTCCTTTGAATGGCTGTCGTTTTTATAAACGAGACGTGCAAGAGTCTCTATTCTGACTTTTAATAATTATTCAATTTGTAAAATTAGATTTGCTGATCTGGTTAGCCTTTTACGTTTCTTTAAAAAACTATTACATCCTTTATTGAACGAACGGAATATCTATTTTCTATCATTTTAAGGCTAGTACGCACTGGGATTCTTTCTTCGGACTCGTTGTCGCGGAGCTGCGTCTGGGATTCATTTTCTTGCATCCGAGGCGCTCCGCTACAATAAATCTAGAATCTAGTTTGTCGCGTTTTTGTATGTTTTGAAACCCATCCGAAATGGGATCTTTATATAATGTCGCACAATATTGGGTCAGTGAAGATTTGAATCTCAATCTAGTGGACCTCTTTTAGCCATTCTCGCACACTTTGTTTGATAAAATGTGGGCAACAAATTCCACTTTACAATAATTGATCGAAGATTTATAAATGCGGTGATGTTTATGGGACGTTTCCTCGGACAAATATAAAGACAAGAGAAAGAAAGCGGAAGGCTTTGAGGCTCTGCAATATATGAAATCGTTGACTGAAGTGGTGACAAAAAGGGAATCCCACCCAACTTTTGCCAAGTTCATAGGTAATTCTTTACGAACCGCCAATAGACCACTATGTGCAGTTAATCTGGTGAATAGAATAGAACTCAGATTATTTTTCATCCACAAAATGGTTGGTACGCTAACAGGCCTTATCACGCCACCCTATCCACCTGTGATCATACTACACAGATACTCTCCTCAAACTTGACAAACTGTCCAGTGTATTATAAATGTAAAATTATTAGTTTTAAATTTCCTTATTCCTTTTTTGTAAATGTACTTAAGTACATAGAGCAATAAATAATTTCTTAAAAAACAATATTTTCTTTCTTTTAATACTTCACTCCTTACGAAAAAACAGGCTTATCCTTATACACGTTTTCAGCGCAATGGTGAGGGCTATGCGGACTTCAGGAACGAACTCGGATATTATCTGTTTAGAAACTTTCAAAGTATATGAGGCTTGTATACGAGTCTTCACTTGTGAGAAAACGTAGAGTGATTGCTAGACCGGTGGTAGCAGAAACTGGCACTCTAAAATTCGTGTTATTTTCCAAAACATTTGTGGTCCAACCATTTACAAAATATATTCAAAGTTAACTGGACTCATCGGAAGAAAATTTCAGAATCCAATTCTGTCCTCCAATCTCAGTGTGTCAAGGAGATCGTGTGCATGCTTATTTCGATCTTTGAATATCCTAATAATTCATCTAGGTGGCTTTTTTTAGCCAATTTATTACTTCGTAGAGGTAGGTAAAGTACTATTGCAATCCTCGAGAACGGAACCTCGTTCGACATAGCTCAGAGTCAAACTAGATGCGGATACGATTTAAACAACAACAATGTTGCGGGGCAAATAATCTACAATATCTATCCAAGAGTCTGCGACAAGGAGTCCAAACAAAGAATCACAGTGCGTACTAAGAAGCATAAGATACAACGAGCGATCAACTGCGAGTAATTATCTGGGAACAATTTAACAAGGTACGCCTGTAGGCCAATTCCTTATAATAACAATTAAACAATGGTGGAAATCATAACCTTCGGTTTAGGTTTCTCAATTTTCCTCCGTCTGATACGTGCTGCAAACAATCGGAATTTGGCTGTTCGTATATCCGTCCAGAACCTTCTTACAACAGCAGACAGAATGAAACTACAGATGTGCATTTACGGAATTTCATTTTACATTTAAATTTTTGAACGTCGTAAAAGTAATATCAGACTGATATGAGTACGATGGAGGAAAACCCCGATTTTCGTTCTAAAAAATTTATTTTACGAGTTTTATAAAATTCTTTCAATCCTCCTCTCTATTAAACACGATGCACTATCCCATTTTTTTCCCACTGTGTCACGTAAGGACTAACTTTAAAACTCTTCAACTTCGATGTCATCCAGAACCCTCTGCCAAGCTGTTTTCACTAACTCCATATATCAGGACAAGAAAGTACCACAGGGCTAACGATATCCGGTCCCTGGGAGGCCAAACAGCAGTACACAGGCAACTCACTCCAACTCACTTGTGTCATCGATCTGTGTTGATTTTTTCAATGTTTTTGTCGTTTCGAGATAATAAAAGTCACCCAAAAGGGGTAAGATCTGCAACACTTATCTGACGATGTTTAAAGCACCCTAACTACTCGGAAACTTGCGTGCGGCTCATAGCATCCTTTTTGACAGCCTGTTGAAGCATTTGGTAAGCTTTCATTGTCAATTTTTCAAGCAGGAAGCAGCATTTTATACGGTTCTTTATTCCTTTAATTTTGCAGGCGACAAACGATAACAGTCGGGAAAACAGCACTATGGTTAAACGCAGACGTCGCTTGGTTAATTGATTTGGGAAGGTCTCTACTGCATAGATCCTCCTTTCAAAAGAACGCTGTAGTATGCCTAGCAGCACCACGCACTTTCAGTCCGATTTCGTTACCACTCATTTTGACCGAAAATACAAAATAAATAAGGAAGTGACTTCTTATGTGCCAATAGAAGCCAATATCGAATTCATTTAATAATCATTTTTGATTTAGATAAAGACTTATCGAGACCCTTTTCAACTTGAACACTCGATCAACCACGGACAAACTTCAAAAGATAGACAGAAGAATATTAAGAACAGCCATTAATTTCAAGCAGCAAGTCCAGGGAAAATGGTGGATAGTCCCCAACAATATAGTTTATAAGGAAAATGAGCCGATATTGGACACAATGAGGAAGAGGAGAGTCGCTTTCTTTGGCCACCTTAGCAGACTGGCTGACTCAAGACTCATTAAACAGCTCCTTGACTACCAAATGAAGAATAAGATCCAATACAAATGGATACAGGAAGTCATGTCAGACATGAGGAACTTGAATATAAATGAAGAAATGATCCAGAGACGAGAAGAGAAGACCATCCTAAAGGAAAAGAGGATAACCCAACTGCCTTTCAGAGAGAGAAGACAGGCGAATGCAGCTGTAGGAGAGAGATTGAGAGCCACCAGGTCAAGGAATATGAAATTGATGTGGGAACGAAGAAAACAACAGTGTGGTGCCACAACTAACTTCTCAAGGAACGCATGTCCATGAGTGACTTGAGTGCTCCAATTGTGGCGTAAATTAAAAAAAAAAAAGACTTATCGGTCATGAGGGATGCGAAATTGTTTACGATAACCAGTCAGAATGCAAAGTTCAAAGCGGCCACGACTAAGCAATGCGTACAGGACTTTGTGGTTACACTGTTTGCACACTGCAAATGTGGTTGAATGTGTGGGACAAGCACAAGAGCAACTGGAGCCAACCTGTGGGAGGCAGCTGCCTGCTAGCAGAGAATAAATAATTCATAAACACATGACCGAAAACATGATACATTACCTTCGATAACCCAATCACCATAAACATCCTCAATAGTTTTGACACCAAAATGTGTCACAGAAACTGGTTCCGGATCGGTCCATCTTAAGAACGGCAGATTATTGCCCTTCTGCCCTACGTCTATGCAGCCGTTATACCACCTGATCCAAAATCCCTTCGGTTCATCTCCACTTAAGATACCAACCGTCTCGACCGCGGCCATCACTTCTTTTTTTTCTCGCAACTGAATCATAGTAACTTGATTGGGGTTCGTTCGCAAAGTTATCTGACAAAAAAACAGACACAATTTACCGATAGTTTTGACAACCGCATACAGAATGCAGTCATGATTAATTAATGTAAACTTTTAATTATGAGTGAACGACGCTAAATGAAAATCAACCTCTGTTCCACTTTAATACACTGATAATCACTTATTGACCCTAAATAAGTGCTTTAGAAAAAAGTGCTTCAAATAAAAGTTGTATGTTTTTTAATTTTTGTAGACGTTTCATTCTACCACTACAAATTGGTGATAGGTACCGTTTATCAGTTGCCTATAGGTTTTTCTACACTGTAGTTTGGTGGAAGCAGCCGGTTTGCAGCTGCTTTTATCGTCTTACCAAGTCGATGTCTGGCACCATGACATGTGCTTTTCTACACTACAAGTTGGTGGAAGCAGCCGGTTTGCAGCTGCTTTTATCATCCTTTCCACAGTATAAGTCGGTGGAGGCTTCTCGGCTCTTACAGTCTGACACGTGTTTTAAATTAAATTATTTGATTAAATTTTTCTTACTTAACATTCCAGGGTTTTGACTTATAAATTAACAAGTAGGTAAATAAGTTAGTTAATTGTATAAATTATGGAATACTAATACTAAAATTGTTTTTCAGAGTTTTAAATAATTAACGGTCGTTTTCTGTGTGTATTAAATGTCTTTGTTCAATTATTTCATGTTTAGACAATTTCATATTCCGACCTCATTTATATTTCAATACAAAATTTTCGGGTTAGTTTTGCATATAATTTTACAATAAGGTCTTCTCCTCAGGCGGTCGGTTTATTTCACAATCTTATGATTCCACTTTTGTAGGCCATTCATCGGTTGCCATGGCAACGGACAACATTAACCTAGATGGCAAACCAAACAGCAGCGATTCAACTTGGGAAACTGTGGTCGGAAGAGTTACCGCTCTCAAATATCCAAATATCTACGATTGAATAAGATTGATCCACGACCGAAGAAAAGATTGGAAATTGAAAACAGCCGAGGCTCACTCTCTCCTACTCATTTGCACCTCTGTCAAAAACAATTGATGAGACAGTGCTAAGCCAACACAAAGTTCCGCCGATTTGGTTAAAGGGCATATCAGATACAGACAGTCTTCAGTAATGAAGATCCTGAATGACATCGGACGACAAAACTCGTTTTTTTTTTTAAATCAGCGTCTCTAACATGATCGTGCACCTGAATCCGCCTGCAGCTTACAGCACTTTGTGCGGTGTCAACAACACAACGCCAATTTTCACACTTACTGACAGCCAAAATTGTTAGCCTATTTAAGGATTACATCCTTGTGGAACAACAGAAGGTACTCAAGGAGCTCTTATATGTTAGGATTTAGGCCTTCTCGTGTTACAGTGACAAATGTGTTATCTCACCGAAAAGTAATAAGCTGCAGAATGGCAACAACAACAACAAATCACCGCGATACCTCCACCATTCTTTTTGTGGAAGTAAGCAGCGACACGTACAACAAAAACATTTCTCTTATAAAATTGCCCCTCACTTACAGAATAGTAATTAAAGAACCACGAAATAAGGCAGATGATGGGGGTGGGAAGAGCTCGTGGTTACCTTCCTCATTATTGTTTTTCACCGAAATATTCAACATCAGCTGATGTTACAGAACGAATACATTTGTGTTTCCACCTTTTGGTAAATTATAGCTTACCGAAAACATAAATATAGCCTACAAACTGACATGTTTAAAGCTGGCCCTAGACGATCAGTCTGATTGATCAAAAGATTGAACAAACAGACTGAAGTGAGGTTCAATCATTTCTTCAGTCGTTTGATCAATACCTTTTAGGAGTGTTGTAGCTGTCTCGTTTCTTTTCCCGGTTTCGTCTGCTACGTTTTTCTACTCGTTTATACGATTTTCTACGTTTTTCGTTTGTACTTTTCGTTCGCGGTGTTGTGCTGAAACAATGAGTTCCAACCCGGATTTGTCCTTCCTTTTACTGAGTGTAGCTGATCGACACTGGTTCATCACGGTATTATTCAATCCCCTTATAATTGCCCCTAACAGACAGGTTGGGTGTCAAATTACTTACACTCACCTGTTCGTTGCAGGGCTAAAATAAATAGTTGTGTTTCTTATCACATGGTCAGCCAATTAAATGACCTCTATAGGTTCAAACCAGCCTTTCGGCTGATGACCTAACAACAACAACAACATAATTCAATCAGCATACTCGTGAATTCGCGTTCTGATTGAGTTTCACCCTTTGCCAAAGAAGAAGAGTTGAGGGGCGTGGGCGACGAGGGGACCGACATCGTTGGTGCCGACCGCGTGACTGAGGGAAAGATTGATCAAAACGCTACTAGACGCTCAGTCGCCCTCTTCAGTCGTTTGTCTAAATCAAAATTTCTATCAATCTCCTTCAGTCATTCACTCAAACACACTTCTAGACGCTCAATCATGACTGTCTCGGTCGATTGATCAAACACTTTTGATCAAAAGACTGATCGTCTAGGGCCACCTTAACAGCTGGTTTTTGGATATGAAGATTTCATGGTTCAAATCCTTCTAAAGGTAGTTACTTTTATACGGATTTGAATACCAGACAGTGGTTACCGGTGTATTCTGATGGTTGGGTTCAATTAATTATACATTCTATATTGTGACAATATCGAAGAAGGGTTACATGGTTCGCGAAATTTCTAGTACTTCTTTCATAAAATGGTAAAGTGTAAATAATAGAGTGAAAAAGTTACAATAGGGTTGGCTATAAAGGGATGCCTATTCATGAAAGTTGTTTGAAAGGACTGCGCTGTTGTGCATGATAAGGTCTTTGTTGTACAACTATTTATGAAGGGTCGGTTGATTACCTGTTTACATTAAATAAGACTTCTCTAGAGAGGACTTTTATATCGAATTTCGGTGTCTTTCGGGAAGATTCTTTGAACCGCTTATATAAATAGAACCCCGAGCACTGTCAGTTAGTTATTATCCGTTTGATCTTTGACGAGTGATTATTGAGTGGCTAACGATGCGTAGTACAGGTTACGTATCCGAGCATTGTAGTGGTTAACTTTTGTTATATTATCTTGTGTATGTACATTATATTCAGTTTTTGTGTATGTAGTTTGGTATAATTATTTGTAAGTAGTACTAAGTAAATTATTTAAGTTATTTATTGTATTACTTCATTATAATTAGTTGATTATCTATTTTGTGAATCTTTTAGTGTAATAAATAGTTGTAATTGTAAACTTTAGTGTATTAATTATTTAATTATCTAGATCCCGAAACGGACCTTAGCGATAAGTGTCACAATATATTCTTTGGACTGAGACTGTGCAAGACTACACCTCATTTACGCGTCATACAAATCATCCTCATCTAAGTGGGTCATGGGGTTGCTTAGTTTTCTTAAATTTGACAGATTGCAAGGTATACACGTCAGGAATTTAAAAAATTCTAAAGAACCTTCCGTTATACTCTGTGACGTTAAAAGATAATAAACGGTCTCACCACAATTCAGTGCGAATTAATCCTGAAGATTAATTCAATTAAACAAAACATAACAGACACGTTTATTTTATCAATGTGCGCTTCTGTATTCCATCTTTATCGTTTTTAAATATTTTATTTTAACGGCGCGGCGTGATAGAATAAGTAAAACAAAGAATGCGTGTTACCTCGTATGCATTGACTTTTTCCTCTGGCCGATTGGTCAATGCAATGAAAGCATCACCACTTCCTTTAAACGTGAAATTTATTGATCCATTCATTATAGCCTTATACTGATAATCCAATTTAGCTGGGGTCTTGAAATCGTATTTGTCTGGGGTCGGTAATGACTCTGAAAAAATAAATTTCATAAATCAGTCGTATAATAATTGTCGTGCTCTGCATCACTTCACTTGTCACACTACAATTCATTTCTACCAATAATCCATATTCAATAAATGATGTGCAATTGAGCCGTTCTTAGTTTGCTTCTACTGTCAACAAACCAAAGCCACCTACTACAAGATGTACGCTAGAGTCTGCGACTTTACGGATGTCGTATTCCTATTAAGTTAACTATTTTTTAAATTATAAGTACTTAAAGTACTAAAAACATCAGTCATGATATGATGTAGGCCTAACAATTTTATTTAGAAAAATACTTTTAAAAGTATTTTGTTGTTACTTTTTAATCAGCGTGTACACATTTTGATATAATGCGCATTGCTCAGTGACGTCATTATTTGTTTACATTAGGAGCAAACTAAGAGAGGCTGGACTTTAACTGTGTAATGCCAACGGCAGTAGCCGCTCTGTTTGACCGAGCCACAGTCTTAACCCTAGAACGGTGGGGCTATTCTGTGAGCTATTACTGGTGGAGATGCGAAAAATTTACTCACTCGGCGATTTTCCTGAGAAAACTTTGTTGTGAATTTTTTTTGAAACATTTTGGTTTTCATATGTTGTCTATCTCTTTTTTGTTGGTTTTGCTTAAATTTCGACAAATATTGGTTAATAGTTACAAAGATTTTTCAGTAAATCACCAAGCTCTTTTATTCTATTTATGTAGCTTGAAAATATTTTATTTACTAACATCAACTGTGCAAAATACTTTATAAAACTCCAGATAGTAGACGAAATTAAGATACTAAAAGTAGGAAAAATAAAGTAGTAAAATGAAACAAATAAAATTATACAATAAGTGAACACGAAGTCAGAGTGTTTTTGTTGCTGGGGCTACTTATTTTGGCAGTTTGTTGCACAACCAAAACATTTTTTTTTATGTTCGCCGCATATAGGTTTGCAGCAAAAGAGACAGTATGTAGTTCTATGTCATCTTTTTGTGTATGAACACTCACTGCAGTACTTCCTTGGAGCTTTTTCTTCTTGGTACGTAACATTTATTGCCGGTTCCTTTACACCCAATACTGCTTGAATTGCAGTTCGCAAAGGTTTGAAAGGTTTGAAGGCAGTTACTGTACATATAAATAAAATGGTATTACAAACATGCAAAATTATAATGCACTATTAGTGGTTATACGTAAATTTATACGCATAACATATACAGCATCGGTGGAGATCCAAAAAGTTTACGTATTAAAATTATCGTGTATAAGTGGAGATTCGAAAAAATTACTCACTAGCTTTTGTTAAAGGCACCAGTACCATAAATACACGCAGTAATTAGATAGGATTTCGTTACGAGACAACGGTCAACTAACTCCTTATAGCTTATCTGGAAGATAAGGGTGGTGCAGCCTACGTCATTGTTGACGTAATATGCGTAAGATTTACTCCACTTCACCATTCTAGGGTTAAATGTGACAATTAAATCTACTGAAGATAACGGGCAACACTACGCAGCAAACCTCTGTGCGTGAAAGAATGCGTGTTTCGTCTCCAGACCCACTTTTGTTTTACAGCCAGTACGATTACTCTACCGTTAGATTACGTTAGACCTGTCAGTCACTCTATCACAGTCTCATGGAAACGATCAAAAGGAATTAGTGTACAGGACCTTCGGAAGAAAAGAAGACAAATCAGTTACAAAAAGAAGCACAAATAAAATGAGGCATTATAAAGCATAATTGACCGTACCTGAAACAATAAGCCGACTCATCGATGGACCCGTAACCGTGAACTGGCCCGTAGATTGATCCGAAGTGGTGACGCCATAATAACAGATCCGAAAAATTTGATTCGTGTCTTTCCACGCAAGTAACAGCCGGTTAGAACCGGTTTTTTCGTCATGAGTAAATACAGCCACTTCTCCATTTGACCATGTAATAATCAAGTGTACAGTTTGTCCTTCCGCAAGAATACCTGGTGTGCTAAGGTGCGCCTTTAATTTAAAATTACAAAAATAAATCAGTTAAAATATATATATATATATATATATATATATATATACACACACTTTATGAATTTTTATTTTATTAAACAACCTATGTAGGATTTTAAACAGCCGTATTATTTAAAATTGAAATATATTTCTAACCACCAGAATACGGTAACATAAAACACTTACCAATGTTTATATCGCTTTCGTGTATCTTGTACACATCTTCAGTATATTAAAATTTCTCTACTTCAAAATTTAAAACTTCCTACTCCTACCATGGTAGATAAAGAATAGTTGATTCTTATATTTAAAACAGTCTTGCCAACTTAATCAGTTGATTGTCATATTCAATCTGTGTGTTCATTAATTTTCACTTTAATTAATTAATTAAATTAATAATAATTAATTAATCACTTTATTAAATGTAATGACAAAGCAAGCAAATAAATTACTTGACTATATTTCAGCGATCATGTCCTCCTGAGAGTTGAGGTAGCCAAGTGTGGTGAAGAAAAATAAGCGATCGTATTGTATGCTTCCACAAACCATTCAATTAGGCTACTTTGTTTTTTGGCTAACTAAAAATACACCTCTCTTTACTGACTGCTCTTCAACATTAACTTTTACAGTGCCAGCGTCCTAATATTAGGACGTCAAAATTTAGACTAAAAACGCCTGCCTACTTTTTTGCGATTGGTAGAATTTTATATATCTATCCATAACATGGCTATTTTTCAAGGTATCTTAATGATTCGTTTTGTTTTGTTCATGAAAAAATTTGATCTTGTATGACATTCAACTTGGAACATATTTCTTACAATTTAAAAATAAAATGATACATAAACATTTTTATGGAAATTTCCTTTTTAATTTAAAAAAAAATCACGCTAAAAAATTATGTTACTCAATTTCACTAAAGTCTATATCACTTTAAAGACAATTTAATTATGCAAAAATCACAAAAAAATCATTTATGTATTGTAAAAAATAAAAATACAGTTCTTTAATCAATATTAATTAATTATATTCATAAAAAACTAACTGTACATGTATTTTTTTTTAATCTACATTCCTTGCTTATTATTTTCATCCGTTGTTTTCAAAAATTAAGTGAAAAATAAAAATTCTATGAATTTTTTAATCAAATTACTAATAAAAGGACGACGCCGGCATTTTTTAGTCTAAATCTTGACGTCCTAATAGCAGGACGCACTAATAATAGCACGGTAAGAGTCAAAGAGGTTAATGTTTGTCGTGTAGTAGACTGCTGGCCTTGCCTCGTATACGCATATAATATTTCTTTAATAAACCAGTTTGTTTCCAGTAGCCTATGTTACTTCAGATTAACTGCAGACCAAATCCCAAAAACATACATAATTCAGCTGGTGTATTTATTATGGCTAGTCGTACAGAAGATCTGTCCATAACGGGCAGGTGGAGTGTTAAATTAATTGCACTCGATCTGTTGGTTCCAGGGCTACAAAAAATAGTTCTGTTTCTTATCACATAGTCAGCCAATTTTATGACTGAACTATTTAAGAACAGAAGAGGTAGAGGTGCAAAAGACACTAGTCAGAGTTATCTCCTCTGATAGTAATGAATTTCACTATACAGCCAGACCCTGTGGTGAATGAAGTGAAGGTGTCATTTGCAGGGTGGAAAGTGGGTGCTTTTTGGAGGGCCTGGCATGCTGATAAGCATACTATTTTAACTCAGTGAGGAAGGCAATCGTAAACCACCTGACTCCTCGTTTTTACTTAGTAAAACCTCTAGAGGTTCAAATCAGCTTTTCGGCTGTTGACCTAAACAACAACACAGAAGATCACAGCCTCGACCAGATGAATCAGTTGTATGCTCAACCTGCTGTAAGCCGTATTGCAGGGGCGGTTTCAGGGAAGGGACCATGGCTCCCCCCCCCCGAAATACTAGGAAAACTTAGTTTAATATTTTCTATAAGCTATTATTTCTAACAAAACTGAATCCCAATACTCGTACCTATTAATTAACAATAATTATTTTAGTATAAAATGAATCGAACAGAAAGTATCTATTTTTAAATAGTATTAGGATAACAATCAGTGTCGGTAGTGAAAAGCCAATCGCATCCAGTCACCACCTTGAAAATTTCTCTATGAATTAAAATTGTGGTTACAGCAATACAGCATAAAAGAGGAATTTTCAATGACTCAATTACAAACTATGTATTACAAATTATGTAGTAAGAGCTACATAAAAACAAGATAGCCCCCCCAAAAAATTAGCCCTGTAACCGCCCCTGCCGTATTGGATATCAAGCCCCTAGATTGCATAAAACCATTAACACTACGCCACCACATTATATAGCCTCAATCACATACCTTAATTTACTAGAGGCTATCCCAAATACTCATGTAACTCCTCAAATATACAAAAGAAAAGTAACCAACTGGCTGATTAGTTTAGGGAGAGGGCATTCTAAGGATTTAATTAGTTCTATTTATTCAAACTAATTGCTCTTTCTCTTGTGTCAACTTAAAAATAAATGTAACATTGTCATTGAAAGTTTGCTTCATCCTTTGCAATTACATGACATTTTATTTTTATTTTTTTCGTTTATTTTTTATAGGCTTACTATTATCTGTTTTTGTATATTTACGTTAGGAAATTTTGTTGTATGTTTTTATTTTTTTTGTAAATTTTTGTTTCTTTTGTTTTATGTAAATTTAGTGTAGATATAAAAAGCTATTAATATAATAGAATAAGTAAAATAAACCAACTCATAATAGCGCACAGGCTAGACCTATGCGGGTATTAGGAAATAAGATAGGATAAGATTCATTCTGCCCATAACAGACAGGTGGAGTGTCAAGTTATTTACACTCAATCTGTTCGTTGCAGGGCTAAAATAAATAGTTCTGTTTCTTATCACATGGTCAGTCAATTAAATGACTAAATAATTTAAGAACAGAAGAGGTACAGGTGTAAAAGACACTAATCAGAGTTATCTTCTCTGAAAGTAATGAATTTAATTGTACAGCCAGACCCTGTGGTGAATGAAGTGAAGTCATTTACAGAGTGGAAAATATGTGCTTTTCAGAGGGCCCGGCATGCTGATAAGCGTACTTTTCTACTCAGTGAGTTGTGGCAATGGTAAACCACCTTACTCTTCGTTTTACTTAGTAAAACCTCTAGAAGTTCAAACCAGCCTTTCGGCTGATGACCTAAACAACAACTAGATTCATTGTACTTTTTAGCAATAATAAATAAATAAAATAAACTTGATATATTAAAAAAGTTGTCAAAACATTGATTTGGCATAGTAATGGGTGATGATAATACAAAAATTGGAAGAGATTGAGAAGCGGATGTGATTGGGTTAGAGAAATAATAGTAGGGGGGGGGGCAGCAGTTGAGTGCTTTTGCGGTGACCATGAGCTTGTGGTTATCAACAACACTTTTTCCCTTCCTCTTAGAAGGTTATACACATGGATTTCACCACACGGCTCTTCAGATAACGTAGTACGGAATTAAATAGATTATATTCAGGTAAACAAAAGATTAAAAATATTTGCCTATTAGCAAAAACATTTCCAAGTACAGATTTACAGTCTGATCAAGTATTCGTTAATATATTACAAGTAAAGCTAAAAATATTTGAAAGAAGGATATGATATACTAAGAAAACTCAAATAAAATAGTATTGGCGGACACGTGAGGGAAAAAAATTAACGAAAATACACGATGAGCAAGATTATAGAAAGGGAAATTGAGAAATTAACCCTTTATAGATCTTTGGTAAGTATACTTACCACTGGCAGTAAGGTCGATTTTTTTTAAAAATAATCTATACAGTTGAACCTTATGCCATTTTATGGTTTTATAGATATTCTATGGTAAGTAGGCTATCCACATTTTGAAATTAGTGCGCAGCGACCATTTTTGTTTCGTGAGTTGCGTAAATGTGGTGACGATTCATACGAGCGTACGCTACCGTGTTGTTTTGTTGTTACTTTTACACAGTGCTTTAAGGGTTGTGTCCCTCGGCACTGAAGACTAAATTACATAAATGGTGTTCAAACACTTTCTGGCAAATTTAAAGGTAACTAGGTCCTAACTAATATTTTATTATTAGTTATTAATGTTTTAAATTTTCGACAATTATTCTTGACTGTTAGGACCCAAATGTTTTCTGACGCGGGCCTTGAGCCCGAAGCGGCACCCTAATAAGAGGGCGAGAAATGCACACTCCCCAGGTCGGTCGATCTGGCTCCAACTCGCCCTCGAAATTTTTAATTTTATAACTAGTTTTATTTTTTTATGTAAGGTGATTGTCGCCGTCACAAAGTTTATAAGAGTTCTTAGGAACGGCCTCCAGGTGTATGCCTTCCGGCGACCAATTGGAGGGGAGGTGGTGGGAGGAGAAATGCCAGCAAACCATTACCATTACACAGTGCTTAGAAAATTCGAGTTGCTTACGGGAAAGCAAACATGTATGTTAATATAAAGTTAAGATAAACTATTGTACATATTTTTTTGTTATGTAGTAGCTACTACAAGTTGTTTCAATAAACGTTTTTACCACTAAACATTATGTGGGTTCCATTTCAATAAACGTTTCTTGGTAAGTATAATTACCAGAGCTTGACATCAACAAAAAAGAAATATCTTACTGTTCTGACACTAAAAATACATTAATTAAATCCCTGTAAAGCAAAATTTAACATTTTACAACGTGTATGCCCGTGTACTGCCCTTAACAGACAGGTGCAGTGTCAACTTATTTGCACTCAATCTGTCCGTTGGAGGGCTAAAATAAATAGTTCAGTTTCTTATCACATGGTCACCCAATTAAATGACTGAATCATTTAAGAACAGAAGAGGTAGAGGTGCAAAAGACACTAATCAGAGTTGTCTCCTCTGAAAGTAATGAATTTCATTATACAGCCAGACCCTGTGGTGAATGAAGTGAAGGTGTCATTTGCAGAGTGGAAAATATGTGCTTTTCAGAGGGCCTGGCATGCTAATAAGCGTAATTTTTCACTCAGTGAGGAAGGCAATTGTAAAACACCTCACTCCTTGTTTTACTTAGTAAAACCTCTAGAGGTTCAAACCAGCCTTTCAGCTGATGACCTAAACAAAACAACGTGTATATTTTCCGCTGTAGTACTGCCCTATAAATGGTTAAACGCAATAGTAATTAATTCAAAGTAAAATTACTTAAAAGAGGACATTGCAAAAACGAAATCGTGGATGGCGGATGAGATTCACAGTTTGATGGAGTATATAAGTAAAGCAAAGAGTAACAGCAGGAATATATAGGCCTATCTATAATAGAATTACCAGCATTATTAAAACTGAAATAAGCCGGGCCAAAAAGTGCGAAAAAGTGCGATGAAATGTAAGCTCTACGATTGAAGCGTGATTACATTAACCTGCATCGTAAAATAAGAGTAGAAACTAATAAAATGAGATGAATGGTTAGTAAATTAGTGGACAGATTTGGAAAGATTATCATAGGTAAAAACAAAATTAAACGCACTTCGAAAACCCATATTGAAAAGTTATTCCATGGTAGCCTACATGGACCGGACCTATCTCAAGTGGAATGCATAAGTGGGCCACGTGTCATGGTGGGACAAGTGGAAGATGCCATTAAAATGATCAACAGTGATAAAACTACGTATTGATCCTGACAATATCAATGCAGGATTCTTTAAAATTCTTGATGAAGGAAATAAAAAATGGTTAACAGCACTGTTTAATCGTTTTATGACTCTGATCATATGGAGTGGCTTAAGTCTGAATTTATTTCGCTACCAAAAATACCCTGTAACGAAAACTTGTGATGACTATAATAGTAGGCCTACCATACGCTTGATGAGTCATACACTGAGAATAATTCATAGGAGCATATACAGGGTGCCTTACGAGAAACCCGACATATGTACTTCTAAGGTGGTTTCCTCTCATCAAAATAATGAAAAAGGTTTATATAAACATGGGTCCAGAAACGCTTCGTTAGAGAGTTACGGCTAGCGAAAGATTTCGCCCTGGGTTCAGAACATATGCCTAAATAAAGTCATCCTAAAGTTCTAGGAACCCAAATTTATGAGTAGATTTGATGGTTTCTTATGTATTTCGACCCGAAAAATTGAATAAAATAAGTTCCAGAACCATATCCCCAGTAGTTTTTGTAATATCCAATGAAAAACGGACTAATCTGTGCATAAAAATACCTTTTTTTAGGTTTGAAGAACAATAACTCTGTTAAATGCCTAATAAATGTGTAAATTTATTTAGCAAAACTTGTAGAGATTTTAATTTTGAAGAGAATGATATAAAACAGGCCAATAATAAACAAACACAAACATTAAAAACTTTATGTTTAATTAAAACAACACATATGAAAAATAACACAGAAAATTTACTTTAAGAACAACCGAGATGGTATCAGAAAGGCTACACGTGGTTTCATTGAACGCGCTAGATTGTGCACAAATGACCAAGGAAATCATTTTGAACACCATTTGTAAGGTATGGATATTGATATAAAATAATCAGCAATTACGCTAAAATGTTTTGTGTTTACGAAGAACGTTAATTAAAAAGATATTGCATTTTCTGTCTTATTTTTCGTATGTGTTGATTTACTTAAAACATAAATCTTTTAAACTTTGTGTTTGTTTACTATTAGCCTATTTTACATTATTCCCTTCATAATTAAAATCTCTATAAGTTTTTTAAAATAAATGTATACATTTATTAGCCATTTAACAGAGTTATTGGTCTTCAAACCTAAAAAAACGTATTTTTATGCACAGATTTGTCTGTATTTCATTGAATATTACAAAAACTACTGAAGATATGGTTCCGGAACTTATTTTATTCAATTTTTTGGGTCGAAATACATAAGCAACCATCAAATCTACTCATAAATTTGGGTTCCTAGAACTGTAGGATGACTTTATTTAGGCGTATGTTCTGAACCCAGGGCGAAATCTTTCGCTAGCCGTAACTCGCTAACGAAGCGTTTTCGGACCCATGTTTATAATAAGCTTTTTTCATTATTTTAATAAGAGAAAACCACCTTAGAAGTTTGTCGGGTTACTCGTGAGACATCCTGTATATGGAAGGTGTGATGACACGCAGTTCGATTTTAGAAATGCATTTGGTAGGCCTACACGTGAAGCTTTATTTAGTTTACAAGTATTATTTCAGCAATGTAGAGATATGAACTGGGATGTTTATGTGTGCTTCGCTGGTTATCAAAAAGCTTTTCATTGAGTCCAACATTATACAAGCATAGATAAACATCCGGTTTGATGATAAAGACCTAAGAATAATCAGTAATTTGTTGGAATCATATTATTACTACAATTAAAGTAGAAAATGAGACGTTGGTTAGTGTAAAGATTCAGAGAGGGGGAGGGTAGATTCTGTCACCCGGCCGCATTGGCATAAGTTAGTTGGTAACGTGCTCGTCTCTCATCATGCGGTCTTCGGTTTGAATTCCATTCAGGAATGGCATATTTTCATACGTTACAAAAAAATCATTTCATCCTTCACCGTCTGCATTAGCAGTAATTGCAGAACAGTCGGACGTAAAACCAAAAAAAAGTTAGCCGAAATCTTTAATGTGTAATCAAAAAATTATTATTAATGAAGCACTGTGGAACTTGGCATCTCTTCGAATGGAGTGTTAATAACATAATATCTGATATGCCGATGACGCAATCATATTCGCGGATACCTTGGCGTCACTGCAACTCCTTATCAACAGCGTTACATCGTGCAGTGAGGAATATCCTCTCTATTTTCATACAAATAAGACCAAACTGATGGTTACTAGTACAATTTATCGACCAAATTGCAGTCTTACGATAAATAATCATAATATTGAACGTGTCAGTGCATATACTGAACGTACTTAAACGTACATGTTTTTTTTTTTTTTTGTTTAACGTCCGACTGTTGTGCAATTACTGCTAATGCAGACGGTGAAGGATGAAATGATTTTTGTAACGTATGAAAATACGAAAACGTTCATGTAACTGTATTTGACGGATTATAATTATCTGATATTCAATTTCAACTTACCCATTCGTATGTGTTTGATTATTGGTTTTTGGTCGCTGACAAATAAAGTTTTATTTATAAGTATTTGGGAACGACTTTGAATGATAGATGGGATAATTCTCTAGAGATTAGAATATGCATCGAAACAGCTCGTTGGATAGGCCTATTGTTGTTTAGGTCATCAGCCAAAAGGCTGGTTTGAACCTGTAGAGGTTTTACTAAGTAAAACAAGGAGTGAGGTGGTTTACCGTGGCCTTCCTCACTGAGTGGAAAAGTACGCTTATCAGCATGCCGGGCCCTCTGAAAAGCACGTATTTTCCACTCTGCAAATGACACTTTCACTTCATTCACCACAGGGTCTGGCTGTATAATGAAATTCATTACTTTCAGAGGAGATAACTCTGATTAGTGTCTTTTGCACCTCTACCTCTTCTGTTCTTAAATGATTCAGTCATTTAATTGGCTGACCATGTGATAAGAAACAGAACTATTTATTTTAGCCCTGCAACGAACAGAGCGAGTGTAAATAATTTGACACTCCACCTGTCCGTTATGGGCACGTTGGATATTTAATAAAATGAGTTAAAAATTCAAAAAGCGCGATCTGAGTACTGTATTAAAACAAAAATGAGTCTTGGGCGCTTGATTATTAAATGCGTGAAAGACTTGAAGCGTTTGAGATGTGGTTTTAGAGAAGGATGGTGAAAGTGTTGTGAGCTGATCGTGTCTTTAGTGAGGAGTGAGGAGGTACGCCTACTGTCACGCATACACAAATCGAACATGAACACGATCAAGATCAAGATTAAGCTCCAGTATTTGGCAGATATAATGACCAACCGGAAGATATACGAGGTGCTCCAGTCTATATTTCAAGGAACAATAGCTGGGCAACGTAGCGTGGGGAAAACACTAATTTTTCGGTTATAAAATGTCAGAATGCCGGCCGCATTGGCGCAGTTGGTAACGTGCTCGCCTCTCATCATGCGGTCCTGGGTTCGAATCCCACTCAGGCATGGCATATTTTCATACGTTACAAAAAATCATTTCATCCTTCATTGTATATAGATACACCCCAACGTCGTCGCTAATGACCGTTGTAGTTGATGCGACGTTAAATAAATAAATTAAAAAAAAAAAAAAATGTCAGAATGTGGTACTCAAATAAGACAATACAACTACTATTCGAGCAGCAGTGGATAAAATTCAGATTGTTAATATGGAGACCAGCATCCGGAACGGAGTGTAAAAAAAAAAAAAAATTTTTAAATTTTTTTTTATTCGTAATTTGTGTACGTTGCAATCTGGTCAATTTAGAACAATAAGCAACCCCATGACCGAATGAGATGAGGATGATGTGTATGACATGTAAATGAGACTGTGTAGTCTTGTACAGACCCAGGCCGACCATTCCTGAGAGAGTATAGTTAATTAAATCTCAACCATCAAAGTACACCGGCAACCACTGTCTTGTATTCAAATCAGTATAAAAGTAACTACCTTTACTAGGATTTGAACCAGGAACCTTTGTCTCCGAAAATCAGCTGTTAAACACCTGATTTTGGCGACGACTTTACCTCTAGACCAACCCAGTGGGTTTAAGATACAAATTTTTGTTTTTTTGTTTTTTAATTCATAATGTGTGTACGTTGCAATCTGTTCAATTTGAGAACAATAAGCAACCCCATCACCCAACCCAATCAGATGAGGATGATGTGTATGACGTGTAAATGAAGTGTAGTCTTGTACAGACTCAGGCCGACCATTCCTGAGAGAGTATGGTTAATTGAACCCCAACCATCAAAGTACACCGGCAACCACTGTCTTGTATTCAAATCAGTATAAAAGTAACTACCTTTACTAGGATTTGAACCAGGAACCTTTGTCTCCGAAAATCAGCTGTTAAACACCTGATTTTGGCGACGACTTTACCTCTAGACCAACCCAGTGGGTTTAAGATACAAATTTAATATGTGTTTTTTTACTGATGCAAACATATCTAGGCCTACCTGATCGGGTATTCGTTCGTATGTCAATCAAATTGCCGGTCTCCTAATATAAGGTAGGCCTATTCTTTTGTAAAATTATATCAATGTTTATAAAAACGTAAAATTTTCAAGTATATTTTTCCAGTTTCAATATTCTTTCTCTGTAAGTGGAAACTTTCCAAATGTAAAAACCAGTCGGTCCTTTTAGATTCGAGTCGGAGAGGTACGACTGTATTCATCCGGAAAAAAGCAATCAGTTTTTGTGTAGGCCAGTCTTTTATCAAAAGAATGAGATTTATTACTAATTCGATTGACGTGCAATCGGTTAAAAAATGAAAAGTAATCACCTTTACTAATTTCTTCATATTGTACAGGATTTCAGATGTTGTGTTATGTTTGGACCCCAGAGTGATGTGATACATCTGATTACTCTCTTGTGGGACGGAAGAAAGTGCGATGTGTGCATCACACGTCGCATCTATACTCACACGCAGACTACCCCACGTTATTGGAAAGTGTTTTTGTACTGCGACTTTTTCTGGTGTTGGAATTTTCTGAAAGCCTGATGTTATTTAATCAATATTGTAATTATCATAAATTAGGTTAATACGAACTAGGTAATTTTTTAAAAATCGCTATTGTGTTTACGTTGCAATCTGTTCAATTGGGAACAATAAGAAACCCCATGACCCAATGAGATGAGCATGGTATGTATGACGTGTAAATGAGGTGTAGTCTTGTACAGACTCAGGTCGACCATTCCTGAGAGAGTATGGTTAATTAAACCCCAACCATCAAAGTACACCGGCAACCACTGTCTAGCATTCAAATCCGTATAAAAGTAACCTTTACTAGGATTTGAACCAGGAACCTTCGTTTCCGAAAATCAGCTGTTAAACACCTGATTTTGGCAACGAGCTAAGTCATACTAAGTCAAGCTAAGTCATACTTAGCTTGACCAACCTGGTTGGTCAAGCTAGGTATTACACGTAAAAAATATACGCATGCAAAGGGTGTTTGATTATATGACAAAAAAGTTTATATCTCTTTGCCTTCTGATTTGCGTAAATTGTTTTTGCTGCATCAGTTGAAGTCATTTAATGCAGACTTAAAAAATACTTGGTTGGTCCGGGAATTGATTGAGCTCATCCATGAGTAGGTTGGTTTAGGTTTGCCTCATTCATCTATACTAATATATACCTAATAAAGAAGAAACGTCTGTTTGTTTGTTTGTTTGTTTGTTTGTTTATTTGTATGAGGTAATATCAGAAACTACTGAACTGATTTTAAAAATTCTTTCATTGTTACATAGCTTAGAGCTTCCTGATCAATATAGGCTATTTTGCAACTTTAAGTAACTTTAATTAAGTAAGTTTAGCAACTTAAACTGTGACAATGTCGTAGGTTTTAGTTTATAGGGTGCATAGCACTTTTAGTTTTTCTAAGTCGTCTGGATGGTGTAATTTTTTGGGCTAGAAGCACGATTTAACGCATCGATTTTAGACAAGAGTGCTTCCTTCACTCATGGACAACTTTATATCGGACTTTTTAGAGCTGGAAGTGCAGAAAAATAATTTATTTTGCTGCCACAAGGCAAAGAAACCACAAATATAGTATATAAAGAGGTTTTAAAATAATTTAATGAGGCCTACATTAGCTGCTGTGAAGCGAAGTGAGCAGGGGTGGCTAGTTTATAACGGGTGTTTCAAAAAGGACGCACTTCGAAGTTTAAGGATTAATATTTTCTGTATAGGGAATATTTTTTCCCCCCAAATAACAGTTGGGACTACCGTCGTACTCATTGTTGACCCATTGTGTATTACTGACATTTTTTTTTAACGTCCGACATTACTGACATGTACTAGTGCTATCCCAGTATTCATTTGTGTCTGTATAAGTTCAAACATGGTTTTTTCAAAGGATGAACGTGTTTTTATTATTGAAAGTTATTGCGCATATAAATCTTACGAACGAGTGAAAGACGAGTTCCAGTTAAAATTTCCCAATTCTGAAGTACCTAATAACACCACAATATCGCGTCTGATTAATAAATTTCGTGAGACTGGCAGTGTACAGGATCGGTAAAGCACAGGTCGACCATCAGTGTTAACAGAACAAGTTTTGGACGATGTGAAACAATGTTTGACTACCTCACCCGGCAAATCACTTAGAAAGTTTTCACAGGCTATCACTATCTTCCGCTTTAAGGGCTACAAAAAAATTAAATCTGCATCCTTACCGCATCGGTGTCGTTCATGAACTGAAAGAAGTTGACCATGGGAAACGTATACAGTATTGTCGTAGGATACGTTCTCTTGTTAATGACAACGGTGTTGAAATATTGGATCGTGTTTATTTCAGTGACGAAGCATGGTTCCACTTGGATGGTTATATCAACAACCAAAACTGCTGAATATGGAGCGCTCATAATCCTCACACATTTCATGAACGTCCACTACACGCACGTAAAATTGGTGTTTGGTGTGCGATCTCCCGGCGTCGTATTGTTGGGCCTTTGTTTTTTGACACATCTGTAGATGGTGTGGTGTACCGCAACTTAATTGAACAATTTATAGCGTTGTTAGAATTACACGATCGAGATTGTTGGTTTCAGCAGGATAACGCAATGTGCCATACTTCTACTGAAACGCTGAATATGTTACGAGAATTTTTTGGCCATCGTGTGATATCGAAAGGATTGTGGCCACCAAGATCCCCAGATCTTACTCTTGCGTATTTTTTTCTTTGGGGGAATTTAAAGAGTAAGCTTTTTAAAAACAATCCTCATACAATTGAAGAATTGAAGGCTAATATTGAGAGTGAGATTACAAACAGTAATAAGCAAATACTACGAAAAGTGGCTGCAAATGTTATGAAACGTGTCCGAACTTACATTACAAGCGGAGGAAGTCATTTTGAACATTTATTGTGAAGTTCTAAAGGTGGCCCTAGACGATCAATCTTTTGATCAAAAGTGTTTGATCAATCGACCGAGACAGTCATGATTGAGCGTCTAGAAGTGTGTTTGACGATTGAGTCAATGACTGAAGGAGATTGATAGAAATTTTGATTTAGACAAACGACTGAAGAGGGCGACTGAGCGTCTAGTAGCGTTTTGATCAATCTTTCTCTCAGTCACGCGCTCGGCACCAACGATGTCGGTCCCCTCGTCGCCCACGCTTCGCAACTCTTCTTCTTTGGCAAAGGGTGAAACTCTATCAGAACGCGAATTCACGAGTATTCTGATTGAATTATACTGTGATCAACCAGTGTCGATCAGCTACACTCAGTAAAAGGAAGGACAAATCCGGGTTGGAACTCATTGTTTCAGCACAACACCGCGAATGAAAAGTACAAACGAAAAACGTAGAAAATCGTATAAACGAGTAGAAAAACGTAGCAGACGAAACCGGGAAAAGAAACGAGACAGCTACAACACTCCTAAAAGGTATTTATCAAACGACTGAAGAAATGATTGAACCTCACTTCAGTCTGTTTATTCAATCTTTTGATCAATCAGACTGATCGTTTAGGGCCAGCTTAAAGGTAATCTGAATGTTATAAATGTAATAATTTCATACCGTATAATTTGTAATTACTTAATGTAATAAATTAGCGTTCTCAAACTTCGAAGTGCGTCCGTTTTGAAACACCCGTTAGATAAGTAGGCTAATAACTAATGTAGTAATTTACTTTCTACACTAGGAAATTTTAAAAAAAATTGTGAATATAGAATAATCAAGAATAAATTGTAATCAGAAATCTGTTAATTAATTCATAAGGTATTGACAATTTGTAAATACTAACTTATTATTGTTATTACTGTATTAATAATATTATGACTGGTCGTGCCTGAGCATAGGCTTTGCCTGATTCAGGAAAGCAATTTCTGGTCAGATAGATTAGAAAGTGAGACTACATAATGTAAAATTAATATATTGGAAATAAATAAATAAAAATATCTTTTCCTTAACTCTTTTCTCTTTTATTGGAGTTGCCCCAGATCATCTGAAATAGCTAAAATAGGTACGTTATAAGCAACGAGTCATATCTTTAGGGGGCAAGGTTATGCTACTACACTGCCATTTCTATTACAGATTAATTTATCCCTATTTAACTATTTAGGCCTACATAAATACACAAGTGAAAATATTTACTACCTGTTCTTTATTGTGAAATTATACAATAAAGTATAACCAACAAATTTATCCTGAATAATTTAATGATATGAAAATCACTTAATAATACGGAAAATCACTCTTCCACGCTAAACTAGGCTCTGTAGAGAAAAATGCTTGAAATAAAAGTTGTGGCTCATTAAATTTTATTTAATACATTTTTGACGTAAAATGCGTACTAAGGCCGAAGTCTAAACAAAATCCATTTTTTAAAGTCTCATGAAACAAAAAACAGAAAATCACTGATTACCGCTGAAAAGCGTTACAAAAAGAAATGTTTGCAATAAATGTTGTAGTTTTTAAATTGTCTACAGCTTTTATTATATACGCTTTTGAGCTAAAATGCATATTAAGGCCGCAATCTTTATAAAACCATTTTTTCTACGAGAGCACAGCCTCCCCAAGAAATTCAGCAGACCTTAGCGTCTACCCTACCTTGTAGAGTATAAAACGTGTTGTAAATGAGGTGGTATAAAAATCGTAGTTGTTTATGAAAAAAGTGAAAAATTACACGAATAAACTACTACTTACGAATAACCGATTTAGATGAAAATATTCGTGTCAGGTTTTCTAGTAGTATCTAACTTACATTTCAAGTTTCAACTTCTTACAATGTTTCGTTCTTGAGATGTTTTGCCCAAACACACACGCGCGCGCGCGCGCGCGCACGCACTAATTGCAAAAACCATGTTTTTTGAGTTCAGGGGTCTGAAAACGTGTACGAGGTCTGTTCAAAAAATAACCGAACTTTTTGAATTACGCGCTAACAGGAATATTTAGAGACGTGCAGTTGGTAGCACACTGTTCTACGTCTGTCTTTGTTAAACACATGTTTTTGGATTGTTGATATCTCATTTACTTTTCGTGGTGTTGTGGTTTTAGTACGACATATTTAAGTGCTAGTGACGATTTTTGTAATGTGAAATTTTTGTCAAGCCGTTATGAACACTGCACTTTTGTCTCAATGCCGTAGCCGTAAACTCAGTTTTTGTCTCCTGTTATGATCCTTTACCTGAATGTTTTATCATCATTGGCTTGTTCAAGAAGTCCCGACAAACGTCCACATGATGTTCTTTTTGCTGTTCGGTCATCAAACGGGGAACATACTTTGCTGAAACTCGATGAAAGTTCAATTTTTTAGTCCAAATTTCATGGTACGATCCAATTGAGATGCCAACCTCTTTTGAAAGTTCTCTGACAGTCAATCGGCGATTTACACGCACCCGATTATGGATTTTCCTAACGAGGGTGCCATCAGTTGAAGTCAGAGGCGTTCCAGGTCGAGGGTCATCTTCAATTGACTGGCGACCACTTTCAAATTGAGAAAACTATTTAAAACAATGCGTACAACTGAGAGAATCATCTCCTTAAGCCTGTTTCAAAAGTTGAAATGTTTCTGTGAAAGTTTTCCCCTGATTCACGCAAAATTTCACGTTGCACCTTTGCTCCCTAATTTCGCACATTACAAAAATCGTCACTAGCACTTAAACACGTCGTACTAAAAACAGAACACCACGAAAATTAAATGAGATATCAACAATCCAAGAAAATGTGTTCACAAAAGGAATGACGTGGAACCGTGTGCCACCAACTGCACGTCGCTAAATATCCCCATTAGCGCGTAATTCATAAAGTTCGGTTATTTTTTGAACAGACCTCGTATATATCCGGTGAAAACTTAATATCGAAAAATCGACATGAAAAAAATAGCTTTTTAATCTATATATTTATATAGGCAAGAGAAAGTAAAAACATGTGCCAGTGGACAATTCAAAGACTGAACACAAAAAACATAAATTGGTTCGTAACCAATTGGTCAGTCGTGGAATCTGTGTAGAGACATTGGTTCAAAAGAACTAACAGCTAAATCTGCGCATGCGCTTATTTCAGTCTACTTCAGCCCTTAATCAGCAGACTGGATGGAATCCACACCGAGGCCTCACTGCCACAGCCTATGTCCCAGGCACTCTGCTGTAGAAGCTCATCAAAGTGTCAGTTCGGGCTTTTCCTTTTCAACTCCGATTTATTGTAGGCCTACAACACAACTGATGGGGTCTTTGAGTCCTGATCTGTAATCGGCATCGCACGTACATAGGAACAGCAGCAAAATGGCTAATTTTATAAAAATTCAGAACATAACTAATAATAAAATGGTGTGAAACACTCACACGACTTTCTCTTGCCAATGAAAACAATTAACAATAAACCTTACAATAGTAATAAAACATTAGAAATAAATAAAAAACTAACCTCAAAATCATAACCTTATTTCAATCATGAGAGAAACACGCAAAATGAAAATCAACCTCAGTTTGGCCTAAAAATACGGAAAATCAATCTTTCACGCTCAACTAGGCTCTGTAGAGAAAAATGCTTGAAATAAAAGTTGTAGATCTTTTAATTTCCTATAAATTTTATTATATACACTTTTGTCGTAAAATGCATTCTAAGACTGAAATCTTAAAAAAATCAATTTTTCACACGTTTCGTGAGAAAAAAAAATAAAATCGCTAATTACCGCTAAACTAAGCGTTATACAAAAAAATATTTGGAATAAAAGTTGTAGAATTTTACATTCTCTACAACATTTATCATATAACGTTTTGCTCTAAAATGCATATTTAAGCCGCAATCTTAAAACGAAAATGTTTTTACGTAAAAACAGCCTCACCCAGAATTTCATCAAACATGGCGCCTACCTTATCTTGTAGAGAATAAAAAATTGAATAAACCAGGCGATTTTTAAAAAAATCGTAGGACGAGTTTTTGAGAAAATCGCAAAAAAGTGAAAAATTACACGAATAAACTACTACTTCCGGTTGACCGATTTTGATGAAAATGTTCGTGTCGGGTCCGGTAGTGGTATGTAACTTAAGTTTCAAGTTTCAAGTTCGTACGATGTTACGTTCTTGAGATATTCTGTTCACACATAGACACACACACAGACCAATCGCTAAAAACATGTTTTTTGGGTTCAGGGGGTCTGAAAACGTATAGATCCGGTGAAAACTCGATTTCTTTAAAATCGACATGAAAACAATACTTTCCTTCCTATATATTCATATAGGCAAGAGAAAGTAATAAAATGGAATGACGTTACCTTCGATCACCCATTCACCAGTAGAACCAGAACCACTAGTGACTCCATAAAGTGTAACATTAACTGGTTTCGGATCGGTCCATCTCATGAACGGCCATTTATGTCCCTCCTTGCCAACGGCAACGCCCCTTTCATCCCAGCTCACCCAAAATCCTTTGTATTCATTACCACTTAAAATACCAGGTGTCGAAATCCATACCTTCTCTTCCTTTCCTCTCCGAATTGCAGACCGTTTATTCTTTCCACATCCAATAACCACCTAGCAAACAAACAAACTGTTACTCACCTGGCCAAAATTCTTTTAACGAAATATAGTGCCACACGTGGCTCGCATAAGGGCACCGAGACACGCGTGTTTATCTGTCCATCTCTCGGCCAGGTACGCCCATTCCGGAGGAATTTAAGCAGCCTAGTGGCTTTAGAGCGGTACCTAGGAACCCACAACCCCTGAGAGGCCAACCCAAATGAGTGGGTGCGGTCGTCACTCCCCTCAGTACTCGTGTAAACGTTGGACGAGTCACCGTAGAGCTCGTTACGCAGCTAATGCTTTGCACGTGGCTCTACCATACTTGGATCTACTACGAATAGAAAACGGAGGTGCTACAGCCAGTGCCCGTTACCTCAAAAGCAGGCAAGGATTGGGTAGCTAAACTGCAGTTCTATGGGCACGCTTTGTGTGGTCTGAAGCGTGCCCTCTAAGAGCACCGACAGTCATACATACCAAGGTCTAAGTCCTCCTTTATATTGCCGTTAATTAAGGAAAAAGGTTCAATTGATTAACTTAAATTAAACGCCGCACGTACTTAATTAACAATTATACGTGTTATTTAGGTAAGGCATAAAATTAAGACAAAATAGTTAATAGTCTATTGTTAAACACATTTATTCTAAAAATCACACCACGTGTAGTGAAATGCGTGCTATTCACGTATTTGAAATTTTAAATTTCATTTCATTTCCCATTGAAAATTACATTAGGTAATTATTTAAAAAAAATATTATACACAGGAAAAAATATATATATAAAAAAAAGAAACAAAAAATAGAAAAATACTATATAAATCATAAAAATCCCTCTATATTCTTCACCCCTTCATGATATTCTTCACTACATCTTCCTTTAAGTTACAAAAATTACCGGGAGTACAGTATTCAGATGAACTGAAGTCCCCTAGCCGTGGGAGTGAGAGAATGCATAACGCACTCACTCGCACAAGCCATACGCGCCGTTCCAATAACATTGTCGTATAATTTTACTCATTGTTGTGAGCAAGCGTTTATGCATGCAGTAAACTAACAAGCAAGATAACGACTGTAGTATGTTTTCAGATTTGGATTATAACGGAAAGACCTTTGAGCGCATGCGTAGTTATGCCACATATCACCCTCTCACTCGCTCGGCTATAGGACATTAGTTCGTCTGATACCTATACCTACAAAGGTTTAACCACCTGTGTGCAGGCATGAGTTGTGGAAATAAAGGTTTTATACGAAGCATCTGTGGATGATATAAGTCTACAGCAACATGTCGGAGATGCATTTTAACACAATTGGACCTAATACTATTCTTGAAGGAAAAGAGATTTAAGAGAAAAGAGGAAAAGAGAAAGGGAAAAGAGATTTTTTTAACAAAAAATATAGGTTTTTTGATTGAATAAGAACATAAAAAAGATTAAAATAAATCAAAAATTAAGTGCCGCACCAACTTCATTTGTTTAGTTTTTTTTTTTTTTTTGTTTAACGTCCGACTGTTCTGCAATTACTGTTAATGCAGACGGTGAAGGATGAAATGATTTTTTTGTAACGTATGAAAATATGCGTGCCTGAATGGGATTCGAACCCAAGACCGCATGATGAGAAGCGAGCACGTTACCAACTGCGCCAATGCGGCCGGCATTGGCGGTTAAGTAGTTAAGCGTTAATATCAACTATAGATGTGTGTACCGGATTGAACAAATATCTACAGTTACCAGACGTTTGCTTAGATTTTGTTCAAACAAATATCAATCGATAGATGTGTAAGGGTCTAATTTCATGCGCTTTTTATTTTTTACGTTTACTACATTTATTACCCGCATATTGTAAAGAAACAAAGCGCGTGACTTAGGTTTTCGTAAAATTTCTGGAAAAATTGCTTACCAATCATAATTTTTTTCTCCGAATTTGTTTAAGAAAATATCAATCGATATGCGTGCGATTTGTTTTTATGGGTGTAGACAGTGAGACGAAGGAAACAGGTGGCTGAGTCACTGGTTGAGAAAGGAGTGTCTGATTGCAATGGTGCTGGAGGGACCAGTTAATGGGTGGAAATGGGTGAATAGGAGGAAGGCACAAAGCGCGTGACCTAGGTTTTCATAAAATTCCTGGAAAATTGCCTACCAATCATAGTTTTTTCTCTGAATTTGTATAAGCAAATATCAATGGATAGGCGTGTGATTTGGGTTTATGGTTGTAGACAGTGAGACGAAGGAAACAGGTGGCTGAGTCACTGGTTGAGAAAGAAATGTCTAATTACAATTGTGCTGGAGGGACCAGTTAATGGGAGGAAATGGGTGAATAGGAGGAAGGCACAAAGCGCGTGACTTAGGTTTTCGTAAAATTCCTGGAAAAATTTCCTACCAATCATAGTTTTTCTCTGAATTTGTTTAAGAAAATATCAATCGATATGCGTGCGATTTGGCTTTATGGTTGTAGACAGTGAGACGGAGGAAACAGGTGGCTGAGTCACTGGTTGAGAAAGGAGTGTCTGATTGCAATGGTGCTGGAGGGACCAGTTAATGGGTGGAAATGGGTGAATAGGAGGAATGCACAAAGCGCGTGACCTAGTTTTTCATAAAATTCCTGAAAATTGCCTACCAATCATAGTTTTTTCTCCGAATTTGTTTAAGCAAATATCAATTGATAGGTGTGGGATTTGGCTTTATGGTTGTAGACAGTGAGACGGAGAAAACAGATGGCTGAGTCACTGGTTGAGAAAAGAATGTCTGATTACAATTGTGCTGGAGGGATCAGTTAATGGGAGGAAGGTAGGAGGGCGCAAAAGGTACAAGATGCTTGATGATGCGAAACATGGAAGAAGGTACGAGGAGGTGAAGAGATTGGTGCGAGATGGGGAGAGATGGAAGACTGGATTACTGTGAACCAGAACACGAATAATGATGATTTTCGTTCTGGAGATAACCTAGGAGAAGAAGCAAAGCGTTCAATCGATCGATTTCCGTAAATTCCTGTAAAATTCGCTGACAATTTATAGACTATTTCCTCGATTTTGTTCTTACCAAAATCAATCCGTAAGTTACATTCATGCTACGATGTCTTGTAGCTAAAACACGGCGAAGAATTGCTGAGGAAGACTCCTGGGGCCTAGGTGCCCGTAATAGGCCTTAGGGTCTTTTCCGTTTTCTGTATGCTACTATCAATTCCGAATTCCCTGAAGGTTGCACACTTTTTCATTTTTCCCACTCCCTGCCCTATTGAATACTTTTACCGAGAGACACACTCACGCACGCTTACACACGTCCTTACCAGTCACGGTATAAAATACTACTAGTACAATGGTTACAGGTTCTGTTTGTTTTATTCCTTAGATTGTTTTATTTTGATATTACTACGTTACTATTAAGTTGTTGTTGTTGTTTAGGTCATCAGCCAAAAGGCTGGTTTAAACCTACAGAGGTTTTACTAAGTAAAACGAGGAGTGAGGTGGTTTACCATTGCCTTCCTCACTGAGTGGAAAAGTACGCTTATCAGCATGCCGGCCCCTCTGAAAAGCACATATTTTCCACTCTGCAAATGACACTTTCACTTCATTCACCACAGGGTCTGGCTGTATAATGAAATTCATCACTTTCAGAGGAGATAACTCTGATTAGTGTCTTTTACACCTCTAACTCTTCTTTTCTTAAATGATTCAGTTATTTAATTGGCTGACCATGTGATAAGAAACAGAACTATTTATTTTAGCCCTGCAACTAACAGATTGAGTGTAAATAATTTGACACTCCTTCTGTCAGTTATGGGCATACTATTAAGTTATATTTTTAATTGATTTTTTTTGCTATTACTAGGCTAAATTATACTATTACGTTATATTTTTTAATTATTTACATTGAGAAGAGAAAGTCGTGTAAGTGTTTCACGCATACGTTTTCAGTTGTTACATCTCCTGGGATTATGCAATTTCCCCTTTTCTTGAAGGAACTCTGCAGCTTCTTCCTCCGTCCGAATACCATTAAGTAACTCTACAAAATTCATAGCAGACTGTGCAGTAACTAACTGTGCAATGGGAGTGGAGTTGACACACCACACAGGAATATTGCTAGTCAGATTGGTGCGCTAGAGTGATGCGCAGGTGTGGGAGAATTGTGTAACCCTTCAGGGAATTTGAATTTGATAGTGGCATACACTGCCCATAACAGACAGGTGGAGTGTCAAATTATTTACACTCAATCTGTTCGTTGCATGGCTAAAATAAATAGTTCTGTTTCTTATCACATGGTCAGTTAATTAAATGACAATCATTTAACAACAGAAGAGGTAGAGGTGTAAAAGACACTAATCAGAGTTATATTCTCTGAAAGTAATGAATTTCATTGTACAGCCAGACCCTGTGGTGAATGAAGTGAAGTTGTCATTTACAGAGTGGAAAATGAGTGCTTTTCAGAGGGCCCGGCATGCTGATAAGCGTACTTTTTCACTCAGTGAGTTGTGGCAATGGTAAACCACCTCACCCCCTCGTTTTACTTAGTAAAACCTCTAGAGGTTCAAATCAGCCTTTTGGCTGTTGACCTAAACAATACAGTGGCATACAGAAAACGGAAAAGACCCAGGCCTTCTCACTTGTAGCCTATTTGTTTGACTCGTTTAGTCCTACAACCTATTTATTTAATTGAAAGCAGTCTTCCGTTTTGTAGACCTATCGCATTCTCCGAGTCAAAAGTAGGGCATCCATATTTTTGTTTGTAACAGTTCAAAATACCTAATTACACAAATAGGCCAACAACTCACCCAATAACAATTTTCTTCGTTACGTGCGTCATCCGATAATTGAATCATTGCATCTTGTTTCGTTTTAACAGTGAAATTAATGGATCCTGCCAGGAAAGGATTAAAGTTATATTTGAATTGAGCTGGAGTGGTAAACTTATATTCAGCTTTGTCTGGCTCCGGAAAGTCTGCAGCAATAAATTTAAAACTTCATTAATCACTTCTATAATCTTGGTTGGCGTCTTAAAGTAAAAATACAAATCTCATGCCAGACAGTAACATATTTTCTGTTGCCAATTTAAATAATAAAACTGTTTAATTATTAATAATCTATGTAATAATGAATGGAAATGGCACTACACGGACCTATAGTGCTCTGAAAATGCCGCAGTTAGTGAGGATACGAGTACACGCAGGGCCGCCGACAGCCTTTTTGTGGCCCGGGGCAGAGTTTGGAGGGCCCCTCGTATAAAAAACCTTAATCAAAATAGCTTTGTCCTTTGGCTGGTCCAAACTAGTACTAATGGCCTTTGCGAGTGGTGCTCTGTGCCTCTGTCGCGACGCGACTGCACACGTCCACGATAACGCACCAACCCACCCATTATCACGATAACCCACGGAATCACGATAACGCTTACTGCTCCACAGTTAAAGCACGCGCGCTAAACTTTTTTGTATTTATCGTGAAGATGTTAATAATTACTAAATATTTTTTATTGATTTAAAAAAAAAAACATCTTAATATGTGGCCCCTTTTCTTCTGTGGCCCGGGGCAATCTGCCCCATTTGGCCCCCCTCTCGGTGGCCCTGAGTACACGTAAAGGTGAGTCAGTGGACCCAATATTCTTCTTTTTTTTTGCTTTACGTCTGACTTTTGTAATTCCTGCTAATGCAGACGGTGGAGAATGATGAATATATTATGAAAACGAGTGATGAAAAAATGCCAATCATGACTGGGAATTGAACCCGCGACTCCGGTGTAGAAGCCAGTTGCGCTAACCAATACACCAAAGGGTCGGTCGGTAGACCCAGTAACAATGGATGAGTTGCAACAGGCATTTAAAGGCATCAAGAACATGAAGGCTAAAAGACTGGATGGCTTGAATGGGGAATTTTTCAAGTGTGGTGGTACGTTTTTGGAACTTAGATTTCTACACCTGTTGAATAAATGTTGGAAGCGATTCAAGGACCCCAATACCAGTCTTATATTTCAATGTTAAAATCTCTTAATTTTATGACCCATTTTCTAAAAAAGTACAAAAGCTACAAGCATGAAATTTCGAGAGCCTCTTCAGATCATTATGTGAAAATAATACCACAACAATCATCAAAATGTACTGAAAGAAAGAAATATAATAATTTTTTAAATTAAAAAAAAACATTTTCTCAAAAAACACCTTTGTAAAAGCCAATATTATTATATTTTTTAGTAAATATCAATAATTTCAGTGGCATAACTCCACCTCTTTAACAATAATTACCACAAAAAATTTAAAGCAGATCGGTTACATAGTTTTTGAGAAAATGTGGTTTTTATGAGAAAAATCATGATTTTTGGAAAAATGCAAATAAAGACGAGAATAACGTTTTGTACCAAGTTTGTTATAAGCTACCTGCTTAAAACAGCCCTGCTCTATAATATGGGTTGGAATCCTTTTATGTTTCATCTTTTAATTTCTTCTTCACATGTCTGTTCTTTTGGCAAGCTTTTTTTCATATCCTCTTAAATTTTTTCAGCTTTACGAATTCAACATAAATCAATTTTACTCAAAATTGATACAATATTTGCTCCTGAGTTTATTCCTAATTGTTTTATAGCCTCACACTTACTTAAATTACCATCATTATAGGTTGAAATGACATCATGAATACCTAATGTCATGGTGTCAATGCCAACAAATACAGATTTGGGGATTCTTTTCCAGATGATATGGTTAAATGACTCGCTTATATTTTGAGTGTTTTCATGAAATAACTTTTTTAATAAATCAGTTCGAGACAGATCAGCAAAGATAGGTTTGATAACACCTAGTACAGCAGTAGGCAGTAAATGCTTATGTGAGTATTTTTTATTTTCGTTAATGACCTTTTGATATAAGAAAAGACATTTAGGTACGCAATATGTTTCTTCAACAACTCGAAAGGCACAATTTGTTTCATGCAGTACTATTTTTAAAAATTCGTAAATAAATTGTGATTGGTAATAAAAACATAAATTTGGTATTAAAATACTCAGAAATTACCAAATATTTATATAAAAATATAAAACAAAATTGTTTTGGGGGGGGGTACTGGTTACCTATCCCGGTGACGGAATAAAACAGAAGTGATTTCTCTTTTTAAAACAAGAAAGCGGAATGACTGTCAGGACTACCGGGGTATCACCTTGCTGAATACAGGTTATAAAATATATTCCATAATAACCAGTTGAAGATCATCGCTGAAACACTGCTGCATGAAGAGTAGAATGGATTTAGATCGGGTCGCTCATGCTCTGAAAACGGATTTTCAGTAAAACGAATAATATAAAAAAGAGAATTTAATCTAGTGATGCACATGACTTTTATAGACTTTGAAAAAGCGTTTGATAAAGTTGATCGAATATCCTTTGGCAGATTTTAGAAGAAAGAGAATTTCCAATTCATCTATTAAATTCATTAAAAAATGATGATGATGATGATGATGATGATGATGATGATGATGATGATGATGATGATGATGATGATAATTGATCGTGTGATAAAATATCTGAATAGTCTACCTGTAAAGTGATTCATAGCCGCCTGAACAGTGAAATGGGCGGTTAAACCATCCGCATTTTCCACACCAAAAGTAGATATCGCAAACGGATTTGGGTCTTCCCATGCAATTAATAACCGCCGATCCTCACAAAATACTCTCACAATGCCATTGAACCATGTAACATAAACCATCGTGTCCTTTGAAAGAATATTTGCTGTTGTAGTCTGTGCCTTCACAATTCAACAATCACAAAATCAGTCATAACAAAATAAAAAAAACAACAATCATTGTCGACAACTAATCATGACCCACGGTTTCAGCCTCAATATCAAATAAACCCACCGGGTCGGTCTACAGGTAAAGTCGTCGCCAAAATCAGTTGTTTAACAGCTAATTTTCGGAGACGAAGGTTCCTGGTTCAAATCCTAGTAAAGGTAGTTACTTTTATACGGATTTGAATGCTAGACATTGGTTACCGGTGCACTTTAATGGTTGGGGTTCAATTAACCATACATTCTCAGGAATGGTAGACCTGAGTCTGTACAAGACTACACAGTTACATTAACACGTCATACACATCATCCTCATCTGATTGGGTTGGGTCATGGGGTTGCTTATTGTTCTCAATTGATGAACAGATTGCAACGTAAACAAATTAAGGATTACAAAAAAAAGTATCAAATAAACAATGCATATCTATTATCATTTATAATACAGTATTATGCATTTACCGCGCCGCTCTAGGCATTTCCTGTTAATTACAGCAGTGGAACAGAGCGTTTGTTTAGCCTTACAACAGTCCTAAAGATTAGTGGAAAACTCTAAAATTCAATTATGGAAGAATTGTTTCATATTAACAAGAAGTGAAAACAAATTATCCTTTTCTTACCTACCAATTCACTAAATATATAACCGTTTATGTTGATACAGGCTTACAGATTGTGAGCCTTGAACTGAGCGCCGTTCGTTTCGATTTTAATATTTTCCAATGTAAACACTTTTCGGCAGTACATCGTTTTAAAGGTATTTAAATCTTCAATATTTCGGTGAAAACAGTTTCAAAATATACCGGGTGATCGTAAAGTCGCGCAACCAAATGTTTGAAGCCGTGTAGGAATTGAAGGTAAATTTGTAAAGTATGATAAGAATATGGGAATTTTTCGTTTAGTAGTACAGTATGTGGCAGCACTGCTAGATCACGCCACCGGACGACAGTTAGCCAGAAACCAGTTGGTTTGTTCAGTTCGAGTCGCAATGTCTTTTACGCAAGAACAACGCGTCTCTATCGTTTTGAGTTACTGTGAATCGAAATCCTACGCGAAGTGTCAAGAACATTTCTCCAATGCCTTTTCAGATGCTAAAGTGCCAAACAAATCGACCATATTTCGTTTGTTTCATCGTTTTCGGGATTAAGGTAGCGTGAATGACCGTAATCATACCGGCCGACCAAGTGTTTTATCTGACGACAGTCTGCAGACGATAAGTGAAACGTTTATTCGTTCTTCAAAAAAGTCTCTTCGAAAACTTTCTACTCAGACTGGACTGTCTTATGGAAGTGTTCATAAAGCCACTAAGTTATTAAAATTACATCCGTACCGGATTAACGTAACTCATCAGCTCGAAGAGCCAGATAAGGAGAAGCGATTGCGGTATTGTCATTGGTTTAAAAATTTGGTTCGAAATGACATATCTGTTCTGGACAAAGTTTTTTTCAGCGGTGAAGCTTGGTTTCATCTAAGTGGATATGTTAATAGTCAAAATTGTAGAGTATGATCTGCAGAGAATCCACATGAATTCCATGAACAGCCATTACATTCTCAAAAAATTGGGGTGTGGTGTGGTGTATCTCGTCGGAGAATTGTCGGGCCTATCTTTTTTTCGGATACAATCACAGCAGAACGTTATCAAGAAATAATCATGCAGTTCGTAGCACTGCTACATGTTGACGAACGTTATTGCTGGCTACAACAAGACGGAGCAACTTCACATACGGCAAACAGTACTATCCAATTTCTCCACGATTTTTTTGATGACCGAATAATTTCTCGTAGTTTGTGGCCTCCTCGGTCACCAGATCTGACTCGTCCTGATTTTTATTCATGGGGCTTTTTGAAAGATAATGTGTACAAAAACAACCTGCATACAGTAGATGAACTTAGAAGAAACATTGAAGACTGTATATCAAATATTGCTACTGCTACACTCAAAAAGGTTGCGTGCAATGTAAGAAAACGCGTTGATGCATGCATTGCAAACCACGGTGGACATTTCCAGCACTTGTTGTGAACTTGTAAGTAAGTAAGTTGTAATTATAACTTGTATCGTAAACTTTGAAAGAAAAATAAAAAATACATTACAGCTTTCTAAGACTGTTATCATTTTGGTTTCACGACTTTACGATCACCCTGTATATTAACGCATTTTAAAATGGCGGCCATAAAAAGTAATTAGTATGGACTATAGAACGCCGTCTATCTTTTTCAACTCATGCTAAAACGAAAACAGTGCAGCAGTGTAGTGGTGGAAATTTATTTCCACCAAAATGTTCAACATTTAAATACCTTTAAAATTATTTACAGCAGAACAAGTGTTTACAATTGTAAATCCATGACCTTCAGTTTAGGGCTCAACCTGCATTGCTTTGGTGTGATTCAGGTCTTTATTTTATAAACCATGAATTTATAAAATCACCCAATCTGTATAAAATGGTGTATAAAAACCAAATGGCGTGAAAAAACAGAAAAATTTCTTGAATTATCCACATTTATATTCTTTAAAACAAAATGTATTTTTTCACGTCAAATAAATAATTTTTTTTTTAGCTTTTATTTTTGTTATCGGGAACTGTACATTATTGCTCTTGCTGTATTATTTGACATGAATAAGGCATGAGTTTGAACAGGGACCCCCAGTAGAGTTTGTTCACGGGTGGCTGTCAACTGGTCACCATACAAAGTCGCTTGCCCAACCGGTGTTACTTAACAAATAATAGCGAATTACTACAAGCTGACAGACTGGGCTGGCCCGAAGGCCAAATCAATAATTAAACGAATTATTATACTATTAACCACGATATTGCGAGCTTCCTAGTGAACAAAGCAGTCTGGTATCTCCACCAGTCCTGCCTTGCAGTGTTGTCACTCCACTAGCCTTGCCAGTGGCATTGGAATTGCTTCATTCAATCAGTTCAATGCAAGCGCAACAACCACAACGTTTCGTAACGTTTATGGCTTTTTTTATTTTAGTAATTTTCGTTTTAAAAATTCGTTTGTTTCATAGGCCTACCGTTTACTTGTTTAAGGACAGCACTATATTACCTCGAAAATCGAAAAAATCGATTTTTCTAATTTTGGCGCCATTGCCTTCTGTATCTTTTTCTGTGTAATTACATAATAAATATACAAATTATAACTGTACCATAGAAATTACGGAAGCTATACAGATTTTACTTGAGTAATGTTTTGACCAGAATTTCTTTTGAGTTAATCTGTGGAAACAATTAAGAATTGCGATATTCAAAGAACACAGAAAGCTAAGAAGGCAATGGAAAGTGTGTCAAAAGAAGCAAGACAAGAGAAAAAATGAGGAAATTATTTGAGGAAAAAGAACAGTCTAGTGAGGATCAATATTATGGTGCAGGCCGATTAAGTAAAACTTTACATCTCATTTCCTGCAAATTCACTTTTTTCCATAAAGGTACAGTTTTCTCAAAAACTATTTGACTTTGAAGCTTGAATTTTTTTAAAAATGTTTCCCAGTATAATTGTGACGTATTGTACTAGAATCATTGAAGTATTATTACTAAGTTCGAAATAAAATAAAAAATTCTAAAAAAACTCATTAAATTGATTTTGCATTTTTCGAAAAAAAATTCTCGAAATGGTATCGACAGCTCTATATTAATAATTCTAGTACCAAAGCTTAAAAAGATATCAAAGAAAAGGCACAAAAAATTTAAAGCCCTAACTCTTTACGGTTTGTTAGAAACGTGTGCCTAAAAAAAGGTCAATTAAACATGGGTTAGATAGGAGGTATAGTGCTTCCCTTAAGGGGAGCACTATACCTCCTATCTAACACATGTTAAATTGACCCCTTTTTAGGCACACGTTTCTAACAAACCGTTGAGAGTTAGGGCTTTAATATTTTTGTGCCTTTTCTATGACATCTTTTTTAGCTTTGGTACTAGAATTTTTCATATAGAACTAGCAATACCATTTCGAGAATTTTTTTTGAAAAATGCAAAAACAATTTAATATTTTTTGTAGAATTTTTAATTTTATTTCGAACTTAGTCATAATACTGCAATTATTTTAGTACCATATGTGACAATTATACTGGAAAACATGCTCAAAAAATTTCAATCTTCAAAGTCAAATAGTTTTTGAGAAAACTGTACCTTTATAGAAAAAAGTGAATTTGCGGGAAATGAGCTGTAAAGTTTTACTTACCCTAAAATCGGCCTGCACCATAATATTGATCCTCACCAAACTATTCTTTTCCTCAAATAATTTCATTTTTTTCTTGTTTTTCTTCTTTTGACACACTTTCCATTGCCTTCTCAGCTCTCTGTGTTCTTTGAATATCGCAATTCTTAATTGTTTCCACAGATTAACTCAATTGAAATAAATTCTGATCAAAACATTACTTAACAAAAATCTGCATAGCTTTCGTAATTTCCATGGTACAGTTATAATGTTTTTATGTAATTACACAGAAAAAGATACAGAAGGCAATGGCGCCAAAATTAGGAAAATCGATATTTTTCGATTTTCGAGGTATAGTGCTCCCCTTAATACATTATTTCGTTAATAGGTTGACACCCATGAGACCATAAGTCTCTCACCAGATCTGTGAAATTTGCTTTTGAGAGACTGATCCGTCTCTAAGGTAATAGTGTTTTTAATAGAATCTTGAGGCGGATTGGATGCTCGTTTGCATTGAATCATTGAATCTAACCGTGCTGTTAGAAATGAGTTCAAAAAACATTTCCCCAGTCATGGTTCGTGATTTACTTGATCCCATCGAGTCAAAAATGAGTTGGTAAATTTGACAGCTTATTATTACTATCACATAATATTGACTATTATTATAGTTTATTATTGCATTATTAAACATGTTTTAATAAATTTTACATAATGAAAAATCATTTTATCGTTTAATTTTTTATGGTTTTCATATTACAATAATTTTTGCTTTGTAAAAATTGACTCTGGTCGATGCCTCTTTGTAAACAATCGGTACTCAATACTCAAGTATACCGCTCGCTGAACAAATGCTTGATAGAGAGACACATCATCGATATTTTATGTAGTTTTATTTTAAAAAATAGCCCAAAGTAAATAATTTATAAAATATATATAATATTTTTAAAAATACAAGTAAAATTTCAGTGAGACACACATCAGTCTTTCACAGTAAATTTGATATTTTACTCTTGAGTACCTGATCAGTCTCTCACCTAAAAAACAGCGCCAAAAAAATTTCAGCCGTACAATACTCTAGACTTGAAAGAAAATTAATTAAAAAAACAAAGGAACGATAAAATAGGTATGGAGTTTTAAGCAAAATTACAAAAATTGACTTAGGAGTCAACCTGTTAAAAAAAAATTAAATTTTATTTGTTGTTTTTCAGTGAATTAAATGTATTTTTAGTTGTAAATAGTATGAATGCATTAATTTAGTGATTTTGACAAATAAGCCAGTAAATCGACTCAGAACAGCGACCGTTGTTGTCGAAAGAAAGACCTTAGAAAACAAAGTAAAGAAATAATCGGTAATGTTTATAAGGTTTTTAAAAGTTTGGTTAACAATCCTGAAGCAAAAACAAAATTAAATTTTTGATTTTTATGATAATAAGATAATAATGAAAGATAAAAAGTTTGTTCCCATTCTGCCAAATACGGCAACACTGCATTACTGTCAAACTAGATCCAGACTCGCAATTTCATGGTTACTAGTAGGCCTACAGCAGCGTATGTATAGGCCAACTCATTCCAAATGAGATGTGAGTCGCGTATGCGCAGTAGCAAAGGAAGTAGTGGGGGGGGGGGTTTCAGAGCCAGTGCGTTCCCAGTCACCAAAGAGTGAACATCCGTACAGTGGGTCAAAAAAGTAGTGTTTCGGTTTTGTAGTCCAGCCGGTTTCTTTAGAATAGTACCTTACATACTATAAGACGTGATTTTCTTTTATGCGTTATCGAAAACCAGTTTATTTAAAACAGTGTAATTGTGTATACTATTTAAAATAGTGTTTCAGTGTTAGTTTTTTTTATCTGAGGCGGCGAGAAAAACTTATGTTCACTGTTAGTTTATTTTAAACAGTGTAATTGTGTGTTTATTTAAAATAGTGTTTTAGTGTATTTAAAATAACAGCATAATATTTTATTAACAGCACTATGAGCGTAATAGTACAAGAGAAAATTACGTCTATTTGTAACTAGAAGTATAACAATAATGTGTGTGTCTGTGTATTTGATAAACAGCACACAGAACTTTGTAGGCAGGCTGTTCCGCACTGACAAGTGTGGAGCGCAATATGACCCTCTCTTTCTAAATGTTTCTTTCTCACTCGGTTGTTCTGAGCAACTCGAAATTCATTTGGATCTTGCCGGCCTGTATAAAGTAACGAATTTTGTTTTTTTTTTAGCTTTTATTTGTTATCAGGTACTGTACATTTTTGACAACTACCCAATTTGATGGCTGCTTTTACTGTATTTTTTGACGTGAATAAGGCATGAGTTTGAACAGGGACCCCCAGTAGAGTTTGTTCACGGGTGGCTGTCAACTGGTCACCATACAAAGTCGCTTGCCCAACCGGTGTTACTTAACAAATAATAGCGACTTACTACCAGCTGACTGACTGGGCTGGCCCGAAGGCCGGTAACGAATTTAATATTGAATGTATACCTTACTGAATAATAATTGAATTACCTTATTATTTATGAATTTTTAATGCAGCTTTGTTTATAATCCATAAATTAGTGAACCGTAAATTCCATTTAAATAAATATCATAATTGACATTCAGGTTAGCCAGTGAAAAATTTACAAGCTTTGACTGTGTTCTCTCTACAGATATGGCGTGTACAAAATAAAATCGATAAAATTTCCTAAGAGCGTTTCATTTTCACGTAACTGTCTAGAGGTTATTCTTGCACAATTGATTGTATTATAGGGCTACATATTGCGACAGAATCGACCGGATCGTTCGCGAAGGTTCCAGAATTTCATTCATGAAATGGTATAGTGTGAAATAATAGTAACAACAAGAGAGAATAATAAAGATAAAAATAACAACACACAATAGCAGCAATAAATGACAGTTTTAACCATAAAGGTACGCCTATTATAAAAGGGTATTGTGTACAGCTATTTTTATAAAGTTGTTTATGAGGTTGTTTACGTTTTCTATTTACAATAGTTGACTTGTTTACAATGGATTTTTCTAGCATTCATTAATAAAGAGTTATTTTTTGTACTTTATGATTTCTCTACTTTGTTCTGGAATGATCTTTTATAAATAGGTATATAAAGAGACCCCCGAGTGCGGTCGGAGTAGTATCCGTTTGATCTTCGACGAGCGATTATCGGGTTGTTAAAAACAGGTAACAATTCCGAGCATTGTGTTTATCGACGACTGTTATACTGCCTTTGTTGTGTGTGTATTGTGTAAAGTCTTTTTGTGAGTGTATTGTAAAGTTAATGTGCAGTTTTTGTGAGTTCAATTTCTGTGTTTTGTATGTTTGGGTATTATAAAGGTGATTGTAAGTAGACTAAGCAAATTATTTATTGTTGATTATTTATTTAAAGTAAATTATTAAGTTATTTATTGTAATAAGTCATTTTAATTAGTTTAATATTTATTTTGTGAACCTGTTAGTGTAATAAATATTTGTAATCGTAAACTTTAGTGTATTAATTATTTAATTACCTAGATCCCGAAACGGACCTTAGCAATAAGTGTCACAATATATTAGTCTACGTAGGCTGCCGTGACCAAAATGGAACTGAGCCAATAATCCTACGCCTACCTTTTTTGTAGTAAAATATCATCTGGGGTATGTGCACTAAAACAAATAGCCAGATTAATGATAAAAATTTACTAATAACAGCTTATCATGGCCTCATTCTGTCTCATATCCGGTATGGTATTTTAGTATAGGGTAATTCTAGCATGGGTAATATGAATAGGGTTTTTAAAATTCAAAAGAAAGCTATTAGGTGTATGGTGGGAGCTAACCAGCTAACCTCATCCAAACCACTATTTAAGGAGCTTAAATTGCTTACAGTTCTCTCTCTCTCTACATTTTTCAGGTGATTATGTATGTTAGGCAAAATAATTTTATGCAGAATTTCAATGTTCACAATAATAACACGAGAAACAGAAATGATTATTATGTGGCAAATAACTCCACAAAATTGTTTGAACAAAAACCTACTTATGCAGGGAGAAAATTCATGAATAAATTACCCCAATTTTTAAAATGTTGTGAGGATTTGAATTCCTTTAAAAAGAATCTGAAAAATTACTTGATCGGTGAAATTTTTTATAGCGTACAAGAATTTCTTTCTTGATAGTAGTGATACATTGTGTGTTTCTTATATGTATTTCAGGTGTTATAGCTGACATGTCCTATACTCCTTCTGGAGTCTCCACAGCGCAAAAAAAAAACAGTTTAACATTCTAATTGTTTTTTCTGCTCGTTACTGGATTTACTGGCTTTCCTTGCTATCTCTCCAACTTTTTACGTTTTGTTGGTCTCGACGTTGTTTTATATAATTTTTTAGTTTTTACCAATACTCATTTTTACTTTCTCTTGCCTATATGAATATATAGGAAGGAAAGTATTGTTTTCATGTCGATTTTTCGAAACCGAGTTTTCACCGGATCTATACGTTTTCAGACCCCCTGAACCCAAAAAAACATGTTTTTAGCGATTGGTCTGTGTGTGTGTGTGTGTGTGTGTGTGTGTGTGTGTGTGTGTGTGTGTGTGTGTGTGTGTGTGTGTGTGTGTGTGTGTGTGTGTGTGTGTGTGTGTGTGAACAGAATATCTCAAGAACGGAACATCGTACGAACTTGAAACTTAAGTTACATACCACTACCGGACCCGACACGAACATTTTCATCAAAATCGGTCGACCGGAAGTAGTAGTTTATTCGTATAATTTTTCATTTTTTTGCGATTTTCTCAAAAACTGGTCCTACGATGTTTTTTAAAATCGCCTGGTTTACTCAATTTTTTATTCTCTACAAGATAGGGTAGGCGTCATGTTTGCTGAAATTCTGGGTGAGGCTGTTTTCACGTAAAAACATAGTTTTTTTAAGATTACGGGTTTAATATGCAATTTAGCGCAACAATTTATAAAATAAAAATTGTAGAGAATTAAAAATTCTACAACTTTTATTCCAAACAGTTTTTTGTATAACGCTTAGTTTAGCGGTAATTTGCGATTTTCTGTTTTTTTCTCACGAAAACGTGAGAAAAATCGATTTTCTTAACATTTCGGCCTTAGTATGCATTTTACGACAAAAGTGTATATAATTAAATTTATAGAAAATTAAAAGATCTACAACTTTTATTTAGATTATTTTTCTCTACAGAGCCTAGTTTAGAGAGAAAGAGTGATTTTCCGTATTTTTAAGCCAAACTGAGGTTGGTTTACATTTTGCGTCTTTCACTCATGATTAAAATAAGGTTATGTTTTTGAGGTTAGTCTTTTTGTTTATTTCTAATGTTTTATTACCTACTAATGTTAGGTTTATTGTTAATTATTTGCATTGGCAAGAGAAAGTTGTGTGAGTGTTTCACACCAGATTTTTATGCTAAGTTTTGTTGCTTACTAGTTTGATCCCAGACTATGACAACTGGCATAACTTTAGTTGTGTGTTGTGCTGATATGAGGCCGATAATTAATTCGTTACTCGTATCAGACCATAATGTTATTCGTGCAAAACACTTAAATCGCTGCAGCTATTATTTTTCAGTGGATTATAATTTCATAGCCTATTAGAATAGTTTTTACTGCAGCTGTCTGATGGTGGTTTGCGCTCGACTGTTACAAGTAACGTTCTACCGGTATCCAAGTGTAGGTTTGAGTAAGCCGCAAACATTCAGACCTATTTACTCTGACCATCTATTGGCCGGATTTTTTAAATTTATTGCCAAATGTTTAAAATTGTAAAATATTTATTACAATTCATTTGCATCGATTTAAATTTACTTGTTTTTTTATGTATTCTTCGAATTAGAACTATGTAAGCAAATATTTAGTTTACGCTTTACTGATGCTTCGACATTGCTGAGTTTAAATCTTTAATCCTGGATTGAGGCATCAAACTTAGCCTTGGCAAATGTCAGATGACATCAGTCATACCTAGCTTCTAATTATTGAGTCCGACCGTAAGCGAGCGGTGGGTAACTTTGCTGACATCGCTATGGTAACCCGTCAAGGCTTCAAAATTAAACCTATTTTGGTGTTTACATCAACTGCCACGGCTAACTGTGTCTTTACTAACTTAGACCTTGTCCGTATAATAAAAAAATCATATACAGTTGAGCCGTCCTTAGTTTGCTCCTACTGTCAACAAACCAAAGCCACCTACTTTAGGGTGTACACTTTAGGGGGTCCACGGCTTTATGGATATCATTCCTATTAAACATCATTTATAAAAATACTTTAAAAGTATTTTGTTGTTACTTTTTAATCAGCGTGTACACATTTTAATGTAATGCGCATGCTCAGTGACGTCATTGTTTTTTACAGTTGGAGCAAACTTAAAAAGGCTGTACTTTAAATCATACGAATCATACAAAAATAATATACTAATAAATTGACTCAAAGGAAAACTAAAATGAAAATTGATCCAATTGTGATCAATCACCTTCACTTCTTTACTATCCTTGCAGTAGAATGTACATCCAGGGCTAAGGGCCGCTTCCAAAGCGATCTTATAAAATTCATCGGCGTTTCCGGAATTGGAAGAGAGTTGGATGACGACATCGTGCGTTCCTTTTATAGTCGTTTTCATTGAACCCCAGAGTATCGGACGGTAACGATACCCAGATTTTTCTTCTGTATCAAGTTTCCAAACATCTGATTCAATTAAAATAAAACTGTTATTATTAAAACTGTTGGATTAAAACTGTTATTATTACTACTAATTATAGTGTAAGCTGTTGTTGTTTAGGTCATCAGCCCCTTTAGGCTGGTTTGAACCTGTAGAGGTTTTACTAAGTAAAACGAGGAGTGAGGTGGTTTACCATTGCCACAACTCACTGAGTGGAAAAGTATGCTTATCAGCATGCCGGGCCCTCTGAAAAGCACATATTTTCCACTCTGTAAATGACACCTTATATAAGTATTTATATACTTATATAAAATATAAGTATTTTAAACACAATCAGTAAAATTTTTGAAAAGGTAGTATTTATTAGGTTAATCAGTTTCTTGACTGAAAACCTAATCATCTCAGAGGATCAGCATGGTTTCCAAAAAGGTAGATCAACTAAAACTGCAATTGTTTCACTTGTGGAGCAAGTAGTTGATATATTGGACGCCGGGGAGAAAGCATTGGCAGTGTTTTTGGATCTGAGTAAAGCTTTCGATTGTGTTGATCATGAAATTTTATTGAAAACACTAGAGTCATTAGGCGTTAGGGATGTAGAGTTGAAATGGTTTCAATCTTACCTTATTAATAGATTACAGTGTGTGGAGTTAACTAGGGTTGTTAGAGGGAAACTTACAAAAGTTGTATCTGGAAAGCTTGAAGTCAAAGCAGGCGTTCCACAGGGGTCAGTTTTAGGTCCAATTCTGTTTCTATTGTACATTAATAGGTTACCAGAAGTCATACCTAATGGCAGAGCTTTGTTGTTTGCTGATGATACTTCAGTAATCAGTAACAGTTCACTGGTAGATGCTCTTGAAGTAAATACACATGTTAACATAGAGTCCGTAGTGCAGTTCTTGAATCAAATGTTATTAACAGTTAATGGGAAAAGTGTCAGTACTTGCAGTTCAAAAATAAACATAACGTTAAAGAAAGTAGAGAAGTGGATGTATTTATTCATAATAATAGTTTAGAGCATGTAGAAACAGTGAAGTTCCTGGGCGTGTCTCTAGATAGATCTTTGTCTTGGGACTTCTATATCAATCAAGTTTGTAGTAAAATATCATCTGGGGTATTTGCACTAAAACAAATCGCCAGATTAAATGATAAAAAATTACTAATGGCAGCTTATCATGGCCTCATTCTGTCTCATATCCGGTATGGTATTTTAGTATGGGGTAATTCTAGCATGGGTAATATGAATAGGGTTTTTAAAATTCAAAAGAAAGCTATTAGGTGTATGGTGGGAGCTAACCAGCTAACCTCATGCAGGCCACTATTTAAGGAGCTTAAATTGCTTACAGTTCCCTGTCTCTACATTTTTGAGGTGATTATTTATGTTAGGCAAAATAATTTTATGCAGAATTTCAATGTTCACAATCATAACACGAGAAACAGGAATGATTATTATGTGGCTAATCACTCCACAAAATTGTTTGAACAAAAACCTACTTATGCAGGGAGAAAATTCATAAATAAATTACCCCAATCTTTAAAGTGTTGTGAGGATTTGAAGTCCTTTAAAAAAAAATCTGAAAAATTACTTGATCAGTGAAACTTTTTATAGCGTACAAGAATTTCTTTCTTGATAGTAGTGATACATTGTGTGATTCTTATATGGATTTCAGGTGTTATATCTGACGACATGTCCTATACTCCTCCTGGAGTCTCCAGGGCGCAAAAAACAAAAAACAAAAAAAAAAAACCTTCACTTCATTCACCACAGGGTCTGGCTGTATAATGAAATTCATTACTTTCAGAGGAGACAACTCTGATTAGTGTCACAGTACACCTCTACCTCTTCTGTTCTTAAATGATTCAGTCATTTAATTGGCTGACCATTTATAATAAGAAACAGAACTATTTATTTTAGCCCTGCACTGAGCAGATTGAGTGTAAATAATTTGACACTCCACCTGTCAGTTATGGGCAGTACAAGCCCTAAGCTAGTACAAGTAAAAAAACTAATCTTTAATATTACCGTATTAGCCGGTGTATAAAACGCAATTTGTTCTTTCACTAACTGGTCAAAAAACAGGGTGCGTCTTATACAACGGATGGGAACTTTTTGCAACTGTTTTAATGTTTACTATACAGCACTACAAAGTCAAAAAAAAAATCTTATGTGAAAAACTCACACAACTTTCTCTTGAAAATGCAAATAATGACCAATAGTATAACCTAACATTAGTAATAAAACATTAGAAATAAACAAAAAACTAACCTCAAAAAACATAACCTTATTTTAATCATTAATGAAACACGTAAAATGAAAATCAACCTCAGATTGGCTTTAAAATACGGAAAATCACTCTTTCACGCTAAACTAGGCTCTGTAGAGAAAAATGTTCAAAATAAGAGTCGTAGATCTTTTAATTTCCTATAAATTTGATTATATACATTTTTGTCATAAAATGCGTAGGCTACTAATGCTGAATTCTTATACAAAAAAATATTTGAAATAAAAGTTGTAGGATTTGAAATTCTCTACATTTTTTATAACATAAATTTCTGCGCTAAATTGCATATTAAAGCCGCAATCTTAAAAAAAACAAGTTTTTTACGTGAAAACAGCCTCACCAAGAATTTCAGCAAACATGGCGCCTACTTTATCTTTTAGAGCATAAAAAAATTAAGTAAACCAGGCGTTTTAAAAAAATTGTCGTAGGACCAGTTTTTGAGAAAATTGCAAAAAGTGAAAAATTACACGAATTAACTACTACTTCCGGTTGACCGATTTTGATGAAAATGTTCATGTCGGGTCCGTTAGTGGTATGTAACATGTCTTGTTGGGTTCAGGGGGTCTGTTTACGTGTAGATCTGGTGAAAAGTCGATTTCTTAAAATGGACGTGAAAATATTACTTTCCTTCCTATTTATTCATATAGGCAAGAGAAAGTAATACTGTATTGTACATTGGCACCACCATAATGACGGCTATTCAGCCGTCTGATAGCCTAGATCCTAGGCCTCATAGCCTAGATTATGCGGAAGAAGTGTGTACGTTGTAAACCAGTATCAGAGGACGAGGTTTTTTCTGTTGACAGTGGGTTAACAATCTAGTACGGTATACAAGATTAGCTACTGTCTCATCGCTGTCTAGTTACTCATTTCTTTTGGAATGCCATTTAATGGAAATTGTATTAGCTTTCTGCATCCGAGATAATTATGCATAAATGTAACCAACTACGGTGGCAAGCGGGCCGCACATGCGCAGTATGTAGCTCCTCCACCACGCGTCGTAGCCTGATACAGGCTGCCTCTAAAGTAGTATTCACTACTCGTTGTGTTCTGTTCGTGCGGTTATAGTTTTGACATTCGTGTCGCTGTCGAAAGCCGCACGCCGTCGAAATTTGTTGCGCGCGCACAAAATACGGGGAAAAATTTCTGCGATTCCTTTTGGGGTAATGGGCAATAATTTTTTTCTAAATGATGTTCCTACTATAAGTTTTGACAGGCCCGACGAGAGGTACGTCATACCCTCATTCTGTTATATTTACTGTACGGTTCTTTTTGTTAAAATTTCATAACACTGATATTGTGCGCGTGTAGTTGATTTCTAAAATTTGACGTATGTTTGGTATAAAGTTCACAACTGTAAAAAAAAAATGATTCAGCTTCTTGGAATACTAACAGGAAGGAGACACCAGACACGATGATCTATCTTTGACTTTCTTTCAAAAAATGATTTTTGCAAACACGTTTAGCCTATTATTTCTCTTTCTGCCCTACATATATCAAATTACAGATAAAATTTTTTATTTTATAACAAAATAATGAAACGCTTATTATGTCATCCTGGAAAATAAATTATAGGTATTAGCCTACGTGATACGCAAAAATGCGATGAGATTTAAACGTCTAACTTTGTACGAGCGTATCTGATCTAAATATCAGAGTATAATAATAACATTTATAGCGTAATAAAATAAGATTCATTAGGAAGCGAAAGTAATTTTTTCAGAATTTTTTGATGAAAAATTAGCTTGTTAGAGTGTAATGAACGAAACTGGCCGGCAGAGTATATTGTCACTATTGTGCTTTAACACCGTGCACTGATTGAAATGAGTTGAGGGGACGGCGGACGCAACACATTCTCTCACTGTCTCGTTACCCTCCTTACATGCCGCCGTAATTGGCGAACAGTATATTAACCGTTTTCCCTCTTCACGAATTGAAAAAAATGAATGATGACGTAAAAGCTGCTTCCATACATCAGTTCTGTGAATCGGTCAAAACTTGCTGGAACCATGTCAGCTCCAAAATTGTTGTGAATTCTTTCAAGAAGTGCAGCTTCAGCAACTCTTTGGGAGGAGCTTAAGATGATTTAGGTATTGTTTGAAAACACTTCATATTCTTCGAGTGACAGTGACTTCCTACAACTCCTACAATCACTAATCACGCTGTTACAGTTAGCGAGCACAACTAAATCGATACTGAAAATCAAATATCGACTAGAGTCTGTCTACGGTAAGAGTACTCCGACGTAGGCAACCAGCAACACAAGTGAGCATGCGCATTAATTAAAAATACCCACACCATGATCAAACACAAAATCCCATACAACACTAATTATTCACTCTAAGCTTAATATAATGAAAACACGTTCAATTCATTGTTAGAAAATATTTTATAAATCGAACATTAGTTTACCATTAATAACTAAAATTTTACTATAGGTTATTCTTACATTATTTACTATTATTACATTATTATTTATGATTAGTAGGTTTTTATTATAGACTCAGTTTTATTTTATTTTTGGTCACAAGTAATATAAGACTAATACGCTTGAATTAGTATAACAGGAGAATAAACAATTCCCGTGATTCGTTGTTTATCGTTTCAGATTGTTTATTTCGTATCACTAAAATTAATGTCTGCGACTAGTTTAACACAAAACTGTTTGCACTTCCTCGTGTTTAACTTATTTTTAGTTTCATCTGTTATATTTTGGTATTGTATCTGGTTCGTTTCAATTTTCTTCGTAGACTAAAGTTGAAAAGTTTTGTAGAAAAAAATTAAAATTAGTTAAATTAAAAAGTAGAAAAAAATTGTTTCGTTAAATGTAATGGTTAAAATAATTAATTAAGGAGTAGCTTTATGAAACTACAATAATTACAAGTAATCTGAACGGTATAATTAAAAATCTGGTGTGAAACACTCACACAACTTTCTCTTGCCAATGCAAATAATTAACAATAAACCTAACATTAGTATTAAAACATTAGAAATGAACAAAAACTAACCTCAAAAACATAACCTTATTTTAATCATGAGTGGAAGACGCAAAATGAAAATCGAACTCAATTTGGCTTAAAAAAAACGGAAAATCACACTTTCACGCTAAACTAGGCTCTGTAGAGAAAAATTCTCTAAACAAAAGTTGTAGATCTTTTAATTTTCTATAACTTTTATTATATACACTTTTGTCGTAAAATGCATACTAAGACCGAAATGTTGAAAAAATCGATTTTTCTCACGTTTTCGTGAGAAAAAAAACAGAAAATCGCAAATTACCGCTAAACTAAGCGTTATACAAAAAAATATTTGAAACAGAAGTTGTAGGTTTTTAAATTCTCTACAACTTTTATTATATAAGTTTTTGCGCTAAAATTTATATTAAAGCCGTAATCTTAAAAAAACAAGTTTTTACGTGAAAACAGCCTCACCGAGAATTTCAGCAGACAAGGCGCCTACCCTATCTTGTAGAGAATAAAAAATTGAGTAAAATAGGCGATTTTAAAAAAAATCGTAGGACCAGTTTTTGAGAAAATCGCAAAAAACTGAAAAATTATACGAATAAACTACTACTTCCGGTTGACCGATTTTGATGAAAATGTTCGTGTCGCGTCCGGTAGTGATATGTAACTTAAGTTTCAAGTTTCAAGTTCGTACGATGTTCCGTTCTTGAGATATTCTGTTCACACACACACACACAGACACACAGACACACAGACACACAGACACACACACAGACCAATCGCTAAAAACATGTTTTTTGGATTCAGGGGGTCTGAAAACGTATAGATCCGGTGAAAACTCGATTTCGAAAAATCGACATGAAAACAATACTTTCCTTCCTATATATTCATATAGGCAAGAGAAAGTAAAAACGCTTAAAGGATAACGTTTATTTTAGCTGGATGTAGATATTTTTTATGACGGAATGTAGTGCAGGGTAATTTAGTCAGGCGCAAAGGCAGATACATGCTAACTAGTGTAATCCTTTCGTTTACAACAACCTGTAGGCAGGGCTTGCCTCGCGCGGAGTACTCTCCGCTTACAGTAGACAGACTATATACAGGGTGATTCATGAAGTTCTCCCCCCACTTCTACAGCACATTGTACTAGTAAAAATAATGAAAAAATGTTATATAAACATAGGTCCGAAAACGCTTCGTTAGCGAGTTACAGCTAGCGAAAGTTTCGCCTGGATTTCAGTTCACCAGGTGAAATGAGGTCTTCCTGGAATTGTGGTAAGGTAGATTAAGGGGCAAATTCAATCATTTCTTATGGTTTTTGATCTGATAAATTGAATAAAACAGGTCCCAGATCTGTAAGTTAAATAGTTTTTAAGAAAACCAGTGTCAAATGCAAAAAATGGAGTGAAAAACTTATTTTTTCATCTTTGGGCAAGGATAACTGTGTTATTTCACCAAGAAACAGTTAAAAATTTTCAATAAAACATGTAGAAAATTTTATTCTGAACAAACCGGTGTAAATTAAGTACACAGAAAGCGAATAGATGTTTGATTAAATGAGTTTTTATTCATAAGAGTACAAAGTAAAATTAACCGGAAAAACTAAAATGAAAAAATGTGTTTTTTTCACTCCATTTTTTTGCATTTGACACTGGTTTTCTCAAAAACTATTCGCTTTCTGTGTACTTTATTTACACCGGTTTGTTCAGAATAAAATTTTCTACATTTTTTATTGAAAATTTTTAACTGTTTCTTGGTAAAATAACAAAGTTATTCTTGCCCAAAGATGAAAAAATGTGATTTTCACTCCATTTTTTGCATTTGACACTGGTTTTCTCAAAAACTATTTAACTTACAGATCTGGGACCTGTTTTATTCAATTTATCAGATCAAAAACCATAAGAAATGATTGAATTTGCCCCTTAATCTACCTTACCACAATTCCAGGAAGACCTCATTTCACCTGGTGAACTGAAATCCAGGCGAAACTTTCGCTAGCTGTAACTCGCTAACGAAGCGTTTTCGGACCTATGTTTATATAACATTTTTTCATTATTTTTACTAGTACAATGTGCTGTAGAAGTGGGGGGAGAACTTCATGAATCACCCTGTATACAGTCGTTTGCACGTATAGTTTGTTGACATAATAGTTCTTATGGGAATCGTCACTGCTATTAGCGCAACTAAAAACATCAAATAAACGCATCTGCATGCGTATATATTTATATACGCATTTTAAACATTTGTAGAGTACGTATTTCTTAAGGTAGAACTACAATTCAAGTTTTCCTTAACAGAAAAAAATTATGTATTATATAAAAAGTTTAATTAATTGTAAAAAATTAGAAAAACTGTAAAAATATTTTCTTCTATTAAGGGGGGGGGGTTAAAATGAATATATTATACATTTTACTGCAGACCTTCTAATGCCTTTTCCACATTCCCTCTCCAACTTAATAAACACTGCGTGATAAATGTAAACAAATGAATCAATCTGTTATTACATATCTAAAAAATCTTTCCCAATATAGATATCGAAAATATTTCACATATGGAATCCACATATAAAGTTGAGTATAAACTTATATAGAGTTAATTATTAATTAGTAGTCATATAGAGCTGTCCATAACAGACAGGTGGAGTGTCAAATTATTTACGCTTGATCTGTTCGTTACAGGGCTAAAATAAATAGTTGTGTTTCTTATCACATGGTCTGCCAATTAAATGACTGAACCATTTAAGAACAGAAGAAGTAGAGGTGTAAATGACACTAATCAGAGTTATTTCCTCTGAAAGTAATGAATTTCATTATACAACCAGACCCAGTGGTGAATGAAGTGAAGGTGTTATTTGCAGAGTGGAAAATATGTGCTTTTCAGAGGGCCCGGCATGCTGATAAGCGTACTTTTCCACTCAGTGAGGAAGGCATGGTAAACCACCTCACTCCTCTTTTACTTAGTAAAACCTCTAGAGGTTCAAACCAGCCTTTCGGCTGTTGACCTAAACAACACAGTCATATAGACTACTCTACATTATAAAGGTTAGTTATCGATGAGGTGCGGAAGGAGGGGAATGTTATTAATTATGATGGCATTGGTTGATCTATAAAGCCGATGTTTGTGTACGAGCTAGTAGCAGTAAGATCCCCATAAGAAATACATTGTCCGTTGTATTGTTGTATACTGTTCCGTTGTGTCAATTGAAGGTGCAAACGACTATAGGTAAAACATTTCTTTCATTCATTAGTCAGCAGTCCGTAGCGGTTGTATAAAAATACTATACCTTGTAGAGGTTAGTTGCTTCTGCTGCTTTAACATTTTGTTCTGAAAAAATCAGTACGGGTTAAAAACTTAAAAATGCGGCCTATAGACCTACTTCGTTTGTCGAGTGTAAAATTGAATTTTTGAAATAGAAGGGCTATCAGGTATAGTCACTTGAGTCACAAGTTTGCCCTTATTTGCAACGAGGGGTAAAGGGGGTAAAGCATCAGTGCGCATGCGCGACTGCTTTAATTTCAGTACAACAAACATAACTCGTATACTATACCCAGAGCATATACAGTAAATCGTGAAACCTTTGTCGGTTAACTGTACGAATATAACTGTTTATTACCGTAAACACAAATGTCGGTTTCTCGAAAATGTGGTCAAATTATTCACAGTGCTGAACGCAATGTAACAAAATGTTGTAAAGTTGAAGCTAAACAAAAATGCCTAACCGCGCCTCTTAACAAAAGCCGGGAGCGAGCGACTAACTACTGTGATGTTTCTCTTTGCACAATTCGAAAAATAAAAAACCAGTTTTGTTGACACCTGGTATAAAAAGGAAACAGTTAGGTAGATACTTTAAAGACTGATAATGAAAACGCCGATGACAGCAATAGTAAAAAAGGCGATTCATTCGTAATTACAGTAAATCAAATATTTCTAGTCATGTAATTAAGTTATAAACAATATTACAGGTTACCTTTGATTTTTTATAAGGTTTATGAAGAAAACATTTTCTCGGAATAAACCACAGCTTACAAAATATATGTAGAAACTGCACGGTAGTGAAATGTACAAGTAGTGTCTCACTTTTGAGGTTGGCAGCACTGCAAATATTTCACTTCCCTTCCTTACAGCCCATCAATACGCAAAAGGCAATCTCGTGACTTGAGTATCTATACTGAAATATTGGTGGTGAGTAAATGTCTGCATGTATGTAGCCTAAATGTTACATTGTCAATCTGTTATTAATTTAATTAAACGGAAATAGGTATAGTTTATAAAAGTTTCTGATTCAATAGGATTTTAGAAGGTGATATTTTGGCCAAATTTATTAGATTACTTTCGTCGTGCATTCTACTATTTAGGACTTGTTTGCTTTACAATAGACCTAAGGGTTGTGTGGCGTGCTGTGATTGGTTGGTTTAAACTACGCGCGTTTTCATACTGGTCTCTTGAGTATTTTCATTGGCTGTCGCTTTCCTCAACGACAAAGATGTATAACTATGGTTAAAATACATAACATTTTAATGGCACAGAGACGATGCAGTTGTATTTTCTATGCGGTAACTGTCCAGTGGCGTAACTAACGCCAATGCAACCAATGCGGTGCATTGGGGCGCAGGCCTTAGGGGGGCGCAAAAAACTGACATTCTGGAAAATTTTTGGCAAAAAAATATGTTGAAGCAAAACTCGCTGTACTTCAGTTATGTTAATGGTGTTTGGAAATGTTTAGTAACTTAATTTTACTTTCAATTAATTTTTTGAATAATAATTTTTTTTAATAATTAACTTTAAAATTACTGAAATAATAAATTATATTTCTTTGAATAATCTTTCTCTAATTGGATAGAGCTTGTACAATGTCGTGTCTAGTGAAGTAGTATCCAGGAAGTGTGGAAGTACGGAGAAATGTTGTTAGTTTCGTTGGAAGTTACGGGCGGGGGGGGGGAGAGTGAGTCTACGAATAGGGGCGCAGTTAGACTAGTTACGCTACTGTAACTGTCTGCAAATGGGTAGTGCATGTTATTATTATGTTTTTCATGGAGGTCTTTGTTGTTTATCGTGTTGTGTCTGCGAGAGTCATTTTGTTGTTCTTCGATGCGGATGCGTCATCGATTCTGAGAGTAGTTGAAGGTAATGGTTTTGTGTTGCAGTCAAGGCCATACAGTCAAAAGAGTGTTTAGGGTTCCCTTCTACAAGTTGTCAGATTCTTTTCAGTGTTGAGTTCATCTGGTTATATACTTCTGATTCTTTGTTTAACGATTTGCAGTTGCAGTTTTGTGCACCTTATTCTTCTGGTCTTCACATTTACATTGTAAACTGCTGGTTTAATCGTCATCTAAATAAACAATTGAATTGTGTACCAGTGATTAAAGTTTATAAATAGTTTCGATAAACCGCGATTGTATAAAGTGTTGATTAATTTGTCGAATAGTTCGGATCACGTGATGTTTGGGTGGGTGCCTACCCAAGGGGCTATTGACAAAGTATTTTGGTTTCTGGTAATGCGTTACTACAAATTTGGTAGTTGGCCGGAAGGGGAAGTTTCGGTGCTTGTAGTCTTTGCAGTTGCTACGGCGACCGGAACGCTAAGTGAGAGGCTTTATCGGAGATTCCCTGTAGCTTTTAAGTTAGTGAACTGTAGGGGATTATTTTCTGTTGGAATTGATGAAAGAAAAGCGTCTAATATTGAATTTCTTTAAATTTAACTTCAGTTAATATTTTTGTGTTGATTGTCCTCATCCAGTCCGTTAGGTAAAGGGAGATGTTCAATTGAAAGGGATGACGTTTCGGGATGCGGCAAATCACCTACCAATAACTGGAGTAACAGCCACTGTAATAATAGTTTTTTTCTCTTGGGTAAATGTTCAGTATTGTGAAAGTGTGACAACTGACTCAAGACCTATTACCATTCATCATTCTTTATTGATAAGGAAAATTAAAAGTTACATTACCTTCAATTACCCAAATCACTTCAGTAAAGCAACCAGTACACACTGCGTAATGGGTTATTGTAATCGGGTCTGGATCTTTCCAGGATACGATTGGCTCCGAATTATCCTTTTTCCCTACGCCAATCAGCCCTCCATTCCAACTCACCCAATATCCCCTTTCTTCACTAGGACTTAGAATATCAGGTGTTTTAATCTTCACCCTTTCCTTCTCGTCTTTTAGTCTCTGAATCGTTGTCATTGAGTTATTCATGGCCCCGATCACCACCTGATCAAAAATAAACACCATTAGCACAAACCACTTTCTCTTGCCCATGTAAATAATGAAAAATAAAAAAAAATGTTTCATCGTGAGTGAACGACGTTAAATAAAAATTAATCTCTACAAACAGAAAAGTACTAATTGTCTAAGCTGTGCAGAAGAATTCTTCAAATAAAAGTTAAAGAATTTTGTTTTTGTTTTCTACATACTCTTTCGCTTTGAAATGGATTTAGGCAGCAATGTTAAAAAACTATTTTACCAACTTAAAAGGTCAAACTAAAAAATTAAAAAAAAATACTAAATAAACTATATTTTTACATAAAAAAATATATAAATTATTTTATATTACGATTCAAAATAACAACTACAAAACATTAAACTTTACAAAAAATTGATTAAGAAAACAAAATTATCAACAAGTTACGTAAAAATATCAACACTAGGAAAACATCAATAATAATTGAACATTCTAAACCAAAAAAAAAAAAATACAAAAGAATAAAATACCACTACACCACGGGCCGGCCCGTGGTGTAGTGGTATTTTATTCTTTATTCTTCATTCTAAACCAAAAAAAAAAAATACAAAAGAATAAAATACCACTACACCACGGGCCGGCCCGTGGTGTAGTGGTCAGCGCAACTGGCTACTATGCCGGGGTCCCGGGTTCGATCCCCGGTCAGGTCTAGCATTTTTTTATCTGCAGATCACCACATATCATTACCTACGCACAAGCCCAAGGCTCATGTAGGCATCATCACTTAATAAAAAAAAAGAAAAAAAAACAATAATTAACAGAAACTAAACTTTACAAAACGACAGAAAAATTAACAGAAATTAAACAACGCGTAAATAAATAACACAGGACTTGTCGCCGACTCCCCTACCAACATTAGCGCCTGAAGACGGTATATATATATAACCAACTACGGTGGCATGCGGGCCGCACATGCGCAGTAAGTAGTTCCCCCACCACAGCGTCGTAGCCTGATACCGGCTGCCTCTAAAGTAGTACCACTACTCTTGTTGTGTTTGTGCGGTAATCGTTTTGACATTCGTGTCGTTGTCGAAAGCCGCACGCCGTCGAAATTTGTTGCGCGCGCACAAAATACGGGGAATAATGTCTGCGATTCATTTTGGGGTAATAGGCAATAAGGTTTTTCTAAATGATGTACCTACTATAAGTTTTGACAGGCCCGAAAGAGAGGTACGTCATACCCTCATTCTGTTATTTATTTACTATACGGTTCTTTTTGTTAAAATTTCATACAACTGATATTGTGCGTGTGTAGTTGATTTCTAAAAATTGACGTATGTTTAGTATAAAGTTCACAACTATAATAAATTATTCAGCTTCTTGGGATACCAACAGGAAGGAGACACCAGACACGATGATCAACAATTTTAAAATTTTGAAAGATGTAATTCTTCCCTTCAAAAAGTGTTTTTTTTCAAGCTCGTTTATTATTTCTCTTTCTGCCCTACCTGCATATATCAAATTACAGATAAAATTTTATATTTTATAACAAAATAATAAAACGTGTATTATGTCATCCTGGAAAAGAAGTTATATTAGCCTACGTGTTACGCAAAAATGCGATGAAATTTAAACGTTTAATTTTGTACGAGCGTATCTTACATAAATATGAGAGTATAATAATAACATTTATAGTGTAATAGAATAAGATTCTTAGGAAGCGAAAGTATTTTTTTCAGAATTTTTTGATGAAAAATGAGCTTGTTAAAGTGTAGTGAACGAAACTGGCCGGCAGAGTGCCCTACCGTACCACGTATTGTCACTATTGTGCTTGAACACCGTGCACTTATTGAAATGAGTTGAGGGAACGGCGGACGCAACACATTCTCTCTCTGTCTCGCTACCCTCCCTACATGCCACCGTAATTGGCGAACAGTATACCAGTACGTGCCTGCCGCGCGTCGCGCATAGCAACAGTGGCTCCCCTCCACTATGAAATGGCCTCGCCTGGGAAAGATTTAAGAGAGAGAACTGGCCCGCAACTCGCTAGGCACAGACTTACATAACACGAACATGAGCGGAAGTGCACGGGGAAATCTTCTGATTAACTCGAATGGAGTATCGAAGCACGGGGAATCCCAAAAATCATACCAAATAAGTTTAGGGAGGCAGGAGGAAACACGGGGGTACGTGCTTCTCTAAGCTACACCATAGTAAAACTATTTCACTAGGTGAACTAAATGAACACGTTGACCGCTATGTAATCCAAATATGTGTCACACTAGTTTTTAAAAATGGGCCACGTGCATCAAAAATAAGTCACAGTAAATTTTTAAGTCGTGTATTACTAATGTGGTTTCAAAACCTAGGGTTTCAGAGAGAGACATTGTACACATAGCCTTTTCAAATAGTTAGCTTCTTTCAAATAGTAGGTAATTGCGTACACAGGTAGTTTTTCTTGTTTTCCTGAACTAAAATTCTATTATTTTTTATTGTATTATTTCTTTAGTTTATTTTGTTCAAAGAAATAGTCTAAAAAACTTTGAAACTAAACCCAATTGTCTATTAAATGTTTTTATTATGACACAAAAATGGGTCACATGGTTCTGAAATGTAAAATCATTCCAGTAGACCATGTGAACCGAAAGGGTGTCACAACTTTATTTTAGAAAAAAAAATTGGTAGGCCTATTTGTAATTAAATAAAATAAGTAAAATAACAAAAAAAATGAATAAAATGTGAAAAAAGTACAATGGGTCCACTGTGAGTGTGACAAAATTTAGTGTTGCAGTCAACGTGTTAAGCAAACTTATCATTTGTCTTTCAATGGAGTTTTGCAACATTCTGTACTACTGTCACGTCCTTATTACGCTTACTCACTCTATTTGTATCTTGTGTTAGGTACGTTTTGCACAGCGACAACTGGACACAACCATCATCACACCTTTTGGAGGCCTAATAGAATACTGTAAATGGTGATTGTACAGAAAGAGATCCGATGGTCTTACCTCGTATCCTTTGTTCGATATATTTGGATCTTCTGCCAGTGAAATGCAAGCATCGCTCAATGCCTTAACAGTGAAATTAATTGATCCACTATTAAAAGGTTTAGAAAAGAGCCAACCATATTTTTCGGAGGTGGTGAACTCATGGATGGTTGGGGTGAATGAATTAACTGCAACAATCAATATCATAATTTGAATAAAAATGGCCTAGTTCAAAAATTATATTTTTTTACGATATAATAATAGATTTAAGCTATAATTTTTGATAAACATAACCTACTTTTAATGAGCTGAAGGAAAACCAAACACTGATTTTAATTTTCATCAGAGAAATACGAAACACCTATCATCGGTTCTCGGTAAACTAATCGCTGTAGAAAAAGATGCTTCAAATAAAGGTTGCATTACGTCTTTCAATTCTCTACTATAGTTACTTGAATCACGAGTTTGCCCTTATTTGCAACGAGGGGTAAAGGGGGAAAAACATCAGTGCGCATGCGTGACTGCTTAAATTTCGGTACAACAAACATAACAACTTGTACTATACCCAGAGCATATGACGTAACCGCGGAACCTTTTGTTGGTTACCTATACGAATACAACTGTTTGTAACCGTAAACAGAAATGTTAGTTTCTCGAAAATGTGGGCAGACTTTTCACAGTGCTAAATGAAATCTAATATGTAGCGTAATAAAATGCTGTGACGTTAAAGCTGAAAAAAAACCTTTCCCTTGCCTCTTAACAAAAGCCATGAGCGAGTGGCTAAGTACTGTGATGTTTCTCTTTCCACAATTCGAAAAATAAAGCAGGAAATTAAAAACATGAAGAAGCATGTTTAACAGTTTTGTTGAAACCTGGCAAAAAAAGTAAACGGTTAGGTAGTTACTACTAGTGAGACTGATAGTGAAGACGCCGGTCGGTGTCAGTGATAGTGAAGAAGGCGATTCATTCAAAGAACATTTTCATCCAATGTAATAAGGTAGCTGGTAACAGTAAATCAATCATTTTCAAGTCATGTAATTAAGGGGAGCAGACTGATTTTAATAAAAAATATTGATTTTTCAATTTTACCATAAATATTGATCGATTGTTTTCCCCTATTTAAATTTATGTATAACACGACATTTGTTGCTTTTTCTGTTGAGAAAAATTATGTTTTTACATTGGTGGGGTACGTAGTGTTTTTTTTGATATTTTTTCACGTTTTTCATTCTTGTAAATTGAGATTAATATAATCATGTTACTGCTCTAATATTACGGAGATCGCGTTTACATAAAAACGATAATTTCTAGAACACGTAGAAATCAGCCGTAGAGGAAATATTGGTGTGTTTTTGTTTGGAAGTTAATTCCAATTGGTAATAGTTTCTGTCACGGTATTATGCTTTTACTATATCTGCATTTTCCGCGTATTGTATTTTTTGACTTTAGGTACACTTATTTTAGGAACTATCCTACCTAGGAGTGTGAAATTTCACACACTACATTTTAATACTAAGGTGTGTATTTACTCCAGAGGTATTTCAAAAATGTTGGAGTTTTTATTTTTTGGGTGTGTTTTTAATAAAAAAATGTGGGCACATTTGAACATTTTTTGAGAATAAAAATCATTTTTAGATTGGATGAAGGTAAATGAAAAAGCTCTGGTACAAATTTGTAAAACGGTACTGTAGAAAGGTGTGCCAAAGCTCAGCTTTGTAGCTTTAACGGTTTCTACAAAAAATCTACTTAAGTTAGTATTTCAGGTATAGGGATAATGAAAATGGTCTGCTCCCCTTAAGCTATAGGCAATATTACAGGTAACACATATTTCTTATAAGGTTAATGAAGAAAACATTTTCTCGGATTAAACCACAGCTTACAAAACGTATGTAGAAACTGCACGGTAGTGAAATGTACGAGTAGTGTCTCACTGTTGAGGTTGGCAGCACTGTCTAATTTTCACTTGCCTTGCTCACATCTCATACAAACGCAAAAGGCAATCTCGTGACTTCAGTATCTGTACTTTAATGTAAACGCTTTTGCTCTCAAATCCATATTAAGGCTATATAATCTTAAAAAATAGTTTTTTCCCTCGAGAGCACGGACCCCCACAAATTGGGGGTACCGGCAGACATGCCCCTATCTTTATCTTGTAGAGCACAATAAATTTAGTTCGAACAAGACTATAAAGAAAATCGTAGGGGCCAGTTTTGAGGAAATTGCAAAAAAGTAAAAATTGCACCAATAAATTACTACGTTTTAATGTAAATTATTTATGTAAATTACAAAATTAATTATTATGAAAATGTTCGTGTCGGGTTCACTTGTAGTACCTAACCGAAATTCCTAGTTTGAATTTCATACGCAATTTTTGTTTGTGAAATTTTGTTGAAACGCACCCACGCGTGCCCGAAAAACGCTTAAGAAACTTTTTCTATTGGATTTAGGAGACCTGAAAACGTGTATTTCCGGTGAAAACTTGAATTGGATATATCGACTTGAAAACAATACACGCCACTCACTTTTCCTTACCCTCTACGTCACGTAGGGTAAGAAAAAGTAAAAGAAAGTACTACTTAGAAATTTCTTTCTGGAAAAGCAAAGTTTGTGATTGGTACACTAAAACTGATAGGCTACTTGAATTTGTAACAGATAGGGTACAATAGTGAACTGCAACACGTTTCAATTGGTGCACGTCTACGGAAACCATTATTCACTCTAGCCCTACCTAGATACAACCGATTAAACGAGCAGATAATTATTACAAACTGTTTTCCGTATGTTTCAGTGTGCGCTGTCAGCTAGTATGAGTCATCCATCTCGTCCTTCGTTCCAATTAATATTGTATTTACCGTATTTTAATTAATTAAAACATTAATTAATTAAAATTGATGGTAAATTAATTAATTAATTTTACCATCTCTGTTTCACATAGATGGTAAAATCAAAGAAAAACTATACAGGAACTGTGAAGGAAGGCTGTAAATATTGTGTGATCTTTATGTTGTTTTATGTATTTTTATGTTATTCTTGTCTATGTGGGGTGTATGTACTGTTTTCTAGTGAAGAAAGAAAGAATGACTTTGTTAAGTTATGATGGTGCAGTATACCGAGGCAGGGGATATTCTATTGGACCACCTCGCATCCTTGCGACCAGCCATAGTAGTGGGTCGGGGTGTATAATAGTGGGTATAATAGCGGGGTGTAGGGGAGTTTGGGAGCCCAAAAAAAAATTATTTATTTATCGTGTCTTGTGGGTTCCATAGTAAGGCCAGTACCTTATTCGATAAGTTACTACGAAAACTTATGGATAATCAGAGTAGGGAAATTGTTAATTTATTGTCATTAAATTTAGGCAAAACTTTTTCTGTAGTCGTTACACCGCAGACATCAGCGACTCTTGAAGGGGTCTCTCTTCTTTTCTCTGTCTCATTCATGCTCCCCTCCGACTTCTACGCAGCAGGCAATTGCAATACTAATTCGGTTAGCCTGTACGCGTAGTATCATAGTTATAACCAACTAAAAAAAATTAAAACTTATCAGAATAATTAAGGCGTTTACCTTATCCACTTAGCTTTGAAATTGATGTTTAAAGATCAGGCGTTTTGCGTGGTGCCCGTTCTACTAGGCTTATCTTTCTCTTTATTATCAACAGTCCCGGATATAGGGGTAGGCGACCGGTGCCGCCGCCTAGGGCGGCAAATTTTAATGTTTTATTTTAAAATTTTATAAATATACGACTTTACGTACGATCATGATCCGAAAAAGTATAAACCCAACGACAACTATAAAATGCAAAAGTTGACAAGAGATACTCTATGATCTACATAGACACGGCACACACCTACATTTAACTTTGTACATATATAGTCTATACTCAGATTTGTATAACAATAAATTACCCACCCATACGTTTGAAGAGGGGTTCTATGGATTAATTTAATGGTTGATGAGTGGGTGGAGGGGGCGGCAAAAGTACTAGGGCTGGGGCTGATTGTCAACCCCCATTCTCTACAGTGATAAGGCTTAAGCGAGTGGTTCACGTGCTGAGAACAGGTTTTGTTTTCGTTATTATCTTTTCAATTGAAAAATTGTGATTTTATTGGCAGTTAAATTTAGCGGTTAATTTAGTTTAGCTAAAGTAACTCAATTGCATTTGTAGTCTAAATGCGTAGCTTAACGTTCTTTTTCTAGACCACAAACGAACCTCGCATGTTCTTTCGTCTTCACAATTTTCGTTATGCCTATCTATTTAAATGTAACATTTTAAATGTACTGCAACATGCATTGCCGGGCAATGGACAATCCTAGGCGCGAATTCGGAATTGAATATACCACATGTTAATGTTTGTTATATATCCAATTGAAATTAAATCCCGGGGATTAGTTATGCGTGGTCTTCGTAACATAAAAATACAATCCAAAAATATTAAAATACACAAAGTACGTCCATTGATAAGATGTTGTAGGGCGTACGCTTACATTTTGGTAGGCAGACCTGATAATAAATAAACACTGCCAATAGATTAAAACAGAAAAAAGGCTGTCTACGTAAAGCTATAGCCTAGAAATGAATCAGTAATTTCAAGAATAACGTACCCTCTGAAAACATCGTAAATCAAGTGTTGAATTCAGTGAGAAATATTCTAAATAGTAAACATCCACCGAAAAATTTCCATTGTTCTATACAGACCTACTAAACAATACGCCTATACGATCAGATGTTGTTTACTTTGTGTGTGCTTTAGACATGTGTGCGCTTGCAGCCTGCTGACAGGCGGTAGAATAAATGTGACCTTCCATAAGAGAACGAGGCCTTGTCTTCACCCAAGTCATAAGTGAGGCTATGAGTTTCTTACAGAGAATCTAATGCTGAAAACAATTATATTTTTACTCCTTTATCAACAACGTTAACTTGTTTTCGGGAAAATGCTGTTAAAGTTTGTTAATATTTTAATCTGCCCATAACAGACAGGTGAGTGTCAAATTATTTACACTCAATCTGTTCGTTGCAGGGCTAAAATAAATAGTTCTGTTTCTTATCACATGGTCAGTCAATTAAATGACTGAATCATTTAAGAACAGAAGAGGTAGAGGTGTAAAAGACACTAATCAGAGTTATCTTCTCTGAAAGAAATGAATTTCATTATACAGCCAGACCCTGTGGTGAATGAAGTGGAGGTGTCATTTGCACAGTGGAAAATATGAGCTTTTCAGAGGGCCCGGCATGCTGATAAGCGTACTTTTCCATTCAGTGAGGAAGGCAATGGTAAACCACCTCACTCCTCGTTTTACTTAGTAAAACCTCTATAGGTTCAAACCAGCCTTTCGGCTGATGACCTAAGCACAATATTTTAATGATAATACATATTTACTTTTCTTATTCTCGTCATTTCTTAATTATGTAAAATTTTATGTTGATTTCAATGATGTCTTCAAATAATTGAAGGGGCGGGAGAAGGCAGTGCTAACCCACATCAACATAATTTTACGCAGTGTCATTTTAAAAGTTTACTGAAATATACAAATTATTTGTTTGAATTTTTTGTTAAATATCTGTTTTTTCTATTAACCTAGGTTCTTAAGGTCGTAAATATAGCTTCCTGTTTAAAACGTTCTAAACATTTTATTTTTACAGAATATTTAAGAAACATCATGCTGAAAATTTTTTGGGTTAGCACTTTCTTCTGTCGACCCCTTCAATTATTGATATTTTAAATAGTTAAAATCCTGTATGACATTTTCTGAGATTGTATCAATAGACATGACAGAAAAAAAAAATTGAAAAATGTTATTTTAATAACATGCAACAAAGATAAATCATTACAAAATATTTATTTGTTTCTCTTTTAAAAATTGCATTAGTAATTAAAATAATTAATACTAAGGAAACTAGTATAAAAAATTAAAACTAAAAATTTAATGATCCATTAAATAGGCCTAAACTAAAAATTTACATCCTGAGAATTTTATTGATTTTCTAGTCAAGAGTGGAGGCATCAATCTTGACCACTTTTTTGGAAGGATATTCTCCAGTGATTTTTTAATTTTTTCATATTTTCAGCCAGAACTTTTAGTTTTTCTTTTACGGATCTTAACTTCACTCAAAAGAAAAACAATAATGAAGCTAAGGTCCGTTTTTCCTATTTGACATACTGTATTTAAACAGATTTGGAATTCAAAATAAAATAGGGTTATTTTTATACACATAAAAGAATAAGTAATTTTGGCTGCAAAACTTGGTTTAAAGATCTCATATGAAAAAACCAAAATCATGGCTATCGACCATCTGGTAGTCAGCAAAGTACAAGTGAATGACAACTGGGTAGAAATCGTAGAAAACTTAAAGTATCTCGGAGAAACCATAAACCATAACGGCAACGAAAGTTCTGCATGGAGGGAGCGTATCAACAAGTTCCTTAAAGCTCGATGCTATTCTTAACTCTTCATGAGGTTTACTAATCCTTATAGTTCTTTTTTCATTTTCTCAACAAAACTAATCGTCCATTTAAATTTTCCAATATCCATCTAAAAGACATTAAAAAAAAAACAACTGTAATAATTATTCTGCATCACGGAATCGAACTGAATTGTACGGAATTGAACAGAATCTAACAGAATTGAAATGAAGCCAACAAAATTGAAAGAATCCGACGGAATTCAACCCCTGGAGGGATAAAAAATTTAAAGACCAAATAGAAACATTTGAAGAAAAGCGCAAACCTGATAATTAAACTTACATAATTTTAAATAATAATTCAAAATAAACATTTATTTTAATAGAACGCAATATATGACGGAGCTAGAGAAAAAACCATGTTTGCTCGGATGGAGGTAAACTTGCACAGAAACGCCAGAGTTGAACAACACAAAAGACGGACCTTGGCGACTGAGCAAGAAAAAAACGTACGAACTCTGGCGGAGGAAGCAGAAAGCAAGACTAGCGGACGGCTAAGGACAGTCCGCGATCAGCAGAAAATTTAATTATTAGTAAATAAAGTTAAAAATTTTATATAATTTCGACATAGTGTGATATTTACATAAGAATAAAATTCGCTTTCATTGTTGTATGAACAGTAGCCCAGCGTGTAAAGTGGTCAGTTAATTTTCATTCCTGGCCGGTCCGTTGGCGTGGTGGTTAGCGCAATTGGCTGCTTCGCTGGGTCCTGGGTTCAATTCCCGGTCTGGCATTTTTTCATCGCTCATTTTCATATATCATCATATCCACCGTCTGCATTAGCAGAAATTGCAAAACAGTCAGACTTAAAACAAAATATATATAGTCCAGCCTCTCTTAGTTTGCTCCTAATGTAAACAAATAATGACGTCACTGAGCTTGCACAATATATCAAAATGTGTACACGCTGATTAAAAAGTAACAACAAAATACTTTCAAAAGTATTTAAATAGAAAATTCTTTTAAAAGTATTTTTATAAATGAAATTGTTAAGTCTACATCATATCATGACTGATGTTTGAAGTACTTTAAGTACTTATAATTCAAAAAATAGTTAACTTAATAGGAATAAGACATCCGTAAAGTCACGGACTCTAGCGTGCACCCTGTAGTAGGTGGCTTTTGTTTGTTGACACTAGGAGCAAACTAAGAGCGGCTGAAATTTTTTTGTACTTATATATACATTTTTTTTTCATTCTTGTTGTTAGGCCTACAGTACGAGAGGCCGTGTGTTCGAATCCCACACATTATTTTATTTTTGTTTTGCTAAATAATTTTATTACTAAACAATATAACTTAATACTTAAAGCTGGCCCTAAACGATCAGTCTGATTGATCAAAAGATTGAATAAACAGACTGAAGTGAGGTTCAATCATTTCTTCAGTCGTTTGATCAATACCTTTTAGGAGTGTTGTAGCTGTCTCGTTTCTTTTCCCGGTTTCGTCTGCTACGTTTTTCTGCTCGTTTATACGATTTTCTACGTTTTTCGTTTGTACTTTTCATTCGCGGTGTTGTGCTGAAACAATGAGTTCCAACCCGGATTTGTCCTTCCTTTTACTGAATGTAGCTGATCAACACTGGTTGATCACGGTATAATTCAATCAGCATACTCGTGAATTCGCGTTCTGATAGAGTTTCACCCTTTGCCAAAGAAGAAGAGTTGCGAAGCGTGGGCGACGAGGGGACCGACATCGTTGGTGCCGAGCGCGTGACTGAGGGAAAGATTGATCAAAACGCTACTAGACGCTCAGTCGCCCTCTTCAGTCGTTTGTCTAAATCAAAATTTCTATCAATCTCCTTCAGTCATTGACTCAATCGTCAAACACACTTCTAGACGCTCAATCATGACTGTCTCGGTCGATTGATCAAACACTTTTGATCAAAAGATTGATCGTCTAGGGCCACCTTAACTTAGTAAGTGTCAACTTAATTTAATAAAAAAAAAATTATTAGTTGGTAAGTTATTTTAAATCTGTTGAATTAAAAAAATCTAATTATAATTTTAAATGTTTTTCATTATTATTAATATTAATAAATGATCTATTAACAACGTAATTAAAAAAGAAAAAACATTTAATTCTTTGGCACTTATGGTTATGGTGGACTTATGGTAGCCTATTACCTATTATCATGGCCTTTCGTTCAGTCAGTAATATAAAAAACAAAAATAAACTGATCACTTAACACACTTGGCTAATGTTCAGACAACAATGTAAGTGAAATTTCTTCTTATGTAAGTACCGAGCTACATCGAAATAAAATTACATCTTTATGTTTATTTATTAATATTTAAATAATTATTAGCTATTAAAAACTTTTGTATACTCATTTTTATTCTGTTTCCAAACGACTGGTGTAATAAAAGTAAGATTACAGCCTTGTAATAAGATTAATGTTGACAGTACATTATGTACTGTCAAAATTAATTTTATTACACGGGTGTCATCTTATTTGTATTGCTCTAGTCGTTTGGAAACCGAATAAAAATGAGTATACAAAAGTTTTTAATAGCTAATAATTATTTAAATATTAATAAATAAACATAAAGATGTAATTTTATTTATTTTTCCAACAAATCTGACGTACAGGGAAATTAACATTGGACAATGTTATTGTCCAATGTTAATTTTACTATACGTCAGATTTGTTGGGAATCACGGTATAGCCAAGCAAAGCCGCCGTGACACTGTCTCCACATTTCACTTCAGGATACCAACATTTTTTTCGTATGATATGGGAAAACCACTAGGTCACAGGGCGGCCGTTAAATACGTTTATTTATTTCTTATTATTTAAAAAATGATTACGTATCTAGTAAAATTGCAAATGATCTCTTTGGCCTAGATAGATGGATGGATAGATGTGACTTCATGAAGACACATCCACGAGTCATTGTGTCAGCCAATGGTGACGCCATCGATATGACCGCCATAGGCTTAAATGTAATTTGTTTACAAGCTAAGGTGAAGAAAATCCGGCAAAAGATAGCATTAGTCATTCTATCCTGGCCACAGATATAATTTACATTTTCATTAGACACGTAAGAGTTTTGTATAATGATAAACAAATGAAATTATTTAACGGTCGCCCGTGGCCAAGTGGTGACCCCATAGCCTACCACACCAAAAACATGCTGGTAGGCCTACCCACAAGCGAAATTATACTACCCAATTCGATCGCTGCTTTTTGATGTATTTTTTTTTTACGTAGATTAGACATGAGTTTGAACAGGGACCCCCAGTAGAGTTTGTTCATGGATGGCTGTCAACTGGTCACCATACAAAGTCGCTTGCCCAACCGGTGTTACTTAACAAATAATAGCGACTTTCTACCAGCTGACTGACTGGGCTGGCCCGAAGGCCGAGGATTGTTAATTTTATTAGTTGTGATGATCGATGTACCTTTAAGACATGGATGTGTCTTGTCTTAGTGCAGATGGTGATTGGTTGATGCAAGTACCGTCGATAGGCTATTGCTGTTTAGAGCAAACTTCAAAGTAAACAACATCTGATCATACAGGCGTATTGTTTAGTATGTCTGTCGAACAATGAAAATTTATCGGTGGTTATTTTCTATTTAGAATATCTCTCACTGAATTCAACACTTGATTCACGATGAATGTAAAGGGTACGTTATTCTTGCGATTACTAATTCATTGTAAACTATAGCTTTCTTTAAAGAGCTTCTTTTCTTTTTTAATCAACTGGTAGTGTATATTTACATTTGTTGTTTAGGTTATCAGCCTCTGGCTGGCTGGTTTGAACGTGTAGAGGTTTTACTAAGTAAAACGAGGAGTGAGGTGGTTTAACATTGCCACAACTCACTTAATGGAAAAGTACGCTTATCAGCATGCCGGGCCCTCTGAAAAGCACATATTTTCCACTCTGCAAATTATACCTTCACTTCATTCATCATAGAGTCTGGTTGTATGAGATTATACTTTCAGAGGGAAGTAATTTCATTGCTTTCAAAAGAAATAACTCTGATTAGTGTCATTTACACCTCTACCTCTTCTGTTCTTAAACGAGTCAGTCATTTATAGGCTAAGCATGTGATAAGAAACAGAACTATTTATTTTAGCCCTGCAACGAACAGATTGAGTGTAAATAATTTGACACTCCACCTGTCTGATATGGGCAGAAGAAAACATTAACATGTGGTATTATCATTTCCGAATGCGCGCCTAGGATTGTCCATTGTCCATTGCAATGTATGTTGTAGTACATTTTGAAATATTAAATTACCATGTTGGTAACTATATATAGAATCAGAGCCCGTTACTGATTGTAACGATGGTTTATGAAATCTATCTTTTTTGGGCGCTGAATCTGAATATGAAATTATTTTCCCCCGCAAATCACCATGAAATGAGTTATAAGCCTTTTTTTTATCATCTGCCGATATTAACCCACCGGGTTAGTCTAAAGGTAAAGTCGTCGCCAAAAACAGCCGTTAAACAGTTGATTTTCGGAGACGAAGGTTCCTGGTTCAAATCCTAGTAAAGGTAGTTACTTTTATACGGATTTGAATGCTAGACAGTAGTTACCGGTGTACTTTGATGGTTGGGGTTCAATTAACCATACTCTCTCAGGAATGGTCGGCCTGAGTCTGTACAAGACTACACCTCATTTACACGTCATACATATCATCTTCATCTCATTGGGTCATGGGGTTGCTTATTGTTCAGAATTGAACAGATTGCAACGTATACATATTATTAGGAATTAAAAAAAAAAATCTGCCGATATAACCTCACTTTTTTGTAATTTTTTTCAATTTTGCCGTTGTATTATTCTTCATTATCTTATAGATGCTCACAACCAATTAATAATGTCACTATATTTACAAATTTAATTTATTATTCATTAAAAAATATATTTATTAGGTAATGATTTACAACATTTCAAACTAACCGTAACCTATGACGTCATCACTGCCCTGCTAAGCCAAAAAGCCGTAACTGCATGGAGTATGATATGTGAGAAATTAGGATTTTGCATTGTGGCCTAAGCCACTTGTTAAAAATATGCAGGTTATCCGACTTCATACTGTTTCATGCAAATTTTACGCCAAAGAATCAGAAAAATACTTCAGTTTTTTCCTAAATGCTTTTTTTATTAAAATTTATGCAAATACAGTTAAGGCATTTATGTTATAAGAAGCCTAAAAGGGGTAATTGCAGTTTCCCCTTTTTGGGTAACCTTTATATCTCGTATAAGGCTGTAGATACAGTATTTTGGCTCAGTTTTTTGGATTTGTTTTTTGGATTTCTCATACTTTTAAACATATGAATCAATTCAAAACTAAAATTTAATATTTTTGCAGTTACGGCTTTTTGGCTTTATTAACGAAAATTAACTTTTATGTAAATGGTGATTAGGTTATCGGTTGTTCTACGCAGTTATGAATGCACTTAAAAACCGATAACCTACCCATAATAAGGTTATTGGTTATTATATGCAGTTCTAAATATTAAGGGTTATGCACATGGTTATTGTGCAGTGTAAAATTAACTTGAATAGTTAGTGCCCCCATTTGTGGGGGTCTGTGCTCTCGAGGGGAAAAACTATTTTTTAAGATTATATAGCCTTAATATGCATTTGAGAACAAAAGCGTTCACATTAAAGTAGTAGAGAATTGAAAGATGTACTGCAACCTTTATTTGAAGCATATTTTTCTACAGCGATTAGTTTACCGTGAATCAGTAATAGGTGTTTCGTGTTTCACTGATGAAAATTAAAATCCAACGGAGATTGGTTTTCCTTCAGCTCATTAAAGGTAGTGTCACCGGATGGCGACGTTAAGTGGCAACCTTATTAATTTGGTGGCCCTGAAAAGGGCCGTTTAAGCGGTGGTCGTCGTGATGGTCGAGGAGCTGGGCGACACGGCGTGTCGTCGTCCAGCGGAGACGTCATCTTCTTCCCTGGCAGTAGTGCGTCGATGGCTGCTTCGTCGGGTCCGGTGGGCGTAAGGCTTTGTCGAGGGACCGCTGTGGGCATCGCTCGCGTCAGCGGGCGATGACGGTCCGGTCGACGGCCTACGGTGACGGGACGGCGAGTGGAAGCATCATCTCCTCTCTTGCGGGGTCGTCGATTAGTCCTCGCTGGAGTCCGGCAGCCGTGTACCGTGGTGGATGTCTTGTCGTTGTCTGGATCGAAGTGAAGGTCTCGGTATCTTGATTGGTATTGAATCGGCCGGCTCAGTACAGCTCTCTTTATATAGCTGCCGAGAGCGCTGTTGTAGAGAGCGGCGACTGGCTTGGCCTTGATGACAAAGGCCTTTGCGGTGGGGAGCCGAAAGCTTGTCGCTATGCCGTCAAAGGCCGGAAGAACTATTGAAGCCGGCAACACAGTAAATGATTAATTAGAACGGGGGGTGGCGGTGACAGTAGTTATGTTGTTTTATTATTTTGTTTGTACCAAGAAAAATTATAATTTTTAAATAATGTTATTGAAATTATTACAGAAGCGATTTATGAAATTGATTGTTGCAGTTGATCCATTCACCCCTTCCACTTATGAGTTCTCCACGACAGGTAAAAACGGATTCCAGTATAAACCTATTAAAAGTGGAACAATAAATTTCACTGTTCAAGCAACGTTCGATGCTAGTATTTCACTGGCAGCTGATCCAAGTCTATCAGACCAAGGATACGAGGTAAGACCATCGGATATCCATTTACCTGACACTGACCATTTATTCTATTAGGCCTCCAAAAGGTGTGATGCTGTGTCCAGTTATCCCTGTGCAAAACGTACAGTATTCAGATGAACTAAAGTCCCCTAGCCGTGGGAGTGAGAGAATGCATAACGCTCTCACTCGCACAACCCATACGTGCCATTCCAATAACATTGCATAATTTTACTCATTGTTGTGAGCAAGCGTTTATGCATGCAGTAAACTAACAACCAAGATAACGACTATAGTACGTTTTCAGATCTGGATTATAACGGTAGAAACCTTTGGGCGCATGGGTAGTTACGTCACATATCTCCCTCTCACTCGCTCGCCTATGGAACATTAATTCATCTGATATCTGTACCTAACAGAAGATACAAATAGAGTGAGTAAGCGTAATAAGGACGTGGCAGTAGTACAGAATGTTGCGAAACTCCATTGAAAGAGAAATGATAAGCTTACTTAATTTAATTCACCTAGTGAAATAGTTTTACTATGGTGTAACTTAGAGAAGCACGGATCCCCCGCGTTTTCTCTTGCCTCCCTAAACTTATTCGGTTTGACTGTTGGGATTTCCCGTGCTTCGATACGCTATTCAAGTTAATGTGAGATTTTCCTCGTGCTCTTCCGCTCTAGTTCGTGTTAGTGTGGCAGTCAACGAGGTAAAATCTCTGCTAATTGTGTCCCCGCTTGAATCTGGCCTTTCAACACCCGTTTCCTCTCCCATTTTTGTTTAAGATTTTTAAAGATTTCGCCCTTACTATGCATTTAACGATAAAAGTGCATATAATAAAATTTATAGAAAATTAAAAATCTACAACTTTTATTTAAAACGTTTTTCTCTACAGAGCCTAGTTTAGCGTGAAAAATTGATTTTCCGTTTTTTTAAACCAAACTGAGGTTTATTTTCATTTTGCGTCCTTCACTCATGATTAAGTTAGATTATGTTTATCAAGGATAGTTTTTTGTTTATTTTTAATGTTTTATTACTAATGTTCGATTATATTGCTAATTATTTGCATTGGCAATAGAAAGTTGTGTGAGAGTTCACACCAGATTTCTTTTTTCTTTTTTATTTGGCATCATTCACTCACGAATCTGCCCATAACAGACAGGTGGAGTGTCAAATTATTTACACTCAATCTGTTCGTTGCAGGGCTAAAATAAATAGTTCTGTTTCTTATCACATGGTCAGCCAATTAAATGACTGGTCCATTTAAGAACAGAAGAGGTAGAAGTGTAAAAGACACTAATCAGAGTTATCTCCTCTGAGACTAATGAATTTCATTATACAGCCAGACCCTGTGGTGAATGAAGTGAAGGTATCATTTGCAGAGTGGAAAATATGTACTTTTCAGAGGGCCCGGCATGCTGATAAGCATACTTTTCCACTCAGTGAGGAAGGCAAAGGTAAACCACCTCACTCCTTGTTTCTAAACAACACAACAACAACACTCACGATTAAACATTGGTAATATTTTCATTATTTACATTGGCAAGAGAAAGTGGTTTGAGCTAATTGTGTTTATTATTGACAAGGTGGAAATCGGAGGCTCGAAGAACACAACAACTACGATTCGGAGGCTCGAAGACGAAATAGATAGAGTAAAAGCTAAAACACCAGATGTGTTAAATAACTCGAAACCGGTGGGATTTTGGGTGAGTTGGAATGCGGGAAATATAGCCGTAGGGCTGAAGAATAACATGAAAGAAATCTTACGCTGGAAAGATCCAGACCCGGTTTTAATAACCCATTACGCAGTGCGTACTGGCTGCTGTAATGAAGGCGAATGGGTGATTGAAGGTAACTCTTGATGTAACTCTAACTTTCTTTATCAATAAGAATGATGAATGATGAATGGTATAATATAACCAACTACGGTGGCATGCGGGCCGCACATGCGCAGTAAGTAGCTCCCCCACCACAGCGTCGAAGCCTGATACAGGCTGCCTCTAAACTAGTACTCATTGTGTTCTGTTCATGCGGCGGTAATCGTTTTGACATTTGTGTCGCTGTCGAAAGCCGCACGCCGTCGAAATTAGTTGCGCGTGCACAAAATACAAGGAAACATTTCTGCGATTTCTTTTGGGGTAATAGGCAATAAGTTTTTTCTAAATGATGTAGGCCTACCTACCATAAGTTTTGACAGGCCCGAAAAAGAGGTACGTCATACCCTCATTCTGTTATATTTACTGTACGATTCTTTTTGTTAAAATTTCATACAACTGATATTCTGCGTGTGTAGTTGATTTATAAAAAAAGTTCGTATGTTTGGGATGAAGTTCACAACTATAAAAAATTATTCAGCTTCTTGGAATACTAACAGGAAGGAGACACCAGACACGATGATCTATCTTTGACTTCCCTTCAAAAAGCGATTTTTTCAAGCTCGTTTATTATTTCTCTTTCTGCCCTACATATATCAAATTACAGATAAAATTTTATAACAAAATAATGAAACGCATATTATGTCATCCTGGAAAATAAATTATAGGTATTAGCCTACGTGATACGCAAAAATGCGATGAGATTTAAACGTCTAACTTTGTACGAGCGTATCTGATCTAAATATCAGAGTATAATAATAACATTTATAGCGTAATAAAATAAGATCCATTAGGAAGCGAAAGTCATATTTTCAGAATTTTTTGATGAAAAATGAGCTTGTTAGAGTGTAATGAACGAAACTAGCCGGCAGAGTGCCCTACCGTATTGTCACTATTGTGCTTGAACACCGCGCACTGATTGAAATGAGTTGAGGGGAACGGCGGGCGCAACACATTCTCTCTCTGTCTCGTTACCCTCCCTACATGCCGCCGTAATTGGCGAACAGTATAGGTCTAGAAATGTCACACTTTCACAACACTCAACATTTACCCGAGAGAATAAAACTATTATTATAGGTGATTTACCGCATCCCGAAACGTCATTCTTTCCAATTCAGTAAATCTCTTTACCTAACGGACGGCATTAAGACAATCAACACATATATTATAACTGAAGTTAAATTTAAAGAAATTCAATTTTAAATGGTTTTTTTTCATCAACCTTGTAAAGGTTTTTGACGAAATATTACGTCGGAAGCATTGTAAAGCCCAGCCTTTCTTAGTTTGCTCCTAATGTAAACAAATAATGAGGTCTACCTCACTGAGTATGCGCACTACATAAAAATGAGTACACGCTGATTAAAAAGTAACAACAAAATAGTTTCAAAAACATTTAAATACAAAATACTTTTAAAATTATATTAATAAATTAAATTGTTAGGCGTAGATAATATCATGACTGATGTTTTAAGTGCTTATAATTTAAAAGATAGTTAACTGAATAGGAATAGGACATCCATAAAGTGGTGGACCCTAGGGTGCACCATGTAGTAGCTGGCTGTGGTTTGTTGACAGTAGGAGCAAACTAAGAACGGCTGAACTATACACGAACAGTGCCAGTGACTTAATATTACGTTTCTGTCAAAACACGAACTAATTGTTGCTTTAGAATGTAATATTTCGTCGCCAACAGCCGTTAATGCGTACCAGTCCGTTTGTAGTCTGTTCTCATCCATTGGACCCTAGCACCGCTTAATGTTAATGTTACATTTTTTTTTATTCCTAATTTGTGTAAGTTGCAATCTGTTCAATTTTGAACGATAAGCAACCCCATGACCCAATGAGATGAGGATGATATGTATGACGTGTAAATGAGGTGTAGTCTTGTACTGACTCATACCAACCATTCCTGAGAGAGTATGGTTAATTGAACCCCAACCATCAAAGTACACCGGTTACCACTGTATAGTATTCAAATCCGTATAAAAGTAACTACCTTTACTAAAACAATAATTTGAACAATTAAAATTGTTTCTGACGAAAAATACCAATACTATTATTTTTGAGATGTAGGCCTATTACCGCAGAAATGAAAATAATTAGTTCGTGACGTTGGTTTGTGTAGGGCTTAGTAGGCCCTATTCTACTCTATCGGACAAGCAGAGATGGAGATTGGTGGGTATAAAGAAATTACCGACCGGATTATTCGCCTACGGATTGAATGGAGAGGGCAATGCGGTGGGTTGCTTAGATAACTACCCTCCACCCTCTAGTTAACTATCCCATACTGGGGCCTTAGCTTAAAGGGGTAGTCAACTCAAGATGAATTTTTTTCAATTTCGATGTTTTTTGCAGTTATTTGAAGTTTAAAATTTTCTGAATCACAACATTTGTTTACTTTGTTTCTACGTTCACAAAAAGTTATAAAAACATGTGTTTAAAATAAAGGTCACTAGCAAGGCGAATGAAATTATTCCTTCAACTTTTAAGTTTTCCGGGAATGTGGTTCTTACATGATTGCACATTATTGGGAATTAAATGTTTTGGTTAGTATTGGAGATATTTGGATGATGTTTTTTTTCAAATGTTCAAAATTTCTTGCTCTATTATCTGGGGAATGATTATTACAAAAACCTTAATAGGGATTTAGTTAAAAATTATTTGTGAATACATAAAATAAATGCTTTTGAACAACGGTTCTTTTTCAAGAAATTTCTTGTAAGAAAAAATACATAAAAGCGCATATAACAGATAATAGAGAGTAATTTTCTGAATTTTGTGCATAAGAATCATGTTGATATCTTTCTTGGTGCCTGAGATATTAATTGATTCCCTGTAAAAGCCTGCTTTTCCAACCTCACCCTTACATTAGGGGCTGTAATTAATTTTTTGGCTTGGTTCAAATGGTAGATCATTACTGGTAAATTACTCTTTCATTTAAAATAAATCATGATAAATTATAGCCAGAAGTTTTGATTTTCATTTTCGGGGTTGACTACCCCCTTAACCCATTATAGGGCACTTTTACGGGGAAAATATGTGACACATGTTATAAAATATTAAATTTTGTTTTATTGGGACTTGAATGATGTATTTCTTTTTTTTTGTAATCCCTAACATTGCAATCTGTTCAATTCAGAACAATAAGCAACCCCATGACCCAATGAAATGAGGATGATGTGTATGACACGTGTAAATGAGGTGTAGTCTTGTACAGACTCAGGTCGACCATTCCTGAGAGAGTATGGTTAATTGAACCCAAACCATCAAAGTACACCGGTAACCACTGTCTGGCATTCAGATCCGTATAAAAGTAACTACCTTTACTAGGATTTGAACCAGGAATCTTCGTCTCCGAAAATCAGCTGTTTAACAGCTGATTTTCGGAGACGAAGGTTCCTGGTTTACCTCTAGACCAACCCGGTGGGTTATGTATGTATTTCTAGTGTCACAACAGTAAGATAGTTTTTCTTTTTTATGTTACTTCCTGGTAAGTACAATTTACCAAAGAACGTTTATTGAAATGGGAATCACATAATGTTTAGTGGTAAGAATGCTTATTAAATCAACTTGTAGTCCTATATAACATTAAAATATGTAGAATAACAAACTTATCTCAACTTTAGTTTAGCATGAATGCTTGCTCTCTCCTACTAACCCCGTTCAAACAACCTGGAGGGCCAAAAGGAAGGAGAGCCACTCCAACGATTAGCTGTAAGTTGTCAGGCGAAAGAAAGGCCCAAAAACAGAGAGGGGGAAATCACCCGTCTAAAGAATACTATCCCGTATCACATGATTGACAGTTGACTATATTTAGGCCTACGACATATTGTCAAACTACTATTCTAATGTAACTAATTCTAAGAATGGGGGTTTTTCCCATACACTATTTAATCGGTTTTCACCTTAGTTATGGAAGTTACGGTAATTAGGAATTATTATTATTATTATTATTATTATTAGTCGTAAAACTCCCAAAGTGGAAGACGCTAAGTAAAGATGGTTCAGTTTTGGGGTTTCTTGTTGTTCTTTTTATTTGGCCACCAATTTTTCATTTCTTGCGAGAATTTAGCTTTTCTTTCTTCACTCCATTTTACTCCATTTCTCGGAGCTTTTGTCTCTGGTTTAACTTCCCATTTCTCAACCTTCCTCCTAAAATTGTTTCTTGTGTCCAAGTCTTCTTTCACAATGTTAGCCATTTCCAAGTCTTTTTTAACATTTCGGATCCATTCTCCTCCATTAACGAGGGATGCTACGTATTTTACTATTTTTTTTTTGTTAGTCTGTGATCGGGAAGCCTCATTATATGGCCATAGAATTTAAGGCGTCTTTTCCTCATGTCTGTCTCTACATTAGAATATTCTTTAACTTTAGACGTTTTCTGTAATCTATATCCATTTTCGGTCCATCTAGGTCCCAGAATCTTCCTGATTATCCTTCTTTCTTCTTTCTTTAGATTTTCCATATCTGTTTTCCTGTTTAGTGATAAAGTTTCGCTGGCATATAGCATTCCTGGTTTAATTACTGTATTGTAGTGTCTAATTTTGGTATTTAGCGATAAACATTGTACTTCACAACGGTACATTGGTTGCTCCATTAGTTCTGCGATCGTATCCGAATTTAGTTACTTTTTGGCACTCAAAATTTAATAAATACTTATGTGTTTAAGTGTGCGTGTGTATGTCTGTTGTTAAAACCTAAGTTACAAGAATCTTAACATTTTTATTTGAATTTCGAATGAAAAGATATTTTTTTGAAGAATGGTATTTGCAAGATTATTTTTTAACTTGTACTAGCTTAGACTATAACTATTAATAATAATAATAATAATAACAGTTGTAATTTGTTTAAATTGAATCAGATTTTTGGAAGATTAAGACAGAAGTGAAATGTACTTACTGTTACCATCCGATGTTGTGGGGTTCGATGAAAGCGATTATAAATGCACCGCACGATGCCAACATTGAACTCACTTCTAACCCCGAAGAGGCTGAAGGATTTTATCACATTAATGTTGGGATCGATGGTAACGACGGGTGTAAAATATTTATCAAAGATGATACCAGTTGCCAGGTGATTGACTTATTGGATCAAATTCCATTTTAGTTTTCCTTTGAGTCAATTTATTATTATTTTTGTACGGACAAGATTGCACGGACAAGGTCTAAGTTAGTAAAGACACAGTTAGCCGTGGCAGTTGATGTAAACACCAAAATAGGTTTAATTTTGAAGCCTTGACGGGTTACCATAGCGATGTCAGCAAAGTTACCCACCGCTCGCTTACGGTCGGACTCAATAATTAGAAGCTAGGTAAGAATGATGTCATCTGACATTTGCCCAGGCTAAGTTGATGCCTCAATCCAGGATTGAAAATTTAAACCCAGCAATGTCGAAGCATCAGTAAAGCGTAAACTAAATATTTGCTTACATAGTTCTAATTCGAAGAATACATAAAAAACAAGTAAATTTAAATCGATGCAAATGAATTGGAGTAAATATTTTAGAATTTTAAACATTTGGCAATAAATTTAAAAAATCCGGCCAATAGATGGTCAGAGTAAATAGGTCTGAATGTTTGCGGCTTACTTAAACCTACATTTGGATACCGGTAGAACGTTACTTGTAATAACGGGTGTTTATTAAGGACTCAACCCCTGATTATAAGAAGATAGAAGTAATAAATCGGTAAATTTTCTGTCCCTCAATCGGTATGTAGGCAACAGTGTATTCAAGGCCAACTACCTAACACAGTTAAAATGTTCCAGACAAGCATTAGAGTGGTGACAGCAGTCGTTTCGTTATATTGCATCAGCAATGGTTTTTTCCAAGGAAGAACGCGTGTTTATTGTAGAAACTTACATAGCGAGTAAATCTTACAAATGTGTGCAAGATAAGGTTCAGTTGAAATTTCCCCGTTCTGCCGTTCCAAATAAATCGTCAATATTGCGTTTGATAAATAAATTCCGTAGAACTGGGAGTGTACTCTATGAGAAACCACCTCGCCAGCCAACAAAGTTAACCGCGGAAGTTCTCGAAGATTTGAAAAAATCGTTTGACTCAATCACCTAAAAAATCGCTTAGAAGATTATCATTGCAAGCTGGGCTAACAATAACTACTGTTTTCAGAGCTACGAAAAGGTTACATTTGCATCCTTATCGCGTTGGCATTGCATTTGTAAGATTTACTCGCTATGTAAGTCTACAATAAACACGCGTTCTTCCATGGAAAAAACCATTGCTGATGCAGTATAACGAAACTACTGCTGTCACCACACTAATGCTTGACTGAAACATTTTAATTATCTCAGGTAGTTGGCCTTGAGTACACTGTTGCCAACATACCGATTGGTGGACAGAAAATTTACCGATGTATTACTTCTATCTTCTTATAATCAGGGGTTGAGTCCTTAATAAAACACCCGTTAGTAGAGCGCAAACCACTATCAGACAGCTGCAGTAAAAACTATTCTAATAGGCTATGAAATTATAATCCATTGACAAATAATAGCTGCAGCGATTTAAATGTTTTGCCCGAGTAAGATATGGTGCACGCGCTGCAGATGGTCTCAAGTCAATCGAATTGTTATTTTGGTGGACAATTTTCAACACCACCTCATCCAGCACCCTCACGCTGACCACCAAATAACTGACATTGATTGGCGTCTGTGGCTAGCCGTTATTGGATTGAATCCTTATCGCGTTGATCGACATTATATTGACCCAATTAACGCTCATGTTTAGGTTTTCGTTTTCATAACGTTTATGTTGAAATATTAGAAGGGAGGCCAAAGAGTGCTTGTCGGTCAAGTCTACATCTTCTTCTTCAGGTGCCTTCTCAATTAAGAAGGTTGGCTATCATCATGGTTAGTCGTACCTTGTCTACTGCTGCTCTGAAAAGGTCATGCGACGACCAGTTAAACGCTTCTCTCAGGTTTCTTAACCAGGATATTCGTCTGCGTCCCACCGAGCGTTTACCAACGAGTTTCCCTTGAATTATGAGATGAAGAATCTCGTATTTAGGTCCCCTCATGATGTGTCCAAGGTATGTCAGTTTTCTTATCTTTATGCTCTTCAGGATTTCCAGCTCTTTCCCTATTCTTCTGAGGACCTCCATATTTGTGACCGTGTCCGTCCACGGTATTCGAATTATTCTCCGGTAGGTCCATATTTCAAACGCTTGTAGTCGGGTCTCACATTCTTTGGTGAGTGCCCACGCCTACACGTCTACATAGCCGGGCGTTATCATGCCGATTTTCAACAATGACATGTTTACTTTCAGCGAAATTTCCTAGTCTAAATTCCCCTGCAAGTATTTTTCTCTATCTTTCACTTCATATTTTTCTCTATCTTTAACTTCATACGCGCCTTTGGGTAGATTTTATTTGATTTCTTCTGTGACATTCGGAATAAAGTTATAGCTAAAAATGTCAACCCTCTCTAACACAGTCGCCTTTGAGGTTAATAGACAGGGAGAACTTGCACTCCAACACAAATTACTGCAGTTAATATAATCATAGTAATGTCAGTGTCAATTTTTTATTTAAAAATTCAACACATCTTTGACAGCACTCATTTGTTCCAAATTTCTGATGGCGCTTGTGATTGTAGCACATTACCGACCCTTCAAACAGTTAATTAATCTACAGGTAATTTGAGAATTTCAAAAAGTTGAAGTAGTGGCTGTAGGCGAAATACTTTTTGTATTCCAACCTGTGTGTTCGGCGTCCTCTTGAACTCTCCAAACTAACCATTCCGATTTATATTTCTCACGGTCAGCTTGGCTACGAGTCTTTCATGAAAACGCCTTTTAAGTAGGGAATTTGCAAATTTTGTACTTTTTTTATGGTATCCACGTTTGACAGTTCTTTTTTCCACCTTTTGTGCTTGATTTTACCCCCACGCATTCTTTAAACAAAGCATCTTTTGATTGTCATGGGTCCAAGCGTCTGAAGCTAATTTAAATCGGCTATCGCACGCTCCTTGTCGTCTGATGTCTGACTGAACACAATGTCGTTCTGCTTGCGAAATTCGTCAAGAAAGTTTACCCTCTGTCGTTTCTCGCCAACCGAGCGCCTAGTTTTTTTGCCGGCGCTGAAGTAATTGTTGCTGGGGATGTGAGCTTCGTTAAGTAACAAGTCGAAAATCTCAATCAAAAGGCCTTTACCAGTTCATTTTTTGCACTTCATTTTTTATTTACTCAAAAAATGATTATTTTTCCGCTTGAAACAAATTGCGGATGAAAGTGAGAGGATCTGTGACGATGAACAACCGTCATTAAAACTGTTTCTCGATTACGTACGAGCAACCATTTGTGGGCGGAGTGTGAGTGTGTGTCCAGCCAGCCTTTCTTAGCTTGCTCCTACTGTCAAAAAATAATGACGTCACTGAGAATGCGCATTATATAAAAATATGTAGGCCTACACGCTAATTACAAAGTAACAACAAAATAGTTTCAAAAGTATTTAAATACAAAATACTTTAAAAAATATTTTATAAATGAAATTGTTAGGCCTACATCATATCATGACTGATATTTTAAGTACTTATAATTTAGAACATAGTTAACTTAATCGGAATACGACAGCCATAAAGTGGTGGACCCTAGCGTGCACCCTATAGTAGCTGGCTTTGGTTTGTTAACAATAGAAGCAAACTAAGAACAGCTGAACTGTAGTTGTTTCGCTGATTGTGGAAAAGTACTGGTTATAATAGTAATGTGTATATGATTTCAAAGTTGTTGTAACAGGAGAAATACGCGCTTCTGGAAAACTTAATTAAATGCGTACCAGAGATAAGGTTGTCCAGTTCGACTCTGTACCACCTTTTGACTAAATACTGCCAGATTCGTTGGCGTCTTTGACGATCTCACTTCAAGAGTAACAAAATCTAATAGCGCTGTACTTTTGTACGGATCGGCATAAAAATTGGATGTATTCTTTCCCACTCAAACATAAACGGGAGTCAACAAAGTGCTGATTTGCAATAATGCCAATTTAACAATAGTGTTCACTCAGGATATATTAAGGGGGTAGTCAACTCAAGAAGATGATTTTTAAAAATATCGATTGTTTTTTGCATTTATTTGAAGCTTAAAATTTGCTGAATCACTACAATTGATTACTTTGTTTGTACGTTGAAAAAAAGTTATAAAAACATCTTTAAAATAAAACTCACTAGCAAGGCGAGTGAAATTATTCCTTCAAAAGTTTTCCGGAAATGTGGTTTTGCATGATCGTACATTCTTGGGAACTAAATATTGTGGTTTCTATTAGAGGTATTTGGATGATAGTTTTTTCAATTGTTCATTGATTGCTCTATTGCTCTATTATCTGTGGAATGATTATTACAAAAACCTTAAAAAGGATTTAGTTAAAAAATTATTTGTGAATACATAAAATAAATGTTTTTGAAAATATTGTTTTTCTTCAATAAATTTCTTGTAAGAAAAAATACATACAAGCCCATACAACAGATATAGACAGAAATTTTCAGTGTTTTGTAGTATAAGAATCATGTTGATATCTTTCTTGGTTCTTGAGATATTTGATTCCCCGTAAAAGCCTGCTTTTCTAACCTCATACTTATATATTAGAGGCTGTAATTAGGTAATTTTTTGACTTGGTTCAAATGGTAGATCATTACTAGTAAATTACTTTTTCATTTAAAATAAATAATGATAAATTATAGCCAGAAGTTTTCATTTTCATTTTCTGGGTTGACTTACCCCCTTAAACCTGATTATATAAATTATGCAAACGGCGAAATGCAATTGGAAGAGTTTGAATATTGATGCTGACGAATAGTTGGCGCAGTCCATGCGGTTTCCTAATGATAAGTAAACGCAACAAGCCTAACATGGGTAAATAAATGTTAAAATTGAAGTCACAATATGCAAAGGCGAGAGTCATTTATTCATTTCAATTTTTATGACAAGTCTATAGTTTATTCATCATTCAATATTAACTAGTAAATTATGTTTAAAAATGCACAAGCTATATGAAATAAAGGAAGTGAAAAATAATTGGGTATTAGCCAAAATGGTACAGTCATTTATTGGAATAAAATTCTTGTCGCAACAAGTTTGCCTAAATTTTGACCTCACCACATTCAGACCTTTCTTTACAATTTTTTATTTGTTTTTTTTTTTAACAAACTCTCTTTTTCACTGCTGTAGTTACAGGAAATGTCTAGCGTGGTCCGATAAATACATAATACTGTATTATATTGTAAATATGCATTGTTTCATATTTAATACTCAGACTGAAACCATGGACTCATGATTAGGGGTTAACAATGATTGTTGTTTTTTTTTTAATTTTATTATAACTGATTTTGTGATTGTTAATTTAAAGTCGTACGCTAAAACACCAAAAATTCTTTCGCCGGACTTGACGATTTATGTTACATGGTTCAATGGCATCGTGAGAGCACTTTCTGATGATAAGCAGTTAATAATTGCATGGGAAGATCCGAATCCGTTTGCGATATCTACTTTTGGTGTGGGTACTTCGCATGATGCTGTCGGCCATTTCACTGTTCAGGCATCTTTGAATCACTTTACAGGTATCTAGATATTTTATCTATTGTGAGGGGGGTATTTCCCCCCTCACCTGCACGTTTTATATTGTGACAAATATCTCTAAGGGCCGTTTCGCGATCTGGGTAAATTATATAATTAAGGGGAGTTCATACCAAAAATTTGATTCCATAATCAAATTTTTGTTATTTATCGAGTATTAATATTTGGAATTTTCTGCTTAATTTGGTATATAATTTATATGCATATGATCTCAAAATATATTTTTTACAATAGGTCTGGAGATCCGGAATTTTGGACAGTGAAATTTTCAGACATAGTTATTTATGTCTGAAAATGAGGAAGACGTCATTTATTCCTCGTTTTCTATTAGATTTGTGGGTTATATTTTGACAGTTCTATGTTGTAATATTGATTTTGTACAGTGGTTGAAAAGAGGAAAATTAATTTTTTCGGATGTTATTTTGTGTTTATTATGATTGAATATTATTTAGTTTCATTTGTAAACGTTTAATTTCTTACAAAAGACCCATTTTGTCAGAAACCACTAAAAATAAATGAATAAATATTTTACTATGTCTTCAGTAGGTTATAGTGGTACTTTGGATCCTCATTCAGCACTGTACATGTGAAATTTAAGAAAAAAATTGTCCCCGTCAGAAAAAATTCATAACTTTTTTAAAAGTTATGTTATTATAATGTCTGCGGATCGGTAGCATCTTCTTGTAATCATAAATAATCCTTCAAAGTTATAGCTTTTAAATATTAATAGTTACGGAGATAATGGGTCTCAAAGTCTGCTAATTTAACATTGGTGAGATACGCGGTCTTAATTTTCCCCTTAATAAACTATCGCTTAAAATAGCAAACAAATATAGGCCCTAACTGTTGAAACAGTTTTACAACAGTATAGGCTATAAAAGCCAAGGGAGACGAGCGTCATTTCTAATCACAACAATCCTTGAAAGTGACAAAATTTTTGGTTCCATAAATCAGTCGCATGGTAAAAAAAACAGGTAAAATATTAAAATAAATGTATAAACTGTTACCGGTCGCCTAAAATTTATCTGCAATCAATGACAGGGGTTGAACTTAGATCTTAATTTTCTTAAAACCAAAAAAATTGCACTTACATCCCTTGGCTTCTAGGCGCCTCTTGTATTAAGCACAATAAATTACAATTAATGATGGTACTTATATCTATGAATGAATTACAATATTACTACAATTAACTTACTATAAATAACAAACTAATTACAATAAATAGATTACATAAATAAACTAAATCCAACTTAGAAACGATACAAAATAAGCGTTAGTCAATAAACAATGAACGTTGACCTTCTTCAAACGTAACTGTTAAGCACTACGCGGAATACATTCGCTGAACACAGATCAAAGACTAACTCTAACTAATTCGGCTGCGATTTCGAGAAGGACAGAGATTTTTGATATAATAACAAAAATCTGGTGTGAAACACTCACACAACTTTCTCTTGCCAATGAAAATAATAACCAATATAACCTAAAATTAGTAATAAAACATTAGAAATAAATAAAAAACTAACCTCTAAAAATATAACCTCATTTTAATCATGACTGAAAGACACAAAAGGAAAATCAACCTCAGTTTTGCTTAAATATACAGAAAATCACTCTTTCACACTAACCTAAGCTCTGTAGAGAAAAATGCTCTGAATAAAAGATGTAGAGCATTTAATTTCCTACAAATATGATTATATACACTTTTTTCGTAAAATGCATAATAAAGCCGAAATCTTTAAAAAAATCGATTTTTCACACGTTTTCGTGAGAAAAAAACAGAAAATCGCTAATTACTGCTAAACTAAGCATTATACAAAAAGATGTTTGAAATAAAAGTTGTAGGATTTTAAATTCTCTACACCTTTTATTATATAAATTTTTCCGCTAAAGTTCATATTAAACCCGTAATCTTAAAAAAACAATTTCTTTTCGTGAAAACAGCCTCACCAAGAATTTCAGCAAACATGGCGCCTACCCTATCTTGTAGAGCATAAAAAAATTAGTAAACCATGTGATTTAAAAAAAAAATCGTAGGACCAGTTTTTGAGAAAATCGCAAAAAAGTGAAAAATTATACGAATAAACTACTACTTCCGGTTGACACACACGCGCGCGCGCGCGCACGCACGCACACACACACACGCACACACGCGCGCGCACACACACGCACGCACACGCACACACAGGCACACACACACACACACAGACCAATCGCTAAAAACATGTTTTTTTTTGGGTTCAGGGGGTCTGAAAACGTATAGATCCGGTGAAAACTCGATTTCGAAAAATCGACATGAAAACAATACTTTCCTTCCTATATATTCATATAGGCAAGAGAAAGTAAAAATACAAAATCTGTCGCTTCTGGATCGGTGTTAAGAAAAAGGTAAACAAATTAGGACTGAATTAAAGGGCTAATTATCTAAATAAGAACACCGACCTGTACTAACTTTTCATACGGTACAAAATATTTCCAACTATTTCGTGGAAACCCTATTTATTAACTCGTTATTATTTTTCTCGGTCCTCCTCGAGAATTCTCGAACACAAGTTCCCTTTAGATATTGTCACAATATGTTAAAGGCTCTGGCAGGCGACCATTCGTCATGCCGGAACGCGTCAAAGGATTTATTAATGTATTACAGTCGGGATGCGTTTATCCGAAATTAATTGGATTAAGTACTTTTCGGATCAATGAAATTTCGGATAAGCCGGAACGTCATTCAATAACTGAAACCTGTGTGTTGTTTACTTTACAGTACAGCACTGTACTTGGAACTTATACCGTACTGTACTTTACTTTTATAGTCTGTATTTATTTCTTTTTAGGTGACTGTATTTTAAATTTAAAAAAACTGCATTAATACTATAGATTACATTAAAATACAAAATTTATTTATCAAAGAACAGAAATTTAATTTAAATAAAAAATAACATAGGCACGGTATTTACAGTAAGATATTATGAACATGTGGAAGAGAATATAGTATGAAGTGTTTTCTTTTAAAATTGTTCAACAATGTGCAAAACAGTCTAGTCCAAGGCGTATTGTTTTTAAACGCTTTTATTTAACTTACTCATGGATCCATAAAATCTTGCAACTTAAAATTTTAATACTTCTACTGTATCAATATGAATGAAACTTTGCACACTTGTTTATCTTCGATGACAATACGCTGTCATTAATAAAAATTTACAAAAAAATTTTTTTTAAACGCTTTTATTATTACAAAATAACTTACTCTTGGATCCATCAAATCTGGCAACTTAAAATTTTAATACTTCTACCGTATCAATTTGAATCAAACTTTGCACACTTGTTTATCTTCGATGACAATAGGTGTTTGTAAAAAAAAATTACAAAAAAATTTCAAAAAAAATTTTTGAAAAAATTTTTTTCAAAAAAAATTTAAAAAATTTAAAAAACGCTTTACTTTAACAATTACTTAAAAAAAGTAACTAAAAAGAAAAAAATAAAAAAAATTTACAAAAAAAATTAACAGAAAAAAACAGAAAAAAAATTATATAAAAAAAAAAAAAAAAAAATTTTAAGAAACGCTATTATTTAACAATGATTCAAATAAAAAATGAACTAAAAAGAAAAAATAAAAAAAATTACAAAAAAAATTACAGACATTACTGTTACAAATAAAAGCGTGGCGCATTTTTATACAACGAATATTTTACAATAAAATGCGCCACGCTTTTATTTGTAACAGTAATGTCTGTAATTTTTTTTATTTTTTCTTTTTAGTTCATTTTTTATTTGAATCATTGTTAAATAATAGCGTTTCTTAAATTTTTTTTTTTTTTTTTATTTTTTTTTTTCTGTGTTTTTTTCTGTTAATTTTTTTTGTAAATTTTTTTTATTTTTTTCTTTTTAGTTACTTTTTTTAAGTAATTGTTAAAGTAAAGCGTTTTTTAAATTTTTTATTTGAAATAGTCTTTCACACACACACTTATGCTTCGTTCTTGAAGATCTATTGAGCGGCTCTATCACTAACATACAGTACAACTTGTACTCTACTGTACTTTACAATAACTAAGTAACCGTGCAATAACCTGTAGCTTTCTATACACACATATCTTTAGTAATGTAATGTAGGCCGACACTAAACTTACACAGTATTTGATGTACCTTTATTTTTCAGTACAGTCTGTAGTTTCAAAACTTTACACAGCAATCTTATGATATGATTTTAATTTTAAATCGGTATTTTTTATGTAAATTTGAATCGAAAATAAAAAATTAAAATATTTTACCTGTTTCGGATAAGCCGGAGTTCGGATAAACGCATTCCGGATAAACGCTTCACTAGTGTATTATTATTATTTTTATTATTATTATTTTGTTTTTGAACTGTATGTTATTTAATGTTCAACAAAGGCATTATTATTATTATTATTATTATTATTTATTTATTTATTTACCGGTGCACAGGTAGGTATTTACAGGTACCTGGAGCATGAGGAGCTCTGCTGAAGGCAACTATCCGCTAAAACCTCTTAGCTATAATTCTGCCATCCCAACTTGCCGCGGGATCACCGTTAGACATCACTGCACAACAAGCCGGAGGTTGTTTTTTGTTGTTAAGGTCATCAGCCGAAAGGATGGTTTGAACCTGTAGAGGTTTTACTAAGTAAAACATGGAGTGAGAGTGTTTACCATTGCCACAACTCACTGAGTGGAAAAGTATGCTTATCAGCATGCCGAGCCCTCTGAAAAGCACATATTTTTCACTCTGTAAATGATACCTTTACTTCATTATCCACAGGGTCTGGCTGTACAATGAAATTCATTACTTTCAGAGGAGATAACTATGATTAGTGTCATTTACACCTCTACTTCTTATGTTCTTAAATGATTCAGTCATTTAATTGGCTGACCATGTGATAAGAAACAGAACTATTTATTTTAGCTCTGCAACGAACAGATTGTGTGTAAATAATTTGACACTCCACCTGTCTGTTATGGGCACGGAGGTTATTTATAAGGAGGATAAAGTTATCTCAGCGATTTCTCTTCTTTATCCATTTATCCCTTTTTTGAGTGATTTCTTTTGGGACTAACGCAGCTGGGCCTCTCTGCTCTTCATCACTTTCTGCATGAACTCCTTAATGACCTTCCAGCTTTCTTCTTCTGCAATCATAAATTCACAGATTTTCTGGAGAAATTGGCGACCCAAGCTTGGTTCCTAGAACCTTCCTCTCTGGTATCCATCTTCTGCAGTCGAAAATCGCATGTACTGCGTTATCCTCCTCCGCCTCACAATCCAAACCGATTGCTTCATCTCCATGTAAAGTAGTCAGTTTATTTTAATTTTTGATATTACAGTACGAGAGGCCATGAGTTCGAATCCCAAACACTATTTACATTATTTTTAAATTTTTGTTAAGATAAATAATTTTATTAAAAATATTAATTAATTTAGCTTAATACTTAACTTAATAATTTGTTAACTTAGTTAGAACTAACATATAAAAAAACTTACTAATTAAGAAGTTAGTTATATTCTGTTGAATTAAAATATTTATAAATAGTTTCAAATGTTTTTTACTATTTAATTAATAAATGAATGAACAATTGACATGAAAGATTATAAAAAAGTTTTTACTTGTAGGACTCGAACTCACGGCTTCTCGTACGGTAGTATCAAAAATGAAAATAAAGTGATCACTTTACACGCTCGGCTATAGTTTAGACAACATCGGAAGCGATTGTTTTTCTTATGGAAGTACCGCGCTAAATCCGAATCGAATAACATAACGTGTTAATTTATTAATAACTATCAACCCCCGCTCGCTTCGCTTCACAGCAACTAATCCTAATGTAGGCCTCATTAAATTATTTTAAAACCTCTCTATACAAAACATTTTTGGTTTGGTTGCCCTGTGGCAGGAAAATAAATTGTTTTTCTGCACTTGCAGCTCTAGAAAGTCCGACATAGCGACCTAGTTTCCCATGAGTGGAGGAAGCACTCTTGTCTCAAATCGATGCCCAGCGTTTTAAATGTTTCTCCCTGCAATTTAACAGAATTGAATAGAATGCATAGATGAATACCAATGAAAAGAAAGACAGTTGATATAAGTCTGAGATAAGAGACAGTAATACGTTGCTGCGGTCCGCAGAATAATTTGAAATATATGACTCATTCACCACCTGCCGAATGAAAACAAATATATGAAATACAGTACAAAAATAAAAATTTTGAATATTTCCGTATGTTTAATGTTTTTGGAATCGATATAACAGTTGAATCGTGCTTCTAGCCCAAAAACACCATCCAGAGGACTTTGAAAAAATAAAAGTGCTATGCACCCGATAAACTAAAACTTGCGACATCGTCACAGTTTAAGTCGCTTAACTCACTTAATTAAAGTTAGTTAAAGTTGCAAAACAGCCTATATTGATCAGGAAGCTTTAAGCTATGCAACAATGAAAGATTTTTTAAAATGAGTTGAGTAGTTTCTGAGATTACCTCATACAAACAAACAGACGTTTCTTTTTTATCATATTAGTATAGATTAAATTATTAGCTATTAAAATCTTTTGTAGACTCATTTGTATTCTATTTCCTAACGACTGGAGTAATAAAAGTGAGATTAAACCCTTGTAATTAGATTAATGCTGACAGTATTGTCAGCATTGTTCGATGTTAAGTTCCCTATACATCAGATTTGTTGGGAAGCACGGTGTAGATACTGAAAAAAAAATTATTAATATTATATTTAATATTAATTAATACATATTAATATATATTATAATATTAATTAATTAATATTATATTTGAATATTATTAATATTTTTTTTTCAGTATCTACACCGTAAAAAAAATATTATTAATATTATATTTAATATTAATTAATATTAATATTATATTTAATATTAATTAATATTAATATATATTATAATATTAATTAATTAATATTATATTTGAATATTATTAATTTTTTTTTCAGTATCTACACCGTGCTTCCCAACAAATCTGATGTATAGGGAACTTAACATCAGATTTCTTGGGAAGCACGGTGTAGATACTGAAAAAAAATATTAATAATATTCAAATATAATATTAATTAATTAATATTATAATATGTATTAATATTAATTAATATTAAATATAATATTAATAATATTCAAAATATTAATTAGCACATTACAATGTTTACTAATAGAGCTACTAGTGTTGCCAATATAAAGCATTCTAATGTCCCTCAAATATCAGTTACAATTTTTCTTTTCTTCTTTCATTTAAATACAGTAACGGCAAAAAGTTTAAGGACGCTCCTAATATCGAGGAAATGTTGCCCTGTCCTTAATGTTACTGCAAACTGGTAATTGTTTGAATTGTACATTAACATGCATAAAAAATAAAAGATTTTGGTACAAGTATCATGAATTTATCTCTCCTGGTTCAAGAGTAATGGAAATGTTTGTTTTTCAATTTTACAGGCAAAAAACACCTTTTTTTGGGGGGGGGGAATTTATTTAAAAAATTGGGTGGAGTTACTGCAATTATTTTTTGTACAGCTCTAGTTCAGTTGTAAACATAAAAAAACACTTGACAGATACATTTTAAAAAAATGTTAAGGTTCACTTTGGGGTCTCACAATTTTTAAGAAAAAAAGTCACTGTTTTTGCATTTTTTATTTTGATAGATTTTTATGATTGATAGATACCATGCCAGATCGTATCCAGCAAGGAAAAAAAGCAAAAGGAGGTCCAATTGATTATTAGGGTTGCATAAATTAGTTTATATACACTTACATGCAATTTTTTTACTTTCTCTTGCCTATATGAATATATAGGAAGGAAAGTATTGTTTTCATGTCGATTTTAAGAAATCGAGTTTTCACCGGATCTATACGTTTTCAGACCCCCTGAACCCACACAAACATGTTTTTAGCGATTGGTCTCTGTGTGTGTGTGTGTGCGCGCGCGCGCGCGCGCGTGTTTGTGTGTGTGTGTGTGTACGTGTGTGTGTGCGTGTGCGCGTGTGTGCGTGTGCGTTTGCGTGTGCGTGTGCGTGCGTGTGTGTGTGTGTGTGTGTGTGTGAGTGTGTGTGTGTGTGTGTGTGTGTGTGTGTGTGTGTGTGTGTGTGTGTGTGTGTGTGTGTGCGCGCGAACAGAATATCTCAAGAACGGAACGTCGCACGAACTTGAAACTTAAAACTTAAGTTACATACCACTACCGGACCTGACACGAACATTTTCATCAAAATCGGTCAACCGGAAGTAGTAGTTTATTCGTGTAATTTTTCACTTTTTTGCGATTTTCTCAAAAACAATTTTTTTTAAAATCGCCTGGTTTACTCAATTTTTAATTCTCTACAAGATAGAATGGGCGCCATGTTTGCTGAAATTCTTGGTGAGGCTGTTTTCACGTAAAAACAAAGTTCTTTTAAGATTACGGCTTTAATATGAAATTTAGCGAAAAATTTATATAATAACAGTTGTAGAGAATTTAAAAACCTACAACTTTTATTTCAAATATTTTTTTGTATAACGCTTAGTTTAGCAGTAATTAGCAATTTTCTGTTTTTTTTCTCACGAAAACGTGAGAAAAATTGATTTTTTAAAGATTTCGGCGTTAGTATGCGTTTTATAATAAAAGTGTATATCATTAAATTTATAGAAAATTAAAAGATCTACAACTTTTATTTAAAACATTTTTCTCTACAGAGCCTAGTTTAGCATGAAAGAGTGATTTTCTGTATTTTTAAGCCAAACTGAGGTTGATTTTCATTTTGCGTCTTTCACTCATGATTAAAATTAGGTTATGTTTATTGAGGTTAGTTTTTTGTTTATTTCTAATGTTTCATTACTAATATTAGGTTTATTGTTAATTATTCATATTGGCAAGAGAAAGTTGTGTGAGTGTTTCACACCAGATTTTTTGTAATAAATAGGTTTATAACATAAAAGTTTTTGTTTTTCTTTGCATGTCTTTAAACTTTTTGCCGACACTGTAGATTCTTTAAGTTTTATTAACACGTTGACTGCCACACTAAATTTTGTCACACTCACAGTGGACCCATTGTACTTTTTTCACATTTTATTCATTTTTTTTGTTATTTTACTTATTTTATTTAATTACAAATAGGCCTACCAATTTTTTTTTCTAAAATAAAGTTGTGACACCCTTTCGGTTCACATGGTCTACTGGAATGATTTTACATTTCAGAACCATGTGACCCATTTTTGTGTCATAATAAAAAAATTTAATAGACGACTGGGTGTAGTTTCAAAGTTTTCTAGAGTATTTCTTTCAACCAAAATAAACTAAAGAAATAATAAAATTAAAAATAATAACAGAATTTTAGTTCAGGAAAACAAGAAAAACTACATGTGTACGCAATTACCTATTATTTTTTGAAAGAAGGTAACTATTTGAAAAGGCTAAGTGTATTTTTTTTTTTTTTTTTTTTTTTTTTTTTGGTTTAACGTCCGACTGTTCTGCAATTACTGCTAATGTAGACGGTGAAGGATGAAATGATTTTGTAACGTATGAAAATATGCCGTGCCTGAATGGGATTCAAACCCAAGACCGCATGATGAGAAGCGAGCACGTTACCAACTGCGCCAATGCGGCCGGCTAAGTGTATAATGTCTCTCTCTGAAACCCTAGGTTTTGAAACCACATTAGTAATACACGACTTAAAAATGTACTGTGACTCATTTTTGATGCACGTGGCCCATTTTTACTTTCTCTTGCCTATATGAATATATAGGAAGGAAAGTATTGTTTTCATGTCGATTTTTCGAAATCGAGTTTTCACCGGATCTATACGTTTTCAGACCCCCTGAACCCAAAAAACATGTTTTTAGCGATTGGTCTGTGTGTGTGTCTGTGTGTCTGTGTGTCTGTGTGTGTGTGTGTCTGTGTGTGTGTCTGTGTGTGTGTGTGTGTGAACAGAATATCTCAAGAACGGAACATCGTACGAACTTGAAACTTGAAACTTAAGTTACATACCACTACCGGACGCGACACGAACATTTTCATCAAAATCGGTCAACCGGAAGTAGTAGTTTATTCGTATAATTTTTCAGTTTTTTGCGATTTTCTCAAAAACTGGTCCTACGATTTTTTTTAAAATCGCCTATTTTACTCAATTTTTTATTCTCTACAAGATAGGGTAGGCGCCATGTCTGCTGAAATTCTCGGTGAGGCTCTTTTCACGTAAAAACGTTGTTTTTTTAAGATTACAGCTTTAATATAAATTTTAGCGCAAAAACTTATATAATAAAAGTTGTAGGGAATTTAAAAACCTACAACTTATGTTTCAAACATTTTTTTGTATGACGCTTAGTTTAGCGGTAATTTGCGATTTTCTGTTTTTTTCTCACGAAAACGTGAGAAAAATCGATTTTTTTAACATTTCGGTCTTAGTATGCATTTTACGACAAAAGTGTATATATAAAAGTTATAGAAAATTAAAAGATCTACAACTTTTGTTTAGAGAATTTTTCTCTACAGAGCCTAGTTTAGCGTGAAAGTGTGATTTTCCGTTTTTTTAAGCCAAATTGAGTTCGATTTTCATTTTGCGTCTTCCACTCATGATTAAAATAAGGTTATGTTTTTGAGGTTAGTTTTTTGTTTATTTCTAATGTTTTATTAATAATGTTAGGTTTATTATTAATTATTTGCATTGGCAAGAGAAAGTTGTGTGAGTGTTTCACACCAGATTTTTAAAAACTAGTGTGACACATATTTGGGTCACATAGCAGTAGTCAACGTGTTAATAAATTCTTTTTATCTTTCTTTCCTTTTAAATTCTAACGAATAGTTACTATCTTCTCTCGTACCTAATGAAAAGGTAGGAAAATTTACACTCATAGGCCAGCCACACCAGGCCATTAGGCCATTATTCATTTTTCATTTTTATGTTTCAACTCTTTATAGGGCAGTACTACGGGGAAAAATAAATACGTGTTGTAAAATGTTAAATTTTGTTTTTTTTATACTTGAATAATGGTGCTTTCTAGTGCCAGAACAGTAAATATTTATTTTTTTTATGTCAAGCCCTGGTAAGTATACTTATCAAGGAATGTTTATTAAAATGGGAATCACATAATATTTAGTGGTAAGAATGCTTATTAGAACACCTTCTAGCCCTATAAAACAGAAAAATGTGTCGAATAACTTATCTTAACTTTATATGACCATGAATGTTTGCTTTCCCGTAAAAACTAAAATTTTCTAAGCACTGTACCAAAGTAACAACAAAACAACATGGTAGCGTACGCTGGAATGAATCCTTACCACATTCGTGTAACTCACAAAGCAAATGGTCGCTGCACAGTAATTTCAATATGCGGATATAGCTTGCTTACCAAAGAACATCTATAAAACCATAAAATGCCAATAAGGTTCAACTGCATAGGTTATTCTTTAAAAAAAATCGACCTTATTGCCAGTGGTAAGCATACTTACCACAGACCTATACAGGTAAAGGGTTAACATGATGATAACAACCTTATACGACAAGCTTATAAGATTATAAGAACCAACAAATCTGCTAAGCTCCTTACCAAACAAATATTTTATTCTTTTTAAAAAATAAACAATCTATACTTATAAAAGAAGTCCTGACTGACTGATTCATAATCAACGCACAGCCGAAACTATAATAGTTACAGACTTGAAATTTTGAAGTTAGCTTTCTTATGCTGTGTAAGTGCGCACTAAGGAAGGATTTTGCAAAATTTTGATTTTAAAGCAAAATTTTAGCAAATTTTAGCAAAACTCCCCCCCACTGATGCGAGGATAATGAATCAACGCGAAGCGCTACGCTTACTGCTGGTTCTCCAACACACATTTACCCCTTCCATAGGCATATTCCATAGCTCACCAGTACTTGCGTTGCACACTTTCAGACGGTAGGCCTATTTGACAGTCACTGTGATAGCGTCAAAAAACCGTTTTATTTAAAACCGTTCTTCTCAGAACAAACTATCGTACTACTGTGCTTTAGTCGTTACTCACCGTTCTTCTACGAACAAATTTTGTTAACTTAAATCAATTATTTAATGATAGTGATTTGAAATCCAAGAACACATTTTTAGTAACTAAATATTACTGTTATTATATTGAATGTGGATCTAGGGCGCAGGCCCGAAAAAAAGCAGACGGTATTTGACAGCCACCAAAACAAAAAATTACAAATTTAGGCTACATATTCAGAATTAAATGATTTGAACGGTCTATTTATAAAAATTTTCAATTATTTCAGTTTTATTGATTAAATAAATTTGATTGCAAATCTATTATGTAAAATCCTAATAAAGGATTTTGCAAAATTTTGATTTTAAAGTGTAGAAATCGCAAAAATTTCGTCCCATAAGAAATACACATAGGTAGCCTATACTTATATATGATTCGTTTAAAACAGTAACAGTCGGCCTACAGCGGATGTTAAAACTCGCATTTTATTCTTAATCGCATTTATAATCTATAGCTATTTTCCCAGAAGTTGAATTGACGTTAACAACGATTTTAATCTATGTTTTACTTTTATCACTCCGGATGTTGTACTGTACGTAGTGTTTAATTTTTTGACCTAAACTGGATTAATATTTTAATCAGAAATAATTCCAGAATTGTTGTAATTAGCATAATACTTATAAAAGAAGACGTCCTGACTGACTGATTCATAATCAACGCACAGCCGAAACTATAATAGGTACAGACTTGAAATTTGCAGGGAACCTTTGTTATGTTATGTTAGGGAGCACTAAGAAAGGGTTTCCCAAAATGTTGATATTAACGGGAGAAATCGCAAAAAAAACGACGTCTCCCATAAGAAATACACAGAGATTATATCGGATCTATAGATAAGTTGAATATAATAGAAAAAAAGCCAGAAAATAAAAACAGATGTTTGACAGGTATTCGACAGGTTTGAACATGTTTGACAGGTTTTGTTCAACGCACTGCGGAAGGTTGGACTGTCTAATTCGTGCATGCTATTGATGAAGATATGGGATTATAATATTTTTTCTATTGTATATAAGTCATGAGATAAAAGACAATAACTCGAGGAGTTTTATACTATTGTTAAACATGAAATTTTTCTTGAAATGTGAACAGTCAAAATTGAAAACCTAAATTAAAAGCCTCTTATACTATTTTTAACATAAGATATTTTGTAACCAATAACCTTTGTGCGGGCGAAGCCGCGACGGGGGCGGGGGACGCTAGTATTATATATATAATATGTATTAGATCTACCATTAAATTAAACAACAAACAATGGATTTCATTAAATTGTATATAAAAATTAACAAATTTTTAAACTTTAATATGATGAAATTAAACATACCGGTGCATTTCACTTGTTCTGTAGCGATCCAAATGTTGCTAGCAGCGGGTATTTCCTCCTTGTGATTTTACGATGGCTTCCATTCACTTATTCGTCCCTCGAATCAGGTTCTGAATACCACCCTGTTCAATATTGTACCTCTTTTCACATAAAGAAATTTCTGAGCTGATGTGAATTGTTGTAAGCAGGTAGACGAATTCTTTGCCCATAACAGACAGGTGGAGTGTCAAGTTATTTACACTCAATCTGTTCTTTCCAGGGCTAAAATAAATAGTTCTGATTCTTAACACATGGTCAGCCAATTAAATGACTGAATCATTTAAGAACAGAAGAGTAGAGGTGTAAAAGACACTAATCAGAGTTATCTCCTCTGAAAGTAATGAATTTCATTATACACCCAGACCCTGTGGTGGATGAAGTGAAGGTGTCATTTGCAGAGTGGAAAATATGTGTTTTTCAGAGGGCCCGGCATGCAGATAAGCGTACTTTTCCACTCAGTGAATGTTGGCAATGGTAAACCACCTGACTCCTCGTTTTACTTAGTAAAACCTCTAGAGGTTCAAACCAGCCTTTCAGCTGATGACCTAAACAACAAGACGGCTTCTAACTCGCTTTCCTAGCATGTTCCATACATCCTCAATGGGTTCATCTTAGGACTTCGTGCTGGCCACACCGTTCTGTTCAGTCCAACCGCGTCAAGGAACCCATTTACGATCATTGCATCATGAGGGCGGGCATTGTCCTGCATCAAGAAGAAATTCACCAATAAATGGAGTATAAGGTAAACTGCCCGGCCGGTAGCTGTGCACATAGCGTGTGTGAGAGAGAGAGATTGATTAGACGGCGATAATTATTCCCTTTTTGAAAAAAACATCACGTGACTCAGAGTACAAAATTGCCATTTAGGCCTATATACCAGATTGTATACAAATTATTCACAGTCTAAATCATGGTGGATCACCATAGAATGATGAATTACAATTCAGTGTGGTGACACCATTTCACGTATAAAGTTAGGTTGTTCCTCATTTTATTGTAACTTTCAAGCTTTTGCGTAAAATTTAATTTAAAAATTCGGCAATATTTACTTTGCAATAATCATGAAGAATGTTAACAGGGTGCGACAGGATTTCGAGTATAAAGTTAGGATATTTTCTCGGTTTCTTATTATATTTATTTATTGTACGTTTCAAGCTTTACGCGCGTAAAATTTGATTTAAAAATGGACGATTTTGATAAATATGTCTTTTTTTGGTTTTACGTCTGACTATTTACAATTTCTGCTAATGCAGACGGTGGATAATGATGATAATGAAAATGGTGATGGAAAAATGCCAGAACTGACCGGCAATCGAACCCGGGATCCCGGCGTAGAAGCCAGTTGCGCTAACCACTGTGCCAACGGGCCGGCCAAATGCGTCGTTCGTAGGTTTGTGTACAACTTTCATTTAACAGATGATCGGGTTCTGACAGCCGCGCGCGTTACTCAGCGGTTACTCAGCGCTAAAAGAAAGAATTCACATTAAAGGTAGACATTTAATGGCGTTGGTAAGCAAAAATGTGGCAACCATTTATAAATTAATAACACAAGAATATAAAATAAATAATTATATGAAGTAAACATATTGATTAAAATTTTTCCGTAAAAACGAAGCACAACTCCGAATTAATAAAATTTCGTATATACAGTAGACTCTCAGAAATCCGGACTAATGTGGCGGACGGCCGGTCCGGATTTCGAAAAATCCGGATTTCCCGGAGGTTGGCAATTTCGTCTTTATGGCGAATAATTATGACAATAAGCATTAACGTTTATCTGCTAATATAAGAGTGAGCTTCTGAAAAAACTTTAAAACACTGTAGGCCTTATAAATTACATCAGGCTACTGGTACTGTAATTATTCAATATACGAAGCACAAACATTGACTAAACTTAACGCTACTGTACCGTAATAAGATTCGATTGCACTCTTTGTAAGATTTGCAAATTACGGATTTCAAACATGTAACAAAATGTGTCATATATGTCTCAATTATAGAGTAATTATAGTAGGTACAAATTCATTAAAAAACCAAGTCTTAAAAATTGTAGAAAATTCATCCATGCCTTTTGTTGGTTTGTATACCAAAGTGGCAACACATCGTCTTTCTTTAAATTTTTAAAAGCTCTGGGTTTTCTTGATTTTCCTATTAATGTTAACCTAAGTTTATGACTGCCGGTCACGTTGCTACAAGCCAACACCGTAACCCGTTCCTTGCTTTTTTTATAGCCCGAGGCTGAAGCTTCTTTTTTGGATGCGAGAGTTTTCGTGGGCAACATTTTATAGTTCATACCAGTCTCGTCGCAATTATACAGCTGGTCACCGGAAATTCCTTCTTCGTCAAGGATTTTAAAAAGTAAGGTCTTAAATTCAGGAACAGCGTCTTTGTTCGCCGATAAAGTCTCCTCTCTGATTTCATCGGGCCAATCCCATGAATTCTTTTTACTGGTTGTTAATTTAAAAGTTGTAAATTTTCAGAAAATAAAGTAAAAAAGAAAAATCATCGTCCGACTATCCGGAGTCCGGACTAGCGCGATCCGGATTTTTGAGAGTCTACTGTATTAAAATAAATTTGTAAAATGTTTCGTAAAGTAAAACTATTTACCGTAAAAACATGGATAGAAAACAGTAGTAGATATTTTTAAGTTGGTTAATTGCGCGGGAACACAACGATGTCTCCTCAATGTGCACACCTGTACGCCTACGCCGTCCAGTATACAACGCGGTCAATTGATCTCATCAATGTCACTTGCAGCATCTATGAAAACGAGTCGTGTGCGAGCTTCATAAGAAAGGCCACCCTACACCATTACTGACCCCTCCTTGGAAACTGACTCGTGAACTGAAGTTGCATTGAGCAAAACGTTCTCCTTTCTCTTTTTCACACTCTTTCCCGTCCATCTGGAGACCGTATGGTATATTCAGAAAAAACATATGACGAAAAATTTGAATTTCTTGAACGTTTTGAAAAAATATAGTTGGCCCATTTTTTCCCTGTGAGTGTAGATCGTTTGTCAAAAGAGATGGAAAATACGTTGACAACTGTTGAACGTGACCAGATGTATTTGAATAAAGAAACTTAGATAAAAATTAATATCTTTTCTGCATGTTTCTGGTCTATCACATCAAGAGATAACACAGTTGCTTAAAAAAAAAACGCTATTGATAAAACTGTCGAACTCACAAGTTTGAACTTCAATATGAAACGTTAAAACATTACGATGATGTTTCTGCAACGTTTTAATTCGATTGGACAAACCGTTTTGGAGACATAAGCTGACAAAGTTCTCTCTTTCAAATTATATCGCGAAAAATAGGCACTTTTTCGAAAGTCAACTAAATAAACTGTTTAAAAAAAGTTTAAAAGTCTAAGCTTACCAACCGACGTAGAATTTGAACAGGCAACATTTTAATGTAAGAATTGTAACTATTGGACAAAGTGATTACCAAGATATCTGATCTTAACACCGCCTGCCGGATATCAGTTTTTTTCTATTATATAGCCATCAGAAATGTTTTGTCTGTGTAACCGTGCAGTTCGTTTTTGATTTTTCGTCATACGATCTTCTACCCTCGTTCAGTATTTTTAACGGGTTTTCAGGGTACAGTTGAAGCCGTGCATTCAGTATATTTGTACCGATTCAAAATAGATTACACTTTTAGATTTACTTTAAAAGTATATTTTTGTAGTTTAAAATTATATAAGATACGGTAAATGGAAAAATTCAGACAAGAAATAAATTTATTATAACAGGCGAAAATAAACCTAAAAAACACATTGAAAATTGTTTACTTTTATGTTATTCTTCTTCAGGTGCCTTCTCCATTACGAAGGTTGGCTATCATCATGGTCAGTCGCACCTTGTCCATTGCTGCTCTGGAAAGGATTTATTTATGATTTATGTTATTAGCGCACATAAATCCATGGTCGCAAATAAAATAAATCTATAAAAATGTTAGTAAGATAAGTTGTAGGGGGTAGATAAAGCAAGCGGTGAACACGCTGCAAGAATAATCAGCCCAACAGGAGAGATACCCCTCATAAATGCTCAGCATTGAATGTGTTTAACTCGATCGCACGTAATTAAAAATCCAACAGTAGGTTATATACGAGGCGTGTTCAGAAAGTAAGTACCGTTTAAAAAAAAACACAAGTAAAACAATTTTTTTCAACACAATTTTATTTCTACATGAAAGCCCAAACCTTAAACTATTTTTCGACATAGTTTCCACCGATGTTCAAACACTTGTCGTAGCGGGTGATCAATTTGTCTATACCCTCTTCGTAGAAGGTTCCCGCCAACGAATGTAGCCACGACTCCACGGCAGTTTTCACTTCATCGTCGGTTTCAAAGCGTTGGCCGCCTAGCTCGCGCTTCATGTGCAGAAACAAGTGGTAGTCAGACGGTGCCAAGTCCGGGCTGTAGGGCGGTGATCGAACTGCTCCCAACAAAATTGTCGAACCAATGTTTGAGTTTCACCAGCGGTATGGGGCCGAGCATTGTCATGGAGCAACACAATTCCGTTACTGAGCATTCCTCTCCGTTTGTTTTGAATTGCCCGCCTTAGTTTTCTTAAGGTTTCGTACCTTGCCGCATTAATGGTTTCACCTCTTGGGAGAATATCAATCAGCAAAACACCTTTCCGATCCCAAAAGACAGTGCACATGATTTTTGTGCATACATTGTCGTCTTGAAATTTTGTTTCTTCGGGGATTGCGTGTGTCGCCACTCCATTGACTGCAGTTTAGATTCCGGTGTGACATGACGGACCCAAGTTTCATTACCTGTCACAATTTCGTTTAAAAAATCCTCACCATCATCACTGTACCGTGTGAGAAAAGTCAAAGCACTTCAGAGTCTCTTGGTTTTGTGCACGTCAATGGCGGGAACCTTCTACGAAGAGGGTATAGACAAGTTGATCACCTGCTACGGCAAGTGTTTGAACATCGGTGGAAACTATGTCGAAAAATAGTTAAGTTTTAGGCTTTCATGTAGAAATAAAATTTTGTTGAAAAAAATTGTTTTACGTGTTTTTTACTTTCTCTTGCCTATATGAATATATAGGAAGGAAAGTATTGTTTTCAGGTCGATTTTAAGAAATCGAGTTTTCACCGGATCTACACGTTTTCAGACCCCCTGAACCCAAAAAACATGTTTTTAGCGATTGGTATGTGTGTGTGTGTGTGTGTGTGTGTGTGTGTGTGTGTGTGTGTGTGTGTGTGTGTGTGAACAGAATATCTCAAGAACGGAACATCGTACGAACTTGAAACTTGACACTTAAGTTACATACCACTACCGGACCCGACACGAACATTCTCATCAAAATCGGTCAACCGGAAGTAGTAGTTTATTCGTATAATTTTTCACTTTTTTGTGATTTTCTCAAAAACTGGTCCTACGATGTTTTTAAAAATCGCCTGGTTTACTAAATGTTTTATTCTTTACAAGGTAGGGTAGGCGTCATGTGTGCTGAAATTCTTGGTGAGGGTGTTTTCTCGTAAAAACGTTGTTTTTTTAAGATTACGGCTTTAATATGCAATTTAGCGCAAAGATTTATGTAATAAAAATTGTAGAAAATTAAAAATCCAACAACTTTTACTTCAAACAATTTTTGGTATAATGCTTACTTTAGCGGTAATATGCGATTTTCTTTTTTTTTCTCACGAAAATGTGTGAAAAATTGATTTTTTAAAGATTTCGGCCTTAGTATGCATTTTACGACAAAAGTGTATACAATTAAATTTATAGTAAATTAAAAGATCTACAACTTTTATTTAGAGCATTTTTCTCTTCAGAGCCTAGTTTAGAGAGAAAGACTGATTTTCCGTATTTCTAAGCCAAACTGAGGTTGATTTTCATTTTGCGTCTTTCACTCATGATTAAAATTAGGTTATGTTTATTGAGGTTAGTTTTTTATTTATTTCTTATGTTTATTATTTCTTATGTTATATTTCTTATGTTTTGTTTTTTTGTTTACTAATGTTAGGTTTATTGTTAATTATTTGCACTGGCAAGAGAAAGTTGCGTGAGTGTTTCACAGCAGATTTTTTTTTTAAAAAACGGTACTTACTTTCTGAACACGCCTCGTATTTCATTATTTCCATTGGAAAGAAAAAATCATGTGAATGTTTCACACGAGATTTGCATTTATACCTATGGATACTTAGATTATATACAACGGATTAATGAAGTTTATTGTTACAGAATTTCCGGACCCTGTCATACCAAAATATTATATACACACTCCAGATCAATTAAAATATCATTTTAAAGAGTTCTCGGCAGGAACCATCAATTTCGCTGTTAAATTGCAAAATGACGGAAACATTAAATTATCGGATGATCCATTTAGTCAAGACGATTGTTATTGGGTGAATATTAATTATTGGTTATAATTAATTAAGTTACATGTTAACGCCATTTGCACACGGGTCAACTAGATATTATCTACAGTTGAGCCGTTGTTAGTTTGCTCCTCCTTCTGTCAACAAACCAAAGCCATTTTTTTTTTTTTTTTTTGTTTTTTTTTTGCTACTTGCATCCTGGAGACTCCAAAGGGAGTATAGGACATGTCAAGGTAAAATTGATGAACTGAAAGTTTATCACCAATGTAATAAATTTATCACTTACCACCAAAATTTGTTTTTGCTACTGCTTACTTCAGTAGGCTTGTCATGAACCCTAATGAATTAAATATCACACACAATAAATAATAAAAATAAATCAAACACAATGATAAATTCATCACTTACCAATAATTTCCCCCTACCACTGCTTAACTCAGCAGGCTTGTCAAGAACCCCTTTGTATCAAATTGTACACAATATTTGTTTAATTCAAGTTAAATACCAAAACTATTTAGAAAGGAATTCGTGCACACTGTAAAATGTTTCATCAATCAAATATTGTTTTAGCTTTTTTTTAAAATGACTTAAATTGTCACAACTTTTTAAACCTTGAGGCAATTTATTGATGTATTTTCTACCTGCATAATCTACTACAGGGTGTACGCTAAGGTCCACGACTATATGGATATCATATTCCTATTAAGTTAACTAAAATTTGAATAATAAGTACTTAAATTACGTGTTATAAAAGAATTACATCACCTACATGTATTTAATACCAACATCATGTCCTATCGATACTCCCCCTGGAGTCTCCAGGATGCAATATTAAAAAAAAAATGTTCCGTCGCCAGCCACCGTCTTGCCCTATATGGATTGTAGGGAAGGAAATTATTGTTTGCTGATCGATTTTAAGAAATCGATTTTTCACCGGACATACAAGTTTTCTGGCTCCCGAACCCAAAAAACGTGTTTTTTTAGCGATTTGGCTGGGTGTGTGAATTACAGTTGAGCCGTCCTTAGTTTGCTCCTACTGTAAACAAACCAAAGCCAGCTACTACAGGGTGCACGCTAGGGTCAATCACTTTATGGATGTCGTATTCCTATTAAGTTCACTATGTTTTAAATTATAAGCCCTTAAAGTACTTGAAACATCAGTCATGATATTATGATGTAGACCTAACAATTTCATTTATAAAAATACTTTTAAAAGTATTTTGTATTTAAATTCTTTAGAAAGTATTTTGTCGTTACTTTTTAATCAGCGTGTACACACTTTTATATAATGCGCATGCTTAGTGACGTCATTGTTTGTTTACAGTAGGAGCAAACTAAGAAAGGCTGGACTTTACCTGTGTGTCGCTGTTTTTATTCCCCGCTCTATCTTGCGGGATTCATTCCAATCAGGTCCATCCTTAATGCACCACCCACCAACATACCTATCCTGTTCTCTGCCCGTTTGTTTCGCTTTATGCTGTTGGCTTTGACGTGTACGCATGCACGTTGCTTCCGCTGTACAGTAAAGTAGACTGTCCAATAACTGGCTATAGGCCTACTTAGGCTGTGTGTATATAGAGCAGTGATTCCCAACCGGTGGTCCGCGGACCAAAGGTGGTCCGTGAGAGTCCGGTGACTACTTATAAAAAAGTAATATTTTCCCGTGATTAAATCAAAGTTACGATTTTCATTGAACAAGATTAAGTAAATACATTCAAGATTCAGATTAAATAAAGGTAGAAGAGTTGTGGTGTAAGAAAGCCCTGGGCTTCCCCAAGATTCGGCAAGTAGCTTTGCGGTATCTTATGATTTTTTTTCAACCACTTATTTGTGTGACCAGGGGTTCTCTAGTTTATTGTTAATTGAAACCAAACAACGAAATCGGCTAAGTGTAAGCAGTGATTTGAGAGTAGCTCTTAGCAAGAGCCTAAAACCTAGAATTCCTCAGCTAGTCAGAAAGATTCGTGCACAAAATTTGCATTGAAATTTTCATTTCATTTTTAATTCATTTTTTAATTTTCATTGTTATTTTCGACTAAGTAAATTCTGTATTCCTTATTTTATTAAAAGACAATTTACAATTAAAATAATTTTACTTTTTGTGATGTACAATGTACCCTACTTTCTGAAAATAACAATTATATGTTTGTAATAATAGTTTCTTAATAATTAATAATAGTTTGTTTCTGAAAATTTGTTTTATTTAATCACCTTTTTATTTGGTTACAACTGATAAGATATATGCAATAATGTAATTGGGTGGTGAGTGGTAGTTCACTTTCAGGCTGAGTGGTCCGCAGACCACTGCGGGTTGGCAACCACTGATATACAGTCTGTCTACGCCAAGAGTACTCAGACGTAGGCAACCAGCAATACACGGCTAATATTGCTTATGATCCGGGGTTACCGAAATGGTGATATGATCAAACCAAACGACCAAATTAGGCACTTCCGTAACGATGAATTTCCTAATCAAACACCGTAGTTTGAAATACAAAAAAACGTTTTGAAGAACTGGGAGCGTTAAAGACAAACTTTGCATTGGACGGCCTTTTGACGTAAATGATTATCAGAAACTAAATATTTAACAGTCATTCACAAAGGATCCTTAGAAATCAATTAGTAAAGTAGCTACAGGGTGATTTTTTAGTTCTTTACCCAATTTTTAATGTAATTTATAAAACGGAAATTTAGTTGTAATAAAAATGTATAGTTGTTATATACAAAATAAATTTAATATTTTATTACTCACATTTCTTAGTTACTAAAGATCTTTAAAGAATATGCTCAAAATGTCCACCCACTGAGGTTATACACGCTTTGACTCTTTTCACCATATTAGCAGAAATCTTTTTGAGAGTTGCACTGGAAACATTTGTGATTAAGTCTGTAATATTGGCTTCAAGTTCATCAATATTGTAAGGATTGTTTTTGAAGACCTCGGACTTAATGTAGCCCCACAAAAAGTAACCAGGGGATGTGAGGTCTGGCTACCTTGGAGGCCATAAACCCTTGCTTATTATTCGACCACCAAAGAACTCTTGCAGAAAATCCATGGTTTCTCGAGACGTGTGACAGGTAGCGCCGTCTTGCTGAAACCAGCAATACCGTTCTTGAGGTTCCAGTAGAGCCACAAATTGGTGTACAATATTCCTGTACACTTCACCATTTACAGTCTGTTCGAAGAAAATGGGTCCGACTCTACGCTGACGAGATATCGCACACCACACACCAATTTTTGCAGGATGTAAAGATTTATCGTGAACGGCGTAAGGATTTTCAGCCGCCCAAATTCGAGTGTTTTGAGTGTTCACATAACCGTCTAGATGGATCCAAGCTTCATCACTAAAGAACACTGTGTTCAAAGATTCGATTCCGTTATCATTTATGAATGACCTAAACCACGGCAATATTGCAATCGCTTGTTTAAATCTCGAGGTTGAAGCTCTTTGACTAATCGTACGCGATACGGATACATATACAATTTTTTAGCAGCTTTCTGAACACTCGAATATGATAAACCAACTTGCGGGGAAAGTTTTCATAAACTTTTCCGTGGAGAATTGAGTAATCTTGTTTTCACATTCTCAATAACGTCATCTGTCAAGACAGTTGGTCGACCGCTACGTTTTCTGTCGTAAACACTACCTGTCTCTCGAAATCGGTTTGCTAGCCTAGAAATTGACATTTTTTCTGGCGGAGGTACACCATCAAATTTAATTTTAAATGCATCTTTTACACTCGTGTACGATTTCGTAGCAAAATATTGTTCAATAATGAAAACCCGTTGTTCTATGGTAAAAGACATTCTGTTCATAAGACGACCGGAATCCACACAAAATGTTACACAGCTCAAGGTTAATCAACTCGCACTGCCGTGTGTATACCGATTGAGTAGGGCTACCAACTTCGTGCGACAAAACAAAATTTCCCTTTATTAGAAATAAATTACCATACACTTGCAATAGGGTAACAGGACTAAAAAATCATCCTGTACAATGCCTTTCACCGATTCATTAAAAATTACTTAGCTGTAACATAGTAAACAATAGAAAATGGTTTGTTGAGTCTTTTGCCTAATTTAAATTTTAGCATTGTACCAGCATTGCAAAAGCAACACCTAATGAAGATTTGCATTCAAATTATGTTTTCACATTTTTTCTCTAGGGAATTTTTCGAAAATTTTTCGTCTCAATAATATGTGTCACATGACCACCTTCGAATTTAAAAAAGTTGCATTAAAAATGGTGGTTAGCTACAAGTAATATTAAGCTACTTTTAAGTCATATAGTCATGTAAGTTACTAAATTAATGTCTAAATTAACAATAAGATTAAGTTAGAGATTTAAAAAATTAATAAGTTAATAGAACACTGCGAAGTGTCATTAGAAAATAAGTGGGTGACTGCATGATTTTATACTAGGAGGGGGGGACTATATCGCTAAAGAAAAATTGTTCGTTAGTTTCAAGTAACTAGTTGCTGTAAATCTACAATAAAAAGAAATGGTGGATCCAAGATGGTGAAAATATGTCTTCTTCTTCTTCTTCTTCACTACAGGGTTTAGGCAAATCGCCTGTTCCTGTCTCAAAGTTTTTTTTTGAAATTTTCTTAAGGACAGCTACCATCTTTTTCTGGGTCTTCCAATATCTCTTCCATATTCGGCCTATACCTCCACACTTCCATAGGTATATGCCCATCAGGCATTCTTTCCAAATGTGCCAGCCATCTCTGCCTGTTTTCTATTATTATTCGGTCTTCCAACGTGCAGATGTTCAATTCCTTACGCACATCTTCATTATATAATCTATGATATGTACTCCATAGGCTATTATATAATCTGTAATAATATGTATAATTGAAAATATGTACAAACATTAATTTCAGTAGATTGTATTTGCATTCTGAAGATTATACAGGGTGATTCATGAAGTTCTCCCCCACTTCTACAGCACATTGTACTAGTAAAAATAATGAAAAAATGTTATATAAACATAGGTCCGAAAACGCTTCGTTAGCGAGTTACAGCTAGCGAAAGTTTCGCCTGGATTTCAGTTCACCAGGTGAAATGAGGTCTTCCTGGAATTGTGGTAAGGTAGATTAAGGGGCAAATTCAATCATTTCTTATGGTTTTTGATCTGATAAATTGAATAAAACAGGTCCCAGATCTGTAAGTTAAATAGTTTTTAAGAAAACCAGTGTCAAATGCAAAAAATGGAGTGAAAAACTTATTTTTTCATCTTTGGGCAAGGATAACTGTGTTATTTCACCAAGAAACAGTTAAAATTTTTCAATAAAACATGTAGAAAATTTTATTCTGAACAAACCGGTGTAAATTAAGTACACAGAAAGCGAATAGATGTTTGATTAAATGAGTTTTTATTCATAAGAGTACAAAGTAAAATTAACCGGAAAAACTAAAATGAAAAAATGTGTTTTTTTCACTCCATTTTTTTGCATTTGACACTGGTTTTCTCAAAAACTATTTAACTTACAGTTCTGGGACCTGTTTTATTCAATTTATCAGATCAAAAACCATAAGAAATGATTGAATTCGCCCCTTAATCTACCTTACCACAATTCCAGGAAGACCTCATTTCACCTGGTGAACTGAAATCCAGGCGAAACTTTCGCTAGCTGTAACTCGCTAACGAAGCGTTTTCGGACCTATGTTTATATAACATTTTTTCATTATTTTTACTAGTACAATGTGCTGTAGAAGTGGGGGGAGAACTTCATGAATCACCCTGTATAATCTGTAATAATATGTATAATTGAAAATATGTACAAACATTAATTTCAGTAGATTCTATTTGCATTCTGAAGATTATATATTGTGTTTTGAAAAATACCATCACTTGTTTGCGAAATATTTTCCCGTACTGGGCGTTTTGTAACACCCTGTATAGTGCAGCGTTTAATTTTTGTTAATGAATTTCACTTTTACCCCATAATTAAGTGGACTATAAATGTTTACTTGTACTATGATATGAATCACTGTCTCAGTGACTTAAACCAGTACTTGTGTGCCATGTGTGTCACCACATTTCCTAAAACGGAATTTTGACCGGTTTATTGATAGTGTTGTTTTTATACTAGATAAGTCTTGGAAATTATAAGAATACAATTTCTACAATTCGGAAAGGAAACGACAATACACCAATGGTCGAAGTTAAGGCACCCGGTATTTGTGGTGTTGATGAATACAGAGAATTTTGGATCAGCTGGAATGAAACCAGCGTAGCCGTTGGCAAAAAAGGGAACGATTGGCCATTTATGAGATGGAGAAACCCACCACTAATTAAAGTAGTATGGTATGCAGTGATGACAGGCTGGGATTCAACTGGTGAATGGCTGATCGAAGGTAACTCATTTCAATTTCACTATTGCATACGTCATATACTGACTTTTACAAACTAACCCTTTTGCTGACATTCCGGAACATTTATGATGCTGATATTGATTATAACTGCCGATAACAGACACTAGAGAGTCAAATTATTTACTCTCAATTTGTCCATTGCTGGGCTAAGATAAATAGTTGTGTTTCTTATCACATGGCCAGCCAATTAAATGACTGAATCATTTAAGAACAGAAGAGGTAGAGGTGTAAAAGACACTAATCAGAGTTATCTCCTCTGAAAGTAATGAATTTCATTATACAGCCAGATTCTGTGAAGAATGACGTGAAGATGTCATTTGCAGAGTGGAAAATATATGCTTTCCCGAGGGCCCAGCATGCTGATAAGCATACTTTTCAGTGTGCTTACCCAGTGTGAATTACCTATTCAGTGAGGAAGGCAATTATAAACCACCTCACTTCTCATTTTACTTAGTAAAACCTCTACAGGTTCAAACCAGCTTTTCGGCTGATCACCGAAACAACTATGATTATCAATGACGGCTGTTCCAGTGTATATACGATGTTTTTGTTGATTACCAGAAGCATCTGTTCCCGCTTATTTACAATGGCGGTCTTGCTTACCGTTTAGCTGTTCCCCTGTATTTACGATGCTAAACATAGTTACCATTGGCTGTTGTTCCCGTTTATTTACAATGTTAAACATAGTTACCATTAGCTGTTGTTCCCGTGTATTAACGATGCTGAACATGGTTAGCATTGGCTGTTGTTCCCGTATATTTACGATACTGAACATGGTTACCATTGGCTGTTGTTCCCGTGGATTTACATTGCTGAACATGGTTACCATTGGCTGTTGTTCCCGTGTATTTACAATGCTGAACATGGTTACCATTGGCTGTTGTTCCCGTGTATTAACGATGCTGAACATGGTTACCATTGGCTGTTGTTCCCGTGGATTTACATTGCTGAACATGGTTACCATTGGCTGTTGTTCCCGTGTATTAACGATGCTGAACATGGTTACCATTGGCTGTTGTTCCCGTGGATTTACATTGCTGAACATGGTTACCATTGGCTGTTGTTCCCGTGTATTAACGATGCTGAACATGGTTACCATTGGCTGTTGTTCCCGTGGATTTACATTGCTGAACATGGTTACCATTGGCTGTTGTTCCCGTGTATTAACGATGCTGAACATGGTTACCATTGGCTGTTGTTCCCGTGTATTTACAATGCTGAACATGGTTACCATTGGCTGTTGTTCCCGTGGATTTACATTGCTGAACATGGTTACCATTGGCTGTTGTTCCCGTGGATTTACATTGCTGAACATGGTTACCATTGGCTGTTGTTCCCGTGTATTAACGATGCTGAACATGGTTACCATTGGCTGTTGTTCCCGTGTATTTACAATGCTGAACATGGTTACCATTGGCTGTTGTTCCCGTGGATTTACATTGCTGAACATGGTTACCATTGGCTGTTGTTCCCGTGGATTTACATTGCTGAACATGGTTACCATTGGCTGTTGTTCCCGTATATTTACGATACTGAACATGGTTACCATTGGCTGTTGTTCCCGTATATTTACGATACTGAACATGGTTACCATTGGCTGTTGTTCCCATGTATTTATGATGCTGAACATGGTTACCATTGGCTGTTGTTCCCGTGTATTAACGATGCTGAACATGGTTACCATTGGCTGTTGTTCCCGTGTATTTACAATGCTGAACATGGTCACCATTGGCTGTTGTTCCCGTGGATTTACATTGCTGAACATGGTTACCATTGGCTGTTGTTCCCGTGGATTTACAATGCTGAAAATGGTTACCATTGGCTGTTATACCCGTGTATTTACGATACTGAACATGGTTACCATTGGCTGTTGTTCCCATGTATTTATGATGCTGAACATGGTTACCATTGGCTGTTGTTCCCGTGTATTAACGATGCTGAACATGGTTACCATTGGCTGTTGTTCCCGTGTATTTACAATGCTGAACATGGTTACCATTGGCTGTTGTTCCCGTGGATTTACATTGCTGAACATGGTTACCATTGGCTGTTGTTCCCGTGGATTTACAATGCTGAAAATGGTTACCATTGACTGTTATACCCGTGTATTTACGATACTGAACATGGTTACCATTGGCTGTTGTTCCCATGTATTTATGATGCTGAACATGGTTACCATTGGCTGTTGTTCCCGTGTATTAACGATGCTGAACATGGTTACCATTGGCTGTTGTTCCCGTGTATTTACAATGCTGAACATGGTTACCATTGGCTGTTGTTCCCGTGGATTTACATTGCTGAACATGGTTACCATTGGCTGTTGTTCCCGTGGATTTACATTGCTGAACATGGTTACCATTGGCTGTTGTTCCCGTGTATTAACGATGCTGAACATGGTTACCATTGGCTGTTGTTCCCGTGTATTTACAATGCTGAACATGGTTACCATTGGCTGTTGTTCCCGTGGATTTACATTGCTGAACATGGTTACCATTGGCTGTTGTTCCCGTGGATTTACATTGCTGAACATGGTTACCATTGGCTGTTGTTCCCGTATATTTACGATACTGAACATGGTTACCATTGGCTGTTGTTCCCGTATATTTACGATACTGAACATGGTTACCATTGGCTGTTGTTCCCATGTATTTATGATGCTGAACATGGTTACCATTGGCTGTTGTTCCCGTGTATTAACGATGCTGAACATGGTTACCATTGGCTGTTGTTCCCGTGTATTTACAATGCTGAACATGGTCACCATTGGCTGTTGTTCCCGTGGATTTACATTGCTGAACATGGTTACCATTGGCTGTTGTTCCCGTGGATTTACAATGCTGAAAATGGTTACCATTGGCTGTTATACCCGTGTATTTACGATACTGAACATGGTTACCATTGGCTGTTGTTCCCATGTATTTATGATGCTGAACATGGTTACCATTGGCTGTTGTTCCCGTGTATTAACGATGCTGAACATGGTTACCATTGGCTGTTGTTCCCGTGTATTTACAATGCTGAACATGGTTACCATTGGCTGTTGTTCCCGTGGATTTACATTGCTGAACATGGTTACCATTGGCTGTTGTTCCCGTGGATTTACAATGCTGAAAATGGTTACCATTGACTGTTATACCCGTGTATTTACGATACTGAACATGGTTACCATTGGCTGTTGTTCCCATGTATTTATGATGCTGAACATGGTTACCATTGGCTGTTGTTCCCGTGTATTAACGATGCTGAACATGGTTACCATTGGCTGTTGTTCCCGTGTATTTACAATGCTGAACATGGTTACCATTGGCTGTTGTTCCCGTGGATTTACATTGCTGAACATGGTTACCATTGGCTGTTGTTCCCGTGGATTTACATTGCTGAACATGGTTACCATTGGCTGTTGTTCCCGTGTAATTTCAATGTTGAACATGGTTACCATTGGTTGCTGTTCCCGCGTATTTAAAGTACTGAATTTGATTACCGTTGACTGCTGTTGCCTTGTATTTACAATGCCAATATTAATTGGCTTTGGCAATAAATTATTTTTATTTTTTTTCGTTTCGTATTATAGAAAAATAGGAAGCGAAAAATTTGATATATTAAACCCCTCAGATATTGTATTTAGAAAAATAAGGAAGTCCTGGCTATTCAAGCGTAACTGAGAGTCATATGGATGTCTGTGGTAAAAGGAAAAAGGAAAACTGCTCTCCTTGAGTTAATGACATTGACCCATCCTACAGTTATTTATAAGAATTTTATTTTATTATAGGAAAGCACGCAATTTTGTACGCCTGCATTATAGTTTCATTGCGAAGAAGTGTCTGAAAATTGGCTATTCTACGAATAGCTATCTAGGAAAAAATATTTCAGGGATTATTCCCTTTTTCCTTTGGCTATCTACGAAAAAAAGTAAAAATCTCAGAGGGATTATTCCCTTTTTCTTTTGGCTATCTACGAAAAAAAATCTCAGAGTAATTATTCCCTTTTTCCTTTGGCTATCTACGAAAAACAAATCTCAGAGGGATTATTCCCTTTTTCAGGTGATATCAATTCAACCGGTTTAGCTGTAAGGAAGATTTCTCAACAATATAACTACCCCTACCATTCAAGCTATCAAACGCAGTTTTAAAAATATTTGTTTAGATGAGATACGGCCATTACACCTTTTTTCTTCAAAAAAAAGTTGGAATTTAGTGGTACCACAGCATTCACGATCAATAGAAAATTTCCCACTAGTCGGATTGTGTTTGTAAATAGCTCACTTTTTCCTCATACATTCACCTGCTAATTAACAACAATGTTTACTGGTGTGCGCGTACATTGACCTTCACTATTACACAAACTGTTGAGTACTTACACATACACACTAGTCATCTAACAACAATATATTGGTTATTAGATAAATGTAAGTGTTAAACCATATGCACCATATGCCTGCCGTGGAAAAAAGCATTTAAAAACCGTTTCATGTGATACTAATGTGAATGTGTGGTTTGGTTAAATGCTTTTACCAACAATGAGACTGAATGGGAGAAGTGGCAGTTGAAAAGGAAAGGCCCAAACTGACACATTGATGAACTTACACAACAGAGTGCTAGCAGCGAGGCCTGGGTGTGAATTCCATCCAGTCTGCAGATTAAAAGATGAAGTAGACTAAAATGTCACTGCCCATAACGGACAGGTGGAGTGTCAGATTATTTACACTCAATCTGTTCGTTGCAGAGCTAAAATAAATAGTTCTGTTTCTTATTACATGGTCAGCCAATTAAGTGACCGAAACATTTAAGAACAGAAGAAGTAGAGGTGCAAAAGACACTATAATTAGAGTTATCTCCTCTGAAAGTAATGGATTTCATTATACAGCCAGACCCTGTGGTGGATGAAGTGAAGGTATCATTTGCAGAGTGGAAAATATGTGCTTTTCAGAGGGCCCGGCATGCTGATAAGCATATTTTTCCACTCAGTTAGGAAGGCAAGGTAAACCACCTCACTTTTTCATTTACTTAGTAAAACCTCTATAGGCTCAAACCAGTCTTTTGGCTGATGACCTGAACAACAGACTAAAATAACCGCTTGTGCAGATTTAGCTGTTAATTCTTTTGAACCAATGCCTCCACATAGATTCCACGACTGACCAAAAGTTACAAACCAATTTTTGTTTTTTGTGTTCAGTCTTTGAATTGTCCGCTGGCATATTTTCTAAAACAAACCTTGACATTGTTTCATATCATTTGCATTTTTCAAGTGAAATTTGTTGGTTATACTGAATCGTACAGTTTCAGAGTAAAGAACAAGTCAAAAAAGTGAAAAATATTGTCACTTTTGCCTATAGGCCTATGCAGGCGTAAACGGTTTTTGCAGTTTGCTTCGGCCACTCTAAGTGAATGACTCGACATAACCGTCCCAATTCCTAAATTTTGATAATAATTATAGTCACTGGAGTCACGAGTTTGCCCTTGTTTGCAACGAGGGGTAAAGGGGGAAAATCATCAGTGCGCATGTGCGACTGCTTTAATTTCAGTACGACAAACATAACAACTTATACTATACCCAGATCATATACAGTATATCGCAGAAACTTTTGTAGGTTAACTGTACGAATATAACTGTTTGTTACCGTAAATAGTGCTGAACAAAATCTAATATGCGATGTAATAAAATGTTGTGAAGTTGAAGCTAAATAAAAATGCCTATCCATGCCTCTTAAAAAAGCCGTGAGCAGCGGCTAACTAGGTACTGTGATGTTTCTCTTTCAGCAATTTGGAAAATAAAGAAAGAAATTAAGGACATGAAGAAGGTATTTTTTACCAGTTTTGTTGACATCTGGTAATAAAAAGAAAAGGGTTAGGTAGATACTAGAGAGACTGGTAATGAAAACGCCGATGACAGCAATAGTAAAGAAGGCGATTCATTCGTAATTAGAGTAAATCAAACATTTCTAGTCATGTAATTAAGCCATAGGCAATACAGGTCATATTTATTTTTTATAAGGTTTATTGTTGTTGTTTAGGTCATCAGCCGAAAGGCTGGTTTGAACCTCTAGAGGCTTTACTAAGTAAAACGAGGAGTGAGGTGGTTTACCATGCCTTCCTTACTGAGAGGGAAAGTACGCTTATCAGCATGCCGGGCCCTCTGAAAAGCACAAATTTTCCACTCTGCAAATGACACCTTCACTTCATTCATCACAGGGTCTGGCTGTATAATGAAATTCATTACTTTCAGATAAGATAACTCTGATTAGTGTCTATTACACCTCTACCTCTTCTGTTCTTAAATGATTGTCATTTAATTGACTGACCATGCGATAAGAAACAGAACTATTTATTTTAACCCTGCAACTAACAGATTGGATGTAAATAATTTGACACTCCACCTGTCTGTTATGGGCAGGATAAGGTTTATGAAGAAAACATTTTCTCGGAATAAATTACAGCTTAAAAAATGTATGTAGAAACTGGACGGTAGTGAAATGTACGAGGAGTGTCTCACTGTTGAAGTTGGCAGCACTGCAAATAATTCAATTGCCTTCCTCACAGCCCACACACACATACGCAAAAGGCACTCTCGTGACACGTGTCATGAACGAGTAGTGAGCAACTATTGGGGACGGACCTAACCCACCTCCGAACGTTATAAGAGGAGTTAAGAGAGATATTTCTAATTTGTAATAGCGTAGCCTACATATTTATTGCTCGTGTTTGTTATTACTGTTTGTTAATTAGGCTTTCAGAAAATTGCAACACCATCCGACTCTAGTTTATACAAACTTTATCCAATAACGTGGGGTAATTTGCATGTGGGTATAAAGGCACCGACAGATGCTCACATCGCAATTGCTTCCATCCACCCAGATAAAGACCCGGTCTATCAAATCATTCTCGGATGCAACGACAACACCAGATCTGAAATCAGCTACAGTTGGACAACATTAAAAAAGGTGATTATTTTCCGTTTGTTAACCGATTGCACATCAATCTTAATAGTAATAAATTTCTTTCATTTGATAAACGGCGGGCCATCCTTCATAAAAACTGATTCTATGTCCAGATGAATACAGTCGTACCTCTCCGACTCGAATCTTAAAAGACCGACTGGTTGTTCCATTTGGAAGGTTTCCACTTACAGAGGAAGGATATTGAGTGTAAAAAATATTGACACTTTACGCTAAGGTCCGTTTCGGGATCTAGGTAAATTAAATAATTAATACACTAAAGTTTAAAATTACAAGTATTTATTACAACTAAAAGATTTACAAAATAAATAATAAACTAATTATAATGAAGGAATACAATAAATAACTTAAATAATTTACTTAGTACTACTTACAATCAATTATACACAATGCACATACACAATAAGACAGAATAACAATAGTTTACCCGGAATGCCCGGAAACGTCAACTTTTCTAACGTACCGATAGCACACGCAATAAACACTCGTCAAAGATCAAACGAATACTAACTCTCCGACCGCACTTGGGGCTCTTTTTATATAGGTGATTCAAAGAGATTTCTGAAAAGACAAAGAGATTCGATGCAATAATAAAATACAAAAATCCTTTTTATGGCTGTGGAAAAATCTTAACTAGTGTAAACAAGTAACAATTGAATAAAAGGCCAATTATCTAAACAGGTAACCAACCGACTCTTTCACAAATAGTTGTACAACAAAGACTCTACCTTACTATATACGGCCCTTTTTAAATATTCTTTTATAACTAACTCTATTGTTACTTTGTCACTCTATTATTTACTATTTAACCATTTATAGGGCAGTACTACAGGGGGAAATATATGTGGTGTGAAGTGTTAAATTGTGCTTTACGGGGACTTGACTAATGTATTTCTAGTGCTAGAACAGTAAAATATTTCTTTGTTTTGATGTTAAGCCTTGGTAAGTATACTTACCAAGAACTTTTTTGAAATGGAAATCACACAATATTTAGTGGTACGAATGCTTATTAAAACAACTTGTAGTCCTATATAACAGAAAAATGGGTAGAATAACTTATCTCAACTTTATATTAGTATGAATGTTTGCTTTCCCGTAAAAAACTACAATTTTTTAAGCACTGTTCAAAAGTAACAACAAAACAAAGCGTTAGCGTACGGTGGTATGAATCCTTACCACATTCATGCAACTCACAAAGAAAATGGTCGCAGAGCGGTAATTTCAAAATATGGATAGTCTACTTACCGGAGAACACCTATAACACCATAAAATGACAATAAGGTTCAACTGCATAGCTTATTCTTTAAAAAAATCAACCTTACTCAAAGTGGTAAGTATACTTACCACAGACCTATGATTAACATTTTATGAATTTCTCTGCCACCCCCCTAGAAACCTCTCGAACACATACTTAATCGATATTGTCAAAATATATTTGAAAATTTTACGTTTTAATAAACTTGAAAAAAGAATAGACCTACATAACATTAGTAGACTGACAATTTGATTGACATGCGAATACCCGATCAGGTAGGCCTAGTAGGCCATGTAGGCATCAGTAAACAAACACGTATCAAATAGATATACGACGTGAACAGTGCAGTGCAATGGCTAACCGTACAGAAAATAAATAAATAAATCTAAATTACCGGAAATTTTAACCTAGTAGAAAATAAAGAAATTTATATGAATTAATGTATTTTTAACCAAGTAGTGAAGAAGCAATGGCTACAAGCAGGCCGACACACCTTTGCTGATGTGACGGTTGTAGCCCCGCCCTATGCAGGCCTACAAGTTATCACACCTAAATAATAAAAGAAAACATCACAAATAAAGAAATAACTTTTAATTTATTAACCCTGTATAGGTTTTTGGTAAGTTTACTTACCACTGACAATAAGGTTGATTTTTTTTCAAGAATAAGCTCGCAGTTGAACCTTATTGGCATTTTATGGTGTTATAGGTGTTCTCCGGTAAGTAGACTATCCATATTTTGAAATTACCGCTCTGCGACCATTTTCTTTGTGAGTTGCATGAATGTGGTAAGGATTCATACCACCGTACGCTAACGCTTTGTTTTGTTGTTATTTTTGAACAGTGCTTAAAAAATTCTAGTTTTTTACGGGAAAGCATTCATGCTAATATAAAGTTGAAATAAGTTATTCTACACATTTTTCTGTTATATAGGACTACAAAAGTTGTTTTAATAAGCATTCTTACCACTAAACATTGTGTGATTTCCATTTCAAAAAAGTTCCTTGGTAAATATACTTACCGGGTTTAACATCAATATAAAGAAATATCTTACTGTTCTAGCACTAGAAATACATTGTCAAGTCCCTGTAAAGCATAATTTAACACTTCACACCACATATATTTTCCCCTGTAGTACTGCCCTATAAAGGGTTAACGCCAAATCAGAACTACACTTTGATTTTATTTGGTTACTACTAAAATGAAAAAAAAAATTTTTAAATGACCCAAAGTAGGCCTTATTAACTCCTTGTTATTATTATGATAGGTCTGCGATTGACCTCAAAACTTTATAATTTTACATAAACAAAACTCAATATTTTTACAAATTTCAAACTCATATTTATCCCTAATGTTAAAACTGATCTCGGCTGAAATGTAATCCATGTTCACGTATAAAAGGCAACCACAACTGTAGGCCTATTGTGAGTTTACTCTCATCTACTTGGCTCAAGCTAGGCACTAAACTACTTCCTAAAACTAGGCCCACCGATAACAAAATATGATTTCAAAACAGCTAGCTACCTATTTGTAATTTCTGAGGTTGCAGGCTTAGTAAAAAACAGAATTTACACACCAAAGTCCACTTATAGACTGCACAAAATATGTAAATAAATGTTTTCTTGATACTGATTATATATACTTGATATGTAAATTATTTACTTGATACTGAAGAAATCCTGACTACCCCCATGCAATCACCTCATACTCTTTGCGACTCGATCGGTTGAAATAATGCAAAAATTTTCCGTAGCCTTTAACTTGTAAAGCAATTATTTATTACAAAGCCCCAATACTATTCTGCGTTTGCATTAACAACTTAACTGGAAGGCACTAGAAAAAGTGCTGACCGAAGCGACATTAATGCTCACCTAGCAAGACCCCTCGTCAGACTGTTGACCGATCAAACGCTAGTATAGTCACTTGAGTCACGAGTTTGCTCTTGTTTGCAACTAGGGGTAAAGGGGGAATAGCATCAGTGCGCATGCGCGACTGCTTTAATTTCAGTACGACAAACATAACAACTTATACTATACCCAGAGCCTAGCCTATACAGTATATCGCGGAACCTTTTGTTGGTTAACTTTACGAATATAACTGTTTGTTACCGTAAACAAAAATATCGCTTCTCGATAACGTGGTCCAACTATTCACAGTACTGAACGCAATGTAACAAAATGTTGTAAAGTTGAAGCTAAACTAAAATGTCTATCCGTGCCTCTTAACAAAAGCCGTGAGTGAGAATCTAACTATTGTGATGTTTCTCTTTGCACAATTTGAAAAATAACAAAGGAAATTAAGGACGTGAAGAAGGTATTCTTCAATAGTTTTGTTGACAACTGGTAAAAAAGAAAACGGTTAGGTAGATACTAGAGAGACTGATAATGAAAACGCCGATGACAGCCATATAATGAAGGCGATTCATTCGTAATTACAGTAAATCAAACATTTCTATGTAATTAAGCTATAAGCAATATTACAGGTCATATATTTCTTATACTAAGGTTTATGAAGAAAACATTTTCTTGGAATGAACCACAGTTTACAAAATGTATCTAGAAACTGCACGGTAGTGAAATGTTCGAGTAGTGTCTCACTGTTGAGGTTGGCAGCACTGCAAATATTTCCTTTCCCTTCCTCACAGCTCATACATACGCAAAAGGCAATCTCGTGACTTCGGTATCTATAACCTGAGAACACCCAAAACACATTCCAACTGAGTAGGCCTAATATAGCTCTCTCTCTCTCGAGATGTGATTCCTCCACAACCACACAATAGAAACGAATGGTCCACCTCTTCACTAGATAATTTTTAAAATCTCTGAATTTACTTCTAGTCAACGTTTCCTTCTATTATTGAAATTTAATAAAATATTTGCAATTTGGCCGATAACAGGCAGGTGGAGTGTTAAATTATTAGCACTCGATCTGCTAGTTGCAGGGATACAAAAAAGTTTAAATGATTAACAAAATCGTAGGGTAAGTCGAATGGTTTAAATTAAAACGTTTCAGTCAGTGAGTATCTTCGCTGTTGTCAAGGAGATTAATCGCTAATAGATTCTGATAGTTTTATAGTTGCTGTTGAACCCCCCTACTTTGAGTGTTTGCCCCTAACAGATAGGAGGTGGAGTGTTAAATTATTTGCACTCGATCTGCTAGTTGCAGGGCTACAAAAAAAATAGTCCTCTCTCTCTCTCTCTCTCTCTCTCTCTCTCTTATCACATGGTCACCCAATTGTGTGATTGAAACATTTAAGAGCAGGAAAGGTACAGGTGTAAACGACACTAGTCACAGTGTTTTCCTCTGAGTAATGAATTTTATTAAACAGCTAGGCCTTGTGGTGAAAGATGTGAAGGCGCAATTAGCAGGACGGAAAGTAACTTATTTTCAGAGCATCTGGCATGCTGAAAAGGATACTTTTCCACTCGTTGAGGAAGGCTACCTCAATCCTAGTTTAACTTTGTAAACCCGTTAGAGATTCAAACCAGCCTTTTCGCTGATGACCTACACAACATCAACCCGAAATTACAATGCATTGTTATTATTTCAAACTTACAATAAAATATTATTTTCGTTCGATTGAAAAATAGATATGATATTGCAAATAGTTTCTCTTGTCCCCGAATAAAATATTGACTTGGACTTTTAAAATAAATATATCTGTACTAAATTACTAACTAAACCAAAACATGCAACATGTAAATTAATTAAAAGTTAAATTTATTGAAAAAAAGTCTAATTTGTTGGTTTCTTGTAGTAGACTTGAAAATCAATTGCACTAAAAAAGGGCATAAATTAAGAATTCGATTTCGGAAGTATTTTAAATAATGGACGTTCGAGAGGTCCGGTTGTATAATTAACTATTTACCGTACTTAAACTGTAGAACTGCAAGCGCCGATTTTAAATGTTGGCTTGAAATGTCTCAAACTGGAAACATGAAAGCTGAACAAAGTTTTTTCCGAGTACAAAAAATTAAGAAAGTAAGTCAAGTGTTAAAATCATTGCAGTGTACAAGTGAAAACAGTGTAATCTAAAGTATTGGGCTTACTGTTAGCCACTGGAGACCTACTGGAATACGAAGCAACAGACTCAGACATGCGTACTTTCCTATCCGTTGCCGGACACCCCTCGGCCAGCCACGCACATTCCGAGTGGAATTTAAGCAGCATAGTGGCTCTGGAGAGCTATCTAGGAAACCCCAACCCCTGAGAGTCCTACTCCTACCGAGTGGGCACGGTCACGTCCGCAGGGCGCCCCACTCCCCTCAGTACTCGTGTAAACGTTGGACGAGTCGCCGTCGAGCTCGTTACGCCGCTAAAAGCTTTGCTCGTGGCTCTCCCACACATGGATGTACTACGCACAACCGTGCACTACGAATAGCACACGGAGGTGCTACAGCCGGTCCCCGTTACCTAGAAAGCTTGCAGGTGAGGATTGGGTAGCCTAAACTGCAGTTTTATGGGCACGCTCTGTGTGGTCTGGGGCGTGCCCCCAACAGACTCAGACATACATACTCACCTATCCGTTTCCGGCACACCCCTCGGCCAACTACGCCCATTCCGGAGGAATTTAAGCAGCTTAGTGGCTTTGAAGTGCTACCCAGCTCCACCACAACCCCCGAGAGTCCTACTCCTACTGAGTGTGCACGGATCCGTCCGCGGGGCGCCACACTCCCCACTCCCCTCGGTACCAGTGTATAAGCGTTGGACTGGTCGCCGCCGAGCTTCCACAAGCTCTCCCACACATGGATGTACTACACACCACCATTCACTACGAATAGCACACGATGGCGTTCACGGCCGGCCCCATTGCTAAGGAAGCTACTGCTATGAAGGCTTGGATAGGGTAGCCTAAGCCGCGGTTTTATGGGTACGGTCTGCGTGGTCAGGGCCGTACCCCCAACAGACTCAGACAGTGAAACGAATCCAATAAATTTTAGTGGAGCCTACTTTCGTCTAGACAGTGACCAGCCCTGCTCTAGGGGTAGGCGACCGGTGCCGCCGCCTAGGGCCGCAGATTTTGGGGGCGGCAAATTTTAATGTTCTATTTTAAAATTTTATAAATATACGACTTTACAATAATGATCCGAAAAACTAAAAACCCAACGACAACTACAAAATGCAAAACTTGACAATATGTCTATCTATTTTAAAGCATAGAAGCATACGTTTGAAGAGGGGTTCTATGGATTAATTTAATGCTTGATGAGTGGGTGGAGGGGGGCAAAAGTACTAGGGCCGGGGCTGACAGTGACCACCGACAGTGTCACGCTGTTTAGGATAATATTGTACTGTATGTGATTAATCCTCCTGAATGGTGGGTTATTTGTGCACCATACCATAAGGGTAGTGTAGACAATCCCGAATTTATTTTTGTAATTTATTCAAATCATAGAAATTAATTGCATGTGCCCATTGTATGATAGCCAACTAAAACAGAACAGTCTTTTTATCGGTTTAAACACTAATAATTCTGTTTCTTATCACATGGTCAGCCAATTAAATGACTGAATCATTTGAGAACAGAAGAGGCAGAGGTGCAAAAGTCACTAATCAGAGTTGTTTCCTCTGAAAGTAATGAATTTTATTATACAGCCAGACCCTGTGGTGAATGAAGTGAAGGTGTCATTTGCAGAGTGGAAAATATGTGCTTTTCAGAGAGCCCGGCATGCTGATAAGCGTACTTTTCTACTGAGTGAATTGTGGCAATGGTAAACCACCTCACTCCTCGATTTACTTAGTAAAACCTCTACAGGTTCAAACCAGTCTTTCAGCTGATGACCTAACCAATAAACTTAATATTATAATCCGTAAAATTTAATTTAATGTCATCTAGAAGAACTAAAATTGAATAAAGAAAATGAAATTTATCTACATGAGCATTTTACAATCTACAGTTCAGCCGATATTAGTTTGCTCCTACTGTCAACAAACAAAAGCCACCTACTACAGGGAGCACACTAGAGTCCGCGACTTTACGGATGTCGTATTCCTATTAATTTAACTATTTTTTAAATTATAAGCATTTAAAGTACTAAAAACATCAGTCATGATATGATGTAGGCCTAACAATTTCATTTATAAAAATACTTTTAAAAGTATTTTGTTGTTACTTTTTAATCAGCGTGTACAGTTTTTTTATATAATGCGCATGCTCAGTGACGTCATTATTTGTTTACATTAAGAGCAAACTAAGAGAGGCTGGACTGTACATGATTGAATGGGTTGTGGGAGCATTCAGTACGATCACTTATTTCAAGTCTCAGGAGGACATGATCGCTGAAATATTGTCAAGTCATTTGCTTGCTTTGTCATTACGTTTCATAGAGTGTACATCTGCCCATAACAGACAGGTGGAATGTCAAATTATTTACACTCGATCTGCTAGTTGCAGGGCTAAAATAAATAGTTCTGTTTCTTATTACATGGTCAGCCAATTAAATGACTGAATCATTTAAGAACAGAAAAGGTAGAGGTGTAAAAGCCACTAATCAGAGTTATCTCCTCTGAAAGTAATGAATTTCATTATACAGCCAGACCCTGTGGTGAATGAAGTGAAGGCGTCATTTGCAGAGTGGAACATATGTGCTTTTCAGAGGGCTCGGCATGCTGATAAGCGTACTTTTCCACTCAGTGAGTTGTGGCAATGGTACACCACCTCACTCCTCGTTTTACTTAGTAAAACCTCTAGAGGTTCAAACCAGCCACACAGGCTGATGACCTAAACAACAACAGAGTGTACATAATATTATCTTTAACTGATTTGTTTTTGTAATTTTTTTTTAAAAAAAGGCGCACGTTAGCACACCAGGTATTCTTGTGGATGGACAAACTGCATACTTTCTTATTACATGGATCAATGGAGAAGTGGTGGTTTTTATTCATGACGAAAAAACCTGTTCTAACCAGTTGTTACTTGCGTGGAAAGACACGAATCAACCTTTTGGGACCCATAATTTTGGCGTCTCCACTTCGAACAAAACTGAGGGTGATTTCATCATTTCGGGTCCTTCGTTGAGTCGGCTTACTATTTCAGGTACGGTCAATTGTGCTTTAAAAAGCTCCATATTAATTGTGCTTCTATTTGTAACTTGTTTCCGTACTACCATAGTATGCGGCCTACCGCGTTATGTTTACTGATTTTTACTTTCTCTTGCCTATATGAATATATAGGAAGGAAAGTATTGTTTTCATGTCGATTTTAAGAAATCGAGTTTTCACCGGATCTATACGTTTTCCGACCCCCTGAACCAAAAAAAAATGTTTTTAGCGATTGGTCTGTGTGTGTGTGTGTGTCTGTGTGTGAACAGAATATCTCAAGAACGGAACATCGTACGAACTTGAAACTTGAAACTTAAGTTACATACCACTACCGGACTCGACACGAACATTCTCATCAAAATCGGGCAACCGGAAGTAGTAGTTTATTCGTATAATTTTTCACTCTTTTGCGATTTTCTCAAAAACTCGTCCTACGATTTTTTTAAAAATCGCCTGGTTTACTCAATTTTTTATTCTCTACAAGATAGGATAGGCGCCATGTTTGCTGAAATTCTTGGTGAGGGTGTTTTCTCGTAAAAACGTTGTTTTTTTAAGATTACGGCTTTAATATGCATTTTAGCGCAAAAATTTATATAATAAAAACTGTAGAAAATTTAAAATCCTATAACTTTAATTCAAACAATTTTTTGTATAACGTTTAGTTTAGCAGTAATTAGCGATTTTCTGATTTTTTCTCACGAAAACGTGTGAAAAATCTATTTTTTAAGATTTCGGCCTTTTTACGACAAAATAGTATATAATAAATTTTATAGAAAATTAATAGATCTACAACTTTTATTTAAAGCATTTTTCACTACAGAGCCTATTTTAGCGTGAAAGAGTGATTTTTTGTATTTTTAAGCCAAACTGAGTTCGATTTTCATTTAGCGTGTTTCACTCATGATTAAATTAAGGTTATGTTTTTGAGGTTAGTTTTTTGTTTATTTCTAATGTTTTATTACTAATGTTAGAATTATTTGCACTGGCAAGAGAAAGTTGTGTGAGTGTTTCATACCAGATTTTTATATTTGTTGATGTGGTAGCATCATTGTCTACTAGCACTTTTCACGCGTAAAGATTCACATATTTTACATAAGGTTATGTGTTAAGGGGAGCAGACCATTTTCATTATCCCCAGACTACACCTGCAATACTAACTTGGTTGATTTTTTTGTAGGAACCGTTTAAGCTACAAAGCTGAGCTTTGGTACACCTATCTACAGTACCTTTTTACTAATTTGTACCAGAGCTTTTTCATTTATCTTCATCCAATCTAAAAATGATTTTTATTCTCAAAAAAATGTTCAAATGTAGCCCAAACTTTTTCATGAAAAAGACACACAAAAAATAAAAACTCCAAAATGTTTGAAATACCTCTGGAGTAAATACACACCTTAGTACTAAAATGTAGTTTGTGAAATTTCACACTCCTAGGTGGGATGGTTCCTAAAATAAGTGTACCTAAAGTCAAAAAATACAGTATGCGGAATAAAAATGCGGACATAGTAAAAGCATAATACCGTAACAGAAACACCTATTGCCAATTGGAATTAACTTCCAAACAAAAACACACCAATATTTGCTCTACGGCTGATTCCTATGCGTTCTAGAAATTATCGGTTTTATGTAAACGCAATCTCCGTAATGTTAGAGCAGTAACATGATTACATTAATCTCAATTTACAAGAATGAAAAACGTGAAAAATATCGAAATACACACTACTACGTAGCCCATCAACGTAAAAACATAATTTTCTCAACCGAAAAAGCAACGAATGTCGTGTTAAACAGGTATATCAATTGAAAAGGGGGAAAGCGATCTATCAATACAGGGTGATTCACGAAGATATGCAGAAACTTTGGGAGCCCATTGTACATGTAAAAATAATGAAAAAAATTTATATAAACATGGGTCCGGAAATGCTTCGTTACCGAGTTACGGCTAGTGAACGATTTCGCCCAGATTCAGGTCACCAGGTGAAATGAGGTCTTCCTGAAATTCTGGTAAGGTAGATTAAGGAGCGAATGCAATCGTTGCTTATGGTTTTTGACCTGATAAATTGAATAAAACAGGTCCCAGAACTGTAAGTTAAATAATTTTTAAGAAAACTAGTGTCAAATGTTAAAAATGGAATGGAAAACACATTTTTTCATGTTTGGGCAAGAATAACTTTGTTATTTCACCAAGAAACAGTTAAAATTTTTCAATAAAACATGTAGAAAATTTTATTCTGAACAAACCAGTGTAAATTAAGTACACAGAAAGCGAATAGTTTTTGAGAAAACCAGTATCAAATGCAAAAATTTGAGTGAAGAAAAACACATTTTTTCATCTTAGTTTTTCCGGTTAATTTTACTTTGTACTCTTATGAATAAAAATTCATTTAATCAAACATCTATTCGCTTTCTGTGTACTTAATTTACACCGGTTCGTTCAGAATAAAATTTTCTACATGTTTTATTCAAAAATTTTAACTGTTTCTTGGTGAAATAACAAAGTTATTCTTGTCCAAACATAAAAAATGTGTTTTTCACTCCACTTTTTGCATTTGACACTGCTTTTCTTAAAAACTATTTAACTTACAGTTCTGGGACCTGTTTTATTCAATTTATCAGATCAAAAACCATAAGAAATTATTGAATTCGCCCCTTAATCTACCTTACCAGAATTCCAGGAAGACCTCATTTCACCTGGTGAGCTGAAATCCAGGCAAAACTTTCGCTAGCCGTAACTCGGAAACGAAGTATTTCCGGACCCATGTTTATATAAACGTTTTTCATTATTTTTACATGTACAATGAGCTCCTAAAGTTTCTGCATATCTTCGTGAATCATCCTGTATATAGTAAAATTTAAAAATCAATATTTTTTATTAAAATCAGTCTGCTTCCCTTAACTAGACGTAAAATGTTATTAAAAGATTTTTATAAAAATGTAATATTGGTAATGAAGAAAGAAACAGCTGTGAGTTGTTTGAGCCAGCACAACCTGTTTTTTTGCATCCAGGAGACTCCAAAGGAAGTATAGGACATGTCAAGATAAAACCGATAAATAAAAAGTTTATCACAATGATAATTTCATCACTTACCACCAAAAATTTGTTTCTGCTACTGCTTACTTCAGTAGGCTTGTCATGAACCCCATTGTATCAAATATCACACAAAATTAAAAATTAAAAAGTCAAACACAATGATAAATTTATCACTTATCAATAATTTTTCCCCGCTGCTGCTTAACTCAGTAAAGCTTGTCATGAACCCCTTTGTATCAAATAGTACACAATATTTGTTTAATTAGAAGTTAAATACATTTCAACCAAAAACTATTTCGAAAGGAATTCGTGCACACTGTAATATGTTTCATCAATTAAACATTGTTTTAGATTTTTTTAAAATGACTAAAATTGTTACAACTTTTTAAAGTTTGTGGCAATTTATTGATGTATTTTCTACCTGCATACGTTGGTTTTTGTTCAAACAATTTAGTGTTGTGATTAGCAACATAATAATCGATTCTGTTTCTTCTGTAGCGTTTGTGAACATCTAAATTTTGTAAAAAGGTATTTTGCTTTACCTACTCGAAAAAGTGCTCGTCCATATGATCGATGCGGGAGTCTCATGAAAGAAAAGAAAAACTAGACAGGCGAGGGCCATTTATACCGAATCTTCATTCCCTCATAATTGTAAATTATCGTATTATTTTACTTTTTATTGTCCTTATTTCATCCTTTTTGCTTTAAATAATTATCCTTTTATTGTAAAACATAACGCTGTAGGCCGCATACTAAAGTAGCACCCTTTATCTTCAACTGTTGACGCGGCTTGTGAAATTTGTATGTTAGGCCAACATTTGCTTTTGTTTAGGCTGCAATTAGCCGCCAAATGGAAATCGACGTTCATAACCTGAAATTAATCATTTTTACATAACCATGCTACATCTAGATCGCCGGCAATAAAAACAAGACAAATTTATCTATTTAAATGTTAATTTATTTTATTACAATATAAAGAAAGAACTAACAGATGTTTGCCTGAAAAATCGTGTATTGGTTTCCCCTTTAGCTGGAAGGTAGCGCCAACGCTTCATTGGAAGACGATCGAAGGTTGAAGATTATTGTTTCTGCCCAAGGTAGGTAATGGTTGCGTCGATCGAATTTAAACCTTAAGAGTATTGTATTTTCTCCACTCCTTCATTCTCGTCACCACAATCTTCTTGTTGCAAAGGTGTTTCTAAAAATCTTCATTTGTGAATTTCTTCCGCATTAATGGGTTAAACGACGGCAAGTTCATTAGCGAGGTTCGTGAGTTCACTTACATAATTGATGCTTTTGATTTTTAGGAATGCTTTCAATCCAAAAAGTTTTCGCCGTGATTTTACACAATTTCAAGCCACAGCGACCCAATAAACCAAATTTTTCAAAATGACAACTTTAAGCGTTTCCGAAACTGATTTGCCTTCTTTTATTTTTCCGAAGGTCTTGTTCACTAATTCCTTTTGAACGTTTCCATAAGACCCTGATAGAGTTATTGACAGGTCTATGGTGTACAACAGAGTAATCCGACTAACAGCAAAACAAAAGTGGGTCTGAAGACGAAACGCGCATTCTTTTACGCACAGAGCTTGCTGTGTAGTGTTGCCTGTTACTTCAGTGGATTTAATTGCCACATTTAAGACCGTGGCTCGGTCAAACAGAACGGCTACTGCCGTTGGCATTACACAGTTACATCATTTAATGAATATGGATTATTGGTAGAAATGAATTCTAGTGTGAAAAGTCACACAATTTTATACGACTGATTTATGAAATGTATTGTTTCAGAGTCATTACCGACCTCAGAAAAATACGATTTCAAGACCCCAGCTAAATTGGATTATCAGTATAAGCCTATAATGAATGGATCAATAAATTTCACGATTAAAGCAAGTGGTGATGCTTCCATTGCGTTGACCAATCAGCCAAATGAAGAAGCTTATGTATACGAGGTAACACCCGTTCTCTGTTTTAGTTATTCTATCACGCCATGCCTTTGACAAGAATATTAAAAACGATAAAGATGGAATGCAAAAGCGCATATTAATAAAATAAACGTTTCTGTTAAGTTTTGTTTAATTGAATTAGTCTTCCGGATCAGTTCGCACTGACTAGTGGTGAGAACAGAACGTTTATTAGGTTTTAACGTCAAAGTGTTTTTACTTATAACGGAAGGTTCTTTAGAGTTTTTTTTTGTAATTCATGACGTTGCAATCTGTCCATTTTAACCCTTTATAGGGCAGTCCACCCATAACAGACTGCAGGTGGAGTGTCAAATTATTTACACTCAATCTGTTCGTTGCAGGGCTAAAATAAATAGTTCTGTTTCTTATCACATGGTCAGCCAATTAAATGACTGAATCATTTAGGAACAGAAGAGGTAGAGGTGTAAAAGACACTCATCAGAGTTAACTCCTCTGAAAGTAATGAATTTCATTGTACAGCCAGACCCTGTGGTGAATGAAGTGAAGGTGTCATTTACAGAGTGAAAAATATGTGCTTTTCAGAGGGCCCGGCATGCTGATAAGCGTACTTTTCCACTCAGTGAGGAAGGCAATGGTAAACCACCTCACTCCTCGTTTTACTTAGTAAAACCTCTAGAGGTTCAAACCAGCCTTTCGGCTGTTGACCTAAACAACATAGGGCAGTACTACAGGGGAAAATATATGTAGTGTGAAGTGTTAAATTATGCTTTACAGGGACTTGACTAATGTATTTCTAGTGCTAGAACAGTAAGATATTTCTTTGTTTTGATGTTAAACCTGGTAAGTATACTTACCAAGGAACTTTTTTGAAATGGAAATCACACAATGTTTAGTGGTAAGAATGCTTATTAAAACAACTTGTAGTCCTATATAACAGAAAATATGTTGAATAACTTATCTTAACTTTATATTAGCATGAATGTTTGCTTTCCCGTAAAAAACTAGAATTTTTTAAGCACTGTTCAAAAGTAACAACAAAACAAAGCGGTAGTGTACGGTGGTATGAATCCTTACCACATTCATGCAACTCACAAAGAAAATGGTCGCAGAGCGGTAATTTCAAAATATGGATACCCTACTTACCGGAGAACACCTATAACACCATAAAATGCCAATAAGGTTCGACTGCAGAGCTTATTCTTAAAAAAATAAACCTTACTGCCAGTGGTAAGTATACTTACCAAAGACCTATAAAGGGTTAAGAAAAATAAGCAACCCCATGACCCAATTAAATGAGGATGATTTGTATGACTCGTAGATGAGGTGTAGTTTTGTACTGCCCGTTCCTAAGCTTTGTGCAGCTGTAAGGAATGTATTACGTCACTACTACTGTAAGAGATTTTTTTAGTAGTAGTAACGTTTTATTTGTACTGTTTTTATAGTAGTCAAGGGTACTATCCAAACTACATATATTCGGTGTCGCCATCTACAGTGAATAGTGGAAATAATACCCACCTATGTCACCGCACTGGTCAGCCTAATGCCTAGTGAATAGCAATGAGATGATTAGTAGAGTGTTATGACGTAACAGCAGTCTGGTACTTCGTCTGTCCCCTTCATCCCGCAGCTGCACAAAGCTTAGATTCATCCAGTACAGACTCAATCCAAAGAATGTATAATTAATTGAACCCAATCATCAGAATACACCGGTAACCACTATCTAGTATTCAAATCCGTATAAAAGTAACTACCTTTATAGCTTAACGAACTAGAAACTGCAGATGAAGGCGGAGCTCAGTGACTTAAATCACAGCACAAAGCCAATTGTTAATCATATCCTGTGTTGTCACGTTGTGGTCCCGCTGTGGATGACAGTCTAACAAAAGAGTGTGACTTAGCGAAGGGGCAACCTCACACCCGAGCTTGGCTGTTATTGGCTAGATCCCATCTACAGTCTTTAACACGTTGAACTGCTATGTGACCCAAATATGTGTCACAGTTGTCTTTGAAAATGGGCCACGTGCATCAAAAATGAGTCACAGTACATGAATTATTTTTGAGTCGTGTAATGTGGTTTGAAAAGCTACGGCTTTAGAGTGACATTGTACACTTAGCTAGTTCAAATAGTTGGCCTTTTTCAAATAATAGGATATTGAGTGTACAGGTAGTTTTCCTTGTTGTTCTGTACTAGAATGCCGCTATTATTTGTAATTTTATTATTTCTTTTGCTTATTTTGGTTGATTGAAATTGTCTAAAACTTTGTAACTTTGTAACAGATGTTTATTACATTTTTTATTGTAATACAAAAAGGGATCACATGGCTCTGAAATGTAGAATCATTCCAGCAGGCCATGATACCCAAAAGTTTATCACAACTTTATTTTACAAAAAAAGTAGTTGTTATTAAATAAATTAAGTATATTAAGATGAAAAATGAATAAAATGTGAAAAAAGTACGATGGCCTAGCTGTAAGTGTCACAAAATTTAGTGTGGCAGTCAACGTGTTAACTCGTTGAGGTATAGAAAGATTTGAACCATGGAATCTTCGTATCCGAAAACCAGCTGTCGAACAGGTCAGGTCAGAAGTTCAGTCCAGCCTTTCTTAGTTTGCTCCTACTGTCAACAAATAATGACGTCACTGAGCATGCGCATTATATAAAAATGTGTACATGTTGATTAAAAAGTCACAACAAAATAATTTCAAAAGTATTTAAATACAAAATACTTTTATAGTATCTTTATAAATGAAATTGTTAGGCCTACATCATATCATGACTGATGTTTTAAGGGGAGCACGATCTAACTTATGTTAAATTGACTTCATTTTAGTTACACGTTTCTAAGAAACCTTTAACAGTTAGGAATTGAATTTTTTTGTGCCTTTTCTATGACATCTTTTTAAGCTATGGTACTAGAATTATTAATATAGAGCTAGCGATACTATTTCGAAAATTTTTTTTTGAAAAATGCAAAAACAATTTAATTTTTTTGTAGAATTTTTTATTTCATTTCGAACTTAGTAATAATACTGCGATGATTCTAGTACCATATGTCACAATTATACTGGGAAACACGCTCAAAAATTTTCAACCTTTAAAGTCAAATAGTTTTTGAGAAAACTGTACCTTTATGGAAAAAATTAAATTAGCGGGAAATGAGCTGTAAAGTTTTACTTACTCTAAAACCAGCCTGCACCATAATATTGATCCTCACCAGACTGTTCTTTTTCCTCAAATAATTTCCTCATTTTTTCTCTTGTCTTGCTTCTTTTGACACACTTTCCATTGCCTTCTAAGCTTTCTGTGTTCTTTGAATATTGCGACTCTTAGTTGTTTCCACAGATTAACTCAATTAAAATAAATTCTGGTCTAAACATTACTTTACAAAAATCTGCATAGCTTCCGTAACTTATATCGTACAGTTATAATTTTTATATCTAATTACACAGAAAAAGATACAAAAGGCAATGGCGCCAAAATTAGAGAAATCAATTTTTTCCGATTTTCGAGGTACCTATAGTGCTCCCCTTAAGTACTTATATTTTAAAACATAGTTACCGGTAACTTAATAGGAATACGACACCCATAAATTCGTGGACCCTAGCGTGCACCCTGTAGTAGCTGGCTTTGGTTTGTTTACAGTAGGAGCAAACTTAGGACGGCTGAACTGTAGGCTATATTCATGTTTTCGGTAAACCATCGCGTTCACCAAAAGGTGAAAACATTAGGAGGTGTAACATCAGCTGATGTTGAACAGTTCAGTGAAAAACAAAATATGGAAGGTAACCACGAGCTCTTCCCACCCCCATCCTCTGCGTTTTTTGTGGTTCTTTAATTACAATTCTGTAAGTGAGGGGCGATTTTATAAGAGAAATGTTTTTGTGGTACGTGTCGCTGCTTACTTCCACAAAAAGAATGGTGGAGGTATTGCGGTGATTTTTTGTTGTTGTTGTTGTTGTTGTTGTTGTTGCCATTCTGCAACTTATTACTTTTCGGTGAGATAACACATTTGTCACTGTAACACGAGAAGGCCTAAATTCTAACAGATAAGAGCTCCTTGGGTACCTTCTGTTGTTGCACAAGGATGTAATCCTTAAATAGGCTAACAATTTTGGCTGTCAATAAGTGTGAAAATTGGTTTGTTGACACCGCACAAAGTGCTGTGAGCTGCAGGCGGATTCGGGTGAACGATCATGTTAGAGACGCTGATTTTTAAAAAAAAAACGAGTTTTGTCGTCCGATGTCACTCAGGATCTTCATTAATGAAGACTGTCTGTATCTGATATGCCCTTTAACCAAATCGGCGGAACTTTGTGTTGGCTTAGCACTGTCTCATCAATTGTTTTTGACAGAGGTGCAAATGAGTAGGAGAGAGTGAGCCTCGGCTGTTTTCAATTTCCAATCTTTTCTTCGGTCGTGGATCAATCTTATTCAATCGTAGATATTTGGATATTTGAGAGCGGTAACTCTTCTAACCACAGTTTCCCAAGTTGAATCGCTGCTGTTTGGTTTGACATCTAGGTTAATGTTGTACGTTGCCATGGCAACCCATGAATGGCCTACAAAAGTGAAATCATAAGATTGTGAAATAAACTGACCGCCTGAGGAGAAGACCTTATTGTAAAATTATATGCAAAACTAACCCGAAACTTTTGTATTGAAATATAAATGAGGTCGGAATATGAAATCGTCTAAACATGAAATAATTGAACAAAGACATTTGATACACACAGAAAACGACTTAATTATTTAAAACTCTGAAAAACAATTTTAGTATTAGTATTCCATAATTTATACAATTAACTAACTTATTTACCTACTTGTTAATTTATAAGTCAAAACCCTGGAATGTTAAGTAAGAAAAATTTAATCAAATAATTTAATTTAAAACACGTGTCAGACTGTAAGAGCCGAGAAGCCTCCACTAAATTATACTGTGGAAAAGATGATAAGAGCAGCTGCAAACCGGCTGCTTCCACCAACTTTTAGTGTAGAAAAGCACATGTCATGGTGCCAGACACCAAACTTGGTAAGACGATAAAACCAGCTGCAAACCGGCTGCTTCCACCAAACTATAGGGTAGAAAAACCTATAGGCAACTGATAAATGGTACCTATCACCAACTTGAGTGGTAGAAAGAAACGTTTACAAAAATTAAAAAACATACAACTTTTATTTGGAGCACTTTTTTCTAAAGCGCTTATTTAGGCTCAATTAGTGATTATCAGTGTATTAAAGTAGAACAGAGATTGATTTTCATTTAGCGTCGTTCACTCATTATAAAAGTTTACATTAATTACTCATGACTAAACGTAGTTGATATTTTTCCTATTTACATTGGCAAGAGTAATTGGTGAGAGGTTGTACATTAGTGCTACTCATAATATGACTCCACTTCTTAGTTGGATTAAAAGCCGAGTAGGTAATAATCGACAGACCCATGTAGTACACACACGTAGTTTTGCAGCCTCCCATTTCGTCAGCCACTTTAGCTGTAGTGCATTCTGTATGCGGTTGTCAAAACTATCGATAAATTGTGTCTGTTTTTATCAGGTAACTTTGCGTTCGATTCCTAATCAATATACTGTGATTCGACACGGAGAAAACCAGCAAATCAAAGCCGCGGTCGAGACGGTTGGTATCTTAAGTGGAGATGAACCGAAGGGATTTTGGATCAGGTGGTATAACGGCTGCATAGAAGCAGGACAGAAGGGCCATAATCTGCCAATCGTAAGGTGGACCGATCCGGAACCAGTTTCTGTGACACATTATGCAGTCAGTACTGGTGGGAATTTTTATGGTGCCTGGCTTATCGAGGGTAATGTACCATTTTTTTCGGTCATATGCTTCTGTATTATTTATTGTCCGTTAGCAGGCAGCTGCCTTCCACAGGTTGGCTCCAGTTGCTCCGGTGCTTTTCCATTCAACCACATTTGCAGTGTGCAAACAGCGTAGCCACAAAGCCCTGTATGCATTGCTTACTCGTGGCCGCCATGAACTTTGCATTCTGTCCGGTTGTCGTCGATATTTTCTGCATCCCTCATGACCGACGACTCCCTACCAAAATCAAAAATAACTTTTTGTTGAATGTAATAATGATTGGTTTCTATCAGCAGATAAGAAGCCATTACCTTATTGACGTAAATTTTGTATATTCGGTCAATACAGTGGTGACAAAATCGGACTGAAAGCGCGCAGCCTTGCCAGGCAGGGCTTCCAGTACAGCGTTCTTTGGAACGAGGATTCAGTAGAGACCTTGCCTAATCCGTTGCCCAAGTAGCATCTGCGTTGGTTCTCTGTTTGACCGTACTGCTGTTTTCCCCGACTGTTGTCATCCGTTGTCTTCGAAATCGTTATGGTACATTTTAATGAAAACAGAGTCCCTATAAAATGTTGCTCCCAGCTTAAAAAATTGGTTACAAAAGCTTACCGAATGCTTTAACTGGCCTTCAAAAAGGATGCTATGAGCCGCACACAAGTTTCCGAAAAGTTCAGGAGCTTTAAACGTCGTCATATGAGTGTTGCAGATCGCACTCCTTTTGGGCTGCTTTTATTATTTCGAAACTACGAAAACATTGAAAATACAGTATCAACAAGGATCGATGACACAAGCCAGTTAGAGCTCGTGCTGGCAGCCGATTTTAATTTTTGACAGACGCGTTGCCTGTGAACCGCCGTTTGGCCTACCGAGAGCCGGATAGCCCTTTGGCACTTTCTTCTTCTGATGATGTGGAGGCTGTGATACATCCGTTTGATACGTATTAAGAATTAGTATCAAATACATTTTTTTTCCTTGTACGGCCACAGGGGACCACTGTAAGTTCATTTATTGTTTCTTTTCACCCTTAACCTCGCATGGTAGTTCTTCATTCGGTCAGATCTACTCTTCCTCTCCGCTTCGGATATCACCATTTTTTTCCTGTTGGTTTCCGTTCTCTTGAATTTTATCTTTCCGTCTCTCAGTAGGTTGTAATTTCCAGACTTCTCCAAATCCCTTCTCTCTATATTCAGCTCCCTCATGTCGTCCACAACCATTCTGAGCCACTTGGGTTGGGTTTTCCTCTTCCAGTAAAATTCTGTTAGCCTTTTCAATAGTCTTGTCTCGGGCATTCTTAGGATGTGCCCCAGAAAAGATATCCTCCTCCTTCTCATGACGTCCGTCAACTTTTTTTTTTATTTTTTTTTGGTTTAACGTCCGACTGTTTTGCAAATTGCTGCTAATGCAGACACTGACACAGACGTCCGTCAGTGGGTCTATCCTCTGGTACACTTCTGCATTGGAGATGTTCTGGTATTTTCCCTCTTGGATGTTCCATTTCCCTATACAGTTCCTAACAATCTTCCTCTCAGTTGTCTCCATTCTTCCTCCTCCATACTTGACTGTCGGATCCCATAATGTTTCACACCCATATAATATCTCTGGTAACACTACTGTCCTGTAATGCCTGAGTTTTGTGTTTATAGACATGGTTTTCTTGTTATATATATTTTTTGTGGTCAAGCAAGGTTCTCCTCTCTTTAAGGTTAAGAGTAATTATCTCACCTAGATATTTGAATTCTTTAACCAAATCAATATCTTGTCCATTAACTTTGATTTTACCTATGCAGAGAGGCTCCCTCACCATAATTTTCGTTTTTGTATATGAAATTTTAAGTCCAATCTTCCCTGCCAGCTCCTCCAACTTTTCCAACTGTGTTCTGGTTTCCTCTATGCTGTTTGAGAGGAAGGCAAGATCATCAGCAAATCCCAAACAGTTCACTGTTATACCTATCCCGGCTCCTATTTGTATTCCATGGCTATGTTCTCCTTCCCATTGTCTCATTACATACTCCAGTGCACAGTTGAAGAGCAATGGGGATAAACCATCTCCTTGTCTCAGGCCAGTTTTTATTACAAAAGGTTCTGATATTTCCGATCTGAATTTAACCTTGGAGATTGTGTCGGTTAAGGTTAATTCAATCATATTTATTAACTTTGAGTGTAAACCAAAATTTCCGAAAATTTTTAATAAGGATTTCCTATGTATGCAGTCATAAGCCTTCTGAAAGTCAATAAAAGCTACGACCAATTGTCTATTACTAGATTTAAAATACTCTATGATAAGTTTCAGGGATAAAATTTGATCCGGGCAGCTCCTCCACGGTCTAAAACCCCCTTGATAGTCACCCAATTCTCCTCCTAGTTGGTCTTTTACCCTATTGTATATTATCCTAGAGAGGATTTTGTATGTACAGTCAAGTAACGAAATTCCCCTATAGTTGTCAGGGTGCGTTCTGTCTCCTTTGTGTTTAAACAGTGGGTGTATTATCGCCGTTTTCCAATCCTTTGGAAGTACAAATACATTTATTACATTAAGGAATAAAATTTGATCGATAGCAGGCCCGCATTAATTTTATTACTGCTTTTAAATCTATAACCAGTTAAAAATGTAGTTATCAACGGGGTTATAAAATTGTTATTAGTTTCTAATCTTCAGACAAATCAATTTGAAGAATTTACAATAGAATAGAATAGAGAGAATGAGCGGAAGGTTGGACTTACTTGTGCCATACCGCACAGCAGTCACTAATGGCAAGCGGTCGATATCACATTAGTATGCACGTCTGAAATGGCTGAATAAGTGCAAGTTTTGAAACGCTCTTGCGCTGATTCGTTACTCCAATATTTGTTATTGATGAGTACTACCACGGCTGTGTTTACTGGCAGAAAGAATTAAAAAGTGAACTGAGGCGCATCTCTTAGGATAAATCAGCTGTTTTGTGACGTCACACTCGGAACATGGTTCCTCAATTCACCTTAGCTCAAGATCACGTTCATCGTCCATTCATTCTGTTCTGTCGTGGTTTCTTCTCTGGTGGTTAATCTTAATGCGTGTTCGTGATTTATTTCAGCTTTTGTGAAATATTTTTCTGTGATATCAAGTGCAGGTTAAATAGTCTACTATTAAATTACTTACTGGAGCTGTTCTAAAAATGGCTGCCAGTGCAGCAGGTACTAAAAAAGACTTGAATTTAATAGCCCACTCACCGGTTTTGGACTTTGGCTAAAAAGTGCGCACAGTGCCTTGGAACCTCTGTTTGAGCTTAAATTCTATTTTAAAATGAATTATGGGAGACACCGTAAAGTAGTGGGGTGATTGAGAATTCTTTTGGCGCATCTCTCGGCTGAAGAACGTCCGCCAGACGTCTAAGTACTATTAGGCCTGTTGTCGTTTCCGTAGAAAGTACCCTCGAGCAAAAATCCTACTACCAATTGAAAAAGAGCATTTATCATAGGTCTAATGCACGAGTTGTAGTGTGTACAGTACGCCTACAAGAGAGAAGCTTGCTTGATCAGACAAGTTAGATAAGAGCAATGGATTCAAGGGATAGGCCTACTTGGGAATAGGATGAATAACAGGGGAAACATTGCTCTCTAAATTTAATAGTTCTTGCACTACAACATGTTTACTAATTTGTTTTGCTCTGCAACATTTGTTACTTGATTAGTAGAGGCTACACGAAAATGGCGTCTAACGAAATGGATTCAGTGCGACTACTACACCAGACACAAGAGTGACGTAATGCGCGGAGGGGAACGAGCACTCCCACTGTGTTGGTTGATCTCCTAATAGGGAAAGTGTGGTGCGTATGAAAAATGCGTTCAGTGAAATATATTTTGATGAAGGGTCAGTTTTGTGTAATTAGGAATGGAACATAATAACGGTGTGAGTAACAATTTGCTACGTGATTCACATCATGGGGTCATTGGGTTGCTTAACCATAAAGTAGGTGTAATAACTTATAATAATAATAATAATAATAATAATAATAATAATAATAATAATAATAGTGCTGAAAAAGTGGGCTTGCAAATATCCTTTGAAAAGACCGTATTTACGACAACGAATCTAGAAATCGCCAATTTGCAAACCAAATATGGAGAAATTAAAAGAGTAACTTATTTTAAATATCTAGGAGAAACTATCTCTGAAAAATATTCACAACAAGAAAGAATACAAAAAGCTCGTAGAGGCCTGGGATTGGTGCAAAACCTTTATAATAAAAAAATGTTTATCGTTAAATACCAAAATTAGACACTACAATACAGTAATTAAACCAGGAATGCTATATGCCAGCGAAACTTTATCACTAAACAGGAAAACAGATATGGAAAATCTAAAGAAAGAAGAAAGAAGGATAATCAGGAAGATTCTGGGACCGAGATGGACCGAAAATGGATATAAATTACAGAAAACTTCTAAAGTTGAAGAAAATTCTAATGTAGAGACAGACATGATGAAAAGACGCCTTAAATTCTATGGCCATATAATTAGGCTTCCCGATCACAGACTAACAAAAAAAATAGTAAAATACGTAGCATCCCTCGTTGATGGAGGAGAATGGATCCGAAATGTTAAAAAAGACTTGGAAATGGCTAATATTGTGAAAGAAGATTTGGACACAAGAAATAATTTTAGGAGGAAGGTTGAGAAATGGGAAGTTAAACCAGAGACAAAAGCTCCGAGAACTGGAGTAAAATGGAGTGAAGAAAGAAAAGCTAAATTCTCGCAAGAAATGAAAAACTGGTGGGCAAATAAAAAGAACAACAAGAAACCCCAAAACTGAACCATCTTTACTTAGCGTCTTCCACTTTGGGAGTTTTACGACTAGTAATAATAATAATAATAAGGGGATCTTCAGAATATTAAGAAAGCTGAGAGAAAAATCATTCGGAAAATTCTTGGCCCACAACTCACAGATGAAGGATATCGTCTACAATCACACACAGTGACGGAAAAATACTCAAACATTGAAGTTGATTTCCGTAAACGACGGCTGAGATTTTATGGTCATATAATGAGACTGGATGACTCTCGGCTTATAAAGAAGATTCTGATGCACTCACAGAAACTCAAAATTACAACCGTCTGGATCAAGCAAGTGCAATCCGATCTAAGAGATGCAAATATCACACCTTCAGACCTAAAAGACCGTAAAACCTTCAGGCATAAAATTCACACCTGGGAAGTTGCATCAGAGGGTAAGCCGAAGAGACCTAGGGCAAAATGGACGGATGAACGTCGTGTTAGACACCGCGAATTTATGAAGGAGTACTGGAGAAACACGAGGAATGGCGGCAACAGTTCATAATTGACTTTATGTGATCCTGAATGGGTCTAAACAATCTAAATAAATAAATAAATAAATAATAATAATAATAATAGTAAACTTGTCAACATTTTCAGATGTTTGGGATATAAAAACACAATCGTCATCGGAGTATGATTTTAAGCCGATATTGTGGGGCTTTTTAAAGGTATCCATAAAGGCAGAGAGTCAAGCACGCGTCGAAATCACTCCTGATTCTACTCAGAAAGATAAATGCTATCAGATTATTTTCGGAAATGATAATAACAATAGATGTACCATTTTGTATGGACAAAAAGATATAAAGGTAATCAACTTAAATTTTTAATTGGACTACTTCCTTCTATTCTTTTAGTACTACCACGCCGAACTAAAGAACGAAAATTTTTCGGAAATCTTGATTGATAATGAGTTTACTACACGAATGAACCGAAATGATTGATGGATTAAGCGGAAGCTCAATGCTCCCGCATAACGGCCTCTCGTTCATTATAATACGAGTAGTTGTTGATGAAACAGCCAAACCAAAGGGTTCAACTGTCTCATTTTATTTCTGATTCTTTTAAACTACACTTTTGAATATCTGTCATGGCCCTCACATAAATATTTCAATATATTATTTTTTAACAAATTTTATATATTTTATATTGTTAAAGTGTTTTGTGTAACCCTAGCTCTGTCCAAACTATCATAATTTACTACATTAGATTTTTACATCGACTAAATGAGGTCCACCTGGTCAGAACGGTCACATCTCTCTGTGACAACACCATTCGATATTTCACCATTGTTGACACATAGGCCTACTGTATTTTATGCATAGTTTGCATTTTTAATTTCATTCATAACCCCTGAAACAGTTCTGTTTTAAATTCACACACGTGGTCCTTTAGTTCCATCACACCCTTCATTCACGAGTTTCATCCATTGATTTTTTTGCAATAGTTACATTAGTAAGTCGTTTAATTTATAACATTTCATATTTATAACTATTTAAAATCGATCAGTCTTTTAAATAATATGTCTTTACCGATGAAACGAATTATTTGACAAGTGTATGTTTTCCTTGGGAAAGAAAGTTGTTAGTCAAAGACAATCTATTTATGCCTGCTACAATTTTAAATATTAGTAAGTAGTTAAAAGAAAAACATATAGAATACATCAGCGCTAAGTTTATTGACAGTTAGTAATTTTCCGTATTTTCAAGTGGAGCAGAGGTTGATTTTTATTTACAATCATTCACTCATGATTAAAACTAGATAGGGTTTAATTTACCTTGTTTATTCATGATTAAATATTTTGTAGTGTATATTTGATGATGACTGAAATGTTTTTAATATGCTTAGATTTGGCACATCTATTTATGAAGCTTATTAACTGACTTTTTTGTTATTGTGCGACGATAGGCTGAAATTTTGACAGTAAATGTTATTAAGGCATCTGCACCAAAAATTTTTTATATCAGTTGGTTCGATGGCTGCATCAATGTATTTACAGAACATAAGAATTTATTAGTCGCATCGGAAGACACGACAGCACAGCTTGCGTTCAGTCTAATCGGCGTCACCACTGAAGTCTGTACGGGCGAATTCTCTGTTTGGCCGTCCTTGGATCATGTCACAATTACAGGTACGCAAAACATTCAATTACACTGAGATAAATGACAAATGGTTGTGCTGAAATCTGGTTACTGTTTTTGTGTAATCTCATGAATACTGTTTATTAGTTTAATAGAATTTGCCAGTGAAGGTACACATATGACGTCATTTGCATAAAATGATGCTAGTCCGCTATTTATAATACCGTATTGTTCCGAATACAAGCCGCAGTTTTTTACTAAAAATCGGTTCCATAATTTGACCTGCGGCTTGCATTCGCACTTTAATAATAATAATCGTTTCTTATTAATCATAAGTAGGTCTTAATAGAAAGGGGGAGAGAGAGAGCGAGAGAGAGAGAGCGAGAGAGAGAAAGAGGGAGAGAGGAGAGAAAGGAGGAGAAAGAGAGAGAGAGTCAGACGCACTCCTTACGTAGTGCGTGTATAGTCATTTTGATCAGTTAGGTGTTCCAGTATAAAGTTTGGTAGCAGTTTTCTTATATTTCATTTGGTTTTTTGTTGTATTTTATACATCGCCATGAGTGATGTTAAATAGGTTAAGGGTACTTTGTGTATACAATTACCCAAAAAGTAGCGCAGGACTTGCGATACCAATTTCGAATTATTGGTATCGCAAGTCCTGGGCTACTTTTTCGGTAAAAACGCGGAAAAGACATCCACCAAAGAAGCCGGAAGAAAAGACATAAAATAATGTAGATGAATCCTTGTGTTCGGCATTGAACAAAAAATAAAAACTTCTAAATGCTAATTAAGTAGTAAGTGTATTTGTTTGTACGGTATTTTCTTCTTAAAAAATAAAATACTTTCAAAAACATACAAGTACTGTACTTGAAATTTATTTCCTAGTTTTGATCGTAATTTTTCCGATGCGGCTTAAATTCGGGTGCGGCTTGTTTTCGAAATAATACGGTATTTTCAATGATGTACCGATGGATTTCATAATACGAAAAATATTTCATGAAAATTACTGTGTTTGGCGCACTTGTCTCGTCAACATCATGGTCCTCCAATAAGGTTCAGGTCACCTGGACCTGTTACTGCATACATCACTTGGTTGGTCGACCGAGTGTCTCGCCTCGGACGACGATTACAACGCACACAATTAAAGGAAGAGGTGTTTGTTGCTGATTTGATAAAAAGAAAAGTTTTGTTACGGATGAGCCCAATTTAATTTAAAAATAATTTTAACTATAACCTTAACAACATAAGACAATACAACGCTACAAACCTTTTAACAATTTGGGTTACCAAAGAAATTACAAATTAATACGTAAATGGCCAGAGGCAAAAGCTTAACTGTAAATTATAAGCACATTGAAATAAAATCCTAAAGAGACGTAAGCATAATCTAAAAATTGACTTTTGTTGTTTAAGGTTAGGCTAGAAATAAAATAATAAAAAATTCAGTCAAAGTTGGAAATAATACTAAAAATAAATAAATTACAATTGAAATATTTTTGGATCGGCAACCACATTATTACCCGACAATAAAGAGAAAGAGAAATAACAAAAGGCAACCATCGTGATGTGCACATCAAAAATAATCATACAAATTTTTTTTTTTTTTTACTTTTAAGACCACACTGGATCACTTTAAGTTAGTTTAACATTTATTTAGACTACGTTGTTTTCTCTTCTCCCAGTAGGCCTTCATTCTAAGCGATCGGGCCAGTCTCACGTCATCTGATACTACACTCGTTTTATATTGTTTAGTTGGACGAGGTGCAAATTTAAAGCTTTTAATGATGTTTAATTTTTCGGATTTATTTTGGAGGTCTTCAATTTTTAATCCCATCTCCTTCAGATCTTCATTTATTTCTCTCATCCATACCGGTTTGAGAGCGAGTCCACAACAGAAATTCAATATCACTGTTTGACATATCTATTTTCTGGATATCTCAATATGTGACCGAGGTATGATATTCTCTTTTTCCTCATCGTCTCAGTTACTGGATCAATAGTTTTGTAAACTTCACTATTGGGCAAAAGTCTCCAGTGTCCTTCCACTTTGTTTCTCTTGCCTATGCAGGTTCTCACTATTTCTCTTTCCTTTTTGACAACTCTGTCAGTGTTAATCTTGGATTTTATTTTAAACAGGGTCTCACTGCAATAGGTAATTTTGAGTTGGACAACTGTTTTATAGTGTTTTAATTTAGATTGAATTGAGAAGCATTTTTTCTTATATGTGTTTTTCACCATCTTATAGGTGCTGTTTATCTTGGCTGATCTTTCAGTCCAATTTATTGCCTCATTATTATTTTTTGTGATTACTTCCCCCAGATAATTAAATTTCTCAACTAATCCCACTTTGTTGTCATTTATCATTATGTGTTTAGATTTGTCCTCTCCTAAATTCATCATTTTAGTTTTTTCATACGATATTTTGAGTCCTATCTTTCCTGCTATATCTTCTAGAGATTTAATTTGGGAAATGGCTCCCTCTGCATTTGTTGCTAGTAGCGCTAGATCGTCTGCAAATCCCAGACAGCTAAATCTCAATCCTTTGTTCTTTCTTCCTAATACCACTGTGGGAGGATTGATTCTCTGCCACTCTCTCATTATATACTCTAGTGCACAGTTAAATAGTAATGGAGACAGTCCATCTCCCTGTCTTAATCCTGTTGTGATGTTAAATTCTTTGGATAGTTCTCCTCTAAATCGAATTTTGGATTTGGTATCTTTTAGTGTCAACTGGATTAGTTTGATCAATTTCGGGTGTAATCCCAAATTTCTTAATTTTTTCAGCATGGAATTTCTGTGCATACAATCGTAAGCCTTTTTAAAGTCTATGAATGAAATCACTATATTCTTCGATTGTTTCATTTTCTTGTGGTAGTCTATTAGTAGTTTTAAAGTTAAAACTTGATCATATCCACATCTCCAAGGTCTGAACCCTGCTTGATAATCTCCCAATTGTTGGTTTAATTGGTCTTTAATTCGATTGTATATTATCCTTGAGAATATCTTGTACGTACAATCTAACGAGGAAATTCCTCTATAATTATCCGGGTTGGTCTTATCTCCTTTCTTGAACAGAGGGCAAATAATTGCTGATGTCCGATGTTCTGGTAATATTTCTGAGTTCTAGATTACACATAAGTTCCGATGTAGTTGGACTTGTGTTTCCTTGGACGCATATTTCCATAGTTCGGTTGTGATTGGATCTTCTCCGCAACTCTTATTGTTCTTCACCTCTGTGATTGCATTTTGTACGTCCATTAGTGTTGGTTCTTGGATGTTTCGCTGTTCGTAACTCGTAAATCGTAATTCGTAAATCGTTTTTTAAAATAAAATTACATTATTGAAATATCCAAAAAAAAGATATTGAGTATTATATACCGGGTGTCCATTAAGTCTGGAAACGGCTGAATTACAGAAAACTGAGCGTGACTAGGTGACCAGAGTGATTTTAATTGCTTGTTGCACCAAAAAACTATTCTTGGTGATATTTGAAATTTTTGTCCGCCATCTTGGATCCGCCATATTGGATTTAACTTTCTTAATTTAAATAGGATGATGGTCATATGATACATGATTTCGATCTAAAATTTCAAAATAAATTCAATGGCGAAAACCGAAAATCGATATCTTTTTTCGTTTTTGAGATATTACCATTCAACTATCCAGATCGGGGCAGAACGGCCATTCCTTCCTCCTCCGTCTTTGAGCCTACATAGACAATTTAGGTAGCAAGTGAACGACTACACATAAGATTATTGAAAATAATAAGTTTTTTAATATCTCCACTCGTTCATAAATAGGAAATTATTGTCGTTAAGAAATACGGAAAAACAATTTAACGGCTGATTTATTGCATTATAAAACTACAGTACCTATTTAATTTGTTACCAGTTAATACTTATTGTTATTTTTGTAAAATGTTAGTGTTTATAAGGAACTAATCCCTTGGGATTCCAGCAGATTCATTTAGAATTCTTTGTTTGAGTTCATGCAGACTGTTAGGTTTCGTTCTGTAAACTTTGTTTTTTAAGTATCCCCAAAAGAAGTAGTCTAATGGACTCAAATCAGGTGATCTCGGAGGCCATTCAATTGCTCCTCTCCCATATGAAGTTGTTTGTATGAGACTATTGTATGAAGACATGCTTCGAAATCATATTACTCCAGCTGTAAGAAATTATTTCGGACAAGATGTTAACAACGGTTGGTTTCAATAAGATGGAGCCCTGCCCATTTTTCTCTTCAAGTTCGTATTTTGTTGAACGATATTTTCCCAGAAAGATGGATTGGTAGGAGAGGAGCAATTGAATGGCCTCCGAGATCACCTGATTTGAGTCCATTAGACTACTTCTTTTGGGGATACTTAAAAAACAAAGTTTACAGAACGAAACCTAACAGTCTGCATGAACTCAAACAAAGAATTCTAAATGAATCTGCTGGAATCCCAAGGGAATTCATTCGTACGTTGTAACTAGTTTTTACGCACGTACATCATATTGTCAATAAGTAGGAGGAGGCCACTTTGAACCACTACTCTGAGTCAAGAAGCATTTGGTAAGTTTATTTTCAATTATGTAACTCATTTTCACAATTAGTTCCTTATAAACACTAACATTTACAAAAATAACAATAAGTATTAACTGGTAACAAATTAAATAGGTACTGTAGTTTTATAATGCAATAAATCAGCCGTTAAATTGTTTTTCCGTATTTCTTAACGACAATAATTTCCTATTTATGAACGAGTGGAGATATTAAAAAACTTACTATTTTCAATAATCTTATGTGTAGTCGTTCACTTGCTACCTAAATTGTCTATGTAGGCTCAAAGACGGAGGAGGAAGGAATGGCCGTTCTGCCCCGATCTGGATAGTTGAATGGTAATATCTCAAAAACGAAAAAAGATATCGATTTTCGGTTTTCGCCATTGAATTTATTTTGAAATTTTAGATCGAAATCATGTATCATATGACCATCATCCTATTTAAATTAAGAAAGTTAAATCCAATATGGCGGATCCAAGATGGCGGACAAAAATTTCAAATATCACCAAGAATAGTTTTTTTGGTGCAACAAGCAATTAAAATCACTCTGGTCACCTAGTCACGCTCAGTTTTCTGTAATTCAGCCGTTTCCAGACTTAATGGACACCCGGTATATAATATATATATATATATTGTGACACTTATTGCTAAGGTCCGTTTCGGGATTTAGGTAATTAAATAATTATTACACTAAGGTTTACAATTTCAAATATTTATTACACTAAATGATTACAAAATAAATAATAAACTAATTAAAATGACTTATTACAATAAATAACTTGTTAATCTACTTAAAATAAATACAATTAATAATAAACAATAAATAACTTAATAACTCACTTAGCTCTACTTACAATCACCTTTGTAATACACAAACATACAAAACACAGAAATTGAACTCACAAAAACTGCACATTAACTTTACAATACACTCACAAAAAGACTTTGCACAATACACACACAACAAAGGCAGTATACCAGTCGTCGACCAACACAATGCTCGGAATAGTTAACGTGTATAACAACCCGATAATCGCTCGTGAAAGATCAAACGGATACTACTACTGACCGCGCTCGGGGTCTCTTTATATACCATTCACAAAGATAGTTCGAGTAAAAAGTAGAGAAATCATGCAAACAATAAAGTACAAAAATAACCCTTTATTAATGAGTGAAAAATCCGTTGTAAACAAGTCAACAATAGGTCTTAATAGAATAAAAGTTGTTACGGGTCCCCGACCTTTTTCCAATACAATAGTTATTACAATTTTTATGAATAGAACATACCTTTATTGTCCTTATTGTCCTCACTCTATTCACTCTATTATCTACTTTTATTCTATTATTCCTTTCTTACTATTTTTATCTACTCTGTACAATTTTTATGAATGAAATTCTGGAACATTCGCAAACCGTCTTTTTTCGATATCGTTACAATATATTAGAAAGAGTCTCAAAATTACAGAAAGCGTACAAACTCACCTGGTCTCACTACAATAAGAAATGCATCTCCACAGCTACAAAGTTACGACACTACAATACGGTGGTCTTACCAGAAGCCTTATATGCATCAGAAACCACAAAAACCAGGGGAATGGCAAAAATTAAAGGCATTGAAAAGCAAGAAAGGAAAATTCTAAGGAAAATACACGGTGCAGTTTTCAGAGAAAACGTCTGGCAAAAAAGACCCACAGAAGAACTATACAGGCACACTGAAACCATCACGACCTTCATCAGAAAACGCTGAGTGAGGTTTTGTTACACATATAGCCAGAATGAGTGACACCAGACCACAAAAAGAATATTAAACATAATTTCCACTTCAAAGTTGGGCAACTCTTGGTACAAAGAAACTATGGAAGACCTGCAAAAATTATGCATCATAATGGAAGACATTCACGACCGCAAAATTTGTAGAGAAAAATCAGAAACCAGGAAATTCAGTTTAGATCACAGCCAAAAGAAGTGGGCGAAAATTGACAGACGAAGAGAAGAAGGCGCAAAGTGAGAGGATGAAAGGTTTTTGGGAAGCTAAAAGGAGGAAAAGAGCCATCACCAAGAGCTAAATTTTTGTGTTTTTAGCGTTCTCCTTAAGGGGAATATACGCAAATAATAATAATAATAATAATAATAATAACAATAATAATAATAATAATAATAATAATAATATAAAGTAATATAACGGGTGGGTCAGATAAAACCGTCCCGAGAGATGGAAATACTATATAAGGTAGTATGTTATAGTAAGGAAGAAATGAAAAAATTAATTCCTTTGACGAAACTAATAAAACGTACATTTATTTTTTCACTTTTACAGTATTATAGAAAAATAGGTGTTATAATATTTTGATAATTAATTAAAGTCTCTGTTCAAAATGGGTGCCACCAACCTCTATACAAACTTGAGCGCGGCGAATCATGTTAAGAAAAACAGTTTTCAATTCCTCACCTGAAATAATGGCGATCTCTTGCCGTATGTTACATATCAACTCTTCTAAAGTCCGTGGGTTGTTGCGGTAAACCTTGCCTTTAAGGCGCCCCAAGAGGTAAAAGTCGCAAGGCGATAAGTCTGGCGATCGGGGTGGCCAAAAGCTTTTATTGATCGTTCTTGCCTCCGTAAAATTGTTGTGGATTCTAGCGAGAGTTCGACCAGAAGTATGACAAGTCGCTTCATCTTGTTGAAAATATGCATTATTTCATTTCTTCTTCATTCAAATGTGTAACAAATTCTTCATATATCCATAAATAGACGTCTGTATTAACGGCCTCTTCAAAGAATATTGATCCAATGATCCGGCGAACAGAAATTGCGCACCAAACACCAATCTTTAAATCGTGAAGTGGTTTCTGATGGCTTACGTGAGGATTGTGTGTAGCCCAATGCCGCGTATTTTGAGAATTGACATATCTTGATAAATGGAACCAGGCTTCGTCTGTTGAAATGAATAAAAAGGGGTCGAGGAATCCTTGTCTAATGTTCTCTAGAACCCACTGGTAAAAACGTACACGTTTAACTAAATCAACTGGTTTCAAGTCATCCACAACACTCACACGATAGGCGTACACTTTTAATCCGTGAAGTAAACGCCGACAACATGTCCGAGAAATTCCTGTTAGCTGCGATAATCGTCGTGTGACTTGGTAGGGCTCCTTTCAATAACATCAGCTATGTTGGCCACAACTTCCGGTGTTCGTACAGTTGGTTGTTTGTCTCTCTTCGCATTGGAAACATCACCTGTGGTACGCCACCTTTTCACTAAATCTTGAATTATTGATTTAGCAGGAACACTAATTTCAGGATATTTCTCTTGAAATTTTTCACGAATTGACCTAATTGAAGGTGTACAAACATATTCCTTCCCGATAGAAATCCGCTGCTCTATTGTATACGGCATGATGCACAGTCAAACACTAAAGCCAGACCATAGAGTAAGTAAGAATAGAAAGGGAACTCCCATGATACAAAGTGTTTTAACGTTTTTCGTCTGCTGCTATCTTTCCGGCCCAATTCCTGTAGAATTCGCTAGTAGCGCATACGAGGGAGATTTTGAAATTGGCCTATTACCCTAAAAAATATTTCTTTTTTATTTCATTTTACTTTTTGTTTTATAATTGAAATTTTTGGTAACTAATTTTTTTTAAAGTCGCATCAACAGTTTGGTTAGTGGCGATTACCGTGGGTCATGAAACAGTGGGTTGAGATTAGTTATAGTTAATGAAATGAAATTTTGTTACTTAAAGAAGTGTTACTTAAAGAAGAGACGAAGGTTCCTGGTTCAAATCCTAGTAAAGGTAGTTACTTTTATACGGATTTGAATACTAGACACTGGTTACCGGTGTACTTTGATGGTTGGGGTTTAATTAAACATACTCTCCCAGGAATGGTCGGCTTGGGTCTGTACAAGACTACACCTCATTTACACGTCATTCACATCATCCTTATCTCATTGGGTCATGGGGTTGCTTATTGTTCTGAATTGAACAGATTGCAACGTACACAAATTAGGAAAAAAAAGAAGTGTTTTTTTTCGCAGAGGGTTAGGGAACGTGATTTCTTTTGTTTTCCGAAAGCGAAAAACCTGTAAGTATTAACATGATAAGTAAATACGTGTAGACCAAAATAAATCTTGCATGTGTTTAGGTTAACCGTAAACGGATTGAGTAAACATTAAATGTATAAATTGCCTTCTACTTTTAAATTATTATTTATTATATAAATCTGGTGCTTAAGTTTGCCTGATGTATTAGTAGTTATAGTAGTTTCACATCACATCAATTAAAAAGAAAGCAAACCAGTAAAATGGCACATGACCTAACATATATCCCTAACCTAATTGTTAATAACCTAATACTAATTAAGTATTAGTTATTAATAATTTAATTAATAACCTAATTATTATACCAGGCAGGCAAACTTAATCACTAGAGAATGTGTACAATAATTAAAATAGGCAATTCATATATTTCATTATTTACTAATTCGCTAGTAGTAAATGTGCTTTGTAGGTTAACAGTTCGTTAACCTACAAACAAACAAGATGTATTTTGGCCTACACGTATTTACTTATCATATTAATACTTACAGGTTCTCGTCTCTTGGAAAACAGAAGAAATGACGTTCCCTATACCTCTGCGAAGAAAACACTTTTTTATCTAATAATATTTCATTGTAAATAAAATATAGTCTCCAAACAACCGTGGTCTCATACGCCATTACGAAGCTAAACGTAAGATTTGATATCCCCACGCTTGCTCTGTATGACGCCAACACAGACTCTTATCATCGTACCCCAGTAACAACTAGCAGACGACAAACAGTGTTGCATTCGGCCTATCTCAGTTCCCTCCCTATTCTTACTTACTGTATGAGCCAGACCAACAGGAATGGACGGCAGACTGTGTGTGAGGGAGAAGAGGATGGAAAAAGAGAATGTATGATGACCTTCGCTCTCCTGTATGCATAATATGTGACTGTTAGACTGGTTTAAAGCGTATTCTGAGAATTCTTAAAGTATTCTGAGAAAATTTTTTCTGAAGCATTGCAAGAGGAGGAAAGAGGAAGAAAGAGGTATATTGCTGAACGGACTCCGAATTAACAATTATCAGATATGCGGATGATACAATAGTATTTGCAAGCAGTTTGGAAGATCTCCAAGAATTAATGAATAAAATTACAGCCTGCAGTAACCAATATGGTCTTAATATTAACACCAAGAAGACAAAGATGATGATAATCAGTAAGAATAACATAAGAAATTGTCATCTGTATGTTAATCAGAAGGAAATAGAGAGAGTTAGCCACTACAATTATCTTGGTACTACCATTAATGAAGCTTCGGATAATACTCAAGAAATAAAATCCCGAATAGGCAAAGCCAGGTATGTTTTCAACAGGATGGGGGCAGTGTTTAAGAGCCATAATCTGATCCTCGACACAAAAATGAGACTCCTCAGGTGTTATGTCTTCTCTGTGCTGTTCTATGGTGTGGAGTCCTGGACGCTCAATGATGCCATCTCCAAAAAGTTGAATGCATTCGAAATGTGGCTCTACCGTAGAATGCTGAGAATCCCTTGGACGGCACATATGACCAATGTTGAGGTGCTGAGAAGGATGAGGAAGAATATGGAGGTGATGAATACCATAAAGCGAAGAAAACTCCAATATCTTGGACACATTATGAGGAATGGAGAAAGGTATGAACTTCTGCAATCCATACTGCAAGGAAAAATATTAGGACAAAGGGGCCTAGGTCGAAGAAGGATATCCTGGTTAAAGAACCTTAGAACCTGGTTCAATAAAACTACTCCGCAACTGTTAAGAGCTGCAGTTGACAAAGTGAGGATCGCCATGATGGTGTCCAACATTCGAAACGGATTGGCACCTTAAGAAGAAGAAGAAGAGACTGGTTTGATGTGTCCCACCACTGCATATCAATGACTAATCTATTTCCATCTCTCGGGCCGGTTTTATCTGGCCAATCCGTTAGTACGCAGTTCAATGTTTTATTTGTACAAGATGCTGTCATTACAGGTATAACTCAAAAAGGTAATTTAATACTCAACTGCAATCGGATCTACAAATCGCCAAAAAAAACAAACACTGCCCGTTTTTGTCATAGCGAACATGTCCACTATTAAGTATGGAAACTTTGCTTTTCCGAAAATATGAAAACCTTCCGGGTCTTGTAATTCATTGTAACAGGGGGTAAATCTGGTACCCCGGACTGGGACACTGGAGAAAACCAGAAATCTCTTAGCATTAGTCAAAACACCAAAAGTTCATTAAAAAAAAATTCAAAAAACATAGCTAAATCGAAAACTATCTAGGTAGCTAAGGAGAGACAGACTCGATTTCTAGCCCTTGTCATTGTAAACGTAAATAAAATAATGTATTTATACTTGACAAAGCTGCCCATAACAGACAGGTGGAGTGTGAAATGATTTACACTCGATCTGTTAGTTGCAGGGCTAAAATAAATAGTTCTGTTTCTTATCACATGTTCAGCCAATTAAATGACTGAATCATTTAAGAACAGAAAAGGTAGAGGTGTAAAACACACTAATCAGAGTTATCTTATCTGAAAGTAATGAATTTTATTATACAGCCAGACCCTGCGGTGAATGAAGTGAAAGTGTCTTTTGCAGAGTGGAAAATATATGCTTTTCAGAGGGCTCGGCATGCTGATAAGTGTACTTTTACACTCAGTGAGGAAGGCAATGGTAAACCACCTCACTCCTCGTTTTACTTAGTAAAACCTCTAGAGGTTCAAACCAGCCTTTTGGCTGATGACCTAAACAACAATACTTGACAAAGGTGTATCACTGAGTTTTTAAAACAAACGAATTTTCAAAAATTTAGTCATTAACAGTAAAAAATTTAAGTGGATGACAAATAAAAGTTTCTCCAGATAATACACTCATAATAATTCAAAAATAAAATAATAAATAAATAATAATAAATAAAATAATAATGCAAAAATGCATTTGACCCCAAGATAACACATACTTGCTTACAATACTTAACAATAAGTTACGTATAAGTTACCATTTAAAAAAAAATCTGGTGTGAAACACTCACACAACTTTCTCTTGCCTATGCGAATAATTAACAATAATCCTAACATTAGTAATAAAACATTAGAAATAAACAAAAAACTAACGTCAATAAACATAACCTAATTTTAAGCATGAGTGAAAGACCCAAAATGAAAATCGACCTCAGTTTGACTTAAAAATACGGAAAATCACTCTTTCTCACTAAACTAGGCTACTAGAAAAATGCATACTAAGGCCGAAATCTTAAAGCAATCAACTTTTCACACATTTTCGTGAGAAAAAAAACAGAAAATCGCAAATTACCGCTAAACTAAGCGTTATACAAAAAACTGTTTGAAATAAAAGTTGTAGGATTTTAAATTTTCTATAATTTTTATTATATCAATTGTTGCGCTAAAATGCATATTAAAGCCGTAATCTTAAAAAAAACAACATTTTTACGAGAAAACACCCTCACCAAGAATTTCAGCAAACATGGCGCCTACCCTATCTTGTAGAGAATAAAAAATTGAGTAAACCAGGCGATTTTTAAAAAAATCGTAGGACCATTTTTTGAGAAAATCGCAAAAAAGTGATAAATGACATGAATAAACTACTACTTCCGGTTGACCGATTTTGATGAAAATGTTCGTGTCCGGTCCGGTAGTGGTATGTAACTTAGGTTTCAAGTTTCAAGTTCGTACAATCTTCCGTTCTCGAGATATTCTGTTCACACTCACTCACACACACACACACACACACACACACACACACACACACACACACACACACACACACACACACACACACACACACACACACACACACACACACACACACACACACACACACACACACACACACACACACACACACACACACACACACACACACACACACACACACACACACACACACACACACACACACACACACACACACACACACACACACACACACACACACACACACACACACACACAAACACACAAACACACACACACACACACACACACACACACACACACACACACACACACACACACACACACACACACACACACACACACACACACACACAGACCAATCGCTAAAAACATGTTTGTGTGGGTTCAGGGGGTCTGAAAACGTATAGATCCGGTGAAAACTCGATTTCTTAAAATCGACATGAAAACAATACTTTCTTTCCTATATATTCATATAGGCAAGAGAAAGTAAAAATATTGAAAAATTTAAAGATTATTTTTATGTGTACAACAAGAGAATACAGTTGACCAGCCTCATCACACAAACTTACAACACGCTCAGTTGCGTGAACAATTAATACTAAATTTTATTTAAATATTTTTTTTACATTTCTATTAACTGGAATTTATAAAACTTTAACCTTATCAGAATAAGCTACTTCGAATTTCAAGAAACTTTACATCAAAATTTAGCTCATTTAATTCTGCGTTGACCGTTAGTAGTCCTATATTTTTAATGTTTTTTAAATATTGCCGTATCGAGGTTGGAAGACAAAACGACCCGGTTTTTTTTGTTACCGCAACAAATTTTTTGCGTTTAGAGGCGTGTAACTCGATAATTATTTGACCGCAAAGTTTGAAATTTTAACACAACATAGACAATTATATTCTTACAGCGTATACGAAATTTTAAATTCGTACATTTTTAAAATTTTGATTTATTAACAATTTTCTGAACCCTTGCTATCTCGGTAACCACTCGATCGTTCGGCACGGGCAAACTATCGGTTTATTCAGCGTAAAAAACTTTGTACAAATATGTTAATAACATGAAATATTGATTGGCTAATGTTGTGGTAGAATTTTCAAAATTTTTAAAAATAGACTGTTTAATGGGGGGGGGGGGGGGGGGGCACTAATATCCATGTTGCTTGAATCTGACTGTCTACGTGAATTTTTTAAAATTTTTAAAAATTCTACCACAACATTGACCAATTGATATTTTATGTTATTATCATATTTGTACAAAGTTTTTTACGCTGAATAAAACGATAGTTTGCCCTCCCAAACGATCAAGCGGTTACCGAGATAGCAAGGGTTCAGAAAATTATTAATAAATCAAAATTTAAATAACTTACAAATTCTAAATTTCGTACTCGTAATATTATAATTGACTATGTTGCGTTAAAATTTCAAACTTTTCGGTCAAATAATTATCAAATTACACGCCTCTAAACGCATGAAATTTGTTGTGGTAGCAAAAAATACCGGGTCGTTTTGTCTTCCAACCTCGATATGGCAATTTTCAAACAAATAATAATAGCCTATAGGTTTATTATGAGTCAATGCAGAATAAAATGAGCTAAATTTTGATGTAAAGTATGTTGAAATTTGACTCATAGTTTTGGAGATGCAAGGGTTCAAACTGGGGTGTCTATGATTATGAAACCGATAGTAGTTTTCAAAATGGCACATTTTTTGTTTACATTTGCCTACAGAACTTATTACTTTCAGGGAATTCATTTGTAGAGCAAGTCTTAAGTTCAACTGTACCGATTTTAGTACTATATCGATTCATAATTGTTGATATTACAAAACAGGGATGAATGTAAAGAAACTTACGACACCTCGAGACGTTATTTGAATCGTTCAGAAATGTTTCACTTAGTGATGGAAAGAAAATATATATGATGGCTACTTATTTTCTTTTAGGAATTTTTTGGGTCAAATGAGTATAAATATTTGGCACATGGATGTGCGCAAAAGGGACAGGTGAATCAATGCCAGCTGTCTGGAGGCAACATTAAAAACATAAATAAAACTTCAATTTTGAAAATCTATAATTTAATATTTGTTTTCTCTTTCTATGAATTGAGCTGGTGAAAGCCAACAGAATAATTGACAGATTATTGCGAAACATTACCAGGCTACAACTGAGTGATGGAGTTTTTGTTGCAGAACCATCCATCATGAGGGAAAGTCGGCTTTTCACGTCAGCAAAATATAGACCTATTAAGTCACGTATCAATCATGGATCGATAAATTTTTCTGTTAGAGCGAGTGAAAGCGCTTCCGTTCAGTTGTATTTTTATTCAGAAGGAATTAAATTGGGTTACGAGGTAAGACTGTTTTTTTCATTTAGACTACTAATTGGGTTAAAGGTTTGAGATGCGAGCTTTATTTGGTTGATACTCATCTCATCACTTTCCAAAGTTGGAAGAGATAATGATGCGCAATAATGTCGAGTGGCAACCAACTAAAACCTATTTGAGCGTGGAGCGGGTAATGCAACTATTTGCCGGCCACATTGGCGCAGTTGGTAACGTGCTCGCCTCTCATCATGCGAATCCCATTCAGGCACGGCATATTTTCATACGTTACAAAAAACATTTCATCCTTCACCGTCTGCATTAGCAGTAATTGTAGAACAGTCAGACGTTAAACCAAAAAAAAAAAAAATGCAACTATTGTCTTGCATGCCCATGCTCCCGCTTCTGACCATTGCTCGCCGATTAATAACATTTCAAAATTTCAAGTTGAGGCAAATATATAATTAAACCATAAAGTTTATAATTTACAGACAAATTTTTTTTGAAAGTTTAAAATTGAGATTTTAAGCTAAGCCTAACTGCCAAAATTTATTTTTTTAAAAATTGACACTACACAATACACTTACCTTTGTTTCTTTTAAAATAAATAATAATTATAAAAGATCATTTATAAGATAATAATTTCAACAAGAATAAGGTGAAAAATAAATTTTAAATTTATTCAAATCGGCCTTCGGGCCAGCCCAGTCAGTCAGCTGGTAGTAAGTCACTATTATTTGTTAAGTAACACCGGTTAGGCAAGCGACTTTGTATGGTGACCAGCTGACAGCCATCCGTGAACAAACTCTACTGGGGTCCCTGTTCAAACTCATGCCTAATTCAAGTCAACTAATACAGCAAAGCAGCCATCAAATTGGGTAGTTGTCAATGATGTACAGTTCCCGATAACAAATAAAAGCTAAAAAAAAAAAAAAATTTATTCAAATCAATCGGACTGTTGTAGTTATCAAATGGATAATGTTTGATTTATCCCGAAACACCATCTGACTCACCAAAGCAGAAAAGAAGATTTATTCTGTTGAAACAAGACCAAAATTTCATTTATATTTCCTTGTTAAAATAACTCTGTGACTGCGACAGGTTTACATTGATTTCTTTTGGTTTATGATGAAGAACTAACTTTGGAATGAATCGCTGATTTGCGCTAAAGCTCATCTTGAAGTAGGAATTTATAATATATTTGCTTGTTAAAATAACTCTGTGACTGTGTCAGCAATGGTTTTTTCCAAGGAAGAACTAGGTGTTTTATTAAGGACGCAACCCTGATTATAAGAAGATAGAAGTAATACAATGTTTTCATTGCAATTTGCTATTCATTTGTAAAATAATAATTTAGTTTAATTGTACGGAAAATAAAAATATACCGTAAATTGTGGCTTTTAACATAGGGTTATATTTTTGAACATAAAAATTATTTAAAGACAAAATGTTAAATTGAACACTCAGATATTATCTCACACAAATTTAGTTGCTTTAAAAATATTAGGAAATACAGTTGCTGAATTCGGAAAACTGGGATGAGGTGTCCTCTTTTATTTAATTGGTTAATGGTCGGTTTGATGTTTTTAATTCAAAAGTGCCCAGAATTGATTCGAGGAAGAGTATGGCTTAGAATTAAATACTCAAAATATTCTCTTTGATATGGAATAAACGGGCCGGAGTGGAACATCACTCGTAGCTTTTCGCTTGCCATTGTGAATAGTGAAAAACAAAGACCTAACCTAATTTAGGTTAGGTTAACCTAACGTAACCTAACATAAATCAATGTCGCTCTGTGTTCACTTGACCAATTGACACCCTTTCAAGTGAACGTTTTACGGTTTCTAATCCTCTATAACCAGTAGGCCTACATATATTAAGTGGACTTGTACCCTTAAATGCTTATTAACGCCAATCGTTGAACAAGCATTTTTTACAGATATCAATGAGAAAATACGAAAAAAGCGTTGTAGGAAAAATCCAAGTTACAAAGAAATAGGTTTTTAAATTTTCTACAACTGTTTTAACACTACACTTTTTCTGTAAAATGCATATACTAGGGCCGCAATCTTAGAATTTTTACTTCGAAAACATATCCCCTCCAACGAATTTCAGCAGACATGGCGCTTACCGTATCTTGTAGTGCACGAAATATGGAGGTAGTAAATGAGATAATTTCCTACAAAATCGTATAGCTGTTCTTTGAGAATTGCAAAAAAGTGAAAAGTTGAACGAATAAACTAATTAGTACTTCCGGTTGACCGATTGTGATGATGAAAATGTTTGAGTCAGATCCCCTCATAATATTAACCTTAAAAACCAATTTTTAACTTTGTACGATGTTCCACTCTTGAGATATTTCTTTTACACATACACACACGCACACACACGCGCGCGCACACACACACACACACACACACACACACACACACACACACACACACACACACACATACACACTTAATCGGTCAAAATATTTTTTCTTTTGTCTCAGCTGGCCTGAAAACGTGAATGTTCTAGAGCAGGGGTCTCCAACCTTTTTTTACTCAAGGGCCACATTGTAAATTTTGGAGGAAAGGCGGGCCAGCAATATTTCAGGGCAGAAAGTCTAGCCCCCCCCCCCCATACACCCTAGAAGGTTTTCTAATTAAGAGCTCAGTGGTGGTTTTTGAGATTTTCTTGCTTAGTTTTTTAAGTTGCTATATTTCTTTATAATATCTTTGTTGTTGGCTAACTAAAATTCTTTACGTGATAATTATATTTGCTATAAAATAATATTTGTTCAGTAAAAGGAGTTTTCAAGTAGGCTTAATGTGTAAAATTTTATTAATGTTACTTATTTCTGATAAATAATTAATCTTTTCCTTATTCAGTCTTGTTGCATTTAAAATTTTGTTATCTTTTATTTCGCCGCACTCCGTTATCTCGTTTCCGATTTGCTTTTCGTTCTGACTTTGTACTGCCGACTGCTGTTATCTGTAATTCTGGCGTGTAAGATCCGTTTCAACCTGCTTTACTTGTTTTTGGATAATTTGTCTAGCGGGTGGAAGGGGTCGATGACGTCAGAGGCGAGGTTTCCTTTTGGGAAGTTTGGTTCCTCTCGGCCTCTTTGCAATTGGTCTCTACGATGAACGGATCGTGATCTTTATTTGTGCCGTAAATTATGGTTATGAGTCTTTTCGGGGCGTTATGCTGCTGGTTTGCTGTTAGACCAATTGTTTTCCCGTTTTAACGGTAAGTCGGTTTATTTTCTTTCTCTGGTAGCTAAATCCCATTGAAGCCGAAAATGTTTTCTAAATTTTGTAAATTTGGTAAATTTTGTAAACCCCTTTTGGGTAATTTAAATTTTAAATTTATACTAAATTTTTAATCGCTCTTTAAATTTTTTTTTCTTTTCTATGCTGTTGGGGTTTATCTACTTCCTTTTCTTTTGTTTGTCTTTTGTGGTGGCCCTCATTTTCTAAGTCCTGGTTTTCTGCTCTTTGCAGGGACCAGTTTTGGGGGTAACAATCTTGAACCTGTTCTGGGGTGGTTTTTCTTCCACTTTTAACGTATCTACCCTCACGATGCGGCAAGAAAACAAAAAGCCGAATTTGGAGTTTTCCAGCTTTACCCGAAAGCCTCACACACCTACATTTTAATACTACTCATCTGTATTCATTTTCTTTTGGGAGAAGATATTTTTCCTGTTTCCAACTTATCACCTATGATTAACCTGTTTTTTTAAATAAAAGGACACGTCGCCCTAGTTTGGCTTAAACCTGTCCGATGCTGGTTTTCTAGCATAGCTCTGCCAGGATCGACCTGCTTTCTTCGTTTTTTTTGAATCTTCTTTCTTTAATAAAATCAATATTTTTTTTTTAATATTTTGTTATAAAAAAAATGTAATTTAATTATTATCTTAATTATTATGTAAATCATTTAATATGATACAAGTTTTTATGTTGGCGACAGCATGCACCTTTTGCATAATTCTGTTCAAGCATGTTTTGGGCCTGCCGCATTAGCAAATTGTTAAATTAAATTTTGGCTTTCATTAATATTTTTTTTTCTACATTATAAATGATACTTTTTCTTATTTCTACATAATTATAGCATAAATATTAATTATGGAAAATTTATTTTCCGTTACACAAATTTCTTGTGTTACCAAAAAAAATTGTAAAATAATTTTTTTAATTCTTTTTAAAAAAAAAAAGAAAGAATGAATAAATTTTCAACTATTCAATCTGATTTTTAAAATAATATGCCAAGCATGTTTTTTACTTATTTCAATTCTTTATTTTATCTCTTTAAATAAAATCTGATTACAAATCTATTTTATATTAATTCATTTATAATACCGATTTGGTATTTAACTTAAATTTTTCTTAATTCTTCTGGATCCAGTATAAAATATTTAATTATTGAGCTCATTTAATATTATTTTATTATAAATTTTGGAAATTGTAATTAACATTTGGATAACTATGTAACTTTTATTTAACCTAATTTAAAATTTTGTCTTCTCCTAATTAAGTTTACCTAATCTTTTACTTACATTAATTAAATCTTTTTACTAATTTAATTCATTTTGTTATTTTTTTATACCACATCACCGCAGTCTCTTTTTGGGGTGTTTTTTTTTCTTTTCTCTTTCTTGTCCCCTTATACCAATTTTGCTTTGGTAGCGATGCCTTGTCGTTTCGCGTAAGCAAAAGGGGGTTACAAATGAAAACACAGAATGATACAAAACCAAATCTTTTCAATTTACTACAAAATGTACTTCATTGAATTTTAAAGAAAACTTGACAATACATGAGTTTACAACAAGTGTAAAGCTTAAAAGGAACAATTATTTTTTAGTGAGAATATTGCATTCGTTTGTCACTTAAAATTTCAGCCCATTTAGGGTCAAACAATGGTTGATCACTACTTGTTTACAGCTAGTTTTACACTTATTGAGAAAAGAAGTGGCAAGTGAGAGACGACTACTGTACTCATATTTAATGGTAAAAATGCTTAAAAGGAAATATATTATCAAATAAAAACTTTTTCTCAGTATGCTAGCTTTCCGCGGGCCGGAAAAAATCTGTTCGCGGGCCGGATGTGCCCCGCGGGCCGTAGTTTGGATACCCCTGTTCTAGAGAAAAATGTTTGCCTGTTTGAACAGTAATGACCGGAATGAAGTGAAAAAATTAATACAATTGTGAGTTACAGGTAACTTTGGGACAGAAGAAGAATACAGAGAGCATTATTAAGTCAATTGACTCTGAAAATCCTTACAAGGCTGTGATGGAGACGAAAGACATTTTAAGTGAGGATGAAAGCAGAGAGTTTTGGATCAAGTGGTTCGATGGCAACATAACCGTAGGGAAGAAGGGAAAACTGACGCCATTATTTCATTTGGTTGATTGGGACTGGATAGGCATATCTCCAACACACTATGAAGTGGATACTCCTGATGGTATTCCCGGTGCATGGCTGATCGAAGGTAACCTCATTTTCAATTCGCCATTCCTCCTCGTATTGTATTAATTAGACTGAATAATTTTATAAACTGCCCTTAACAGACAGGTGGAGTGTCAATTTATTTACACTCAATCTGTCCGTTGCAGGGCTAAAATAAATAGTTCTGTTTCTTATCACATGGTCAGCCAATTAAATGACTGAATCATTTAAGAACAGAAGAGGTAGAGGTGTACTGTGACACTAATCAGAGTTGTTTCCTCTGAAAGTAATAAATTTCATTATACAGCCAGACCCTGTGGTGAATGAAGTGAAGGTGTCATTTGCAGAGTGGAAAATCTGTGCTTTTCAGAGGGCCTGGCATGCTGATAAGCGTAATTTTTCACTCAGTGAGGAAGGCCTCATTTTCAATTCGCCATTCCTCCTCGTATTGTATTAATTAGACTGAATAATATTATAAACTGCCCTTAATAGACAGGTGGAGTGTCAATTTATTTACACTCAATCTGTCCGTTGCAGGGCTAAAATAAATAGTTCTGTTTCTTATCACATGGTCAGCCAATTAAATGACTGAATCATTTAAGAACAGAAGAGGTAGAGTTGCAAAAGACACTAATCAGAGTTGTTTCCTCTGAAAGTAATGAATTTCATTATACAGCCAGACCCTGTGGTGAATGAAGTGAAGGTGTCATTTGCATAGTGGAAAACCTGTGCTTTTCAGAGGGCCTGGCATGCTGATAAGCGTAATTTTTCACTCAGTGAGGAAGGCAATGGTAAACCACCTCACTTCACGTTTTACTTAGTAAAACCTCTACAGGTTCAAACCAGCCTTTCGGCTGATGACCTAAACAACAATATTATAAAATTCAAAACAAATTATCACAGCTGCTTGAAATAGGACGAGACCGTAATATTTGGAAGATAGTTTTTGTGTCAGTCGGCAAAACTGTATTAAAAATTAGCCTGTAACAATTTAGTTAATTACTAAAAGTATTTTTACTTCTAATTTAATTTAAATAACGAAGTAGTAAATGAAACACGTATAAGAAATACACTTTTTTCTTATAATTTCAGTAATTGGTATATTGCATTACTCATCTCACCTGCAATACAATTATTTAATACACATTCTGTAATACAAGTAAACGTAGCAGATGAAACAGTGTTGGTAATAGCTAATAAGATACATTTAAGAACAGTGTTGTTAGTAAGAGATATAATAACAGTGTTGATAATAGCTAATAAGATACATTTAAGAACAGTGTTGTTAATAAGAGATATAATAACAGTGTTGAAAATAGCTAATAAGGTATGTTAAGAACAGTGATGTTGATAACTAATTAAAGATATCATAACAGCGATATAACAAGTTCTGAAAAACAGAATATAATAATAAGCGATATACTCGTAATAACAGGGTCGATAATATCTAATACAAGATAACGGGTGTTTCAAAAAAGACGCACTTCGAAGTTTGAAAACGCTAATCTATTACATTAAGTAATTACAAATTATACGCTATGAAATTATTTAAAACTTCTCAATAAATGTTCAAAATGACTTCCTCCGCTTGTAATGCAAGTTCGGACACGTTTCATAACATTTGCAGCCACTTTTCGTAGTGTTTGCTCATTAATGTTTGTAATCTCATTTTCAATATTAGCCTTCAATTCTTCAATTGTATGAGGATTGTTTTTAAAAACCTTACTCTTTAAATTGCCCCAAAGAAAAAATACCACAGGAATAAGATCTGGGGATCTTGGTGGCCACAATCCTTTTGATATCACACAATGGCCAAAAAATTCTCGTAACATATTCAGCGTTTCAGTAGAAGTATGGCACGTTGCGTTATCCTGTTGAAACCAACAATCTCGATCGTGTAATTCTAACAACGCTATAAATTGTTCAATTAAGTTGCGGTACACCGCACCATCTACAGATGTGTCAAAAAATAAAGGCCCAACAATACGACGCCGGGAGATCGCACACCAAACACCAATTTTACGTGCGTGTAGTGGACGTTCATGAAATGTGTGAGGATTATGAGCGCTCCATATTTGGCAGTTTTGGCTGTTGATGTAACCATCCAAGTGGAACCATGCTTCGTCACTGATATAAACGCGATCCAATATTTGAACACCGTTGTTATTAACAAGAGAACGTATCCAACGACAACACTGTATACGTTTCCCATGGCCAACTTCTTTCAGTTCATGAACGACACCGATGCGGTAAGGATGCAAATTTAATTTTTTTGTAGCCCTTAAAGCGGAAGATAGTAATAATCCAGCTTGTGAAGATAACTTTCTGAGTGATTTACCAGGTGAGGTAGTCAAACGTTGTTTCACATCGTCCAAAATTTGTTCTGTTAACACTGATGGTCGACCTGTGCTTTTCCGATCCTATACACTGCCAGTCTCACGAAATTTATTAATCAGACGCGATATTGTGGTGTTATTAGGTACTTCAGAATTGGGAAATTTTAACTGGAACTCGTCTTTCACTCGTTCGTAAGATTTATATGCGCAACAACTTTTAATAATAAAAACACGTTCATCCTTTGAAAAAACCATGTTTGAACTTATACAGACACTACAGACACAAATGAATACTGGGATAGCACTAGTACATGTCAGTAATACACAATGGGTCAACAATAAGTACGGTAGTGCCAACTGTTTATTGGGGGGAAAAATATTCCCAATGCAGAAAATATTAACCCTTAAACTTCGAAGTGCGTTCTTTTTGAAACACCCGATATAATAACTGTGTTGATTACAACTAATAAGCTATATAATAATCGTGTTGATAATAATTAATACAAGATATAAAAACTGTTGATAGTAGCTAATAAGATATATAAGAACTGTGGTGATAATAGCTAATAAGAGATATAATAACATGGTTGATAATAGTTACTACAAGATATAATAACCGTGTTGATAATAACTAACAAAATATGTAATAACCGTGTTGATAATAACTAATAAGAGATATAATAACAGTGTTGATAAATAACCTGTGATAATAAATTGTGAGGTACGAGTATAATAACAGTGTTGATAAATAACCTGTGATAATAAATTGTGAGGTATAATAACAATGTTGATAATAACCTATACGAGATATAATAACAACGTTGATAATAATAACAGACAAATAAATGATATAATAACGCAGACTATTTAGATATTATAAATTTATATTTGAGTCGGCTAAACATAACCTGCAAAGATTGTTCTTAATCTCACTTTTAGTCTAATATAAAATAGTATAATTCTCGCGTCTGATGAAATGGGGTGGATTATACATTGACACAAGTTATTCAATGTCTTGCTAACCTCAATGTCAGTTCTTTCGCCTAAGCTTTCGCGCCTCAATTAGAAAGAGTAGGAGTTTTTTCGGAGCCAACAAGACAGCAAAATTAAATAGCTGAGCCACAAAATTGGATCTGATCAACAAATTTCATATGTACAACCTAGAGTAGTAACTTTTTCCACGGTTCAGCCACTATTTTCTCATGACAGAAATATATAAATATATTGTTTAATGTTATATACTAAGTAATTTTTTCACACCACAGATATACATTACCTAAGTTTTTTTTTGAAGAAGTTTACAATTATCAAAGTTATATTTATACAGAGTGATTCAAAACTATACGACAATCTCTTGGGATCTCATTCTATAGCTAAAAATAAGAAAAAAAGTTCATATAAACATAAATAAAAATAATATAATATAAATTTCACCTAGAACTCTGTACCCTCGGTGAAGTAAGGCCTTATAAAAATGTTAAAGGTTGTTACAAAGATACAAATACGATTGTTTCTTATGTTTTTCAATCTGAAAAATTGAATGAAATTGGTTTCAGAGCTGTAAATGCAATACTTTCACAGATATCTTACATAAAACACAAGAATTGGTGCAAAGAAATAACACATTTTTGTGTTTAACGTAAGATTACTTCCATAAATGGTAATTAAAGGTGTATTTTTCCTTAAATAAATTTGTAGAAAATTTAATTCTGAAAAGATTCATGTGAATTACTCAGGAAAAAATGAATAATAGATATTAAAATTTCGCTTTATTTAAAATCAAAACAGACACACATAAAACGCACATTCTTAACTGCATAAAATATTAGGTTGGGAGCAATAATCAGCTGTTACTCCCAACCTACATTATTAGTTAATATTTTTTATGCAGTTAAGAATGTGCGTTTTATGTGTGTGTATTGATTTTAAAAAAAGCGAAATTTTAATATCTATTATTCATTTTTTCCTGAGTAATTCACGTGAATCTTTTCAGTATTAAATTTTCTACAAATTTTTTAAAGAAAAAATACACCTTTATTTACCATTTATGGAAGTAATCTTACGTTAAACACATAAAAATGTATTATTTCTTTGCACCAATTCTTGTGTTTTATGTAAGATATCTGTGAAAGTATTGCATTTACAGCTCTGGAACCAATTTCATTCAATTTTTCCGATTGAAAAACATAAGAAACAATCGTATTTGTTTCTTAGTAACTACCTTTAACATTTTTATAAGGCCTTACTTCACCGAGGGTGCAGAGTTCTAAGTGAAAATTTTGCTAGCCGTAACTCGCTAACTAAGCGTTTTCAGGTATATGTTTATAGGAACTTTTTTTCTTATTTTTAGCTATAGAATGAGATCCCAAGAGATTGCCGTATAGTTTTGAATCACCCTATATATACGTTCATAGAATTTCTTATTGTCAGCAAATAAAAACTATACACTATTTTGAACACTTAGTGGCAAATCGTTAATTCATAAGGTAAATTAAATAAAGTTAATTTTGTTGATTCACACATAAATACAATACAATACAATACAATAAATAGTGTAAATAACCGCTTTTGGCAATACCCTTCCGGCAACTAAACTCACTAAAGAAATGGTTATATCACCGTTAAAGAAGTGGAACGTTGGAAGAGGTAGAAACCATTGCTGAAGGCGATCTGCTTTTCCTGTAAGGCATCACGATGTTTTCATGATTTACTTGTCTGGTCGCTAATAGGCACGGACATGTTTGAAAAAGTTATTTAGTATAGTCACCTGAGTCACGAGTTTACCTTTGTATGCAACGAGGGAAGAAGGGGAGAAAGCATCAGTGCGCATGCGCGACTGCTTTAATTTCAGTACGAAAAACGTAAAAACTTATACTATACCCAGAGCATAGCCTATACGGTATATCGCGGAACCTTTTGTAGGTTAACGGTACGAATATAACTGTTTGTTACCGTAAACAGAAATGTTAAGTTTCTCGAAAATGTGGGCGGACTATTCACAGTGCTCAACGAACTCTAATAAGCAGTGTAATAAAATGCTGTAACGTTGAAACTAAACAAAAATACCTTTCACTGCCTCTTAACAAGAGCCATGAGCAAGTGACTAACTACTGTGATGTTTCTCTTCCCACAATTCGTAAAATAAAGAAGGAAATTGAAGACATGAAGATGGTGTTCTTCAACAGTTTTGTTGACACATCTGCTAATAAAAAGGAAACGGTTAGGTAGATACAAGTGAGGTGAGAGTGATAGTGGAGACGCCCGCCGGTGACAGTGACAGCGATAGTAAACCAGGCGATTCATTCGTAGAAAATTTGTTCCAATGGAAAAAGTTAGAGCTGGTAATTACAGTAAATAAATCATTTCTAGTCATGTTATTAAGGTATAGGCAGTATTACAGGTCAGATTTATTACTTTCTCTTGCCTATATGAATATATAGGAAGTAAAGTATTGTTTTCATGTCGATTTTTCGAAATCGAGTTTTCACCGGATCTATACGTTTTCAGACCCCCTGAACCCAAAAAACATGTTTTTAGCGATTGGTCTGTGTGTGTGTCTGTGTGTGTGTGTGTGCGTGTGCGTGCGTGCGTGTGTGTTTGTGTGTGTGTGTGTGCGTGCGTGCGTGCGTGCGTGTGTGTGTGTGTGTGTGTGTACAGAATATCTCAAGAACGGAACATCGTACGAACTTGAAACTTGAAACTTAAGTTACGTATCACTACCGAACCCGACACGAACATTTTCATCAAAATCGGTCAACCGGAAGTAGTAGTTTATTCGTATAATTTTTCACTTTTTTGCGATTTTCTCAAAAACTAGTTCTACGATTTTTTTTTTAAATCACCTGGTTTACTACATTTTTTATGCTCTACAATATAGGGTAGGCGCCATGTTTGCTGAAATTCTGCGTGAGGCTGTTTTTACGTAAAAACATTTTCTTTTTAAGATTGCGGCTTTAATATGCATTTTAGCGCAAAACGTTATATAATAAAAGTTGTAGAGAATGTAAAATTCTACAACTTTTATTTCAAACATTTTTTTGTATAACGCTTAGTTTAGCGGTAATTTGCGATTTTCTGTTTTTTTTCTCACGAACACGTGAGAAAAATCGATTTTTTTAACATTTCGGTCTTAGTATGCATTTTACGACAAAAGTGTATATAATTAAATTTATAGAAAATTAAAAGATCTACAACTTTTGTTTAGAGCATTTTTCTCTACAGAGCCTAGTTTAGCGTGAAAGCGTGATTTTCCGTATTTTTAAGCCAAAGAGTTCGTCATTTTGCGTCATTCACTCATGATTAAAATAAGGTTATGTTTTTGAGGTTAGTTTTTGTTTATTTCTAATATTTTATTAATAATGTTAGGTTTATTATTAATTATTTGCATTGGCAAGAGAAAGTTGTGTGAGTGTTTCACACCAGATTTTTTCTTATAAGGTTTATGAAGATAATTTTCTCGGATTAAACCACAGCTTACAAAATGTACGTAGAAACTGCACGGTAGTGAAATGTACGAGTAGTGTCGCACTGTTGAGGTTGCCAGCACTGTCATATTTACACTTCCCTTCCTCACGGCTAATCCATACGCAAAAGGCAATCTCGTGACTTCAGTATCTATAATTTAGCCAATTTCAGTGATTTTCAACCTGGGGGTCGTGGTGATATTATAAAGGGGGTCGCGAAACGACTTGTTCAAACACGTCCATATGCAGTTCAAACATTCTTTCACAGTGAGTATTACAGAAGGAGATTAAATTACAAAGAGCACGTACACATCAAGTTAGAACTTGTAAATTACTCATGTATGTTCACGTAATACATCCATGTTCATACACAACGCTACTATAAAAGTATAAACGCAGCAATATAAAATAATAGTAATAGTTTTATTCCTGTTTTTACTGTCTGTATTTTCTTAAAAGACATAAAATTAGTGCAGTTTGATTATATAATATTAAAAAACAATTTACATTTATAATTACAGTCAAAATTCAATTATAATAGTAAGTCTTATTATTATTATTACGGGGGGGGGGGTTCGCGAAATATTGATTTTTACTATTTGGGGGTCGCGGAGCAAAAAAGGTTGAGAATCACTGGCCTATTTCATACTCAGTTACTCAGAATGTTTTATTTTTTCTAAGCAGGATGTAATTTCCAATATTATTTTCCTACTTGCAATTAACAAATAGCTATTATTAATGTCAAAATGTAACTTTAATCTATAAATTTAAATCGATAAATTAAATTTATATTAATTTAAAAGTAATTTAACGTTTTTTAATTAAACCAGGGATTGTAGAGGTTGTAACACCCGAAACAGCGACACCTGATAAACGAATACGTCCAATATTGTGGGGCCGTCTGCTACTGGGTATTAAAGCATCGAAGCAAGCACGTATTTCACTTCCTAATCACGCCAAAGGTATTGCTGAGACATTGTATCTAATTATTATCGGAGGCCTTAAGAACACACAAACAGAAATATTGTGCGGGAAGAGAGGGCTATTGACGGTAACTAACAGCATCTCGGTTGAACTAGTTTTAATTTTAGTTTTCCTTGGATTTTGCATGTAAAATTTGAAAATGTATCCACTCTCTGTAATTTGTAAGTATGGGATGGTTGTTTCGTCCAGGGGAATATTAGTTTTGACTCGTCTTCCCATTTATATTTGGATTGTATTTATGTAACGGATATTAGAATTTCTCAGAACAGGAAACGCAAATATTTGACTTGGCTTATTTTGGAAACTCGAAGGAAGGTTGGCCGAAGGAAGGAAGGTTGGTTACTTATTGTTTGCAGATGATCTGGTTGCCTATACGGCGGAAAAGGCACCGGCACCGGTCTTCTTCAACATTTTGACATGATTGTCAAGTGTGTTTTGGAATTCAGTGAAGAAAAAGCAAAGTGCTGTTTGAAAAGAATTTTGAGGAGGTAAGGTAGGGACATGGAATAAGGCAAAATGAAATGGTGCTGGAGAAATTGACGTAAGAGTTAAGTAAAAGGATACAGAAAGCAAGTGGTTTGCTCTAAAGTGTGAGAGACGTAGTCTGGGATCATGAAGGTAGAAAGTACGATCCAGTAAACAGAGATGTAGTTGAAAAGGAGTATCCTGCTGGGGACGATCAGAAGTGAACAGAGAAAGCCGAGATGGTTAGGCCATGTCAGTGGTATGGAAGAGAGAGTGGAGAGTGAAGTTGATGGGCGGACTTGAGTAAACTTGGAAGAGGGATGAAGAAGATGAAGATGATGTTGATGGAAAATTAAATGATTAAATTTATTGAGTGATGTGTTTTCAGGTACATTGTTCTGATGACAACAAAGTCCAGTGTAAAATGCAGTGGGCTATTGTTATTGGCCACGATTACGGAGCACTGGACACTTGTTGAAATATGAAGCAATATTTGCTGCCAGTTGTTTTTAAATTACTTTGGAAGTGAGTTTATCATAAGTGAAATGACCGTTGCCATCAGCTGTTTTAACAGCTCGTTTTCGGAAACAAAGTTTCGTAGTTTAGATCCTAGAAAAGGTAGTTACTATAAGGTATGGATGTGAACAAATATACACTGGTTACCGGTGTACTTTGATGGTTGGGAATCAATTAACCATATGAGTCTGTACACGTCATACATATTGTCCTCATTTCATCGGGTCGTGACGTTGCTTATTGTTCTTAATGGAACAGATTGCAAAGTAAACACATTAAGCATTTAATAAAATAAATGAAATATCCATTTTCGATAGATTATAAAGATTAAACTTGTGAAGACAGTAAACGCTGTCGAAGCGATGAGTTGTTTTGTTAGTAGGAAGAAGGTGTCCGTTACTCTTTGTTTTCGGCTGCCACTGAGGAAATGAAGGTGTAAATGCGTTGGCTACCACGATGACCACGCTTAACGCTTCAAGACTACTTGTTATCCGATTATGTGAGAGGTATAGGTATCAGACGAACTAATGTCCCATAGCGGAGCGAGTGAGAAGGAGATATGTGGAATAACTACGCATCAGCTCAAAGTTCTTTACCGTTATAATCCAAATCTGAAAACATACTACAGTCGTTATCTTGGTTGTTAGTTTAGTTTACTGCATGCATAAACGCTTGCTCACAACAATGAGTAAAATTAAAGACAATGTTATTGGAATGGCGCGTGTGGCTTGCGCGAGTGAGAGCGTTATGGATTCTCTCACTCGCACGGCTAAGGGACTGTAGTTCATCTGAATACTATAAGTGGATTGAAACAACGCATCACCATTGAGTGGGATGTGCGTGGCATGCCGATGTTTGTCATGTTACAAACAAACAGTATTCACTTTGAACAAACATCTTCTACATAATTAATCATGTAAGCAATTATTTCAATTTACCAAAAATTGCTATTTAGCAACCACGTCGCGCAGGTTGCGACTGACGCCGCTGGTGTAATGCACAAACTGCGGCGAATTGCTCGGAAGGACTGGGGCTTGTCTGCGGACAGTCTCAGTATGATTTATAAAGGTGTGTTCGAGAGCATGGTGACCTACGCGTCTGCTGTGTGGGCTCACCGTTTGGACCGTAATAGAGGACTCATTCTAAATTTAAGGAGTGCCCAGCGCAGAGCCCTGTTGGTTTGCACTGGTGCTTTTAGTACATGCTCCTATGAGGCTACCACCGTAGCGGGAAAGGCTCTCCCGGCGGATTTGAAAGTGCGAGTGCGTGCTGCAATGTGGAGATTGCGAAGGGGGCAGGAAGCCGAGATCTTCGGTGAGAGGTTCCGAGTCGCTCCGGCGGGTCGGGATCAGGATCCGGGGGGACCGGGTAATGTTAATGCCGACAATGTTATAAGGTTGCCCTACCCTGCTCTTAAGAAGAGAGTTGAAGCTCTCGCTCTTGAAGCATGGCAGCGCGAGTGGGACACCGCACATAAGGGAAGGTCTCTGTATGATTTCATCCAGGACCTGGGGGGATGGTACGCCTCAAGTGTTTCATTAAGGACATCGGGTGTCCGAGTCCTAACTGGTCACGGTGAGTTTGCAGCTTATCTGAAGCGGTTCCGCCTGCTGGCTGATGATTCTTGTGTCTGTGGGGAGGTCCAATCTAATACACATTTGTTGTATGATTGCCCCGCTCTTGGGGGGCCCAGACGACGATTGGCCCTGGAGCTTCAAGGTCAGGGGGAAAACTGGCCTCTCACGGAACGTTCGAGTTTGTACCGCGAGGTGCATGCCCGGGCGGTGTGGGGGTTCCTTGACGAGGTAGCTACGTTCTACCGTCGTCATGTAGTTTAATTAAGGGTTGTGTCCCTGCAACCGGCGTTCGACACTGAAGTCAAAATTTTATGGTGAACAAACACTTCTGGCGCATATTAAGGCGACTAGGTCCTAACTAATATTTTATTATTAGTAATTTTAAATCTTCGACATTCTTTCTGACTGTTAGGACCCACTTGTTTCTGACGCGAGCCTTGAGCTCGAAGAGGCAAATGACAAGAGGGCGAGTATTCATACACACTCCCCAGGTCTGGCGACCTGGCTCCGACTCGCCCTCGAATAATTTTATTTCATAACTAGTTCTTTTAATTTAAATTCAAGGTGACTGTCGCCGTCACAACGTTCATTAAGAGTTCTTAGGAACGGCCTCCAGGTCTATGCCATCCGGCGACCAATTGGAGGGGAGGTGGTGGGAGAAATGCCAGAAACCATATTACCAAAAATTAATTTTTATTGGCTATCGAAAGAGTACAGTTCACCTTATAATAAACCCGTATTTAGTACTGTGTTTAAATTACAATTTGAATCGGTGAGTGGAAAAAGGGTAATATTCCAAAATCTCTATTTTCAAGAAATTAAAAAAAAATTTTTTGTGAGTGTTTTTGGTTTAATGGTAAAATGATCAATTGGTCATTTGTAGTACTATATTAAAGCTTTTTAATGGTGACTTTAGAATTTATTTTACAATAATCATGGGATTGATATTTTTGATTATTAATATGTTGACTATTAACCTTTTTCTAGATTTGGTACAAGTAAATAGGAAAAATTAAGTTCAAAAAAACAATATAATGTGCCAATATGCTACAAAACTTTATTTTTATTTTAAAATAATTTACAGTTACATTTTGATAATAATAAGACAGAAACCAGTGATCCAACTGCTGTACGCTATTGAGTGGAAGAAAGGTACCAAATTATTCCGAAAACAAGCTGCACCCGAATTTAAGCCGCATCGGAAAAATTACGATCAAAACTAGGAAATAAATTTCAAGTACAGTACTTGTATGTTTTTGAAAGTATTTTATTTTTTAAGAAGAAAATACCGTACAAACAAATACACTTACTACTTAATTAGCATTTAGAAGTTTTTGTTTATTTTTTGTTCAATGCCGAACACAAGGATTCATCTACATTATTTTATGTGTTTTCTTCCGGCTTCTTTGGTGGATGTCTTTTCCACGTTTTTACCGAAAAAGTAGCCCAGGACTTGCGATACCAATAATTCGAAATTGGTATCGCAAGTCCTGCGCTACTTTTTGGGTAATTGTATACACAAAGTACCCTTAACCTATTTAACATCACTCATGGCGATGTATAAAATACAACAAAAAACAAATGATCGGATAAAAATCAAAATGAAATATAAGAAAACTGCTACCAAACTTTATACTGTAACACCAAACTGATAAAAATGACTGTACAAGCACTACGTAAGGAGTGCGTCTGTCTCTCTCTCTTTCTCCTCCTCCCTCCTCCCGCTCTCTCTCTCTCTCTCTCTCTTACTCTCTCTCCCCTCTCTCTCTCTCTAGCACCTCTATTAAGACCTACTTATGATTAATAAGAAACGATTATTATTATTAAAGCACGAATGCAAGCCGCAGTTAAAATTATGGAACCGATTTTTAGAAAAAAACTGCGGCTTGTATTCGGAACAATACGGTTATATTCCTGGAATATTATCCTTTTTCCACCCTACTAAAGTTTCAACGTAGCTTAGCTGCTTTTAGATACAAGGAATATTTCCCTTTAATCAACCAATATATGCGCCGAAGTAAACTTAACAAAACTGCTATTTTCGTTTAATTTCGCATTTTTACTTTCTCTTGCCTATATGAATATATAGGAAGGAAAGTATTATTTTCATGTCGATTTTAAGAAATCGAGTTTTCACCGGATTTACACGTTTTCAGACCCCTGAACCCAAAAAACATGTTTTTAGCGGTTGGTCTGTGTGTGTATACAAAATATCTCAAGAACGGAACATCGTACGAACTTGAAACTTGAAACTTAAGTTACATACCGTTACCGGACCCGACACGAACATTTTCATCAAAATCGGTCAACCAGAAGTAGTAGTTCGTGTAATTTTTCACTGTTTTGCGATTTTCTCAAAAACTAGTCCTACGATTTTTTTCAAAAATCGCCTCATTTACTAAATTTTTTATGCTTTACATGAAAGGGTAGGCATCATGTCTGCTGAAATTCTAGGAAAGGCTGTTTTCACGTAAAAAATTGTTTTTTAAGATTGCTGCTTTAATATGCATTTTAGCGCAAAAATGTATGTAAGTTAATCAAAGTTGTTGAGAATTTAAAATCCTACAACTTTTATTTAAAACATTTTTTTGTGTAACTTTTGGTTTAGCGGTAATTAGCAATTTCTGTTTTTTTTCTCACGAAAACGCGTGAAAAATCTATTTTTTAAAGATTTCGTTCTTAGTATGCATATTACGACAACAGTGTATATAAAAAAATTTATTTATGTAATGAATTGATTTTCATTTTGCGTTTTTCATATATGATTAAAATAGTTTATGTTTATTGAGGTTAACTTAGTTTTTTGTTTATTTCTAATGTTTTATTACTAATGTTAGGTTTATTGTTAATTATTTGCAATGGCAAGAGAAAGTCGTGTGAGTGTTTCACACCAGATTTTTTGGAACATTACCCTTTTTCCACTCACTGATTCATATCTTTAAGTAGGCTACTTTAAATTTGCTTAGATTTGATATTTGTTTTAACTTTTTGTGATTATACAACGAAAGGCATCAACCTACACACCAGATATTCTTTCGCCAAAAAAAATCGAAGAATTCGATATTACGTGGTTTAATGGCTGGGTAAATTTACTTCATCACAATCGAGTAGTGACTACATGGAAAGATCCGAAACCGTTTACAATCAGTGAAGTTGGTTTCTCCTCTTTGACTGAAGATTATAGCATTTTCAACTATTACGCGTCTTTGGATCACATTACTCCTTCAGGTGGGACTAACTATATTGCGTCTCATTCTATAGGTATCAGACGAACTAATGTCCCATAGTCGAGCGAGTGAGAGGCAGATATGTGGCATAACTACGCATGCGCTCAAAGTTCTTTACCGTTATAATCCAAATCTGAAAACATACTACAGTCGTTATCTTGGTTGTTAGTTTAGTTTACTGCATACATAAACGCTTGCTCACAACAATGAGTAAAATTAAAGACAATGTTATTGGAACTGTGCGTACGGCTTGTGCGAGTGAGAGTGTTATGCATTCTCTCACTCCCACGGCTAGGGGACTGCAGTTCATCTGAATACTGTACTTGTTGTTGTTATGTTGCCAATTAGTTTTAGAGTTGTTCACATTGTAAAAATTGTGTAAATTTAACACTGCTTACAGTCGTGTCGCCGTGTAAAGCGACAGTTTGCTAAGAAAGTTGTGCTTCGGCGCGTTTAATAAGACGGCCGTCTAAGCTATGGTTTCCTAAATAAAGCGGTACAGTTATCTAGTGGCTGTAATATGCTGTGGTTTCCTTCGGATAAGGTGACGACCTGGAAAGTGTTAAAATGTTTTCGGAAGGTGGAAACCATCGGTTGGAGGAAAATGAGTTATTTAAAAATTGTAGGGCTAACGCAGAAGGTTCATTTCAAATTGTAGTGCGTTGCCATCTGCACTACAATAATGAAAATTTGTAGTGAACTCTTAAACTCGTTGCAGAACAGGCGGACGTTAAGGGGGTAGTGAACCCAGAAAATGAAAATCAAAACTACTGCCTATAATTTATCTTTATATATTTTTAATGAAAGAGTAATTTACTAGCAATGATGTACCACTTGACCAGGTGAAAAATTATTTACAGCCCCTAATATAATGGTTTGGGTGGAAAAGCGGCTTTTGCGGGGAATCGAATATCTCAGGAACCATGAAAGACATCAACATAATTCTTATACTAAAAAATACAGAAAATTGCTGTCTATTATGTTGTATGCTATTGTATTTATTTTTTATTACAAGAAATTAATCGAAGTGTCACCGGATGGCGACATTAAAAGGCAAATCTTATTTGTTTGGTGGCCCTGAAAAGGGCCGTTTAAGCGGTGGTCGTCTTGGAGAACCGTCGGTCGTAGTCGTCGCGGCGGTCGAGGAGCTGGGCGACACGGCGTGTCGTCGTCCAGTGGAGACATCATCTTCTTCCCTCGCAGTAGTGCGTCGATGGCTGCTTCGTCGGGTCCGGTGGGCATAAGGCTCGGTCGAGGGACCGCTGTGGGCATCGCTCGCGTCAGCGGGCGATGACGGTCCGGTCGACGGCTTACGGTGTCGGATCGGCGAGCGGAAGCATCATCTTCTTTCTTGCGGGGTCGTCAATTAGTCTTCGCTGGAGTCCGGTAGCCGTGTGCCGTGGTGGACGTCTTGTTGTTGTCTTGATCGGAAGCGGCGAGCCGGCATGGTGGAAGTGAAGCCCGAAGAGTGACGGCTCGGCTACCGGGTTCAGGCCTAACCTTCCCTCAGCGGCAGTTGGGTCCCCACTGCACCTCAACAGTGGTGGCCCCCAGAGCCCCGCAGTGTCGGGTCGGCAAAGGCCGTCGGTCGATAGGCGGCTCTCTCCGGGCCGGCGAAGGCTGACCGGTGCGAGAATATAGCGTCCACCACCGGTAGCGTAAACCAGGGATGGTGCGTACGGTCTCGGCTGGGCTCGTCTTCTTCTGTCTGGATCGAAAGTGAATTCCTCTGTGCCTGGATCGGTATTAAATCCCTAGGTGTCTTGATCGGAATTTAATCTCCCTGTTGAGTGCAGCGCTCTTTTATAGCTACAGAGAGCGCTGTGGTAGGAGGCGGTAAGTCGCTCGGCCCTGACAACAAAGCCCTCTGTCGGAACGCAGCCGAAAGGTTTGTCGGTGCGCCGCTAAAGGGCCTACCGCGCCGACAATAGCCGGAAGAAGTATTGAAGGCCGGCAACACAGTAAATGATTAATTAGAAGGGGTGGCGGTGACAGAATAAAAACCATATTTTCAAAAATATTTATTTTATGTATTCACAAATTATTTTATAACAATTTCGTATTAAGTTTTTTGTAATAACCATTCGACAGATAATAGAACATGAAATTATGAAAATTTGAAAAAAACAATTCATCCAAATATCTCCAATACAAACCAAAATATTTAATTCCCAAGAATGTACAACCATGCAAAAACACATTTTCCAGAAAACTTAAAAGTTAAAGGAATAATTTCACTTGCCTTGCTAGTTAGCTTTGTTTTAAACAGACGTTTTTATAACTTTTTGTGAACGTACAGACACAGTAAACACATGGTATGATTCAGAAAATTTTAAACTTCAAAAACTGATAATTTTGTAATTTTTAAAAATATCATGTTCTTGAATTGACTACCCCCTTAAACGAAAAACAACAACAAACGTTGGACACAGCCAAAATGATAAGAATTTCATCGTTTTCGCTGTTCAAAATCATTTTCATTTTATGTCATTGTCGACAGTTGACTTTTTGTCCACCGCTATGATGACCGTAAAGAAAGTGGGATCCGCTGACAAACCACACTCTGTAGGAAACCAACGACATCTGATATGCAGAGACATAAACCGCTTCGTTACGGTAGCACCTTAGTGAACGTACACATATTATCATGTTATCAATATCGGGGCTGCCCATAACAGACAGGTGGAGTGTCAAATTATTTACACTCAATCTGTTAGTTGCAGGGCTAAAATAAATAGTTCTGTTTCTTGTCATATGGTCAGCCAATTTAATGACTGAATCATTTAAGAACAGAAGAGGTAGAGGTGTAAAAGACACTAATCAAAATTATCTCCTCTGAAAGTAATGAATTTCATTATACAGCCAGACCTTGTGGTGAATGAAGTGAAGGTGTCATTTGCAGAGTGGAAAATATGTGCTTTTCAGAGGGCCCGGCATGCTGATAGGTGTACTTTTCCATTCAGTGAGGAAGGCAATTGTAAACCACCTCCACTCCTCGTTTTACTTAGTAAAACCTCTACAGGTTCAAACCAGCCTTTCGGCTGATGACCTAAACAACAATATCGGGCATTACTTTTGTACAAACTCTTTCTACTTTCATCGACGAAAAGAAAATTTACTGGCCTAATTGAATACGGCACCTTCGTAAACCTACTGATTTATGAAATTTATTGTTGCAGAAGATATATGTACCCCAAACGAATATTCTTACATTGTCCAAGGTAAAAAGGAGTATCATTACCGACCGATTGTTTGTGGGTCAATAAATTTCACTGTAAAAGCAAGCAGTGATGCTCAAATTGCACTGACGGATGATCCGAGTAATACAGAGTCTCGGTATGAGGTAAGATTTTCATGTAGTGTTGAGGTAGTAGTGAAACAATTATTCTACTTGAGATTAAGTGAAGCATTATACCTCCTATCTAATCCATGTTTAATTGACATTTTTTTAGGTACACGTTTCTATGAAACCGTAAAGAGTTAGGGGTTTAATTTTTTTATACCTTTTCTTTGACAACTTTTTAACCTCCGGCACTAGAATTATTAATATAGAGCTAGCGATACAATTTCGAGAATTTTTTTTTGAAAAATGCAAAACCTTCTTCTTCTTCTTCTTCACTTCCAAGGATTAGGTTTCTTGAACCTGTTCCGGTACCCATCTGTTCCTCGGTCGTCCTATATCTCTTCTTCCTGTAGGTTTGTAGTTTCTGGCGGCTTTTGGTATTCTCTCGCCTGGCATGCGATTCAAAATGGCTGCACCATCTGTTCCTGTTCTGCTTGATTCTGTCTAGCAAAACCAATTTATTTATTTCTGTAGAATTTTTTATTTTATTTTAAACTTAGTAATAATACTGCAATGTTCTAGTACCGTATGTCACAAAATTATACTGGGAAACATTTAAAAAAAATTTCAACCTTCAAAGTCAAATACTTTTTGATAAAACTGTACCTTTATGGAAAAAAGTAAATTTGCGGGAAATGAGCTGTAAAGTTTTACTTAATCGGCCTGCACCATAATATTGATCCTCAGTAGACTTTTCTTTTTCCTCAAATAATTTCTTCTTTTTTTCTCTTGTCTTGATTCTTTTGACACACTTTCCATTGCCTTCTCAGCTTTCTGTGTTCTTTGAATATCGCAACTCTTAATTGTTTCCACAGATTAAACTCAATTAAAAGAAATTCTGGTCAAAACATTACTTAACACGTTGACTGCCGCACTAAATTTTGTGACACTTACAGAGGGGCCATCGTACTTGTTTTTATTTTACACATTTTATTCCTTTTTCTTCTTATTTTACTTCATTTATTAATTAAAATAATAACAGCTAATTTTTTTTGTAAAATTAAGTTGTGACACACTTTTGGGTCACATGGCCTGTTGGAATGATTTTACATTTTAGAGCCATGTGACACATTTTTGCGTCACAATAAAAAAAGTAATAAACATAATTGTGTTTAGTTGCAAAGTATTCTAGACTGTTTCTTTCAACCAAAATAAGCAAAAGAAATAATAAAATGAAAAATAATAGCAACATTCCAGTACAGGACAACAAGGAAAACTACGAGTATACGAAATATCCTATTATAAATACAAACTATTTAAACAGTCTTATGTGTATAATGTCACTCTCTGAAGCTGTGGCTTTTGAAACCACAAAACACGGCTTAAAAATCAGTCATGTACTGTGACTCATTTTTGATCCACGTGGCCCATTTTTAAAGACAAGTGTGACACATATTTGGGTCACGTAGCAGTCAACGTGTTAACTAAAATCTGGATAGCTTCCGTAATTTCAATGGTACAGTTATAATTTGTATATGTAATCACACAGAAAAAGATACAGAAGGCAATGGCGCCAAAATTAGAAAAATCGATTTTTTAGATTTTCGAGGTATAGTGCTCCCCTTAAAGACCTAATTGATGGAGAGTTATAACTTAATTGGTCGATTAGTCAAAATGCTGTGCACAGGCAATCCACAAAATAAGGAAGGTGAAACTCTTCCGTTGCGTATAATTCCCGTATATAAATATACTAGCAACCCCCTCTCGCTTCGCTTCACACCAGCTAATGTAGTGAAGGCCTCATTAAATTATTTTAAAACCTCTCTCTCCATATACAATATTTGTGGTTTTGTTGCCTTGTGGCAGCAAAATAAATTGTTTTTCTGCACTTCCAGCTCTAAAAAGTTCGACATAAACTTGTCCATGAGTGAAGGAATGCTTATGGAGGATGTCTCGTCTGCTGTCGAGTGGATTGGAATCGACTCACTTAGGGCTCCGTGAGTTGGTCTTAGGGCTCCGAAACACCGGGTTGGTCTAGACCAACCCGGTGAGCAATAGAGATTTGGTTTTCCCCAAAGATTTGATTTGGATTTGGTTTTGTAGAGGTAAAGTCGCCAAAATCAGCTGTTTAACAGCTGATTTTCGGAGACGGAAGGTTCCTGGTTCAAATCCTAGTAAAGATAGTTACTTTTATACGGATTTGAATACTAGACAGTGGCTGCCGGTGTAAATTGGTGGTTGGGGTTCAATTAACCATACTCTCTCAGGAGTAGTCGACCTGGGTCAGTACAAGACTACACCTCATTTACACGTCATACACAACATCTTCATCTCATTGGGTCATGGGGTTGCTTATTGTTCTCAATTGAACAAATTGCAACGTACACATATTAGGAATAAAAAAACCTTAGGGCTCTGTGGAGCACTCTTTTTATATAGTCCTCATTGGGGGCGGTTACAAGCCCTCTGCAGAGCCGACACAGGCTTTCCGCCTCTTTTGGAACTATTGGTGGCTTCCCTCTGTCGCTAAGTCGGAAGCTTTGATAGCCGGGAGCGCAATACCTAATCAAATGGGGCGACGGTGACATAACGTTTATTTCAGTAGATTCTATTTGCATCCATATGATTTTATTGTGTTTTAAAGAATTTCCTCACTTGTTTGCGAAATATGTTGCCGCACTCAGACTTTTAGGATACCCAGTATAATAGATCTAGTTTCGTTACTCCAGCTTCTTACACTGTTTCGGTGACATTTGGAGATTGATTCAGTTTATCTTCCTCGGTTGATGCTTTGCAAGCTTCTGCAAATTTACATATCATATTCACCTCTTTCAGAAATCGTTCACAAAATGAAGCATAAAAATAGACATAACTAAATCACATAGGATGTTGTACAGATTGATGTCGCGACGTTCTGTTCTTCCAGTCAGGCAGAAACAAATGATATACAAGTCCCTTCTTAGGCCAATTTGGACGTATGCCGGTCAAATTTATGGATTTGCTAAGCCGTCAGTGATAGCTCGGATTCAGGATTTCAGTTGAAGACGTTGCGAATATTAGTCAACGTATCTCTTAGGTTCGTAACTCTTCTTTACATAACCACCTCAAAATCCCTCTAGTATCACATTTTCACTCAACATTATCGAAAGTTTCACAACAGACATTTTGCTCAACCAAACCAAACGATATGTAAAATTTCTTTCCGTCATCTTCCAAACAAAGTTGAAAGAAAGGCGATTAAGGAGGAAGTGGAGCACGAATCAGCTGTTTTAGAAACTATTGTATGAATGGATGAAGTAGTAACAAGTAAATAAATGAGATGTGGGAGACCTGTCAATGGATTTTCTTCTTTTTTTTTTTTTTGTTTAACGTCCGACTGTTTTGCAAATTGCTGCTAATGCAGACGGTGAAAAATGAAATGAATTTTTTGTAGCGTATGAAAAAATGCCATGCCCGAGTGGGATTCGAACCCAAGACCGCGTGATGAGAGGCGAGCCTGTCAATTAATGGTGCTCTCCATGTCATTTCATTCAATTATTCACCAACCCACCGGTTGGTCTAGAGGTAAAGTCGTCGCCAGAATCAGCTGTTTAATAGCTGATTTTCGGAGACGAAAGTTCCTGGTTCAAATCCTAGTAAAGGTATAAATACCAGATGACTATACCAGAAGTTTTACGGAACAAAAAATTTTCAAAAATTCAAAATTTTGTTTCTCCCGAAATGTGATTACTTGATATTTTAGATTTAAAACGAGCTATTATTCAATGAACTCTGGCAGTAAAAAATTTTCTACAAATTTTTTTCGAAAGCAATATTTTAATGCGATTTTTTATCAACTGATGTTGGTATGCGGTGCGCGACAACTATGCTAAACGTTGTCAGTAAACGCATTCAAAATTCTGTTCGTGTAATGAGTGAGCTTCAAAGCTAGAGAACAAGCCAAAAGGAAACTAGAAGAGGAGCTAGTACAGCAAGAGGATCCAGATAATCCTGCTTATGCTGCTGGCGTGTACTAATTTACGTATGTAACACATACATAATATTTTGGTTTCCTTATTTCCCGAAAACAATCATTTTTGACGCAAAAGACCCGTTTTCTCAGGAACTGTCAGAGATATTCGCTTCAAATTTTCAGGACATAATATGTAGTATCTTATACAACTTTTAACACGAGCGTTTTAAAATGTAGGCTCTTGAACTTATTTTTCAGACTTACCAGTACAGTTACCATAGCAACTATGATAAAAAAAATTTATAAAAAATTTAAAAATGCTAAAAGGACAAACCCCTGTGTCTAAAGTTGTATTAGATACTGAATAATGTGTGCTGAAAATTTGGAGAAGTTATCTCTATTGGTTCCTGAGAAAATGGGTCAAACATTAACATTGCCGAGATAGGCGTTCCGTACCCCCTTAATGTCCCATAGCCGAGCGAGTGAAAGGGAGATATGTGGAATAACTACACATGCGCTCAAAGGTCTTTACCCTATACCCAGATCTGAAAACATACTACAGTCGTTATCTTGCTTGTTAGTTTACTGCGAGCATAAACGCTTGCTCACAACAATAAGTAAAGTTTATACAATGTTATTGGAATGGCGCGTATGGGGTTGTGCGAGTGAGAGCGTTATGCATTCTCTCACTCCCACGGCTAGAGGACTTTAGTTCGTATGAATACTGTAGTTACTTTTATACAGATTTGAATACTAGATTGTGTTTACCGGTGTACTTTGATGGTTGGGGTTTAATTAACCATACTCTCTCAGGAATGGTCGGCCTAGGTCTGTACAAGACTACACGTCATTTACACGTCATACACATCATCCTCATCTCATTGGGTCATGGGGTTACTTATTTTTCTAAATTGAACAGATTGCAACGTACACAAATTAGGAATAAAAATAAGTTTAAAAAAATATTCACCCACCATCATAATTATTTACTGATTGTTTATTTTGTAACAGTTGTGAATTTCACTGATTTGTTGTTTTCTTCATAATGTCTAGCTTTTGCTATGTTGACGATGTAGTAACAAATGTACGCCTAGTTTACCAGTCGTGCCCAAATGAGATCTTATTTTTTGGTATTTGTTTTGTTTATCAGATAATTATCGGAACGAACAGTAATCGGAAGACTGAAATTCGAAAAGGAAAACACAAAAAAAATGCTTTCGCTATAACGCCTGATATTTTAAGTGGTGATGAACACCGGGGATTTTGGATCAGGTGGAATAATGGAACTATTGCTGTCGGAGAGAAGGGAAAACTAATGCCGATTGTACAATGGGCTGATCCAGAACCGTCTCCTGTTGTTATATCACAATATGGACTTTGTACTAAGACGGAACACAGTTGTGAATGGAAGATCGAAGGTAATTTATTCCAGTCATAGTGTTGCTACTTTCCCACGGTCTGCGAAAACAATTTCTGTTTGGGTCATTTGGGTAAAGGGAAAACAATTGAACCAGGACCGTCCGCCTCAATCCCAATTGAAAATGATGTTCCTATTGTCATCGTCAGATTATTGCAATTTTCCTCATATGACATACACCGGCTGACTCATTTCAGATTAAGTAATTATAGAGGTGTAAGGGGCGCTGTGCTCTCGTGGCATATCATGTTTTTTTTTTAAGATTGGGACCTAAATATGCACTTTTCTATTGTACATTAATAGGTTACCAGAAGTCATACCTAATGGTAGAGCTTTGTTGTTTGCTGATGATACTTCAGTAATCAGTAACAGTTTACTGGTAGATGCTCTTAAAGTAAATACACATGTTAACATAGAGTCCTTAGTACAGTTCTTGAATCAAATGTTATTAACAGTTAATGGGAAAAAGTCTCAGTACTTGCAGTTTAAAAATAAACATAACTTTAAAGAAATTAGAGAAGTGGATGTATTTATTCATAATAATAGTTTAGAGCATATAGAAACAGTGAAGTTCCTGGGCGTATCTCTAGATAGATCTTTGTCCTGAGACTTCTATACCAATCAAGTTTGTAGTAAAATATCATCTGGGGTATTTGAACTAAAACAAATCGCCAGATTAAATTATAAAAAATTACTAATGGCAGCTTATCATGGCCTCATTCTGTCTCAAATCCGTTATGGTATCTTATTATGGGGTAATTCTAGCATGGGTAATATGAATAGGGTTTTTAAAATTCAAAAGAAAGCTATTAGGTGTATGGTTGGAGCTAACCAGCTAACCTCATGCAGGCCACTGTTTAAGGAGCTTAAATTACTTACAGTTCCCTCCCTCTACATTTTTGAGGTGATTATGTATGTTAGATAAAATAATTTTATGCAGAATTTCAATGTTCACAATCATAACACGAGAAACAGGAATGATTATTATGTGGCTAATCACTCCACAAAATTGTTTGAACAAAAACCTACTTATGCAGGGAGAAAACTCATGAATAAATTACCCCAATTTTTAAAATGTTGTGAGGATTTGAATTCCTTTAAAAAAATCTGAAAAATTACTTGATCGGTGAAACTTTTTATAGCGTACAAGAATTTCTTTCTTGATAGTAGTGATACATTGTGTGATTCTTATATGTATTTCAGGTCTTATATCTGACGACATGTCCTATACTCCTGCTGGAGTCTCCAGGGCGCAAAAAAAAACTTTAGGGCAAAAGCGTTTATCATCAAAGTTGTAGAAAATTGAAAACCTACAATTTTTTTTAAACTTTATTTTCTACATCGCTAAGATTAGCGTCAATAAATTAATTTCCGTATTTTATCATTGAAATCGTTCAAAAATGGAATATTTACGAATTTCTTTTTAATGTGCTTCTTACAAAAAAGTAAATAACGGTATAGAAACTCCAGTAACGAGAATGCCTTTTGCGTATGGGTTGTGGGGAAAAGAAGTAAAAATTTGACAGTGCTGCCAACCTCAACAGTGAAACACTACATTTCACTACCTTGCAGTTACTAGTACATACATTTTGTAAGCTGTGGTTTATTGCCAAGAAAATGTTTTCTTTAAAAACTTATAAAAAAAATCTGACTTTTAATGTAGCCTACAGCTTAATTGACTAGAAATGTTTGATTTACTGTAATCACCAGCTACCGTATTCCATTGTAACAAAATATTTTAGGAATGAAACACCTTCTTTGCTACCACTATTAGTCTCACAAGTAGGTCTATCTGCATATAGATACTGAAATCACGAGATTGCCTTTTGCGTGTTGATGGGCTGTGAGGAAGGAAAATGAATAATTGACAGTGTTGCCAACCTCAACAGTGAGACACTATTCGTACATTTCACTACCGTACAGTTTCTACATCATACATTTTGTAAGCTGTGGTTTATTCCGAGAAAATATTTTCTTCATAAACCTTATAAGAAATAAATGTAACCTGCAATATTGCCTATAATTATATTGCTTAATTACATGACTAAAAATGTTTGATTTACTGTAATTACCAGCTATCTTATTCCATTGGAACAAATTTTTCGTAAGAATGAATCGCCTTCTTTACTATCGCTGTCACCGGCGTCTTCACTATCAGTCTCATAGTATCGGTAACAAACAGTTATATTCGTACAGTTAACCAACAAAATTCTCCGCGATATATTGTATATGCTCTGGGCTTAAAATTGCGTAGGCTTAAAGTTTTTGTGTTTGATAAACTGAAATTAAAAGTCACGCATGCGCACTGATGGTGTTCCCCCTTTACCCCTTGTTGCAAACAAGGGCAAACTTGTGACTAAAGTAACTATAACGTAAAGTATAATCCTTTTTTTCACCACGTGTCAACAAAATTGTTGAAGAAGAATAGCTTCTTCACCGTCATTAATTTCCTTATTTTTAATTGTGGAAAGAGAAATATCGTTGTAGTTAACCACTCGCTCATAGCTTTTGTTAAGAGGCACGGAAAGCATTTTTGTTCAGTTTTAACATCACAACATTTAAGTACACTGCATATTAGATTTCGTTCAGCACCTTGAATAGTCCAATCACGTTTTCGAGAAACCAATATTTCTGTTTACAGTAATCAACAGTTATATTGGTACAGTTACCCTACAAAAGATTCCACTATATAGTGTATGTGCTCTGGGTATAGTATACGTTGCTGTGTTGGTTGCACTGTAATTAGAGCAGTTGTGAATGCGCACTGATGCTTTTCCCCCTTTACCTCTCGTTGCAACCAAAGGCAAACTCATGACTCAAGTATCTATATCTAACCTTAAACCTACAGCTTTCATAAGGTTAGTTTAGCATCAGTTAGTGATTTTCCGTAATTTTAGTCGGACAGAGGTTGAATTTCATTTAGCGTCCTTCGCCCATGTTTAAAAGTTAGGTTGGATTTAATTTTACTCACGATTAAACATAGGTTATGTTATTTTATTGACATTGGTATTTGAAAGCCTTCGTTAGTGTATCACGTAACATTGCTTGTTATCCGATAGTCCACTCTCTGCTGTAGAGAATGGAAAATGTCAGCAAAGGTCATGCATCGACCTAATAATTTTACAATTTTATTTTTTCATTTATAGCATATCATTCATTTAAATGAAATCTGGCCTATTTCATAATCGATCGGGTGTGTAATTTTTAATGAAAAATAATGTATCCAGATGTCACCGCCACCCCTTCTAATTAATCATTTACTGTGTTGCCGGCTTCAATAGTTCTCCCGGCCATTGACGGCATAGCGACAAAACCGGCCGCGTTGGCGATGTTGGTAACGTGCTCGCCTCTCATCACGCGGTCTTGGGTTCGAATCCCACTCGGGTATGGCATTTTTTCATACGTTACAAAAAATTCATTTCATCCTTCACCGTCTGCATTAGCAGCAATTTGCAAAACAGTCGGACGTTAAACCAAAAAAAAAAAAAATAAAAAAAAAAATAGCGACAAAGCTTTCGGCTGCGCACCGCAAAGGCCTTTGTCATCAAGGCCAAACCAGTAGTCGCTCTATACTACAGCGCTCCCGGCAGCTATATAAAGAGCGCTGCACTGAGCAGAAATTCAATTCTAATCAAGACACCGAGAGCTTCACTTCGAACCAGACAGCAGACAAGACGTCCACCACGGCACACGGCTGCCGGACTCCAGTGAGGGCTAATCGACGACCCCGCAAGAGAGAAGATGATGCTTCCGCTCGCCGACCCGTCACCGTAAGCCGTCGACCGGACCGTCATCACCCAAAGCGGTCCCTCGACCGAGCCTTACGCTCACCGGACCCGACGAAGCAGCCATCGACGCACTACTGCGAGGGGAGAAGATGATGTCTCCGCTGGACGACGACACGCCGTGTCGGCCAGCTCCTCGACCGCCACCACGACTACGACCGACGCTCCCCATCAAGACGACACACACCCTTAAACGGCCCTTTTCAGGGCCACCAAAATTATAAGGTTAGCCACTTAACGTCGCCACCTGGTGACAATTCATAAAATTATTTCTTTCTTTGTTATAATGTTTTGTTTTATTAAACAGATCGCTGGGAGTTTGAAACAAAAGACGATTCCGAATATTCTTTTCATCCAATAGTGTGGGGCTATGCAGAAGTGGTTGTAAATTCAAAGCACGATGGACTTTTTGCACTTAGTACTAAAGATGGGGATTCCAATTTAAAGTATCAAATGCAGTTAGGAAGCTTTGGAAATGTAAGATGTCACATATCGATTGGACCAGGCGATGGTGGTACAATGGTAATTAACTTGGTTTTAGATTTTCCTTTCCTTCATGTAAATTAATACTGATAAAAAATGATAAACTTGTTTTGCAAGTTGCCTATTTGTAGACACTAAGTAAATAGCAAATTGTTTGTTGAATGATGCACGATTCGCTTTACAGCCGAGGCGTTTTACCGTGACATTTTCTCAGATACAGTGCTGCCTAACCAACGCCTGTTGTTAAATCACACTTTCTGAATACATTGTCTACTACCGGTTTCATAATCATAGACACCCGAGTTTCAACCCAAAGCATCTCTAAAACTATGGGTTGGATATCAACATACTTTACATCAAAATTTAGCTTATTTTATTCTGCGTTGGCCTATAATAATTCTATATTTTTAATGTTGTTTAGAAATTGCCATATCGAGGTTGGAAGAAAAAAGACCCGGTTTTTTTGCTATCTCAACAAATTTCATGCGTTTAGAGGCGTGTAACTCGATAATTATTTGACCGAAAAGTTTTAAATTTTAACACAACATAGACAATTATATTCATACAGCGTGTACGTAATTTCAAATTCATACGTTATTTTAATTTTGATTTATTAACAATATTCTGTACTCTTGCTATCTCGGTAACCGCTCGATCGTTCGGCTCGGACAAACTATCGTTTCATTCAGCGTAAAATACTTAATACAGATATGTTAATAACATGAAATATTGATTGGCCAATGTTGTGGTGAAATTTTTAGAATTTTAAAGAATAGACTTTGTAATGCGGGGGGCTGGGCGCTACTAACTATGTTGCCTGAATCTGACTGTCTCCTTAATTGACAATGCAGTCTGTCAGTTCAGGTAGACAGTCCGACAGGATGTCACGTACACAAACTAGCAGCATGGATAGTAACACTCACCCCCCCCCCCCGCATTACCCATCTATTCTTTAAAATTCTAAAAATTCTACCACAACATTGACCAATTGATATTTCATGTTATTAACACATCTCTATTAAGTATTTTACGCTAAATAAAACGATAGTTTGCCCGAGCCGAACGATTGAGCGGTTACCGAGATAGCAAGGGCTCAGAATATTGTTAATAAATCAAAATTTAAATAACTTACAAATTCTAAATTTCGTACACGCTGTATGAATATAATTGTCTATGTTGTGTTAAAATTTAAAACTTTTCGGTCAAATATTTATCGAGTTACACGCCTCTAAACGCATGAAATTTGTCGCGGTACAAAAAAACCGGGTCTTCTTTTCTTCCAACCTCGATATGGCAATTTCTGAACAACATTAAAAATATAGATTTATTATAGGTCAACGCAGAATGAAATGAGCTAAATTTTTATGTAAAGTATGTTGAAATCCAATTCATAGTTTTGGAGATGCAAGGGTTCAAACTCGGGTGTCTATGATTATAAAACCGATGTAACTATTTATATCAAACGACAGAAATTCTTTTAAGACCTTTTAGTTGTTTTGATTTTTTTATTATTTAATAATATTATCATAATTTATTATAAATTTTGTTTGTAAAAGAAAGGTTATTTAATAAACAAACCAAACCTGAACTTTTGTCATGGAAAATATTATCATCGCTTAAATGTTTATTTTTAATAACTTTTGTTTCTTCTTTTACATGTACGTGTATAAGTAAATTTTACATAATTTGTTTACTTTGTCCGTTTAAGTTGTTGTTAGTAACGTCAGTAGTTTCATTCATTGCAGTAAAATTTATTTACTTATCTGTGAAGCTTAGTGCACCAGATATATAATAATATGATACTAATTCAGTTAACGTTTAGTCTAAAACTTAAGAGTGGAATAACAATAATACATAATGCAACAACACATTGTAACGAAATGGTTTTGTTGAGAAAGCCCCACAGTTGGGGAAGCCAAAAAATAATGTAGAAAGCTTAAAGTAAAATTAGGCCTAAGTAAGCTTAATTAGAAATTGTATTAAATTTACAAAATTTGTAGACAAAATTATACAGTTGAGTAGACCAGTAAAAAAATTAATAAAAAAAACCGTGAAAATTAATTAATTTGTTATGTTTCTATTTATTGTGTTTTTACAATATGTTATACAAAATTTCTGCCCATAACAGACAGGTGGAGTGTCAAATTATTTACACTCAATCTGTTCGTTCCAGGGCTAAAATAAATAGTTCTGTTTCTTATCACATGGTCAGCCAATTAAATGACTGAATTATTTAAGAACAGAAGAGGTAGAGGTGTAAAAGACACTAATCAGAGTTATCTCATCTAAAAGTAATGAATTTCATTGTACAGCCAGACCCTGTGGTGAATGAAGTCAAGGTGTCATTTACAGAGTGGAAAATGTGTGCTTTTCAGAGGGCCCGGCATGCTGATAAGCATACTTTTCCATTCAGTGAGTGTTGGTAATGGTAAACCACCTCACTCCTCGTTTTACTTAGTAAAACCTCTCTTTGGTTCAAACCAGCCAGCCAGGCTGATAACCTAAACAACATACAAAATTTATTTTAAAAATAATCTCAGGTTTTTATATATAGTTTCGTTTATTGTGTTTAGTTATTAGAGGCCGGCTACACTGTTTATTGTTCAATGTCGGCTTGGCTCTACTGTCGTGTTGGTTAGGCCGGGCGTATACTGGAGCACAGGTGGCACAGTGCGTTCGAGACGGGCACGAGCAGGGCAGCGCAGCGCAACGCAGGCAGAGCAGATATTTCTTCCAGCTTATACTGGAGACGCACGACAGGCGAATATTTCTTTCAGGTTCAGAAATTATCTCCTGTTTGGCCAATTAAACTACGTTGTCCTCGGAGCGATTTGTAGCACGCGGCGTTGTTACGCCAGGCACTAGTTGCGTAGCGATAAACGGGAGTGTTGTCCTTAGAACGATATTGCGTGATGCGCCGGCGACATGCGCAGGGCGTAATTTCCAGACTGCTTCTGGAGCAGTGGTGAGCGTAGGCCTACTACGCCGCGTGATAGACGTCGAGACAATGGACAGCTCAAGTGGTACATCCAAGAAAACTCTTTCGTTTCCGAGGTTTTCAGATGAGGACGACGAAAAACTTATTTTCGAAGTGTATACAGATTTTCAGGCTTTCAGATTTTCATTGACTAGAGCCACAGGAAGGGGAAACGGTCACCTAAAGCCATCATCTGTTAATATGATGCCATGATGGGTTAATATTAAAGTACTTATTAAACAATTTCAACATACCTTAATGTGACAGCAAGTTTTACTTCCGCGCTTAAAGTTTCTTTCACTCGATGTGTTGCCTGCAACGTTACGTCACGTCTTCACGTATTAGATCAGCGGTATTCGAAAATTGATCTCTTGTTATTCGGAAATATTCTTTAAATTTCACATCATCTTTCAGTAAATGCCTTTTAACAAGAATATTAAAAGCCCCCTCCTCATCTCTATTTCCGAACATTTGGCTGCACGAATTCCTAGTACGAATTACATCACCAATTAAACAGTCTATTTCAAAATCTAAATCTAAATGAGCAACCAGTAACGCAGCTGTACATTTTTTTAATCGAGATATAGTCCGACATGGTGAGCAGTTCGGGCCAAACTGAGAGCGTTTTATGCGTAAAATCGCTGCTGGGACAACACCTGACATGAGTACAACTCGGCGATGCAAACGACATACGTTGGCGCAGCTGACTACGCTTACGCCGCGTATCAAAAATCGCTCCGAGGACAACGGAGCTTTAGCGCGTTGGATCATTTTAGTGAGAGTGATATGTTAGTATCGGATTCATCCGATTCCGGTATAGAAGAATTAATTTTACTTGTATTGTATTGAATTACTTAATTCCATTGCATTTCAAAGCGAAGGGAGGAAATTTTATGGCAAAGTGACGTTATAAAAAAAAGTAAAACTCATGGTAAGTTCAAGTTAACACAAATTTGATGATACTGTTGTTGTTTAGGTGATCAGCCGAAAGGCTGGTTTGAACCTGTGGAAGTTTTACTCAGTAAAACGAGGCGTGAGGTGGTTTACCATTGCCTTCCTCACTGAATGGAAAAATACGCTTATCAGCATGCCGGGCCCTCTGAAAAGCACATATTTTCCACTCTGCAAATGACACCTTCACTTCATTCACCACTGGGTCTGGCTGTATAATGAAATTCATTACTTTCAGAGAAGATAACTATGATTAGTGTCTTTTACACCTCTACCTCTTCTGTTCTTAAATGATTCAGTCATTTAATTGGCTGACCATGTGTTAAGAAACAGAACTATTTATTTTAGCCCAGCAACGAACAGATTGAGTGTAAAACATTTGACACTCCACCTGTCTGTTATGGGCAGATGATGATACTACATTTTTAAGAACTATACTATAGGGTGATTCAAAAAGAGCGCCGGTTTTGATATATCAAATTAAGAGATTTATTTTATTGAAAAACTGAAAATAAATACATCAACAAGTTAATCTTACCTTCCGATTTCATGTATGAAAAATGATGTCATGCATGTGTCCTCCTCTACTGCGCTGGCACGCATCAACTCTGTCCATGAAATTGGATATTACTGCACGACAAGTTTCGACTTCCATTTGCCCGATAACCCGTCGAATTTCCTCCTTCAAGTCATTGATGTTTCGGGGTTTATTGGCATACACCAATGACTTCAGATGACCCCAAAGATGAAAGTCACAAGGCGTCAAGTCACACGACCTTGGTGGCCATTGATGGTCGGAATTACGAGAAATGATGCGATCCTGGAACCGTTCACGGAGCAACAACATTGTTTCTCGTGCAGCGTGACAGGTGGCACCATCCAGCTGAAACCACAACTCGTCAATGTCCATTCCATCCAAATGACGCCACAAAAACTCCCTAATCATCGTACGGTATCGGTCTCCATTTACTGTCACGGCTTGTCCTTCTTGATTTTCAAAAAAGTAAGGGCCGATGACACCGCCCGACCAAAAGCCGCACCAAACTGTCACTCGCTGTGCATACAAGAGAAACTACAACTGAATCGTCAATCGGAATGTTCTCCAAAATAGAAATGAGGTCAAACAATGTTGCCAACCGATAAACAAAAATTTACCAGCCGTTTAAAAACCGGCGCTCTTTTTGAATCACCCTTTACGTTTAAAACTGAAGAGTTCTCCATGTAATCAGGATGATTGGTATCATACAATAAGGTTTCGGTACGCACAAATTGTATTAGCTTCTCTTAGATCAACATACCGGGTGAGCATAAAGTCTTACCCTGATTATAAAATTTTATTACAGAATAATCGTTTGACGTAATAATTTAAATCTGGCGCTGTTACATAGGTTATTGTTAGTAGATTTTGTGACCAATAGATGGCGCTAGTGCTCCTCAACAATGACATGGTCTGTTAGTTCACGTTAGTTGCTGGCGAAATGGCGTTGAAGCAGGAGAAAGCACAATGTGTGCTTTGTTTTCACGAAACGAAATCGCCCATCAGTGTTCAGCGTAATTTTCGGGCTTTTTATGGACGCAGCCCTCCTGATGTTAAATTAATAAAGCGATGGTATGAAAGGTTTAAAGAAACAGGCAGCGTTGAAGATCTTCCTAGAAGTGGCAGGCCTAGTGTGAGTGAAGCAACTGTTGATCTTGTTCGGGAATCGTTTCAACGGAGTCCGTCTAAATCAACTCGTCAAGCATCACGTGAACTTCAAATACCGCAAGCAAGTGTGGTGAAAATTCTTCATAAAAGGCTTAGGTTGCATGCTTATAAAGTGCAAATCGTGCAGGCCTTGCAACCGAATGATTTGCTGAGACGTGCAGAATTCGCAACTGAGATTCTCAACAGGATTGACGGCGCTAACGATTACTTAAATCGCATATGCTTTACCAATGAATCCACCTTTCATGTCAGTGGAATGGTAAATAGTCATAATGTCCGTATATGGGGATCAGAGAATCCACATGCTACTGTACAGTTACAGCGAGACAGCAAAAATGTGAATGTTTGGTGCGGCCTCATGCATAATAAGGTTTTTGGGCCGTTTTTCTTCACGGAAAACACCATTAACGCTAACATTTACTTAGATGTTTTGCAACAGTTCATTGCACCACAGTTAGAAGAATATCAACCATGGATAATTTTCCAGCAAGATGGGGCACCGCCCCACTGGGCTATGATAGTGCGTAATTTCCTGGATGAAACATTTCCGGATCGGTGAATTGGAAGGGATGGTCCAACACCCTGGCCACCCCGCTCTCCAGACATTACTCCCCTTGACTTTTTTTCTGGGGCTATATCAAGGATAGAGTCTTCGCCACACCAGTTGCTGACGTTGACGAACTAAAGGCTAGGATACAAGCTGCTGTGGGTACTGTGACAGAACACATGTTACAAAACACCTGGCGGGAACTGGAATACCGCTTCGACATTCTCCGAGCTACCAAGGGGGCACACGTTGAAGTTTACTAATGGAAGTAATCTAAAAAAAACTATTAACACTAACCTATGTAACAGCATCAAATTTAAATTATTATGTCAAACAGTTATTCTGCAAAAAATTGTTATAATCAGGGCAAGACTTTATGCTCACCCGGTATTTCCTTCTCAACACGTGTACTAAAACTGTGCCTCTGCTACAAACTGTGGCTGCTCGACACAGACACGTTGCTGTGCCACACATGTCTGCCTCCCAATATACGGTGTGCTACAGACAACAAGGTGCAAAGTTTTTGCTCCTGCCCTGCCTGTCCTAAACTGCGCCAACTGCTCTCCAGTATACGTCCGGCCTTAACCTCGGCCGAGCGCTACAGCCACGTCTTTGGCTGGTCCACGCTGCACGACCTCTCCCTCCAGTAGCTGTCACCCCTTTTCATCGGCAATGATGATACTATCATCATTCACTCTGCAAAATCAACTAATCTAATCTTCTTCTTAATTAATCTTCTTTATCTAATCTTCCAAGTTGACCGATTAATTTTTTTTATTAAATGTCTTTCGCGCCACGGCTGTAAACAAATCGGAAATAATTAATATGCCTGGAAAATCTTAATTTATAAATATAAAATAATATTTCACAAAAAACTGATGTTATTCTTCAAAACTCAATAAAATATATTATGAATGCAAATAGAATCTACTGAACTTAACGTTTGCACATTTTCCGCCATCTTGAATGCAACATTAATTTTTAAATACGAAAATGGTAATGTAACACATCACTTGCATGTAGAATTTTGCGAAATATTCACTTGTAAGAACCGTTTTTAAATATCTCTTTTCATTCAGACGTTAAAATTTTTAAGACTGGCCGTTAACGTAGTGATTAGCGGTTTAGTTCTACGCCGGGGTCCCGGGTATTACTCCCGGTCAGGTCTGGCATTTTTTCGTCACTCATTTAGGATCTGAGGTGGTGTGATGAACCGCTTAACTGTCATCTTGTACAAAAACAGACCTCATAGATTTCTCTGTCTTATAATATAGGCTGCTTGGCTGTTTGGGGTGGTTAAAAGTCCAAACGGCTTAATATTTCGAATTTAACGGAAATTTCAAGATGTATATCTATCTTTTTGCATATATATATAAATATATAAAATATATATATTGTCGCCGACCGGGGCCGACGACAGTGACGAAACCTTGTCTGTAAAATTGGTGGCCCTGAAAAGGGCCACCAAAAGCTGTCGACGGTCGGAAGCGGCGAGCCGGCGTGGTAGAAGCGGAGCCCGAAGAGTGACGGCTCGGCTACCGGGTTCAGGCCTAACCTTCCCTCAGCGGCAGTTGGGTCCCCACTGCAGCGTGGCCCCCAGAGCCCCACAGTGTCGGGTCGGCGTAGGCCGTCTGCCGGTACCGCGGCCGAGGCGGCTCTCTCAGGGCCGGCGAAGGCTGACCGGTGCAGGAATGTAGCGTCCGCCACCGGTAGCGTAGACCAGGGATGGTGCGTCCGGTCTCGGCTGGGCTCGTCTTCTTCAGTCGGGAGCTCTTCTTTCTTCTTGTTGTCCGGTTGAGAGTTCAGTGAAGAGTGAGTCTCGCGGACGAGGGCCCCCTCTTAAATACCTCTCCGTTGAGTCATCAGGGTGGTGGGGAGAGGCTGTAGCGCTCCGCGCGGCAAGCAGGTAGTGAGACTGTGTGTAGACGCTAATATTGGAAGGGCAGGCGGCGACAATATATATATATATATATATATATATATATATATCCGGCATGAAAAATTCGTGAGTTTTTCACACCAATGGTTTTTTTTTTAATTTGCGAAGGTTTTGTGAACACATTTGATATTTGTAATAACTGATTTTTTTGTGTTATATTACCATGAAAGGCAACTGTTGATACGCCGAATTTTCTTAAAGAAGGGATAAATAGACCATTTCTTCTTGTATGGTGCGCTGGGACGTTCTTTGCATTCGATGAGAAAAGGAATTTAGTAGTTGCATCGGAAGATGCTTATCAACCAGCGATGTGTTATTTTGGTGCTTCATCTTATCCTGGTGCTTTCGGCTATTTCACTGCTAAGCCCTCTTTGGATTATTATGTCTATCCAGGTAATTATAGTCTGTCTGAACACAATCTTATTAATCATTTATCGATATATGGCAATAACGATCACTGAAAACAAACGAGAACAAAAGAAAGCATTTTTTTAGTTTTATGAAACTGATTGATATTAGGTCTACCCTACTCTATAATAAAATTAATATTACATTTTAAAATATAAGAGAGGAGATACGCTATTTGTGATCGCCTCTTATTAACAGCATCTTTTCTTCAATAAAATTTTACAATAAAGGGTGTTTCAAAAAGGAACGCTGTAACATTCCCTACATGACAATTGGCAACACAGCATTCAAGGTTAATTGAAATTTCGTTATTGTGCACCGGTGATATTCCAGTATCCGTTCGCCTCTGTTGTGACAAGATTTCGTTTCCCAAAGATGAACGTGTATTTCTCTATTCTTAACTTATTTCGCTTAGAAATCGTACCGGACGAATTTCAGTTAAAATTTCCCAATTGTTCTGTTCCGAAAAAGTCGTTTGTTGAATAAATTTCAAGTGACGATACCGCAAAAGCGCGTCTCTGGGCCACCTTTGGATGGTGTGGTTTATTCCAACGTTAGATTGGCTCGAACGAGAATGTTCATCACCATGCTGACGATGACACTCTAGACAGCAGTGACGAGTGTTAAGTATTCTTATGGTACTTTTAAATGGCATTGTTTATTTTCAGTACTTAAACAAGCGAACTATATTTTTTTTTTATTTGTAATTAAATATCACGGCCTGTGCAACCATCAATTTAAATTCATTGCGTCCTCACATCTTCCTGACGTTGTTGCGAGCATGCAACTTGGTCCGATCGAATTGCTTTGTTTTACAATTGCGTTTGTTCCGTTTTATCGTTGTACTTTATTTCTCAGTGTTGTATATCGGTTACCCACCGGGTTGGTCTAGAGGTAAAGTCGTCGCCGCGAGTCAGCTGTTTCACAGCCGATTGTGTAGATGAAGGTTCCTGGTTCAAATCCTAGTAAAGGTAGTTACTTTTATACGGATTTCAATAATAGACAGTGGTTGCCGGTGTGCTTTGATGGTTGGGGTTCAGTTAACTACACTCTCACAGGAATGGTCGGCCTGGGTCTGTACAAGACTACGTAATCTCATTCACACATGATACACATTGCCTTCATCTGATTGGGTGACGGTGTTGGTTATCGTTCTCAATTGAACAGATTGCGACGTAGGCCGCCTAAACACATGATCAATGTGAATAACTGAATCAGTGAAGTCACTTGTGGAAATCGGGTTGTAATACACTTTGCTTATTAGTAGTGGCCCCTTTCCAACTTCGTAAACAACTGATTGTGTTAAGTGTCGTCACTTAGTCAATTACTTTCTTACAAACGTTGCAATTTGCGACGTGCCACTTGCTACACAATCTCGGATTTCTTCAATGTTTGTTCCTTTATCCATTAAGTAAGCTGTCTGGACTGATTTCATTCACACCGTTGACCCTTCCGTATGTCACCCCTTCGTTTAATGCGTACATTTGTTAACCCTAATGCTCTAAGTCTTTGGTTACCGGTCCCCGATAATTAATATCCTGGCCGTTCGGAAAAGTTATTTTTGCAGCTTAGTATTTTATAGTTTTTTGCGACCTTTGAAATCGAACAACGGGATTTTTTGGCCATAGTTTGATATCGGAAGGTTTGTAGCCTCCAAAATCCCAGATCTCACACCGGCACACTTTTTTGTGTGGAAGTGTCGTTTGTAAAAACAATCCTGATACGACTGACGAATTGAAGGCGAACATTGAACGTGAGATGTCTGATTTTAAAGAACCCGCATGCGGGTCACAGAAAATCCTTTTCAACATTTAAAGTTATGAACGGTAAATTTAATTTTAATTTCAATACAGTCACACAAAATTATAATAATAAATATTTAATTAATTTATTATTCATCAAAAAACGAGTGTGCCTTTTTGAAACACCCTGTAATTCAATATTCTTGAATAATTTTTTATATTTTTACCATGGTCGATATTTCTTTTATTGGCCTAGATGAATTGCTGTGGAACGATTGACGATTGGCCTACTAGTCGGTGCTATTTGCGCAAGCACCGACAAAGCTCAGGCCTGCAACAGTCGGTGTACGGAGCGTCGTTTCCTCTTTTCTAATGTAAACCCAATAATTAAAAATATACAAAATTTGTTTGCAATTTCTTTTGAAGCCTATCAATAGGAATGGAGTCGCCTGTCACCACCTCCTTCTCTAAATCCTTTCAGGCTGTGGGGGTTTGCACTGTAATGGGAGATCCGATCAAATATTACCCCACGTACGCCCACTAGCCTACCCGTTGGATCCTCAAACATTCATTCATGTTAAACATTAAATGATAAACAATTGCTTATAGCAGCTTATCATGGTTTAATTTTATCTCATATCATGTATGCTATATTAGTATGGGGTAATTCATCACAGGGTAACATGGAAAGAGTTTTTAAAATACAGAAAAAAGCTATTAGGTGTATGATGGGAGTCAACCAACTTACTTCATGCAGATCACTATTTAAAGAGCTGCAATTTCTCACGGTTCCTTCTTTGTACATTTTTGAAGTGATAATGTACGTAAAGAAAAATACCTTTTTACAGAATTTAGATGTTCACAACCACTAGACAAGAAACAGAATCGATTATTATGTTGCTAATCACAACACTAAATTGTTTGAAAAAAACCAACTTATGCAGGTAGAAAATACATCAATAAATTGCCTCAAGGTTTAAAAAGTTGTGACAATTTAAGTCATTTTAAAAAAAAAAGCTAAAACAATATTTGATTGATGAAACATTTTACAGTGTGCACGAATTCCTTTCTAAATAGTTTTGGTTTTTAACTTTAATTAAACAAATATTGTGTACAAGTTGATACAAAGGGGTTCATGACAATCCTGCTGAGTTGAGCAGTGGCAGGAGGAAATTATTGGTAAATGATGAATTTATCATTGTGTTTGATTTTTTTTATTATTTTATGTGTGTGATATTTAATTCAATAGGGTTCATGACAAGCCTACTGAAGTAAGCAGTAGCAAAAACAATTTTTGGAGGTAAGTGATAAATTTATCATTGGTGATAAACTTTCAGTTTATCAGTTTATCTTGACATGTCCTATACTCCCGTTGGAGTCTCCAGGATAAAAAAAAATGTTTTACAACTGATTATGATAAATTGTTGGCATCAATTCAACAACCGCTACGGTGGCTAGTGAAAGATGCCACACTACGATTAAGACTTTTTGCGTTATGAATGCTGAATTCATTGTCCCCTCCACGATCGCTGTCTGTTAAAACTCATACTAAACAAAATTATATATTTAAATATGGCACAGAAAAATAAAAACTGTTGGCTGGAAAGATATGCAGAGGGACATAATAAAGCAAGATAGTATTTTTACGAAAAATGTGATGATAAACTAGAATTTGTTGTGAACTGTTTTGATGAATATCATAACATAAATAATTTAAAGTTATGTTATAATCAACAATATTATTTAAATGTTAATTTGAAGTTCTTATTAATTAAAGTGTGTTTAATTAGGCCCATAAGCACTGTTTAAAAGTTAATGGCGTACTAAGGGGATGAGAAAAGAAGAACTGTGTAACCGATCGGTTCTATCGGCACCGACCAACCGTTGTTCATTTCTCATCCCCTTCAACCGATCACCTTTTTAACACATTGAGTGGTAGAGAGAAGAGAGAGACTCGCCTAGCGAGTAATGGGCAGGTGTTACCTGTGGGCTGCCATCTCACCTAGCCACTTCTCTCTTGTTATCATTTTAGTAACTCCGGAGGGACACCGCCTTATGGATATCACTTTGTTGCTATTATATAGCCCTCAGAAAGGATTTTTGTTTGTAACCTTGGCAGTTCTTTTTTGAATTTTCGTCATACGATCTTCTACCCTCGTATAGTATACTCGTTCAGTATTTTTAACGGGTTTTTAGGGTACAGTTGAAGCCGTGAATTTAGTATCTTTCCTGGTATCAATTCAAAATAACTTATACTTTTATGTTTACTTTAAAATTATATAAGAAATTACGCGTAAATCGTAAAGGTAAATGAACACATTCAAACAAGAAGTACAGGCCTTCAAAGTTATGTAATCGTATGCGCAGTAGATGGATTTGGTTGAGGTACGATGAAGGGAGAAATAATGGTGTGAGTAGTACACCAGTAGAGGGCGGAATTCACAGCCGACTCACTGGAATGCATAATGTACCGTGCCGTAGTTATATATGGTCTAGGCGCCTACGGAAGCCTCTTTTTCCTAAAAGAGCGACCTCCAACATGGTGGAAGGGTTGACGTTTCCTTGGGGGATTTTCACTAATGTCCACCGACCACAGACAATAAGACAAAATAGTCAACCGTTCCAGCTACAATCTGTTCTCTGCGACAGCTTCAGTGGAATGAGACAATTCACGCACGCACATGCGCATTCATCGAACGTATTTCATCCCTTCTACATCCGGCAGTATTCTCCCCACTCACTTCTTATTTCTGCGCGAACTACGCTTAAAAAACATTGACAGATTTTTTTTGTACATTTATTATAATAGGCGAAAATAAACCTAAAAAACACATTGAATTGTTTACTTTTATGTGATTAGCAAACATAAATCCATGTAGGCATGTAAAGGTGGCAAATAAACTAAATCTATAAAAGTGTTAGTAAGATAAGTAGTAGGGGTGGGGGTGCACCAGTAATCAGCCCAAACAGAGAGATACCTCATTTATTGCTCACCATTGAATGTGTTAACACTGTAAACTAATAAATTATCTAAAAAATGGTAATTATTCAATTAAAACATCTGATCCTGAAGAGCAAAATATTTAGTTTTGTCCTCTTGCATGAAAACGTGTTGGCTACACGCAATAAGCCTATAGTTTAATATATCAGGCGAGTAGTAAAATATAAAACAAGTTAACTACAATAAAATAATTATGTGTCATTAAATTTAATAGAATTAATCAACTGTTATGTATATGTTAAAATGTAATTAAACTGACTGGTGTACAGTTGAGCCGTTGTTAGTTTGCTCCTCCTTCTGTCAACAAACAAAACCCACCTACCACAGGGTGCACGCTAGAGTACACGACTTTATGAATGTCGTATTCCCATTAAGTTAACTATCTTTTAAATTATAAGTACTTAAAGTACTTCAAACATCAGTCATGATATGATGTAGGCCTAACAGTTTCATTTAAAAAATAATTTTAAAAGTATTTTGTATTTAAATAATTTTGAAAGTATTTTGTTGTTACTTTTTAAACAGTGTGTACACATTTTTATATAATGCGCTTGCTCAGTGACGTCATTATTTGTTTACAATAGGAGCAAACTAAGAAAAGCTGGACTGTAGGGTGTAGGGTGTCTTGAGGAAATCTTACCTGGTGAATTGGAATGTTAAATTTGACTGATGGAGTTTATTGTTACAGACTCATTCTCAACAAGCTCAGAGAGACAGCAGTATGAGATCGACACATCTGCTGGTGGAAAATATCAGTTTAAACCTATCACCAGTGGAAGAGTAAATTTCGCTGTTAAAGCATACAATGACGTAAACCTTGTACTGACCAACGATCCAACCGAAGAAAACAATCGTTTCTGGGTAAAACGTTCTCTTATGATAATTGTGTTGTGTAGAGTAATATCATCAATAGAGTGTGGTCGTTTAGTGAGTCTGTCGTTTCCATAGCAACAGATGAATAAGCGTATCATGTGGACGCCACTCCTATTTCAGATGCTCTTTCCCTTTAATTGCCGGGTTGTTGATATCCAAGTGAATGGAATCAAATACTTGTTATTTAAAAACTAAAAACAACATTTACAGTTTTATAAATTTCCAATTGTGTCGATTTAATTTGGTAAAACTGACCGTCCATAAAACTGCCAAAAGTTCCTTTCCCCTTTCTCTGTTGTCTAGGCACCACGCTATCAGAGCGCAACTTGCCTATCATCTTGCCTCGCATCATGCGGTCGAATGCGACATCGCATGCGGTTAGAAGCATGCCACCTTCCGGCACTCGTTTGAAGAAATTTATCAAAAAAAAAAACATAAATTATTTTGAACAATGCACTAAATTAAAGCCTGTTCTTTCCTGCATTGATGGTTTGATTTAGATTGTTTTATTTAGAAATGAATCTGAGATAACTCCAGCAATTTACGCAAAAAAATACTCAGTTTTTAGCCGGCGTTCCGTTAATGTGATTTTTAAACGTCCGTTACTCCATCCAGGCTTTTCATAAAAATCGGCGTTTAAGTACTTTGAAGATCAGAGTTTTTTCTATAATATGAATATTTTAAAAGTTAAATCTCATGTTCCGTTTTAATACGCCAGCCATTTTTTAAAAAAGTGTTTTTTTGGCTCCACGTAAGGGTAGGGAAATGATTTTTGGACTGAACCATGCATTTTCACAACGGTATTATGTCAAGCAAAGCGTTTATTTTATTTAAATAAAAACATCGTTAAATTATTCAAAATGAGCTAAATTATTCAGAATGAGTTGCTGCAGAAAAAACACAGAAATTGTTTTTCTAAACGACTATACTCGGAGCGGATACCGTTATAGAGCTCAGTTTCCTCTTAGGAAGTTTAGAGACTAATAGAATTTTCTATTAACTCCACATATCTATTTCTAATTACAAATTCAAAATACGATACATGGCACAATACTGCTGTAAAAATGCATGATTCAGTCCAAAAATCATTTCCCTCTCCTTACGTGAAGCCAAAATACACTTTAAAAAAATGGCTGGCATTTTATAATGGAACATCAGACTTCTATTTTAAAATGTTCAAATAGAGAAAACTCTGATCTTCAACGTACTTAAACGCCATTCTTTTATGAAAAGCCTGGACGGAGTAACGGACGTTTAAAAACCACATTAACCGAAAACCGGCTAAAATCTGAGTACTGTTTGTGCGTATATTGCTGCATCTCCGACTAGTTTCAAGTTAAAATAATATTAATCAAACCAATCAACGCAGGAAATAACAGGCTTTAATTTAGTGTAGTGTTCAAAAACATTCGTTTTGTTTTTTTGAGATAAAGCCCTTCAAACGAGTGTGGACAGATGATGTCATGCCTCTAAGCTCATGCGATGTAGCATGCGACGTCGAACGAGTGTGGACATAGCCATTCAGGCACGGCATATATTCATACGTTTCAAAAAATCATTTCATCCTTCACCATCTGCATAAGTAGTAATTGCAGAACAATCTGACGTTAAACCCAAAAAAAAAAATTATCTGCTTGCGCTAATAATTAGACAAATAAAATTAAAAACTGTATTAAAGTAACCGGTTTATTACTTTATATACGATAGTAGTATTCCTTGTAGTGTAATTACGTATTAATTTCTGTGCATTAACTTGTTTTTGCGAGAACATAGCAAGATAAAACTGCAAATAATAATTTGGAATCTTCTCGCGTGTGTAGAAGTTCCGGTGAAAGTTTTACTGGAACGAAGTGTACTGCTACAACATGGAGTCTTAGGTTACAGGTCCAGGTTGTAGACTAATTAAGTGAAGCGAAATCGACACTAAGATCTAAAGGTAATAAAACTGGAGGAAATGAGCGGAATTCGGAGGGAGTGACGTCGACATACTGAAACAGTTAGGAATAAACTTGTATTGTCACGTGATGTAATATGGCTCGTCATTTTTTGGATAGAAAATGTTTAAAGGATAAGGAAAGTTATGCTACTACACAGATTTCAAAAAGGGGCTGACCAGGCATGCAATTGGAGTGATCAAAGGAAACTGTGCAAAAATCTTAACCGGAACTGCCATTTTTATCCCTAATTACTTACAAAAAAATGTCTTATGTTCTGCACGAAATTTTCATTATCACAAGTGATCAATTTGAACTGTTTCTTGTGCATTGACAATTTTAAAATAGCGGACACAATGAATTTACTTGGAGTTGCTACCTTAAAGTTTAAAGAGATATTCAACAGGAGACTTGCACGTCATGGAGATGTAGCTTTAACAGAAGATGTACAAATAAAATATTCAACACCCCAAGAAGTAAAGGCTGAAATTAAAAAAGTGAACGCGAAGAAATCTCCAGGCTTTGATCTTATAAGCAATTTACCATCAAAAGAATTACCATCAAAAGAAAGAATTTAAAGAATTTACCATCAAAAGGAGTAATAAAACTAACCGATCTAATAAACACGGCTTTTAGACTACACTATGTACCGGATTTGTGGAAAGTGGCTGAAGTCATCATGCTACCAAAACCAGGTAAAGCGCCGAATAAAATACAGGGTGATTTTTTAGTCCTGTTACCCAATTGTTAATGTCTGGTAATGTTTTTTCTAAGAAAGGGATATTTTGTTTTGTGACACAAAGTCGGTAGCCCTACTCAACCGGTATAGATACGACAGTTTGAGTTGATTCTCCTTGAGTTGCGTAAAATTTTGTGCTGCTTCCAGTTGTGTTACGAACAGAATGTCTTTTACCCTAGAACAACGGGTTTTCATTCTTGAACAATATTTTGCTACAAAATCGTATGCGATTGTAAAAGAATCATTTCAAATTAAATTTTTTGATGTTCCTCCACTCTATTCTAGTCAATTTCTAGGCTAACTAACTGATTTTTAGAGGCAGGTATTGTTTTCAGCAGAAAACGTAGTGGTCGACCAACTCTCTTGACAGATGACGTTAAGAGAATGTGAAAACAAGATTGCTCAATTCTCCGTGGAAAAGTTTACAAAAACTTTCCTCGCATGTTGATTTGTCATGTTCGAGTGCTCAGAAAGCTGCTAAAAAATTGAAATTGTATCCGTATCACATACAATTAGTTCTAGAGCTTCAGCCTCCAGATTTAAACAAGAGATTGTTTTAGGATAAAGACATTCTGTTCGTAGCACGACCGGAAATGGCACAAAATTTTACACAGCTCAAGGAGAATCAACTCACACTGCCATATCCATACTGGTTGAGTAGGGCTACCAACTTAGTGTCACAAAACAAAATTTATTTTTTTAGAAAAAATTACCAGACATTAACATTTGGGTAACAGGACTAAAAAATCACCCTGTACAATCGTACACGTCTACATCATGACTACCTGTGATAGCAAATGTTTTTGAAAAAATTGTACTGTAGAGACTTCAACAAAAATTAGATGAAAAAACCGTTATTCCGTCACACCAATTTGTATTTAGAAATAGACATTCAACGATCGATCAAGTAAATCGCATCAAAAGTGTTATAGAAACTTCATTGGGAGAGAAATAAACATGTTCTACAGTTCTGTATGTAACCCAAGCATTTGATAACGTCTGGCATGAAGGTTGCCTCTAAGAGTCTGTCTACGCTAAGAGTACTCCGATGTAGGCAACCACCAATACAAGTGAGCTTGCGTATTAATTAAAAATACGCACAGCATAATCAAAAAAAATCCATACAACACTATTTCGCTCTAAGCTTAATATAATAAAAACACGTTCCAATTCATTGGTTAGAAAATGTTTCATAAATCGAAAATTAGTTTATCATTAATAACTAAAACTTTTACTATTGTTACTCTAACATTATTTACTATTATTACATTATTATTTATGATTAGAAGGTTTTTATTTTAGACTCAGTTTATTTTTGGTCACGAGTAATATTAGACTAATGCGCTTAAATTATAACGGGAGAGTAAACAATTCCAGTGATTCGTTGTTTATCATTTCAGATTGTTTACTTCATATCATTAAAATTAATGTCTGTGACTAGTTTAATACAACTGTTTGCACTGGGCCAAGTTTAACTCATTCTTAGTTTCATCAGTTATCTTTTGATATTGTCTCGGTTCGTTTCAATTTTCTTGTAGATTGAAGTTAAAAAGTTTTGTAAGCTATGTTTTGTTAACATCAGTGATAGTGAATGTGTTGAGTTTTTGAAACATAAAAGCGGTAACCATTAAAAAGTAGAATTTTTTTTTTTAATTCATTTATTTAACGTCGCATCAACTACAACGGTCATTAGCGACGACGTTGGGGTGTAACTATATACAATGGAGGATGAAATGATTTTTTGTAACCTATGAAAATATGCCATGCCTGAGTGGGATTCGAACCCAGGAACGCATCATGAGAGGCGAGCACGTTACCAACTGCGCCAATGCGGCCGGCAGAGAAAAAATTTGTTTCGTTAAATGTAATGGTTAAAATAATTAATTAAAGAGTCTCTTTATGAAACTACAATAATTACAAATAATCTGAACGGCATAATTGAAAACGCTTAAAAGAAAATGTTTATTTTAGCTGGATGTAGATATTTTTATGATGGAACGCAGTGCAAGATAATTGTTAGGCGGAGAAGTAGATACGCGCCATAGGTGTAAAACTTTCATTTACAACATATAGGCGCTTGCCTCGCGTGGAGTACTGTAAGAGTACTCCGCGCGAGCCTATCTCCTGTAAGAGGAGATAGGCTATATGTGATCCATCATCTGTTTTTGGGAGCCTACCTCCTGTAAGAGGAAATAGGCTATATGTGATCCATCATCTGTTTTTGGGAGCCTATCTCCTGTAAGAGGAGATAGGCTATATGTGATCCATCATCTGTTTTTGAGAGCCTATCTCCTGTAAGAGGAGATAGGCTATAGTGATCCATCATCTGTTTTTGGGAGCCTATCTTCTGTAAGACTACCCAAGGCATATTGTGACTGCTATCAATAGTTTATATTATAAAACATCGGTGCTGATTAGTTCAGATGGAATAGATGTGAGAGAGTTGTATGTAAATAAAGGAGTCAGACAGGGATGTCCCATATCACCTACATTATTTAATATATATATTGACGAGCTGATGACTGTTTGGCGACGACAAAAGGTTGACACAGGTGTAAATATTGGACAAGGCGTTTCCCTCAACTCACTCATGTTTGCCGACGACACCGTTATAATTCAAGACAGTGAAGATAAGCTTCAAACAGCAGTCTATAAACTCCAGAATTTAAGTAAAGAATTCAAAATAAAAATTTCGACCCAAAAATCCAAAGTAATGGCATTCCATGCCAAATGGTTAGTGCGATCGAAAATTGTGTTAGATAATGTGATTATGGAGCAGGTGAGTAGTTTCAAATATCTAGGTTGCAATGTATCCTTCGATTGTGAGAGTGACATACCTCTGAAGCTGAATAAATTCAATGCGATATGTGGAACCACACATCGTACATTGAAGGGAAAAGCCAGAAAAGAAACAGAGTTGAAATTTTATAAGGCAATGGCGATTCCACTAGTTACATATGGAAGCGAGGTATGGACCACAACAAAGAGAGACGACTCGCGCATACAACCTTCAGAGATGAGGTTCTTGAGACACATTCAGGGATACACAAGGCTGGATCACATTAGAAACGAAGTGATAAGAGAAGAATGCAATGTACAGCCACTTGTAGATGTGATCAAGCAATATAGAAAAAGATGGACAGATCACCTGCTCCGAATGCCACACAACCGTTTGCCACTTCAAGCCTGGATGTCCAAACCAGATGGTAGAAGGGATGTGGGTCGACCGAGGAAGAGGTGGAAACCGGAACAGGCTCAATAGCCTAAACCATGACGGATGATGATGATGATGATGATGATGATCTCCTGTAAGAGGAGATAGGCTATATGTGATCCATCATCTGTTTTTGGGTGAAATTATTGAAATTTGGCCAGATGATGAATGGTGTGTTTTGTTTACTAGGTAGTTATCGGAGGTTGGAGAAATACGGGATCTACAATCCGGCTAGGAAGAGATTTCGGTAAGGATCACGCTGCTGTTAAGACAATGGGTATTCTAAGCGGTGATGAATTCAGGGGATTTTGGCTCAGCTGGAATGACGGAAGCGTGTCCGTAGGAAGGAAGGGGAGTGTAGTTCCATTCATGAGATGGGTCTACGGAAAAACATTTGAAATCAGATATTGTGGAATCTTTACTTGCGAGGGCGTCCATGGTGAATGGGTGATCGAAGGTAATGTTATTTTGTTTTTCGCTTTCTTTTCTATTACTACCGGACTGATTGATTTTTATATTGACCGGACTGACTGATTATAACATTAATAAAAAATCTGGGGTGAAACACTCACACGACTTTCTCTTGCCAATTCAAATAATTAACAATTAACCTTACATTAGTATTAAAACATTAAAATGTATTTCGTATCCCTGTGGCAGCAAAATAAATTGTTTTTCTGCACTTCCAGCTCTAGAAAGTCCGACATAAAGTTATCCATGAGTGAAGGAAAGCACTCTTGTCTCAAATCAGTGCCCACCGTTTTAAATATTTGTCCCTGCGATTTAACAGAATTGAATTGAATGCATAGAAGAATACCAATGGAAAAGAAAGAGACATTTTATAAGTGGCTGAGATAAGAGACAGTAATACGTGGGTGCGGTACGCAGAGTAACTGGAAAAATACTACTCATTCGCTACCTGTCGAATGAAAACAAATATATGAAATACAGCACAAAAATAAAAATGTTGAATATATCCGAATATTTAATGTTTTTGGAATTAAATGTCATTTTTCCTGTTTTTCTATGGTATATAAAAATTGAATCGTGCTTCTAGCCCAAAAAATACACCATCCAGAGGATTTAAAAAACATAAAAGTGGTATGCACCCGATAAACTAAAACATGTGACATTGTCACAGTTTAAGTTGCTTAACTCACTTAATTAAAGTTACTTAAAGTTGCAAAATAGCCTATATTGATCAGGAAGCTCTAAGCTATGCAACAATGAAAGAATTTTTAAAATCGGTTCAGTAATTTCTGAGATTACCTCATACAAACAAACAAACAAACAAACAAACAGACGTTGCTTCTTTATTACATTAGTATAGATAATATATAATGTTCATCCTGATGAGATGAAATCCTCAGAGTGAGACGAAAGATGTCTTCATTTGATACTCTGAGGTGAATATTGTACGTAATTTTTGTTTGGCTGTTCTTTCTGTCATTTAGTCTGTCTAACATCCAAACAAAGGAAATAATGTTTAATAAAATAATATTTTTTATTTATACGAGGGTTGGTTGCCTTTTATATTTCGGGAATGGACAATACTGGTGCTGCAATCTGTTAACCAATATCGTTATCTTAAAGTTCGACTTTTTTTGATAGGTTGCACTCTGTTTCGCTCGTACAGTCCATTGTTGTGTTGTTTAGTAGTGACTTGAAAATTGTTATCTCGGTCAAAAAATGGAGTTAAGACGTGAAACTTTTCGTGCAATTCTTTTTACAACTTTCGACGTGGATTATCTCAACAACAGTGCAGCAACTTGATTCTGAACTTAATTCGACATTTGGCGATTAAGCACCATCGAAAACCACTATATATCGGTGGTGTACAGAATTCAATCTTGGCCGTGGTTTGCTCAGTGATGAATTTCGCGAAGGTCGTCCAAAACCGGTTGTTGTTCAAGAAAATGTTTTGCTGTGCGTAAACTGATTATGCAAGATCGTCAAATAACATATCGTGAGATTACGCCATTCTTGGTCATTAGTGGGACCAGCATATATTCAATATTGCATGAACATTTGGGCACCAGGACGATTTGTTCGCGTTAGATTCCCCATAATTTGACAATCGCTCAGAAAAAGGCTCGTGTCGATTGGTCGAAAGAAATTCTCACGAAATACAATAGCGGTGCTTCAAAACACGTTTATGACATCGTCAAGGGTGATAAATCATGGATATATGCCTATGAACCCGAAACTAAACAGCAGTCGACCAGCAGGGTTTTTCAAGATGAGCCAAATCCCACAAAAGTTGTTTGTACACGAAGCACCTCCAAGCAAATGGTCGCTTGTTATTTTGGAAAAACCGGGCATGTAGCAACTGTACCACTAGTGGAACGTCGGATGGTCAATTCTGAATGGTACACAACCATTTGTTTGCTAGAAGTTTTTGGAAAAATGACGGAAACCAACCCCCGAAGACGAATCATTCTCCACCAGGACAATGCGAGCTCTCACACGTCGGTTGAAATAATGAACTTTTTGAGAAATAAAAAAATCGAATTGATGGGCCATCCGCCATACAGCCCTGATTTGGCACCCAACGACTTCTTCTTATTCCCGCTCATCAAAAACAAATTAAGAGGTCAACGTTTGTCGACGCCTGAAGAAGCAGTTGATGCATTCAAAAAGTACATTTTGGAGATACCTAAATCGGAGTGGAACAGGAGCTTCGAAAATTGGTTCAAGCGCATGAAAAAATGTTTTGATCATTATGGAGAATATTTTGAAAAACAATTAAGCCATTTACATTGATTAATTTGTTTTTTTGTTTTCTATTCCCGAAATATGAAAGGCAACCCTCGTATATATTTTTACGAACACATTTACTGTCCGACAAGTTTCGAAATAGGATTCCCTCCCTTCCGCACTTCATCCTTGCCACCTCACATTACGCACAAAAAAAATAATAGCTCAAATAGTCAGCCTACTGTTAGTACAGCTCATTACTACAACAGTATTTATATTCATACTTACTACTCGTATTACTTTATTATTTATTATTATTTGCACTTATTTAACCTTTACCTGTTTAAATCACAATTATACACTTACACTGTATTTGTTTAATCGAAAATAATTTATCTGAATACTGAACAACCGATCAAACCCAAAACATAATAAAACTGCTCTGACTGACTACAAAACCAATATTGCACGGTCGCTAACACTGTACAACTGAAGTAAAAATGTAGTTTATATTTTATTAGCTGCTCTTAAGTAAATAAAGAATAATGCTTACTCCATTTAATAATTAAATCGTATCAATTATTAACATTAACAGACAACATAATAAATTAAGAACTTGCTGAGTTATATTATGACTACACTACCTAATAGTGAACAAAAATAATGGAAACACTAATGACTTTCTTCTGGTGGTGGTCACATAATCTGTACAAAATGTTATGGATGACAAGAATCTATTATAGTACAAGTGATATTCATATTAATTACTCATTTGTGTTGTGCGTACCAGTGTATTCGATCCGGCACGTAGTGCGAACGGGAATGGAAAAAGTGGGGAAGGGAGGGAATCTTATTTCGATCGTTGTCAGGCAGTACTTAATTGCTAATGACAGCATTGAGTAGAAAATATTTGTAGTGATCTATTAAAAATAATCTGCTCATAACAGACAGGTGGAGTGTCAAATTATTTACACTCAATCTGTTAGTTGCAGAGCTAAAATAAATAGTTCTGTTTCTTGTCACATGGACAGCCAATTAAATGACTGAATCATTTAAGAACAGAAGATGTAGAGGTGTAAAAGACACTAATCAGAGTTATCTCCTCTGAAAGTAATGAATTTCATTATACAGCCAGACCCTGTGGTGAATGAAGTGAAGGTGTCATTTGCAGAGTGGAAAATATGTGCTTTTCAGAGGGCCCGGCATGCTGATAAGTGTACTTTTCCATTCAGTGAGGAAGGCAATGGTAAACCACCTCACTCTTCGTTTTACTTAGTAAAACCTCTACAGGTTCAAACCAGCCTTTCGGCTGATGACCTAAACAACAACAACATTAAAAATAATATTGATTCTATTTGCAAGATTACTTTTTTATTTTTCATGACTTTGCTTGTAAAAATTAATAAGTAAAAAATCAGGCTTTCAGAAGTTCCAAACAACAAGCGGGGATCCATGGACATACTTTCCAATAGAGTGGGGTGCTTTGGATGTAACCATAGTTGCACCGCGGGATGGACACATTGCACTCAGTTCTGGCTCTACTGAATCCGCGCAAATGTATCAAATACTTATCGGAATTCACAACAACCAAGTATCTGAAATCTGCTACGGCAATCGAAATTCAATCGAGGTAATTAATTTACATTTGAATTAGTTTTAATTTTTTATTACCTTCCATATTTTTAGTGTACCTCGATATAACGAAATCGAGAATCCCAGAAAAAAAGTCGTTAAATAATTCACCGAGTTAAAAAGTATAAAGAATTCCCAGTGGAAGTTTTTTACGAATGTGTTTTTTACATTGTATGATAACTTAAGTAGGCTACAGTTATTTTCTTGATAAAGGTAAATAATATCTGAACTAGTAGATGTTGGCCTATGGTTACTGGATTACGTCTAATAATAACGTAGGCTACTGTCTCATGTATGTTTAGTTGTCTAGTGCAAACAGTGCTACAGTCCAGCCTCTCTTAATTTGCTCCTAATGTAAACAAATAATGACGTCACTGAGCATGCGCATTATATCATAATGTGTACACACTGATTAAAAAAACACAACAAAATACTTTCAAAAGTATTTTTATAAATGAAATTGTTAAGCCTACATCATATCATGACTGATGTTTTTAGTACTTTAAGTACTTATAATTTAAAAAATAGTTAGGTAACTTAATAGGAAAACGACATCCGTAAAGTCATAGACTCTAGCGTGAACTCTGTAGTAAGTGGCTTTTGTTTGTTGACAGTAGGAGCAAACTAAGAACGGCTGAACTGTAAGTAATTACAATTTTAGTTTAGTAAGCGATTTTAGCTGTTCACTGTGGACTGTATTCGCTAAGTCGATGAAATGTTTTGTCGTATCGCGTTGTAATATTTATGTGTATATTACGAGTACAATTGTGATTTAAACACTTAAATATTCAGGATGAATTGAATCTAAAAAGCAGATGCAGAATTCGACCGAGATGGCCAAGCCTTGCAGTCAGTTCTTTGAACATTCAATTGACATTGAACGAAAACTTGAAATCGAAGAATATACCTTCTAGCCGCTAAGATAGTTGAAGGCCAGAGTAAAATATCTTTTGCTGAAGTGGTGCAGCTACCAAAAAGTAAAGAAAGGAGGAATAAAGCTTCAGAAAAGAAGGGAGAAGAAATCCAAAGACTTAGTCCGAACGTAGTGTAAGTGAAACCAAATGAGGTTGTGTGATCTAACAAGCGAGCGTAAAAGTGAAACAGTCAATAAAAGAAAGTATTAAAAATGAAAAAACTAAAAGATGAAGAAAGCGGCTAATGTACGAGGTGCTGGTGTTCTTTTTGTATTGAATCCAAATTAGGACAATAACGAAGTTATAGCAGATGTTATTTTGGCTGATCCAAATCTAAAGATAAGTGACCCATTGAAATACAAACCTGAGGTTATAATTGATGGTGTACCGCCGGTTTTAGAGCGGATGATACTTAGAATAGGAATTTTCAAGGGTCGCGACCACAAGACCTGTGCACGTGATCACCTCGTATTCAATTACCCTAACCTAGTAAATCCGCTTCAATTTTCAGTATCACTCTTTCTGTTGTTATAGGTTAGAGATAATTGTGGCAATTGGGGTAAAGACGAATGAACATAACCCACTTGTTGTTGTTTGTGTAGTGAAGAATGTAATGTGTTTGGAAACAGTTACAGTTGAGGTACGGAAACCACAAGAGTGCAGGCCTGTGTCAAAGGCCACAGAGTCTTATAAAAAACAGTTTTCGATCTAATTGATTATTTTTACAGAACATAATGTAGAGTAGCCTACTATAGTAGGCCTACAATGTTGCTATGTGCAGTATGGCACCATTTCGTTACATCGAGGTATCGATTAGTTAAATAGAGGTAAATTTAGAGGTAGTTTAATTAAATTTAACAAAATTATTACGCTTAGATCGCAAACAAATTACAGTTTAATTACCTAGGCTAAAATGATTACAAAAATCAAATGCTATTCAAACTTAAACTAAACTAAACTTAATTAACAATAAAATGTTTTATTTCAACATGATAATCGACTCTTCCCTACAACCAATTGCATTCAATGTTTCCTTTAGATAGACCTGCTTTTCTTAACGTACTTTTTAGAAAATTTTGTTAACAGTACGCACTTGAAAACAGCACTCGGTTCATCCATAATCCAAGTTACAAGTGGAACTAGCCGACAAAGGGGCTAGCTGTTTGTATACAAAAACCTACCCAAGTATTTATTAAAATTTCTACCAAGAACTAGAGAGGAATAAAGAAACAATAATCTTAGAATTATCCAAAATAAGTAGAAAGAATGCAATGTTAGATGAACAGATAATGAACGAATACAAAAATATAAATAAAATAATTTCCTCCGTTAAACCCGTGAATAAACTCTACAAAACTTGCAAATCATTTGGAGTCACAGTTAACGGACTTTTCATAACTGCATGCAGGAGACTCGGAAAAGTGAGTGAGCCCTACAGGGCAGCTATTGGGGATCAAACTGATGAGCCCCAAATATCAACACTACGTTGAATTCATTTATGACCACTACTCAATTATTGCTTACTAGAATAAGCGCGGCATTTGTATCAAATACACAATTTGCTTCAGCGTTCACTTGGAAATTTATTTAATTACTAGCAAACTAAAAACCAGTGGGAAAAGAATTGTTGTTTGCATACACTGAACAATGTTCCATCACTTCACTGTTTGTACATTTTCTAGGATTATGAATTTGGCATTTCATCCACTTTTCTATTACGTTTGTTTTTCAAGTGCTATTAGACCTAAATCTACCGTTATCATAAATTTATTAAGCAATAGCAGTGTAGGTCACGCTAATACGTGTGTCCACTCGGACTTTTGTTGATCACAAATCGTCGTCTGAATCACAAAGTGACGTATCTAAAAAAATCTGGTGTTAAACACTCACACAACTTTCTCTTGCCAATGCAAATAATTAACAATAAACCTAACATTAGAAATAAACAAAAAACTAACCTCAATAAACATAACCTTATTATCATCATGAGTGAAAGACGCAAAATGAAAAACAACCTCAGTTTGGCTTAAAAATACGGAAAATCACTCTTTCACACTAAACTATTCTCTGTAGAGAAAAATACTCAAAATACAAGTTGTAGATCTTTTAATTTTCTATAAATTTGATTATATACACTTTTGTCATACTAAGGCCGAAATCTTAAAATAATCAATTTTTCACACGTTTACGTGAGGCAAAAACAGAAAATCGCTAATTACCGCTAAATTAAAGCGTTATACAAAATAATGTTTGAAATAAAAGTTGTAGGATTTTAAATTCTCTATAACTTTTATTATATAAATTTTTGCGCTAAATTTTATTTAAGCCGTAATCTTAAAAAAAAAACAATTTTTTTACGTGAAAACAGCCTCACCAAGAATTTCAGAAAACATAGCGCCTACACTATCTTGTAGAGCATAAAAAATTAAGTAAATCAGGGTGATTTAAAAAAATCGTCGGACCAGTTTTTGGGAAAATCGCAAAAAAGTGAAATATTACACGAATAAACTACTACTTCCGGTTGAGCGATTTTGATGACCAATCGCTAAAAAAATGTTTTTTGGGTTCAGGGGGTCTGAAAACGTGTAGATCCGGTGAAAACTCGATTTCTAAAAATCGACATTAAAACAATACTTTCCTTTCTATGTATTCATATAGGCAAGAGAAAGTAAAAAAAATAGAAATTTGAGTTAGGTCGCCTATGAATTTGTCTGGGTGTACTCTACAATATCCCAAACTGACTTATCAATATCTTCGTTATTAACAAAGATACGAGCAATAATGTTTCATAATCGAAAAATACCATAATGTTACATAATCGAATAATTACCTAATAAATTAAACTAAATAATAATATTGGCTTTTATATATCTCCTTGACTGGGTTAGGCAGCAATCGTCAGGATATATTACGATATCCATATTCCACGCACAAGCTCATTTCCAATTAACTTTTAACTGAGTACGCACTTAGTTTACATTTTTATGATGGGAGCACTGATAAAATAACGTAGTAGGCCTATTAGATGTGACGTAGCAAAAAGTTAACTTTTTTTTTTAATTCCTAAATATGTGTACGTTGCAATCTGTTCAATTCAGAACAATAATCAACCCCATCACCCAATGAGATGAGGATGATATGTATGATGTGTAAATGAGGTGTAGTCTTGTACAGACCCAGGTCGACCACTCCTGAGAGAGTATGGTTAATTGAACCCCATCCATCAAAGTACACCGGCAACCACTGTCTAGCATTCAAATCCGTATAAAAGTACGGTCCTAGTACCTTTACTAGGATTTGAACCAGGAACCTTCGTCTCCGAAAATCAGCTGTTAAACAGTTGATTTTGGCAACGACTTTACCTCTAGACCAACCCGGTGGGTTAAAAGTTAACTTAAGTGTAGAAAAGCACGTGACAAGGTGTCACACACCAAACTTGTAGTGGTAAGATGATAAAATCAGCTGCAAACTGGCTGCTTCCACCAAACTGCAGTGTAGAAAACTTATAGGCGACTGAGAAACGATGCCTATCACCAACTTGTGGTGGAAGAAAGAAACGTCTCCACAAATTTTGTAGTCTAATGAAGGAAATGGGGCAGTTTCACAATCCAATTTATAAATCCAACCAGTAACTGATATTGGACCCGGGGATAAACTGGCAACTCAAAAGACGTAATTCAGATGATGGTCGAGCGAACCAACGCTGTTGTTTTTGCGATGGTGAAATTGAAAAAAAAATCTAGGCGGTTCTAAAAAAATATAGTCTGATACAAGATGTAAAGAATAACAGAATAAGATTTATTCAATGAAAAAATTTAAGTAAATTAAAAAAGAAAATATCATGTATTAAATGACTCTAAATTTTGTTGGAAAAACATTTATTGCGTACGAAACAAAATTAAATTTTAAAAATATCCCAAATAATAGGTATTAGAAAATTTATACAAATTTACAAACAATTAATAAACCCAAATTGAAAAAAAGTTCTCCTGAACTGAATTCAACTGAAAAAAATATTAGGAAAAAAAATTTTTGTGGGGGTTTTAATAAGTTAGAAGAAGAATAAAAAAAAATAAACTGAAGGTGAAAGGAAAAATAAAAATAAGAGAGAAATCACAAAAAAACTTAATGAGTATTAGGGGGTTGTTTAAACCTACATTATAAAAATAAAAGAAACGAGAGAAAGGTAGATCCTCAGAAGCTTCGGGAAAATGAACATAACTAAAGACTTAAGTTACTAAAACAACTAACATTTCAAAAAGAGGCCGAGAAATCTGTGTGCAAAATTCCCATGTAAAATTAGAGAGAAATCGGAACACAAAACCGAAGTAAACAAACCCTGAAAAATAATTCAGAAATTTCTTCGGTCCAGGAGTATAAAGAAAAATGTATAGCTGAAAATTTCCCAATTGATTTACATCCAAAACAATACTTAAAAAAAACCTCTCAATTTAAAAAATATTACATAAAATTGTTATCCAAATCTTGTTGCATTAGAAAATAAACAAAAGTCAGCATTAGTAAAATTAGTGATTTTTTTTTTTAATTTAAGTGAATTTTTTTTAATTTAATTGAAAATTTTTGAACGTTTCATCATACACAAAAATATAAGGGAACATTTACCTGGAAAGAAAATATGGTGTTTACGCCTCGCAGTTTTGTCAAAGAAAAGCTCGAAGCGAAACTCAGAGGGTACATCCCCAGGCGAAAAAAAATGGTTTCGTCCAAGAAGCGAAAAGTTTAGAGCGAAGGAAGTTATAAACCGATAACAGAAAAAATATAAAAAATGAAGCGAAAAAATATACAATAAGAGAAAAAAACGTATACCATATTATGTGAAGAAGGAGAGAGAGAGAGAGAGAGAGAGAGAGAGAGAGTGAGAGAGAGAGAGAGAGAGAGAGTAAGGGAGTGAGGGAGTAAGAGAATGAGAGTGAGTGATTGAGGGAGGGACAGAGTGAGAGAGTGAAAGAGTAAGAGAGTAAAAGAGTGAAAGAGTGAGTGAGAGAGTAAGAGAGTGAGTGAGAGAGAGAGGGCGAGAAAGCAAGTGAGAGAATGTGAGAGAAAGTGAGAAAGAGAGTAGGGAGAGAGTGTGTGTGAGAGAAAGAGGGGGAAGAGAGCGAATAGTGTGATGTGTGGTAATGAGAACGCATACACGCACACCCTCAATTTAATTGTATACTACAGAAACGCACAACTAAGACACCAGACGTAACTGAACACGTGCGAACGAAATAAAATAATAATAAATAAAATTAATACTTTAATATGATAAATGAATAAAACTAGACTAAACATAGGAGATAAAAAATTATAAAAACTTAAAACTGAAATTAAAACGCCAAGATACTTAAAAAGGAATTTGCAATGATTTTTGAAGCTGAAAGGCTGAGAAAAACATTACAGGCCATTAAATACATTTTACAGAAGCCTTCATTCAACTAAGTAAAACTAAGTTAGCTATTATACAAGCTATTAATAAGTATTACAAAAAATATACTTAACATACAATTAAAAATTAATTTTTCTGACAGTAGTTTTTCACAGTTAGCCTAATTATTTAATTGTGTTGTTTGTTTTGTGATTTTTGAATTAAAGGTCCGCGTTGACACACCAGATATTCTTTCGAAAGACAAAGAGAAGAAGTTTCTCATCACATGGTTCAATGGCTCGGTGACTGTGCTTTTTGAAGGTCGAGCACTTCTATCATGGCAAGATCCCAATCCGCTGTTTCCGATCGGTTATTTCGGTGTCTGCACGTCGTCTGATGTTGTCGGCCACTTCTCAGTAAGACCTTCTTTGGAAAGTTTTACACCTTCAGGTAATTGAATTCTGTCTGTGAGTATGAATTGCTAGTTGTAGGCGTATAGTCGCTTCACTATTAATTAGTGTTTGAATTATTTGTATAAAGGCATTTTATGGTGATTGAAAATTCAACGGCTCTCATGATTGTACTGTTAAAAATAAGAATAATCTTCATCTAATGGTTGGATTAGTTAGGAAACACTTTGTCCCCGAGTTACGGCTAGCGAAAGATTTCGTCCGGTGAAATTAGGGCATTCTAAAAATTTTAAAGCATTAATAAAGAGGTCAATTTGATTTAAATTTAAATTTTACGGTTTTTAACCTGGAAAAACTGATTAAAACAGGGCCCAGAGCTGTATCTTTCATAGTTACGACAATAAAACACAAAAACTAGTCGAAGAGACAAGTGAAATTGCCATGACCTCACGACATCAAACTTTTCCTGTAGGGTCGTCAACTGTTTATTGAAACCGGATCGACAAAAAAGACGATCTAAGGAATTTTATTCAAATAGAAGCTGCGGGAAGTTTCAATAATATCCTTCCGTTATGATTGGCACTAAAATATAACGGACTGGTCGAGCGGAGCCCATTGCAGGGAATCCAAACGGCCCTCCTTTAGATTCTAATATGAGAATAGTTGATAAGCTTTTAATGCCAACTTATAGCAACTTCATTTCATTCTGTTGACAAATAGTAATATTTGTAACAATTGATTCTGGTTTTGTAATCAATAAATGTCGAATTTTAAAAACCGCATTTATTTTTCAATTAACTAATTTAAATTTTCTAAATGTTGTAGCATTTAGCAAAGTTATTTTACGTTAAACATAAAACAAAGAAAAAATCTACAAAACTATGAGAGGCAGTTCTGCGGCCTGTTTTACCCTATTTTTCAGGTTGAACAACACAGACCTAGCAAACTATCAAATTTTTCTGTTAAGAAAACCTTAAAAATTTCACTTGAGAATTAAATTTTATTTTAACTTCATCCGTGAACAACATCTTTAAATAGGCGAAAATTACAAATTGACTTATACGTTGAAGACATGCAGGTGAAAAAATGATGGATTTCTTATTCAAGTTAAATGAAAGATATTGTGTCCAGATGCCCATTTACATCCATGCTAACGGTTTGTCTTTCTCTCAAGAGCTATTAAACATAGATTCCTGCAGTAAGTTTTAAATATAAATTCATACGTTTTACATAGACAAAGTAAATATTTTTTTAAATTTAATAAAAATTTTATTCGTGTTGCAACGATAAAAGTTTAGGCCGTAAATATTTTGTAAACCTGTACGTAGATTGTAAAGATTTAAAGAAATGTCCTTAGTAGGCCTACCATCTAGATACGCGCGCCGTCCATGGAAGATTGACAAAGTCAGCTGTAGTTGGGTGTAACAGAGTGTGCCAAAGCCAAGTGGCAACATGACACCCGACCTCTGCTGTTATTGGCTAGATCTCATCACCAGTCGTTAGTTCTTTGGGGTATCCAACTATTTTTACTCTTTAAAATCTTTATTCACAGCTGTACAAACAATTGATATGATGAAAAACCAATGTAAGTATGATATAATGTAAAATCTTAAAGTATTACTTTACTTTAGGACTTGGAAAAGAACACCACTAACCAATAGGAATCTTCGGTATTTATTTATTTAGTTTTAATAAGGATTTATTCATTCATTTTATTTAGCCTACTCTTTTTTAGTTTTCAGGAGATTTATTTAATTTGTGTAAATTTATTTGGTTGAGGGTTCATTCATCAGTTGGGGGTTGTCTCTGCTCCATCTTAAACGGGGGCTCCTTCTAGGGTTGCCTGGTAAATTACGTATAAGAGGTTTTAATTGAATCAAAGTCTATGCTTAAATCTAGATTACAGCTTCCGAATTACTCCATTCACGTGATTTGAGTGTAAATCTGTTTGTTTGAGTTGGTTAGGCCCTACGTCGTTGGTCTAAAGTTTCACGTATTAGCATACATCTACGTGTGCCTCGTGAGGCCTAACTTTTATTTAAAACACTTTTTCTATCACCCTTAATTTAGCACCAATTAGTGATTTTCCGTATTTTCTCATAGAAATTTGTAAGAAAGAGGAATTTTACGACAAAAGTGTCAGAAAATTATGAAGCCGCCAACTTTCATTTCGAGTTTTAACGTGTAGTGAACTAGTTTAACAATATCAAGTCCTACAAAGGTCGATTTCAATTCAGCGGCATTCACTGATGAATAAAATTAGATCACGGTTTTAATTTCACAGTGTTTACTCATGATTAACATGAGTTGCATGCTTCATTATTTGCACTGGAAAGAAAAAGTGACACAAAACACTTTTTGGCGGTTTAACACCAGATTGTTAACGGTAGAATCAGCACCTGAGTAATCGCATTTAAATTTTGAAAATTGTTTACGGCTGTGCGGCTGTCTCTCGGGGTCACTCTCTTACTTTAACACATTCAGTGCTGAGCAATAATGAGGTATCTCTCCCTTTGGGCTGATTACTGGTGCAGCGTGTTCTCCGGTTGCTTTATCTACCACCTACTACTTATCTTGCTAACGTTTTTATAGATTTATTTTATTTGCGACCTATACTATTATGTTTGCTACTTACATAAAAGTAAACAATTAAATGTGTTTTTTGAGTTTATTTTCGTCTGGGCTGATTACTGGTGCAGCGTGTTCTCCGCTTGCTTTATGTAGATCCTACAGCTTGTCTTACGAACGTTTTTGTAGATTTATTTTATTTGCCACCTATACATGGATTTATGTTTGCTAATTACATAAAAGTAAACAATTCAATGTGTTTTTAGGTTTATTTTCGTTAGTTATAATAAATGTATTTCTTGTTTGAATTTGTTCATTTACCCTTACGATTTAAGAGTAATTTTTATATTATTTTAAATTACAATCAGTATAATCATTTTCAAGTAAATTTAAAAGTATAAGTTAATATTTTTAATTGATACCTGCAAAGATACAAAATTCACGGCTTCAACTATACTCTGAAAACCCGTTAAAAATACTGAACGAGTATACTATACGAGGTAGAAGATCGTACGATGAAAATTCAAAAACGAAGTGCCAAGGTTACAAAGAAAAACCCTTTCTGAGGGCTATATAATAGCAACAAAGTGATATCCATAAGGCGGTGTCCCTCCGGAGTTACTAAAATGCTAACAAGAGAGAAGTGGCTAGGTGAGATGGCAGCCCACAGGTAACACCTGCCCATTACTCGCTAGGCGAGTCTCTCTCTACCACTCAATGTGGAACCAAATTGGCCCTTATTACCTTAATTAGGAACCAAATTAGCCCTTAATACCTTAATTAGGAACCAAATTAGCCCTTAATACCTCTTAACCCTTTATAGGTCTGTGGTAGGTATACTTACCAGTGGCAATAAGGTCGATTTTTTGAAGAATAAGCTATGCGGTTAAACCCTATTGGCATTTTATGGTTTTATAGATGTTCTCTGGTAAGTAGGCTATCCATGTATTGAAATTGGCGCGGAGTGACCATTTGCTTTGTGAGTTACACGATGTGGTAAAGATTCATACCCAGCGTACGCTACCGTGTTGTTTTGTTGTGACTTTTGTATAAAGCTTAGAAAATTCGAGTTTTTTACGGGAAAGCAAGCGTTCATGCTAATATAAAGTTAAGATATGTTATTCGACACATTTTTCTGTTATATAGAACTACAATTTGTTTTAATAAGCATTCTTACCACTAACTATTATGTGATTCCCATTTTAATAAACATTCCTTGGTAAGTATTCTTACCAGGGCTTGACATCAAAACAAAGAAATATCTTACTGTTCTGGCACTAGAAAATATACATTATTCAAGTCCCTATAAAACAAAATTTAACATTTTACAACTTGCATATTTTTTCCCGTAGTACTGCCCTATAAAGGGTTAATAAGGAACCAAATTAGCCCTTAATACCTCTTAATTAGGAACCGAATTAGCCCTTAATACTTCAATTAGAAACCAAATTAGCCCTTAATACCTTACGGAATAATTGTGCAACTCATTTATGAAATTATATTGTTGCAGAATCAATAAAAGAAACGAAATTCATGTTGCCAATCCCTGCAGAATCAATTAAAGAAACGAACATCATCTTGCCATGCCCAGTAACAGAAACTTATGTATTTGAGCCTATAACCTACGGGTCAATTCACTTTTCAGTTAAAGCAAGTAGCGAGGCTCACGTTGCATTGGCGGAAGGAACAGGCGATGATTGCCACTTGAAATACGAGGTAACACTTTCATCTTTTTGCTTGATTTGTTGGTGTGGCTCCCACCAATCGATATATCGATTTTGGCAGTCGAGTTGAAAGCATTAACAAATGACGCGTATGTAACATTGTTATTAGTCCTAAGTAGCGTTATCGTTGTACATTATTGCACGGCTCGTTAAACAATTAGCCTACTTAGAAAAAGATGAAAAACAGATTACGAGTAACTTATTTTATAAATTTACCGAATTTAAATAAACATTATCTTTTGTAGCCAGTTACACGTTCTTCGCCGTAACCAAATAAGTTAAGCCATCCCAAACGGAAATAGTGGTTTGTAAACAAACCAATAAAAAAGATGACCACTAAAAGAACCACTAAGAACCACTAAGATCACTAAAAGAAGGTGGTCGCCTAAAGGCGACCACCTTCTCGGGTGATGTAGGCCTAATTCAAAAAAGTAGGCCCAAGTAGTAGGCTATTCGTTCGTTTCATCTCCATTTACCAAAAATCATGTTTTTACAGATTGATTTGTGTGTGCGCGTGTGCGAACAGAGTATCTCAAGGACGGAATGTACGAGTACGCCTACGAACTTAAAACTTCTAATTTACCTTCTAATTTAACTTCTAATTTAAGTTATATACAGGGGACATTCGTCAAGGGCTGTCCTCCCTTGGAAAAATTTTTTTTCTTTATTTCGCAGCCTCAAGTATGCATTTTAGAAAAAGTGTACATAAAAGTTGTAAAAAATGAAACAACTCAGAAATATTATTAGAAGCATTTTTTCTACAGCGGTTAGTTTAGCGTCAGTTGGTGATATTCCGTATTTTGCTCATAGAAATGGTAAAAAATGGGCTTCTTTACGATTGCGGCTACGAATGTATGATTTTGCTTCTGACTGGTTGTATATCAATGAATTAAACAAATTGGAGAAAAGTTTAATTTAAGTGGAAAACACGTACAGTTGAGCCGTTCTTAGTTTGCTCCTACTGTCAACAAACAAAAGTCACTTACTACAGGGTGCACGCTACAGTCTGCGACTTTACGGATCTCGTATTCCTATTAAGTTAACTATTTTTTTTAAATTGTAAGTACTTAAAGTACTAAAAACATCAGTTATGATATGATGTACGCCTAATAATATCATTTATAAAAATACTTTTAAAAGTATTCTGTATTTAAATACTTTTGAAAGTATTTTGTTGTTACTTTTTAATCAGCGTGTACACATTTTGATATAATGCGCATGCTCAGTGACGTCATTATTTGTTTACATTAGGAGCAAACTAAGAGAGGCTGGACTGTAGGCGTGCATTTTACGAGTTTCATACAAGATACAATTTATTGCCAAATACCGTAGCCTATTATTCCGAAAACAAGCCGCACCCGAATTTAAGCCGCATCGGAAAAATTACGATCAAAACTAGGAAATAAATTTCAAGTACAGTACTTGTATGTTTTTGAAAGTATTTTATTTTTTAAGAAGAAAATACCGAACAAACAAATACACTTACTATTTAATTAGCATTTAGAAGTTTTTGTTTATTTTTTGTTCAATGCCGAACACAAGGATTCATGTACATTATTTTATGTCTTTTCTTCCGGCTTCTTTGGTGAATGTCTTTTCCGCGTTTTTACCGAAAAAGTAGCCCAGGACTTGCGATACCAATAATTCGAAATTGGTATCGCAAGTCCTGCGCTACTTTTTGGGTAATTGTATACACAAAGTACCCTTAACCTATTTAACATCACTCATGGCGATGTATAAAATACAACAAAAAACAAATGATCGGATAAAAAACAAAATGAAATATAAAAAAACTGCTACCAAACTTTATTCAGTTTATAACTTTATACTTTATTTGTGTATAACTTTATACTTTATACCTGTACTGTAACACCAAACTGATCAAAATGACTGTACACGCACTACGAAAGGAGTGCGTCTGACTCTCTCTCTTTCTCCTCCTTTCTCCCCTCTCTCTCTCCCCCCCTCTCTCTCCCCCCTTTCTATTAAGACCTACTTATGATTAATAAGAAAAGATTATTATTATTAAAGCGCGAATGCAAGCCGCAGGTCAAATTATGGAACCGATTTTTAGGAAAAAACTGCGGCTTGTATTCGGAACAAGTATTATTTTTGTTTTCAAATTTATTTAAATGATTAAGAGGTTGTTGTAATTGATGCATTCCTTCATTGTACCCATATGTAAAAATCTGGTGTGAAACACTCACACAAATTTCTCTTGCCAGTGCAAATTAACAATAAACCTAACATTAGTAATAAAACATTAGAAATAAACAAAAAACTAACCTCTAAAAATATAACCTTATTTTAATCATGACTGAAAGACGCAAAATCAAAATCGAACTCAGTTCGGCTTAAAAATACGCAAAATCACTCTTTCACACTAAACTAGGCTCTGTAGAGAAAAATGCTTTAAATAAAAGTTGTAGATCTGCTTATTTCCTATAAAATTAATTATAATACACTTTTGTCGTAAAATGCATACTAAGGCCGAAATCTTAATAAAATCGATTTTTCACAAGTTTTCGTGAGAAAAAAATAGAAAATCGCTAATTACTGCTAAACTAAGCGTTATACAAAAAAATTTGCAATAAAAGTTGTAGGTTTTTAAATTCTGTACAACTTTTTTTATATAAATTTTTGCGCTAAAGTTTATATTGAATCCGTAATCTTTAAAAAACAGTTTCTTTACGTGAAAACAGCCTCACCAAGAATAGCAGCAAACATGGCGCCTACCCTATCTTGTAGAGAATAAAAAATTGAGTAAACCAGGCGATTTTTAAAAAAAAATGGTAGGACCAGTTTTTGAGAAAATCGCAAAAAAGTGAAAAATTACACGAATAAACTACTACTTTTGGTTAACCGATTTTGATGAAAATGTTCGTGTCGGGTCCGGTAGTGGTATGTAACTTAAGTTTGAAGTTCGTACGATGTTCCGTTCTTGAGATATTTTGTTCACACACACACACGCGCGCGCGCGCACACACACACACACACACACACACACACACACACACACACACACACACACACACACACACACACACACACACAGACCAATTGCTATAAACATGTTTTTTGGGTTCAGGGTGTCTATTTAGGTGTATATTCGGGTGAAGAGTGGGACATGAAAACAATACTTTCCTTCCTATATACTTATATAGGCAAGAGAAAGTAAAAATATGTTATTCTTGTAATAGAAGTTGATGCCATCTTTGTCAGATGACAACCAGCAGTGGGATTAACAGATGATTTCCCGCATAAATCGCCAATGCTTGTGCGCCCCGACTACCTCTCACAAAATCAAACAGGTAAATTCGATTCATTTTGACGAATAAAGATACAGTAGAGAGTCGAAAATCCGCAGCAATTGGGATCATAGGTAGTTCGGATTACCGATTTGTTCACATTTTTGAAGAAAACCCCTAGAAATACCGCTTAGGCCCATAGTTAAGCATTTTAAAAAGGTTGGAATAAATAAAAACAAACACTTCTCTGTACTTACTATATTTTGTTGCGTTTAATGAACAAACCTGTAAGCCTAGTGTATTCTGTGTAGCAATGCAGAGGTAGAGCAAAATAATAAAACTACAGTCTGTATTTTACTGTATATTAAATTGAAAACCAACAAAAAACTATGTACAGTTAAACAAAAGGTTCACTATAAACCTAATTAAATAGAAATCTTACGTAAAAAACTTTCGAATTTTTGATTGCGTGATTAAGCCTCGCTCATTCGTTTACACAAAACATATAGTTTTAAAATAAAAGTTATAAAACATGTTAGTGTAAACATTTTACAAAATATTTTTAAAAGAAACGTTTATAAAACATGTTACCTTTCTCACGCAAATCAAAATATCGAGAAAATACTCAGATGGCGTTCGGATTTTTGACTATTCGAATTTTTGACGTTCAGATTATCGACGCTCTACTGTATAAAAAATATAAAAGTCCATATCAGAAAAAATGTCACATCCTGCTTCTACACCCCTCGTATGCATTTTACGACAAAAGTGTTTTTAACTAAAGTTATAGAACACTTTAAAAACCGACAAATTTTATTTCAACCAATTTTTTCTACAGAGTTTATTTTAACATCAATTATTGATTTTCTGTTCTTTACTCATGAAAAGTGCAACTGAGATTAATTTTCATTTGCGTTATTCACTAGTGATTAAATATAATTTACCTAACTCATTATTTAAATGACAGAGAGAAAGTCGTGAGTGTTTCACACCAGACGTTTATGTTTAACGTAAAATAAATTTATTAAATGTTATATTAAGCCATCTGTTTTGTTGAAAAGGTTAAAAATCTATGTAAATGAAGTAAGTGAAAAGTAAACAGAAATTATTAAAATTGTGCTTTTGCTGATACCGAAACCAGAATAAATTCTTGCAAAATATCAGCCTACTATTTTTTGTCGAGATGAAAAATGATTGTAGTCCTAATTCAATCGTGAACAGAATAAAGGTGTCGCTTAGTACCAACGACGTTGCTCCAAGTATAACGGCAGCTTCTAAGGTATTATTACTGAATCAGATTGCTTTCAATAAACAATTGACTTTATCCAACCCCACAGGGAAAAGTCTGATGGTGTGAGGTCACGAGTTCGTTGTACTTGTCACATTGACCAGCCGAAATTAACGCACCGTTTTCTTTTAGAATAGCAAATACAGGAACAAATTCTTCCAGTATAAATTTGTGGTAGATGGAGCCACGCCACGACCATTTTAGGTTTTGGCGTGGCTCTCATAATGTTGCAGCACAAAGGACGTTGAGCTACTCAAAAGGCGCAGTTGTGTGCGCAGATTTCCCGAATTGCTTTGCAAAAGAAAAGGCGAGGTACTTGCATCGGCCTCGCATGCAGTTAAGTTTGATCGGCCTACACTACCGGAGAAGGTTAGAGCTGGAATCCATCGATAAGATATTTGTGCGTCTGTCCCACAACCGATGCCAGCGTTTCAGTCACACAGCAACATGATGAAAACGGCAACAGACGTGTATTCGTGGTGATCCTCTTCACCCTGATGAAGGTTCTAAGGATGTGTAACTGTGGTGGGCAGCATTTCGTCCGATCCGTAACTGCCCGGTATTTAAAAATGAAGTGGCCATACAAGAAGCGAAAACGTTACGGAATGTAAATTATTTTTATGCCATGAGTAGAGGAGCGAAATGGAATGTGAGCTAGGGACAGCAGGCGTCTACTCCAGACACTAAGACACCAACCAAATGGGCCTAACTGGTCAATTACCGACAACAGCCGATAATCCAAGATAAGATGGAAAAGGGAAAACTCCATTATAGCCTATATTCACCTACAAACGAGTAACCAAGTGGAGTCAGTAAAGCTGAAATTAAGTATTGGGACTAATATTGGTTCGCCTATTCCGGTAATCGGAAGATAATAGAGTAAGGCTTACGGCGTATAGGCGCATCCGGTTATAAACAACAAATAATTCCGGGCCCTTGAATTTCTTTATAACCGAAGTTTATTGTAATTATCATTGTTCATAAAAAAGAATAAAAAAGTAGGCAAATGTCTATACAGTGTAAATATCTGGAGTTTAACTGAAATTTTTAATTGTTCTTTTGTAATTAAAAATTAAAATAACCCAAGAAAATGAATCTAATTTACATTATTAGCATTATAATGCCTCCGGTAATAATTTATTCTACTACAATAGATCATTTCAGTATTAGCTAATGTCGTAAATCTGAAAACATCGTAAATTTCAAAAATGTTGCGATATCTTCTGCAGGTGATAAAATGAAATGAAATCTGTTTTTTTTTTCAGATAATTTTTGGAGCGAATGACAATGAAAAGACTGTCATTCGAAAACATTACAAGGCAAGTAAAAGGAGAGACAAGGCTTGGGCTACTACAAAAGACATTTTAAAATTAAGCGAACACAGAGGATTTTGGGTGAGATGGAATAATGGCGTTGTAGCCGCTGGAAAGAAGGGAAGTGAAATTCCGTTCTTGCAATGGGTCGATACAGAAACAGATTCTGTAACAGCTGTTGTAACACATTATGCAGTGGGCGGCGGTGCTTCCGGTGAAGATGTAGAATGGTTGATTGAAGGTAACCTATTCTCTTTTCTTTTACGTCATACCTTTCTGTAGGCCTATTAGTCAGTCACTGATGCTTTTTACTTAAATTGATTTAAACTGGCCTAAAAGACCAACCATTAATGTTTCGTTCACATTATCTTAAAAACTAAATTTTTTTTGTCATCAGTCTCTCGACTGGTTTGATGCAGTTCTCCAAGCTGTTCTATCTTGCGCAAGTCGTTTCATATCTACATACCTGTAACACCCTACATCTTTTGTAATTTTCTTTATATATTCTAATCTTTGCCTCCCTCTACAATTTACTCCCTCAATATTACCCTCCATTATTGATAACCCAATACCTAGATGTCTTAGGATATGCCCCACTAGTCTATCCCTTCTTCTGGTAAGATGCTTCCATATACTTCTTTTTTCATCCACTCGCCTAAGAACCTCTAAATTACTTATTTTGTCCACCCACCAAATCTTTAACATTTTCCTATAATACCACATTTCAAAAGATTCTATCCTCTTCTTTTCTACAGCCCCTATCACCCACGTTTCACTCCTGTATAATGCTACACTCCAAACGTAATGTTTTAAGAAATGTTTCCTATCTGTAAATAAATGTTTGTAGTCAGTAAGATGTTTTTCATTTCAAAGGCTTTTCTAGCTTGAGCAATAATTCTACTTTGATATTACTTGTGCTTCTACCATCCTTTGTTATGTTACTCCCTAGATAGCAGAATTCCCCAAACTTCCTGCATGTAAAAACTAAATAGTTAAATTATAATGGATTATAATCCATTCAACAATGTTTTATAACTTAACACTACAATATAAATGTGTAAAACCATTCACTACTTTTGCACTTGACACTGCTCTGCTTTAACACATCACACTGCACTGTTGCACTAGTTTCAAGAGCTTCTTCCCCTTAAGCCTTTTAGGAACATTTTCATTACCAAGAAGTTGAATTGCTGCAGGATCGGTGTGGCCATGTAAAGTTGAGCCGTTCTTAGTTTGCTCCTCCTTCTGTCAACAAATCAAAGCCACCTACTACAAGGTGCACGCTAGAGTCCGCTACTTTATGGATGTCGTATTCCTATTAAGTTCACTTTGTTTTAAATTATAAGTACTTCAAACATCGGTCATGATATTATGTAGCCCTAACAATTTCATTTATAAAAATACTTTTAAAAGTATTTTGTATTTAAATACTTTTGAAAGTATGTTGTTGTTCTTTTTTAATCGGCGTGTACTCATTTTTATATAATACGCATGCTCAGTGACGTCATTATTTGTTTACATTAGGAGCAATCTAAGAAAGGCTGAACCATAGACGAGCTTCATGTTTGACAGCAAATCTCCTTATCTCAGTAGACACAAAAGGGAAGTCTAGATATATGCAGATCACCAAGGGCCATTGCCATTGGCCATAGCTCTTAGTTCTTTGTTCTGAATCGTCTGTATAATCCTTATATGACTTTCTTTGGCGCAACCCCAACAAAGTGTATACCAGAAATCCAGATGAGTTAGTTTTGAAACTTGATCATAGTTTTTTTTTACTTTATTATGAAGAAGCAACTGCGATTGATTTCCCAGTAACCAATACAGTTTCCTGTATACAGGGTGATTCACGAAGATATGCAGAAAGTTTAGGAGCTCATTGTACATGTAAAAGTAATGAAAAAAGTTTATATAAACATGGGTCCGGAAATGCTTCATTTTCGAGTTATGGCTAGCGAAAGTTTCGCCCGGATTTCAGCTCACCAGGTGAAATGAGGTCTTCCTAGAATTCTGGTAAGGTAGATTAAGGGGCGAATTCAATCGTTTCTTATGGTTTTTGACCTGATATATTGAATAAAACAGGTCCCGGGACTCTAAGTTAAATAGTTTTTGAGAAAACCAGTATCAAATGCAAAAAATGGAGTGAAAAAATACATTTTTTCATCTTAGTTTTTCCGGAAAGAAAGGGAGATCATGCATGGACAACGTATTTACAATCAAGCAAATTGTGGAAAAAAGAAGGGAATATAATCTCGAGACGCATTTGGCTTTTATCGATTTTCAAAAAGCTTTTGATACAGTAGACAGGGAAAAACTATGGAATGTGTTGCAGAAGACAGGATATCCGCCCCATCTCATAAGGGCAGCTAAAAGCTTATATAAAGATACGAAAATCAAAGTAGATACGGGGAATTCCTACTCTGATGAAATAATAATTAATAAAGGACTAAGACAAGGATGTGGACTATCTCCCACGCTATTTAATATTTTTATAAATGACGTGATCAAGAGTTGGAAACCATTAGTACATTCAGGTATCTACATGAATGAAAGTTTGAAGTTAAACTGCCTTTTATTTGCTGACGACCTGATAATATTACAGGAGAAGGAGGATGACCTGCAGAGAGCAGTGTATGAGATGAGTAGAATATGCCAGGAATATAATTTGACAATTTCAACCAAAAAGACAAGGGTAATGGCATTCAGGGGGAAGGATCCTGTCAGAAGTAAAATTGTCATATATAATAAGATTATAGAACAGATATCCCATTTTAACTATCTAGGTTGCGATGTAACTTATCAACAGGGTAAGGAGGTGTATGATAGGATCCACCGATTTCAACACATATGTGGTACTATCCACAGGAACTTGAAAAACATCACAAGTAAAGACACTAGAATGAGATTTTATAAAACGATAGCTGCTCCAACAGTACTTCACGGAAGTGAAACGTGGGTTCTGTCAAGACGGGAAGAGAGCCGATTACAAGCAGCAGAAATGAGATTTCTCCGGCAAACTTATGGCTGTAGTAGAGAGGACCGTTACAGAAACACGGAGATACGACAACATCTTAATATCTTCTCCATAAATGATAAAGTAATGGAGGGCAGGAAGAAGTGGATAAATCACTTAGGTAGAATGAAGGATGAAAGAGTACCCAAGCAGGCACTATGGTACAAGCCAAGGGGTAAAAGGGATCGAGGACGTCCAAGGAAGAGATGGGCAGATGGTGGAGGTTCGGAACAGGCAGCAACGCCTAACCCGTGAAAGGAAGAAGAAGAAGAAGTTTTTCCGGTTAATTTAACTTTGTACTCTTATGAATAAAAATTCATTTAATCAAACATCTATTCGCTTTCTGTGTACTTAATTTACACCGGTTTGTTCAGAATAAAATTTTCTACATGTTTTTATTCAAAAATTTAACTTATTTTTGGTGAAATAACAAATTAATTCTTGCCCAAAGATGAACAAATGTGTTTTTCACTCCATTTTTTTCATTTGACACTGGTTTTCTTAAAAACTATTTAACTTAGAGTCCTGGGACCTGTTTTATTCAATTTATCAGGTCAAAAACCATAAGAAACGATTGAATTCGCCCCTTAATCTACCTTACCAGAATTCCAGGAAGACCTCATTTCACCTGGTGAGCTGAAATCCGAGCGAAACTTTCGCTAGCCGTAACTCGGTAACGAAACATTTCCGGACCCATGTTTATATAAACTTTTTTCATTATTTTTACATGTACAATGAGCTCCTAAAGTTTCTGTATATCTTCGTGAATCATCCTGTATAAGGCCCAGCTCAGCTCTTATTATCTTCATGTGCTCTTTCCATTTTAGTTCCTAAAGTCATTCCTAAAAATTATTTTGCTGTGTTCGCATACGGTGCAATGTTTCCGTTTATGGTAACTGATAAATGATGTGTAATGGTAATGCTTTGGTGGCATTTGTCCCGCCACCTCTCCTCCGATTGGTCGCCATACGACGGCCACTGTTACCTTGTATAAAATAAGTTTGAGGACGGTCGGCCGAACTGGGGAGTGTTTACTGCTCGCCCTCTTGTCAATGGATACCTCTTGGGGCTCGAGGCCTTCTCAATAACACTTCATCATGCACCAATTCCAGTGTACTAGTTACTGTCTGTCTATAACTTGATGCCGTGCCGCAGAGAGGAGCAGAATTGGCCCGTTACTAGCCTAGAAGGCTAGTAGAGACAGACAGTAACAGACAGTACACTGGAATTGGTGCATGATGAAGTGTTATTGAGAAATTAGTAGCGGACCAATTCTGCTCCTCTCTGCGGCACGGCATCAAGTTATAGACAGACAGTAACTAGTACTGTCGCAGGGCTAAAATAAATAGTTGTGTTTCTTATCACATGGTCAGCCAATTAAATGACTGAATCATTTAAGAACAGAAGAGTAGAGGTGTAAAAGACACTAATCAGAGTTATCTCCTCTGAAAGTAATGAATTTCATTATACAGCCAGACCCTGTAGTGAATGAAGTGAAAATTTCATTTGCAGAGTGGAAAATATGTGCTTTTCAGAGGGCCCGGCATGCTGATAAGCGTACTTTTCCATTCAGTGAGTTGTGGCAATGGTAAACCACCTTACTCCTCGTTTTACTTAATAAAACCTCTACAGGTTCAAACCAGCCTCTCGGCTGATCACCTAAACAACAATTGTATGTAATTAATTGAAGTTATTGAATTAAATCAGATACGATACCGGTTCCAAACACGGAAGTTGGTAATTATGTATACGAACCGATCGTGTGGGGTCGACTGGATGTGAAAGTGAAAGCACCGCATGATGGAAGAATTGTCCTGAAAACCAACAGCAAAAATGGTAAAAACGTTTTTACCATTGCGTTAGGAACACACAGCAACGAAAAATCTTCTATCAGCTACGGTGACGGGGAAGGCACGCTGGAGGTGATTACTATCCGAAACGTTATTTATTCTTAGCATTTAATCTAGTTTTATTACAGTTTGATAAGATTTTCTTATTGTCAAATACTTTTTTAAGGGGACCCGGTCCCAAAAAAATTTCACAGTTTTTTACTTTCTCTTGCGTATATGAATAAAGGAAGGAAAGTTCATGTCAATTTTTCGAAATCGAGTTTTCACCGGATCTACACGTTTTCAGACCCCCTGAACCCAAAAAACATGTTATTAGTAATTAGTCTGTGTGTGTGTGTGTGTGTGTGTGTGCGTGTGCGTGCGTGCGTGCGTGCGTGCGTGCGTGTGTGTGTGTGTGTGTGTGTGTGTGTGTGTGTGTGTGTGTGTGTGTGTGCGTGCGTGCGTGCGTGCGTGCGTGCGTGCGTGCGTGCGTGCGTGCGTGCGTGTGTGTGTGTGTGTGTGTGTGTGTATGACCGGAGGTCAACCGGAAGTAGTAGTTTATTCGTATAATTTTTAACTTTTTTGCGATTTTCTCAAAAACTGGTCCTACGTTTTTTTTAAAAATCGCCTGGTTTACTCAATTTTTTATTCTCTACAAGATGGGGTAGGCGCCATGTTTGCTGAAATCCTTGGTGAGGGTGTTTTCACGTATAAACGTTGTTTTTTTAAGATTACGGCTTTAATATTCATTTTAGCGCAAAAATTTATATAATAAAAGTTGTAGAGAATTTAAAATCCTCCACCTTGTACTTCAACATTATTTTGTACAACGCTTAGTTTAGCGGTAAATAGCAATTTTCTGTTTTTTTCTCACGAAAACGTGTGGAAAATATTTTTTTTTAAGATTTCGGCCTTTTACGACAAAACTGTATATAATAAAATTTATAGGAAATTAAAAGATCTACAACTTTTACTCATAGCATTTTTTTGTATAGTGCCTAGTTTAGAGTGAAAGAGCTTTCCGTATTTTTAAGCCGAACTGATGTCGATTTTCATTTTGCGTCTTTCACTCATGATTAAAATAAGGTTATGTTTTTGAGGTTAGTTTTTTGTTTATTTCTAATGTTTTTATTACTAATGTTAGGTTACATTGTTAATTATTTGCATTGGCAAGAGAAAGTGTGAGTGTTTCACACTAGATTTTTTTATATTTGTTTGTGTAATTCTACTGGATTTTTTGAGAAAGCTGATACAATAAGTGATCTTGTGATCAGGTTTTATGTTTTATTGATTTTTATACTGTTTTTTCAGGGACCTGTTAAAATTTTTAGGATAACTTTCGTTCTCTTTCTTTATAATTTTTTTTCTCTCTTTAATTCTTTATTTACAACTGTAAAATTTTCCAACAAGCAAATGTGATGATTATGATAATAATGTAAATGACATGATAGGCATGAGAAGGGTAGGGCTCCCATTAGTGCCTCCCCAAGAATGAAATTTGTGTATCAAATTAGGTCTCTACTCCAGCGTCTTTTAAGGCGTCCAGGGGGATTATCAGGTAAATGGACGGTGGAAAGTAAATTTGTATTATATTATATATTATACTATTATTATTATTATTATTATTATTATTATTTGCGTATATTCCCCTTAAAAAGAGCGCTAAAAACACAAAAAACTAGCTCTTGGTGGTGGCTTTGTTCCTCCTTTTAGCTTCCCAAAAACCTTTCATCCTCTCACTTTGCGCCTTTTTCTCGTCGTCTGTCCATTTTCGCCCACTTCTTTTGGCTTGTGATCTGAACTGAATTTCCTGGTTTCTGATTTTTTCTCCACAAATTTTGCGGTCGTGAATGTCCTTCATTGTGATGCACAATTCTTGCAGGTCTTCCATAGTTTCTTTGTACCAAGTGGTGTCCAACTTTGAAGTGGAAATTATGTTTAATATTCTTTTTATCAGTCTGGTGTCACTCACTCTGGCTATACGTGTAAAAAATCTCACTCTGCGTTTTCTGATGAATGTCGTGATGGTTTCAGTATGCCTGTATTCTTCTGTGGGTCTTTTTTACCAGAAGTAACGGGTGTTTCAAAAAGGACGCACTTCGAAGTTTGAGAACGCTAATTTATTATATTAAGTAATTACAAATTATACGGTATGGTTGATGTAACCATCCAAGTGGAACCATGCTTCGTCACTGAAATAAACACGATCCAATATTTCAACACCGTTGTCATTAACAAGAGAACGTATCCAACGACAATACTATATGTTTCTCATGGCCAACTTCTTTCAGTTCATGAACGACACCAATGCGGTAAGGATGCAGATTAAATTTTTTTGTGGCCCTTAAAGCGGAAGATAGTGATAATCCAGCCTGTGAAGATAACTTTCTAAGTGATTTGCCAGTTGAGGTAGTCAAACGTTGTTTCACATCGTCCAAAACTTGTTCTGTTAACACTGATGGTCGACCTGTGCTTTTCCGATCCTGTACACTGCCAGTCTCACGAAATTTATTAATCAGACGCGATATTGTGGTGTTATTAGGTACTTCAGAATTGGGAAATTTTAACTGGAACTCGTCTTTCACTACACGTTCATCCTTTGAAAAAACCATGTTTGAACTTATACAGACACTACAGACACAAATGAATACTGGGATAGCACTAGTACATGTCAGTAATACACAATGGGTCAACAATGAGTACGGTAGTGCCAACTGTTTATTGGGGGAAAAAATATTCCCAATGCAGAAAATATTAACCCGTAAACTTCGAAGTGCGTCCTTTTTGAAACACCCGGTATTAACTTGTATTGTGTGTGGTAATTGCTTACACGTGTCTTGTGATTTTTGTGTTAAATTTGTGTAATAAATAATAAATTTGTCTAATAAATATTGAGAGTTAAATTTGTATTTTTTTTTAATAGAAAGGAAACGTTTCATACATATTGTTGGCCGTAGCAGCCGTGTTGTTTGTCTTGTTTCTTATTTATTTTACACCTGATTTTTCCTCTGAAAATGTTATTGTTTGTTCGTTTTCCAAAAATTCATGTTTTTCATACAAAAGTAAAATTTTCTCAAAAACAGTTAGAAATATTGACTTGAGATTTTCAGGGTACTTTTATTGCATAGAAATACACATTTTGACATGGCAGTTTTTTTTTAATTCCTAATTTGTGTACGTTGCAATCTGTTCAATTCAGAACAATAAGCAACCCCATGACCCAATAGATGAGGATGATGTGAATGACGTGTAAATGAGGTGTAGTCTTGTACAGACCCAGGCCGACCATTCCTGAGAGAGTATGGTTAATTAAACCCCAAACATCAAAGTACACCGGCAACCACTGTCTAGTATTCAGATCCGTATAAAAGTAACTACCTTTACTAGGATTTGAACCAGGAACCTTTGTCTCCGAAAATCAGCTGTTAAACAGCTGATTTTGGCGACGACTTTACCTCTAGACCAACCCGGTGGGTGACTTGGGAGTTGAACTCAAAAATAGTTGAAAGAGATTTTATAGTTACAAATAGATTCATTTTTGGAAATTATTGACATTCCAAAAAACCGTTTCTTCCTGGTGAACCAAAAAATAATTTATTTAAACACCCATTTAAAAAGTGTATCAAGATCCAATAAATCTGTGCAAAAAATTTCAACTAATATCTTTACCACAGGCTAAAACGAGGACCGGGTCCCCTTAGGTTTTTCATATTTCCGTAAGATTTTGTTTGTTTTCATATTACTTAATCCTTCATAATTATTTATTTATGTCATCATTAAAAAGTTTTTAATATTTTCAAAAACTTCTAATGTAGATTTTCTTATTTTCATAAGATTTTACAAAGTTAATGTGTAGAATATGTTGTATGGTTTCTCCCAGATTAATAATGCTAGCCAAGAGTATACTATGCTTTGCTCTGAACGTTTTTTTAAAGTAGAAGATCTTATTTACGTTTTACCGTAAACCTAACCTCAAAAACCGCAAGCGCTGATTTCAAGTTGCCTCTGAAAGTATCTTTAGTCGGCCTACTGTAACTAGCAAAATTAGATATGGATAACTTTAAAACAGATGAAAGCTGTTTACATGATACACTTTTCTTCTATCAACTACAAATTGAGAAGGTAGGTGTGTTTTTTACACATTTTTATTTTATTGCATTTCATTTTAAGATCGCAATCACAAATAATGTAAGCTAATAATGGATATGACATTGCGAAATAGAATATACGCAGGCTGTGAAACCAATAAAACCTGAACCTGCCGATATTTATTAAATTTGTATTGAATTCTCTCTTCCTGTAAATAGTCAAAGAAACAATACCCATAGCTATGTCCACACTCTTTCGACGTCGCATGCTACATCGCGTGCGCTTAGAGGCATGTCATTTCACCTGTCCGTACTCGTTTGAAGGGCTTTATCTAAAAAAAAACGAATAATTTTGAACATTAAACTAAATTAAAACCCTTTCTTTCCTGTGTTGATTGGTTTGACTTAATCTATATTATTTTAACTTAAAACTTGTCGGAGATGCAGCAACACGCATAAACTACTACGCATAAAGAGTACTCTGATTTTAGCCGGTTTTCAGTTGAGGTTTTAAACGTCCAGACTTTTCATAAAAGAACGGCGTTTTAAGTACGTTGAAGATCAGAGTTTTCTCTATATTTATGAACATTTTAAAATAGAAGTCTGATGTTCCATTATAAAATGCCGGCCATTTTTTTAAAGTGTATTTTGGCTTTACGTAAAGAGAGGGAAATGATTTTTGGACTGAACCATGCATTTTTACAGCAGTATTGTGCCATGTATCGTATATTGCATTTGTAATTAGAAATATATATGTAGTGTTAATAGAAAAATCTATTAGTCTCTAAACTTCTTGAGAGGAAACTGAGCTCTATAGCGGTATCCGCTCCGAGTATAGTCGTTTAGAAAAACAATTTCTGTGTTTTTCCTGCTGCAACTCATTCTGAATAATTTAGCTCATTTTGACTAATTTAACGATGTTTTTATTTAAATAAAATAAACGCTTTTTAAGGGAAGGTGGCATACCTCTAAGCGCATGTGACGTCGCATGCAACGTCGAATCATACGTCGAATCGAAAGTCGAATCGCACATCGAATCGAAAGTCGAATGAGTGTGGACATACCTAATAAAGTATATCACTAGATGAACACACAACAAACAACACAGATATCAATCAGAGATAGATGAAACAACCAATAACAGAAAACCCCATCATATCAATCAGGTAAGATGAACACAAAACAAATATATCAATCAGATATTGATGGACACCACCAGCAGCACCAAACAAATTTACATGAATCAGGTATAGATGCAAACAACCAACAACACAAAACAAACATATATCAATCAGGTAAGATGAACAAAAAACAAATAAATATCAATCAGGAATAGATGCACACCACCAACAACGAATAAAACATTATATCAATCAGGTAAGATAAATACAACTAACAACACAAAACAAACATATATTATATCAATCATGTATAGATGAAGTTCTTGAAGGCAAAAGTAAGATTAGGCGTAATGATGTTACAGCAGAGATTTTCTGAAGGAAATTAAATTTCTGCTCAATTTTGTTTTTCACTGTGTTAGAAAATAATTAGTGTTTTATTAAATTTGTGAAAACTAATATTTTCAATTAAGATATTGTGAATGTACTTGATATTTGTTTTAACTGATGTTTGTGTGATTTTTATTGAAAGACAGAAGTTTCCACGCCAAGTCTTCTTTCGGAAGAAAAATATACACCGTTTGTAATTACATGGTTCAACGGCATCATATCTGTATATTTTAACAATAAGTTATTACTTTCATGGGAAAATTATGATCAGGTGGAAGGAATCAGTGTATTTGGAGTCGGTGTCTGGGAAGGAGCTCAGGGCCTTTTCACTGTTACGGCTTCTTTGGATCATACCCATCAACAAGGTAATTGTGGAATACTGTTGCAGCTAAATGGTATTATAACTAAGCATTCAAAGAGGTGTAACTTAAATTAAATTAGGCCAACTGCTAACATTAACTCTAAGAACGTTGGTTGGACGCGATAGCTTTTCGGCGCGGCGGCTATTGGGCGTATACGATAAGGCAAGCAACATAGCCAGGATAGCCAGGATAACCCTGGAGTACAATGGGCAGAATAGTAGCACTTAGTTTAACACATTCGCGGCTGACTATTTTTCGTTAAATGACCTCCCGTGCTGATTAACTTTTTTTAACAATTACGTTAATCACTAATAAAAAATAGGTATGGTATATATTTTTTTCTTTGAAATCATGTTTACGGCTCGGAAAAGTGGTTTTTCTATACGACGCAACTGTTGCGTGGTGAGCACTCGGTGGTAATGTCGGAGTGCAAAATATGCCACTTGGCTGAAGACGCATACGTTGCGTCGCCCTCTATTTTCTCTTAGTTCGGTATTCGTGTAGAGAACAACAACACGCTAATATTTTATCATAATGCCTATTATTATTGAACCTAACTATAACACAATAAAATACATAAAATACTAATAAACAACAATACAAAAAGTAATACGTTACATACACTACTAATAAAAATACAACAAAATATACTACAATAAAAAAATATACTAATATACATTTTTGAAAAACATAAATGAGTAGATAAAAGAAATATCAATACATAGATCTACTGTATAGAAAAATAATTAACTGGAAATGCTAAATTATTTATATCTCGCTAAGTAATGTTAAAGTAATTTAGTATTTGTGAAAAAATCTAAAACATGGAGTCAAACATAGTCCTGAATTTTCTGGACAGTTTACGCAATAATAAAATTGCTGTCTTGTCCTTTTTTTGTTTTGTGCAGAGCAATATCGGCATTATCGCCTTAGTTTTTTACCAGCTGGACCCAACGTTACGATCTCTGGTAAATGCATTTTACCACTTACAGGTACCACGGGACTGATAGTCTCTGCCTAGAAGTGCTTGCAAATGACACACTGACAATCATGGATATCTAATTTGGGTTTATTGGGATTATATTTTTGAAACAAATAATGACTATTTATTAGCATCATTTAAGATGATCGAAATATTTCCTCAGTGCACAAACATATTAAAGTGTAACACAGGACCGATCCACAACTCAAAATCACTGGCTACGGTATCCACGCTATTCTCTAGATCTTTCTAAGTGCTCTAGTATGATACACGACAGTTTCAATAGTGCTAACCCCCACAAAAAAATAAAATAATAGGTAGAATACCGGGACGCAACTCGTGCGTCGTGAGCACGGGAGGTAAAACCTTTAGGACGCAACATATGCGTCGTCAGCATCGAACGTGTTAAAAATAAAGTATTGTAGAACTTAACTTGAACTAGGCCAATTTGTAGATATCACACTGGTAATCGTTGTTCGTGAATGACTCCTTTATTGAAAAGGCATTGAAGAGGAAGCTACGACACAGAGTACTCTGGTTAGACTTGAATAATTAAAGTTCAAAACAAAGCACACAACAGTTAAAACACATGAACGCAGCTTCACGATTAAAACAGCTCGAAAGTCACTCAGTGATTTTAAACTAATGCAACTAGGAAGAAGGAACACATAATAAATGAATAACCAGTTAGTAGGTTCGAATTTGCCCATAACAGACAAGTGGAGTGTCAAATTATTAACACTCAATCTGTTAGTTGCAGGGCTAAAATAAATAGTTGTGTTTCTTGTCACATGGTCATCCAATTATATGACTGAATCATTTAAGAACAGAAGAGGTAGAGGTTTAAAAGACACTAATCAGAGTTATCTCCTCTGAAAGTAATGAATTTCATTATACAGCCAGACCCGTGGTGAATGAAGTGAAGGTGTCATTTGCAGAGTGGAAAATATGTGCTTTTGAGAGGGCCCGGCATGCTGATAAACGTACTTTTCCACTGAGTGAGTTGTGGCAATGGTAAACCACCTCACTCCTCGTTTTACTTAGTAAAACCTCTACAGGTTCAAACCAGCATTTCGGCTGTTGATCTAAACAACAACAGGTTCGAATAAACGGTAGCATGCGGCATAAGATGCACTCAACAAAGCGTGGACAAACAACTCGAATAGTTTTACGTAAACTCGTTAAAATAAAATTATGCAACTTTAACGTTGGCGACAGACGACATTTAACATTACAAATTAATATAGACACAAATTTGACAAAATGAATGAAAACGAAACTGTAAGGCCGGTAAAGCACTACGGCTTATGAAACCGGTTATTACGTTGAGACACCTGTACACGACATTGTACTGGCGACACAACTAAGTCCAAGCGAGGCCAATGGCGCGCGTTCTTCATCGGGGAAGAAGGCGATTACGCATGCGTGATTTAATTGCTCGATTTTGTAATTAATCGAAGAGCACGTGATTGAATTTTAGCCCCCAACCGGGCCAAAGCGACATGTTTGATTTTGCGTATGGATCAGTTTATTGACCCATTCACAAAACCGGGGAATACATTTTCTAGAAAAATCTAGAGGATCCAAAGATAGGCGCGCAGTTTAAAAATACGTTGTATTACTAAACAGTAATATTATTCCGTTTGGACACAAATGGTAGTGTTGAAATGTGCTTCTTACCCTTTTATGGTCGCATTAAGTTAAATATTATTTTATTTGTTTTACTAATTTGAGTATAAATAGTAGCCTGTCGTTGTTTATAGTTGTGCTGCACTGACGCAATTTGTGGATAACTTTGCGTTGAATTCAGAGCTGGTTGAAAAATGTTGGCCTGATTGGCAAGTAGCCACTTTCGTTGACAACTGGCGCACTCTGAGATGACCTATCCAAGTTTCCACTGGACAGAGAAAGTAGACGTTACACAGCAGTTGAGCTATCTGATCTGCTTAGGAATCGATCGCTTATAGTCCAGTCTAATTAACATTTGAGTTAGGAAAAATTCGCATAGAGCTGAAAATTGGTATAGACGTTGAATAAGTCATTACCAATGAAATGTCAAAAGTCCCCATCGATCCTATGTGTGCAAAAAATTTTATTCAAGGTCAAAGGTCGCAAATTCCGGTTTTTCCCATTTTTCTCTGAAACCGGAAGTACTATCGTAAAAATAGGTTAGACAAAAGTTGTAGATCATACAATTTTCTACAACAATTTTTTTCGTACGAATCACCATTCACGAGATATCGCGATTTTAAAAGTTAAAAAACTTATATCCTTCATAATATGAACACATTCCGCACCACCTAAGAGGTAATGTACTTGGCGCATTTTTTTTAGCGTGGTTTCCCCAGTAAGCATACTCCACGATTTAGTATGATGAAAAAAATTTGATTAGTATACAGATGGTATCCTATTGTTTAACAGAATGGCACTATTGTTAATGTTCAAAGTGGTACAGGATGATTTCTTGTTATTTATTTTTTAGGTATGCGACCCTTTACACTCGGACAATGACGTAGCGGGCAGATGTTACTCAAGGTTACGGACAAAGGGAATTAGGGACTGACATTATAGTCTGATATTTGAAAAGAGTCATTTAATTTTGTGAAAGTTAAAGTGCGTGAGTAATACAAACCAATAGGCTGTTGTTGTTACTTATATTAAATGTCCCATGACGTATACAGGCTGCATATAACGAAGAATATAAGTTTTTTAACTTTTAAAATTGCGATATCTCGTGAATGGTGATTCGTACGAAAAAAATTATTGAGACAATTGTTGTAGAGAATTATATGAGCTACAACTTTTGTCTAACCTATTTTTACGATAATACTTCCGGTTTCAGAGAAAAATGGGAAAAACTAGAATTTGCGACCTTTGACCTTGAATAAAATTTTTTTGCACACATAGGATCGATGAGGACTTTTGACATTTCATTGGTAATGACTTATTCAACGTGTATACCAATTTTCAGCTCTATGCGAATTTTTCCTAACTTACAGGTTTTTTTTGTCTATTTTGACTGGATTATTAATCTTCTGATTCTCACTGAAGACTTTGAAATTCCCTGAGTCGGCTGCAGGCACAGCTATTCGTGACTGAGGTAGGGTGGCGAGCTCCATAAATAGTTGGCTTACATTTCTTACTGTTGGCTCGAGGCAGCATACAAATGACAGATAAGAAATTGAATTTTCAACTCCATTTTGAAAATTTATAAATTAATTTGTTGAAGCATTTTACCTTGTCAAAGCTAACCGGCTCATCTTAAAGTAAATGATGCAAAGTCAAACCAGTTTTTTCTACTTAAATTTAAAGGCACAAAATTCATATCGGCCTAAATGATAAATGGAATTTATTGTTGCAGATCCAAAATTCGTCGATAAAATGGAACATCAGTTTAAGGCTCCAGCTAAATTTGAATACCAGTTTAAACGTATAGACAGTGGAGCGATAAACTTTACTCTTAAAACAAGACCTGAGGCACACATAGCGTTGTCCAATTATGCATATAAAATTCACTCCATTTACAAGGTACCAGCTTAAACTGTTCTATTTTTTATTAAGGTGTATGTTTATAGGTTTTATTTGTAGAATGAAGTGAAAATATTGTACGGAGTTTATTAATTATACCTACAATAATGCAACACTTAACACTTTAACACTTAACCTTGTTAAATGGATAATAAACACAAGAAGTTCTTATACAAAACTTGTAGAGAATTTAATTTTGAAGAGAATGATGTAAAATAAGTCAATAATAGACAAACACAATTTTAAAAAAAATATTTTTTAATAAAATCAAAAAACCGCATGAAAAATAGACAAAATCTGTTAAACTCTCTACTAACTTAATGTAATACTTAAAACAAAACACTTGTATTAAAGTAAATTAATGAATTCCTTATTGTTTATTTTTATCCTCTCAAAATTACAATAAAATTGTAAACTGACCGGTAAGAGTTTTGCAGAAACTGCGTTGTACTAACAATTCAAAGGTGTAACAAAAGGTTAAGGATATCTGGAGTAGGTAAGAGTTTGAAAATATGGCACAAACATCACAAAAACGTATAAATTAAAAATCTATATATAATTAAGTTTATATATAGATTTTTAATTTATACGTTATATGGCACAAACATCACAAAAACGTATAAATTAAAAATCTATATATATATTTTATAATATGGCACAAACATCACAAAAACGTATAAATTAAAAATCTATATATAATTAAGTTTATATATAGATTTTTAATTTATACGTTTTTGTGATGTTTGTGCCATATTTTCAAACTCTTACCTACTCCAGATATCCTTAACCTTTTGTTACACCTTTGAATTGTTAGTACAACGCAGTTTCTGCAAAACTCTTACCGGTCAGTTTACAATTTTATTGTAATTTTGAGAGGATATCATAACGTTTTGTTGAATATATTATATTATATAATTTCTAAAAATAAATTGACTATTGATGCGACCGTTTCTGCAAAACTCTTACCGGTCAGTTTACAATTTTATTGTAATTTTGTGAGGATAATTATGTTCTATCATAACAATACGCGAGATGATAAGTATGACGTTAAAAAATAATTTATTATTTATAATAAAAATAATAATAATTTATTATAGTTTTACATTTTTTGTAAATAAATTGTTTGTATAAAATTGATTTTATGAAGAAAAAAATTAACTGCCCAACGTGGGGCTCGAACCCACGACCCTGAGATTAGGAGTCTAATGCTCTACCGACTGAGCTAGCCGAGCATGCCAACTTACAGCAAAATTATAGCATATAAGACAGGGCAGCCGAACCGTAGCATGTACGGTGCTGCCGCCTAACGTCAATCGGAGGAGGAGGACATTTTCCGAGATCCGATATAAGAAAACATACTAAATCGGGTCCCGCGGCATTAAAATTATTGAAAATAAATGTTTGCAGTTTGTTTTTAATACTGAAATGAAGACTAAATGTCGTTTAAAGTGAAACAATGTTATACTAAAGCATTGGAAACATGTTTTGATCAATAATTAAAAGAATAAAGATAAATGTGAAATTCGATCAAAGTTGTTAGCGCTAAATAAGCAGTTCGCTTGCGCCGGCTGCGAAAACTCTTACCGGGCGCATTTCAAGCGAAATGCTTAATCAAGTAAACATTTTTAACAACCATAAATTATCATACATCATTAAAGTAACAGTTGCCATAAAAAATAGCCACGTCACAATAGATGTTCAAAATGTTTACCCTTGTTCAAAATACAAGCTTCCACCCGTTTTCTCATGGACTGGCGACTCTTTCTGAGATCCTACCTAGGTGTCTCACGTATCCTCTGAATCCCATTAATAATCCTCGTGAGCAACTCTTCTTTGGTATCCACAGGCGAGTCGTAAACAAGCGACTTTAAATGTCCCCATAAGAATAAAATAATTTTTTAATAATTTCATAAGAAAAAAATTTTTTTTTTTTAACTTGCGTTTGTCTATTATTGACTTATTTTAAAACATCATTCTCTTCAGAATTAAATTCTCTACAAGTTTTGTATAAGAATTTCTGGTGTTTATTATCCATTTAACAAGGTTCATATGCTTCAAAACTAAAAGAAACTTGTTTTTCGGGACCAAGTTTTGCGTATTTCATCAGATATCTTAACAGGTCTGAAACCTGTTTAGTTCAATTTTTCTGTACATTTTACATACGATACGGTAAAATTTATGCCTAATTTAACGCCCAACAAATATCTGCAGGGCTTCGTTTCAACGGGGTAACTGAAATTCAGACGAAATCTTTCACCCTGTATAACTCGGTGACTAATGATTTTCGGATGTATGTTAATTTAAACTTTTTTTCTTCTTCTGTTGTGGGGAACCACGCCCTGAATTCTTGGAACCCTTTTTCAGAAATCCCTGTATATATTATAAAAATAATAACTAAATCATTTCTAAAATATTCTAAATTTCATTTTTTTAAGAGCCACTCAGATTCAATTAAAATTTCAATTTAAAAAACCAATTTTCTTTTGTTTTATTTTGATTGTCTTTTTTTATCTGTTCATAAAAGTAATTAAAACGCTACAAAGTGAGCAACAAAAAAATCAGTTAGTTTTAATTAAATGAGTGTTGAAAATATGGTCACATTTTATACTGCAGATGATTAATGGCGTTTATTATTAACAGGTAACTTTTGGACAAAACAGTAAATGGACTTCAATTTCAAAAAAAGGCCTCGGAGAACAGGCTAAGGTTGCTACACCTGGTATTTTAAGTGATAAAGATTCCCGGGGATTTTGGATCAGTTGGCACGATGGCACCATAGACGTAGGGCAAAAGGGGTCTAACAGGCCATTGGTAAGATGGACCGATCCAGAACCAGAATATATAACACATTATGCAGTCTGTACTCTTGGATCAGTCGGTAACTGGGTGATCGAAGGTAATTAATTCAATACATGGTATTGTTTTGTATTATTAACAACTTAACTTAAGTGATTGATTGAATTTGCTCAAATGACCAGATCTAAGGCTGTGTAGGCCTACATAGGCGTAACGCAAACCAACTGCAACTGGAGTTGCTTTTCACCAGCATAACGTTGAATTTTGTACATTCATTATCGTAGGAATACATACCTAGTAATCACCTAGTATTTCATACTGTGACACTTATCGCTAAGGTCCGTTTCGGGATCTAGGTAGCCTAATTAAATAATTATGACACTAAAGTTTACAATTACAAATATTAATTACAATAAAATATTTACAACATAAACAACAACTAATTATAATAAAGTAATACAATAAATAACTTAATGATTTACTTAAAATAAATAATAAACAATAAATAATTTAATAATTTACTTAGCACTACTTACAATCAATTTTATAGAATACACATACAAAATGAAAACTGAAAACACAAAACTGAATTTAATACAAACACACATTATTTTTTCACAATACACACCACAAACAAAGACAGTATAACAATTGTTGACCAACACAATGCTCGGAACCGTTAAGTATAACGCCCGACAGTCACTCGTCAAGGATAAAACGAATACTAAACTAACTGACCGCACTCGGGCGCTCTTTTTATAGATATTTCAAAAAGACAATTCTAGCAAAACAGAGAAACTTCATGCAAATAATAAAGTACAATAAATAACCCTTTATAAATGAGTGCCAGAAAAATCTATTGTAAACAAGTCAACAATAGATCTTATTGTAAATAGAAAGTGTTACAGGTCGAACTTTTCATAAATAGTTGTACAACAATAACACAATAGCGCAGTTATTTCAAACAACTTTCATGAATAGGCACCCATTTATAGCCACCCCATTGTTTCTCTTTCACTCTATTATCCTCTCTTTACTATTTTTATGAATGAAAGACTAGAACCTTCGGGAACCATCCTTTTCTTCGATATTGTCACAATACATACCTTTTAATTCCGGATGTTAATTATTATTTTAATTTAAAAGCTCCTTTGATTCACGTTGGAAACAAGTGAAAATCGCATCCTATACTTAATAACAGTTTGTTCGTCGTGGATTCATCTAGTGTATCAATGTAACGCAGCATTTAAAATGTAAAGTATAAAAATTATTCTCAATTAGTGGTGGGTCGGGTGAATGTAGTTGGCAAATAAGAAGTAAAAATTTGACTATCACAGAATTGAGATTTCAGTTATAAACATGTAAAGTAAATGTTGCAGAGAATAAATTTAAGGATCCCTGTAAGTTGACAGCATATTTCAGTAATTTAAATACAGCAGTAATTTCAAAACCTTCAGTAAAAGTACTTTGAGAACATATTTCAGGGATTTAGGCCTTATAAAGAATTATTTTAAATTTCTTTTCAACTGCATCCAGGAGACTTGAAAAAGGTTATACGACTTATCAAGATAAAACTGATAAGTTAAAATTTTAATGTAAATGTTACCAATTTATTACCACTTCTACCTTGCTTACTTCAATCCGCATGTCATCAACCCCTTTTTTTCTTGTAAGGCCCATTGGACCACTTTAGTCAAATAATATCAGTTCCTCGATTTCCTCCTAATTCTCTCCCAGTAGTTCTTCATTCTCTGGGATCTAGCAGCCTGTTCAGCATCTGAAAAAAACTCTAGGGTTCTGTATTTTTGTAACCGTTTCTTTGAACCTGATATTTGTGTGTTTGATCGCTTTCAGGTTATCGGATTTTTTTCAAGGTCCTCCAATGTTAGGTTCAGCTCCATTAAGTTCTTCTTCTCTTCACGAATCCAAGCCGGCCCCGATTTAAGGTCCCACATATAATCTATTAGTTGTCTGAGGATTCTTGTTTGTGGAATTCTTATGATGTGTCCAAGGAAAAAGATCCGTTTTTTGCGCATTGTGTCTGTTACAGGTTCAATGTCTCTGTAAACTTCTCTGGTTGGTAAAACCAGCCAGATACCATGTTTTGACTGTCGAAGCTAGTCCAGCTTTTGAGAATAAATTTCCAGGTTACAACTCTGGTTTTACCCAGCGAGTGTTCCGTTTTAGTTCGCCCAAATATTTGCCCATAAATCTTTGGGTTATCCAGCCGTACCACGTGGAGGCGTGAAACTTTTCTGGTAAAGAGATTTTGTATTGGGCTAAGTTTAGAAAAGTTTCCGGAACAAAACGGCCCATCAACCCCTTTATATCAAATAATACCCAATAAATGTTTAATTAGAAGTTATATATTTTTCAACCAAAAACTGTTAAGAAAGGAATTCATGTGCACTGTAAAATGTTTCATTGATCAACAATTATTTTTTAAACAAACTTATACTACCACAACTTTTTAAAGGTAGTGGCAATTCACTGATGTACTTTCTACCAGTATAAGTAGGTTTTTGTTGAAACAATTTTTAGTGTTGTGATTAGCAACATGGCAGTGATTAGCAACATGGCAATCACTTCTGTTTCTTGGGTAGTGGTTGTGACTTGAACCAACGCTTTTTATAAGTACGAAAAACGATAAAGATAGGTACACGAAGCATAGCGAAAACCACCGACTGCCGCTCATAACACGCCGGTTTTGTTTGATAATATTGTACTTTTGCAGATGATTGTCATTTCCATGTTCACTTAAAAAGCTCTAGTGTAAAAAAAGTGACGGCATTTGACTCAGATGTGAAAGGAACACAGCCATCTAAATCAATCAACTCTTACAGACTATCAGTAGTTTGACAATTGAGTTGCCTTTTTGTGCGACTTTTGCATTAACACATTTTGATTTTTGTGGTCTGCATAAAGAACAATTTTAAAGAAGCGGAAGGCGGTACAAGTGAACATTTAAAGGTAGAACGAAAAGGAAGAAGATGTAGTCAGCAAAATGTTTTGTGAAAGTGGTTTAATGAAGCCTAGTTGACAGTTAAACTCTTGAGCACCGAGATGCTTCACTTACCTTACGGGCATCTTCTTTCCTCGCCGAACAAGATTTGTTTGCTTGCTTCATGTCCTCGTCTATGGTCGCCGCCCTTTCTATCAACTCTTCCAGTGTTAAAGGCGGCGGGAATCGTAGCCACATTCTTATCTCTGGCCGCAGTTGCTACAAGAGCATCGAGAGAACGGCTTTTTCGGTGGTCTCGGGTAGTATTCTGTGCATAAGTTCATTTTTACCGAGGATGAAAATATCGGCTGGTTCTTCTTTCTGTTTACACCATAAAATTCGGCGAGAAGGCCGAATTATTCTGCACCGTCGTGTTGTCGAATATTTTTATTAACAAACTGCAGAACTCTAGGTATTCCAGTTTTCGGTAAAGCGACTGGAAACCCTCTTCTTTGCTTTTCTCCGTGGCTACAGACGTAAAATGCCGGCCCACTCTTCGTAGGTAGTACGGCTGGCTTGGAGCTGGCTGGTTATCCTGGTTACGAATTCTTCCTGCATCTTATGTGGCATCCTCGCAAAGGTTGCTATTACTCCCGGTGCGGGAGTCGTAACCGACTTGATTGCTTCGCTTAGAGCGTTAACAAACCTGCCTAGAGTGTTCGAGTTGCAGTTTTCCTGTAGAAACGGATTTAATGTGTTGGGCGCCATCTTTCCTCTTATCTCAGGTGCTAGTCCAGTATGAAAATGCTTTTCATATCGTTGCCCTACGTTCGGACGCAACTAGTAACACCGGATGGTGACATTAAGTGGGGAGATAAAACCTTTAATTGTTTGTGGCCCTGCGAAGGGCTGTTTATGTGTGTTTCTGCCGGGGTGGACAGAGTTGGTTGATTGCCCTGAAAAAAGTCGATGAAAATCTTTAGGAGTTAGTTCTTAGAAGGACCGCTGTGTTGGTCTCGAAGGAGACCGGTGTAGGCAGCGGCGAGAGCCGTGGCTGCGGTTGACAGCCCTGAAAAGGGCCGATTGAAACCTTAGTAAATTGATTATGAGAAGGACCGATGATGGCAGCGCGTGGCTGCGGTTACTGCGGCGGCGGCGGTGGCTGAGAGAGCTCCGGTGACGACGGGCGCTGAGTTGCTTGCTGCTGCGTCAAGTCCTTCTTTCTCACGTGGATATCTCGGTCGATCCTGGTCAGAGTTGTAGAGCGCAATGACGATCGGCTCAGTGCAGTGCGGTTCTGCAGTCACCGAAAGCGCTGTAGTAGTGGGCGGTTATCGGCCTCTCCATTGGCGACAAAGGCCTTTATCGGTACGACGCCAAAGGTTGGCAGAAATAACGAAGGCTGGTAACACAGTAAATGATTAATTAGATGGGTTGGCGGTGGCATTTAAATAAATTAAAGTGTGTTATTTTTCACCTTACAAGCTATAATTTGAATAAATGATCATTTGTTCAACTGAACTGAACTGAACTAATTCTTATGCGTTGTTATGACAACCAAAACCATAATATGATTAACAACTTATTACATCTCTCACAGGTTGTATGCTTAAAATATTTTACTCAAGTTGCAAAAAATTGAAAAATAGACAACTTTTTTCTGCAGAGCTTAGTTTAGCGTCAAATTAGTGATTTTTCGTAATTGCGAATCAAGCAGAGGTTGACTAAAAATTAGATTATATTTTTCATTTTACATTGGTTTACCCACTATTAAAAATATAGGTTATATTTTACATTGGAAAGACAAGTCCTGCGTGTGTTTGACACGATTGTTTTTACAATAGGAGGGTAGGGAAATCTAGAGGAGCAGATTCATCAGTCGCTCAGTATCAGTCTTAAAAAAATCGTTGTTTAAATTTCAAATGAAAAATTATATTTTTCAATTGCGTAATAAATTAATAAAATTCTTTTTTCGATCAGATTTTTGGAAGATTACAACATATCCGAAATGTAAGTATGGTTACCGTGGAATAAAGTGGGGCAGTATGGATGTCATTGTAAATGCATCGCATGATGCACATATTGCACTTACCACTGCGCCAACTGAGACTATTCGCATGTATCACATTGTTCTTGGAACCAATGACAATTCAAAATGTGAAATCCGCTTTGGGCCAAAACAGGAAAAAAAGGTGATTGATTGTTTTATGTAATACGCATAAATATAAGGTTGTATGTTTTCACATGATTTTTAACTCGAGACGAATATCTCCATAGGGTAGCCCCGATTTTAAATTTCCCCAAAAATTATTATCTGTAGACAGCACTCACCGTAAAACCTCAAACTAATGCGCACTACAATCTATACGCGATAGCTTACAAGGTCCTTAGAGCCTGCATACTTGATTTATAAACTTAAAATTCCAAACTGAGAACAATATACAACCAATTGATGTCAAAGTACACCTACTCGACGTTAGCGTTCACATGAAAGCTAGTAAAAGCAAAAACCCAGAACCAGAACGAAGAGTGGCTCTCTAACCCAACCGGACAACTACCGCCAGCTGCTCCAAGTGTTGCACCACACTGGCTTTCAATTGGATGAGAAATGATTTATAAAAATGTAGTACGCCTATCTCAAATGGAGCGAAGACGAGCCAACAGGTTGTTGTAGTCGGCAGTAGTGTTGACTCAAAATCTCAGATGACTGTTGGTCAAATCGAGTCGAGTCAAGAAAGAAGTGAGCTTACGCTCGGGATGGCAACGTCGTAGCTAGGCTACCTTGTCATTCGGAGAATTGGATGAAAGAATGTTTTTAGAATTTTTCTTTATTTGGAATTACAGATGATTAATTGGGGGAAAGATGGGCTCGGAATCGGGATAACCGTGAGAACAATACATTGGGAAGTGAAGCTTTTTCTAGTCGGAAGTGTTATTTTCTAGTAGGACGTGTTTATAGGGATGTTTGTAAGGAGTCTATAAAAAAATCGTTGAATGGCTGTTTAATCTTTACTAGCGGCGGGCGAGGTGTCGTATAGATTTCTCTGACAGCTGGCTGTGCAGAGCGTTGACTCTTGAAGTTGGGTGTATGAACTCCACCTGGGTGGGGGTGAGGAGGTAGTCGTGGTTGCAAAATGGAAATTTGTCTTACTATGCGGTTGTGAAGGGAGGAGAGGACGGGCCACCAAACTGGTGCACCGTAAAGAAGGAACGATCTGATGATAGCTGTGCAGATGAGGAGGAGGTGGGTCAAATGAAACAGCCAGCTGGTATGGAAATAGCCCACCGTAATAAAAATTTCTTCTACCGTAACTCTGAACATGTTTATTTCAGTTACATTTTCATTTCTATCTAATTTAGGTCTGCCTAAATAAAGTATTGTAAAGTAAGTAAGGTATTGTATTCATTGTGTCTTCATAGCTAAATTACCGTATTATTCCGAAAACAAGCCGCACCCGAATTTAAGCCGCATCGGAAAAATTACGATCAAAACTAGGAAATAAATTTTAAGTACAGTACTTGTATGTTTTTGAAAGTATTTTATTTTTTAAGAAGAAAATACCGTACAAACAAATACACTTACTACTTAATTAGCATTTAGAAGCTTTTGTTTATTTTTTGTTCAATGCCGAACACAAGGATTCATCTACATTATATGTGTTTTCTTCCGGCTTCTTTGGTGGATGTCTTTTCCGCGTTTTTACCGAAAATGTAGCCCAGGACTTGCGATACCAATAATTCGAAATTGGTATCGCAAGTCCTGCGCTACTTTTTGGGTAATTGTATACACAAAGTACCCTTAACCTATATAACATCACTCATGGCGATGTATAAAATACAACAAAAAACAAATGATCGGATAAAAAACAAAATGAAATTTTAAAAAACTGCTACCAAACTTATTATTATTAAAGCGCGAATCCAAGCCGCAGGTCAAATTATGGAACCGATTTTTAGGAAAAAACTGCGGCTTGTATTCGGAACAATACGTATTAATTTTCAGCAGGTACTAAATTAATTTACGTACAAAAAATAAACATATTACAGGTGATATAAAACACACGTTACACAGAAAAACACACTTTTTAAATACAAAAAACTCGAAAATTAACTTTACAATTTGATACCCAACACATGTATCAAAAAAAATTACACCTACAAAAAAATCTTAAGATTCAGGAGCATATAAACCACATAACTGCACAGAATAATAATGTACTCCCTCCAAAAACCCGGAAATAAATGTAATGCTGAAACAGCATGATTGGTCACTGGCCCCTGCCGTCCAGTTGAGACCGTCGGTCACGTCACTCTTATTTCCAACCATTTGCTCGTGTGATTGGTTTAGACCGATTGGAAAGTGAAGTGGATTAGGTAGGGCTACAAATAAAAATATTTTGATGGCCGAGGCATACAAGTTGGTAAATATAACTAACTAGCAACCCCGGCTCGCTTCGCTTCACAGCATCATATAGGTCTCATGAAATTATTTTAAAACCTCTCTATATACCGTGCGTTCGGAAAGTCGCTGTGCACTGGAATTGTGACTATGGATTTATGAAAATATGTATAAAGAAATGACTAAGCATTTTGGAAAAAAATTTATTCAATACCTTAATTACATTGTTAAACCGTGATTACATTGTTTATAGAAGGTGTTCGAAATGACCTCCATTGGCATCAATACAGCATTGCACTCGTTTCATTTTGTTTGCAAACACCTTTCGCAACTGTATAAAACGTTATGCAACGTGTTTGGTGAACGAATAATTTCAAAGAATTTGTGGCCTGCAAGATCTCCTGATCTGACTCCCCCCGATTTCTTTTTATGGGGTGCGGCGAAACAAACTGTGTATCGGAACAGACCACACACGATTGACGAACTTAAAGCCGCAATAACGGCATACATTCAAGGAATCACTGTTCTTCAGTTGCGAAAGGTGTTTGCAAACAAAATGAAACGAGTGCAATGCTGTATTGATGCCAATGGAGGTCATTTCGAACACCTTCTATAAACAATGTAATCACGGTTTAACAATGTAATTAAGGTATTGAATAAATTTTTTTCCAAAATGCTTAGTCATTTCTTTATACATATTTTCATAAATCCATAGTCACAATTCCAGTGCACAGCGACTTTCCGAACGCACGGTACAATATTTTTGGTTTGGTTGCCCTGTGGCAGGAAAATAAATTGTTTTCCTGCACTTGCAGCTCTAGAAAGTCCGACATAGCGACCTAGTTGTCCATGAGTGAAGGAAGCACTCTTGTCTCAAATCGATGCCCACCGTCAATGTTTGTCCCTGCAATTTAACAGAATTGAATAGAAGCATAGAAGAATACCGATGATGGAAAAGAAAGAGACAGTTAATGTATAGCTATATAAGATACAGTAATACGTGGGTGAGGTACGCAGAGTAATTGGAAATATATATATATATATGACTCATTCGCTACCTGTCCAATGAAAACAAATACATGAAATACAGCACAAAAATAAAATTTTTGAATATTTCCGAATGTTGAATGTTTTTTAAATCGAATTTAATTCTTCACGTTTTTCTATGAAATATAAAAGTTGAATCGTGCTTCTAGTCCAAAAAATACACCATCCAGATGACTTAGAAAAAAATAAAAGCGCTATGCACCCGATAAACTAAAACATGCGACATCGTCACAGTTTAAGTTTCTTAACTCGCTTAATTAAGGTTACTTAAAGTTGCAAAATAGCCTATATTGATCAGGAAGCTCTAAGCTATGCAACAATCAAAGATTTTTTAAAATCAGTTCAGTACTTTCTGAGATTACCTCATACAAACAAACAAACAGATGTTTCTTCTTTATTATATTAGTATAGATAAGGTTTATATGTATAAGTACTGGTAACGCAATATAAGTTGACGATCGTCAGCGAGAGTAAGACTTGACTATGCGGGGGTGGAAGTGCTACCATACGTGCTTTTCTAAATACAGTAATCCCTCGTTATCCGCGAGGGTTACCGCGGTTAGTAAAACCGCGGGTAATGATACCTTATATGAACGAAAAGATGGGGGTTAGGTTCTGAAGGTAAAGTCCTGTAGTCGTTTTAAGTGTTTAACAGTTTTAGGAACATTTTACCATTATTATAATCTATGAATATTTTTAATAAATACAGTACTGTACGCATGACAAATTTAAGTTGCTTTAAAATAGTTAGTTATGGCTGTTTGCTTCTTCTTCTTTTTAAACTCCTTGTGGAATCCTTCGTATGGTACTATCAGCTCCTGGAGTGTTCTTTTGAATTGAAGGGCCCTATCCATGACGGTATCCGTCTCCATTTTTTTTTTTTTTTTTTTTTTTTTTTTGGTTTAACGTCCGACTGTTCTGCAGTTACTGCTAATGCAGACGGTGAATGATGAAATTATTTTTGTAACGTATGAAAAAATGCCGTGCCTGAATGGGATTCGAACCCAAGACCCGTCTCCAACACGTGATAAGCGAGCTGCTTTGCCATGCTGAGGATCTCGTTGATGGTTTGTGAAGAAATGCTTGGCTTCGTTTCAAGATCGTCGAACAAACAAAGAACTGTACGTATGTACGAAGAAATTAGACTGACACATGGAGGAAAACGTACGGAGAAATTACAGTATGGTGCCCTGGCGAACGTATGGCGGTGAGGGTGTAGTTATACTGGCGGGGCCCGGTACACGGAAATCTAGCTTGTCTCATGGCGGCCGTCGCCATACTAGTGTGTGACTTCAACATGATACGGATGCCAAAACATTTATTCAAACACAACCATGTTTTCAGAATTTTATGTCTTTACAACCAAGTACGGTGTACACAAGGTGAGAAAACGTACGTATTTTAAGGTTTCAGGCCCACGGGGGGACAAAGTCCGCGGATACCAAGGGATTATTGTGATGTATGACATTATGTTTATAACTATGTCGTCTTATAAAAATCCCATTCTATTATTTATTGATTCTTAATAATTATCCTAAATAATAAACATTCATTCTAAATAAGCCATAATACTAGGCCTAAGCTATATTTAGTATCCTTTTTGGTCATCACCAGTAAACTGAATTACTGCACTCTGACATTTTTGTAGTGATAGACTAGTTAATCCGTGTGTTCCGTGGATGCGAGCTTATTATCATGAGTAATACTAGTTTTACGGTAATTTCAAAATGTTATTGTATTTTTAGTGTTTTCATATTTCATTACCTATTTTCAGTAAGTTATGTTAAATTGCAATTGAATTTTAAACAGTTCACTTTCTTTAAATAATTACATTATTTTTTACTTATTTACTGTGATGGGTCATGAACTGAATTCAATTACTTAAGTGTTTGTGGTGGTTACATTTTGAGTTAGACGCTTGATACACATGTGTTATGGTATGGGGTTGGGAGATGTAAGTAGGATAGATAGACTTATACTCTCCTCCCACCCACCGCATGATAGGCGGCGCAATAATCAACTTATAGCGCGTTGCCAGTAATACAAGTAAGGCCGAGACATAATCTTCACGGCGTTTATGAAAATAATTTTAATCCAGTCAATTCATTTTACGATGACTGAAACATTTTTAATTTGCTACGATGTAGTGAATACATTTGATATTTTTATTAACTATTTTCTTTCTTATTTTACGACGAAAGGTATCCGTTAACTCTCAAAATATTCTCTCAAAGGGAAAAGATAAATCGTTTCGTATAACGTGGTTCAATGGCGACGTGGAAGTATATTCTTGTCAGAAAATAATGACCGATTCTCTTAAATTGTTAATGAAATGGACCGATAACGATTCGTTTCTGATCAACCATTTTGGTGTCTCCACTGGGGCCGATTCTGAGGGCAGTTTCACGGTTTACCCGACTTTGGAACACATTAAAATGACAGGTAAGTTTATCCGTCACAATCGATTGTAAGCCTACTTATCGATTGTATTGTAAGCCTATCGATTGTAAGTAGATGTTACTTACAGAAATCGTAGTTGCTCTTTGTGAGTAGCCAACAGTCGACTCCGGTTTTAAAGTAAGCCTAACTGCCGGAACTGCTTTTCACTCTTATGTGAAACTGCAGTAGACCTACTGCAGTAATTAAACATTTAAACTGAATGTGAAAAAATAATACTCAAAAATATCGTACCTAGGCACGAAGCAATAAATTTAAGGGGAGCACTATACCTCGAAAATCGAAAAAAAAAATTCTAATTTTGGCGCCATCGCCTTCTATATCTTTTTCTGTGTAATTACATAAAAAAATTATAATTGTACAATAAAAATTACGGAAGCTATGCAGATTTTTGGTAAGTAATGTTTTGACCAGAATTTTTTCAATTGAGTTAATATGTGGAAAAAATTAAGAGTTGCGATATTCAAAGAACACAGAAATCTGACAAGGCAATGGAAAGTGTGTCAAAAGAAGCAAGATAAGAGAAAAAAAGGAGGAAATTATTTGAGGAAAAAGAACAGTCGGGTGAGGAACAATATTATGGTGCAGGCAGTTTTTAGGGTGAGTAAAATTTTACAGCTCATTTCCCGCACATTCACTTTTTTCCATAAAGGTACAGTTTTCTCAAAAACTATTTGACTTCGAAGGTTGAAATTTTTTGAACATGTTTCCCAGTATAATTGTGACATATGGTACTAGAATCATTGCAGTATTATAACTAAGTTCGAAATAAAATAAAAAAATTCTACAAAACAAATTAGTAAATTGTTTTTGCATTTTTCAAAAAAAATTCTCGAAATGGTATCGCTAGCTCTATATTAATAACTCTAGTACCAGAGCTTAAAAAGATGTCATAGAAAAGGCACAAAAAAATTAAAGCCCTAATTCTTAACGGTTTCTTAGAAACGTGTACCTAAAAAGAGGTCAATTTTACATGGGTTAGATAGGAGTGTGACACTTATCGCTAAGGTCCGTTTCGGGATCTAGGTTATTATAATATAATTAATACACTAAATTTTACAATTACAAATATTTATTACTACGAGGGTAGGCTGATAAGTAATGCACACATGCTTGTAGAAGACGAACAAAAAGAAATAGCAAGATGGGGTAAATAACAAATTAAAGTACAAATCTTAACCTACCAAATTATCTATTTATTTTTCAATATAGTCACCGTTAAGCATTACACATTTCTCCCAACGTTTAACAAGTTTTTTCATTCCGTCACTGAAAAATTCTTCCGACTTTCCTCGAACCCAGGACGCAATAGCTGCCTTCACCTCATTGTCCGAGCTGTAATGATTACCCTTAAGGTCTCTCTTCAGTAGAGGAAAAAAATAAAAATCGCAAGGCGCAAGGTCGGGAGAATACGGAGGGTGTAAAATTGGTTGAAACTTCAGGTTTCTCAGAGCCTCTCCAGTTGCACGCGAAGTGTGTGGACGAGCATTGTCGTGTTGCAAAATTATTGGCGCCAGGTTGCCTCTAACACGACAAACTCGACGTCGGAGGTGTTTCAGAGTCTGTATATACTGAGCAGAATTTACCGTTGCCCCTCGTTCCAGATAATCAGTCACATAAACTCGGCGAGCATCCCAAAACACAGTCAAAAGAATTTTTTTTGCGGACGGTTGTGTTTTGAACTTTTTCACAACAGGAGAATGTGGATGACGATATTCAGCGCTCTGCCTTTTTTCTTCGGGATCGTAATGATGAACCCATGACTCGTCCCCCGTCACAATATTCAAAAGAAAGTCGTCTCCTTCGTCACGGTAGCGCTTCAAAAGTTGTTCAATTCGCGTTGTTTAATTCTCGTTGACATAGCACCAGAACACGACGCCATACTTCCACTACTCAAAACAAACTGAATGAAAGCAACGCCTTCAAACTGCGCAGACTTGTAGAGGAGAAATAGTACTTCCACATGCCACCAGGCGCGCTACTGAAGTTTATTTAGTTGTCTTCTACAAGCATGTGTGCATTACTTATCAGCCTACCCTCGTAATATAATTAATACACTAAATTTTACAATTACAAATATTTATTACTATTAAAAGATTTACAAAATAAACAACAAACTAATTATAATGAAGTGATACAATAAATAACTTAATAATTTACTTAGCACTACTTACAATCAATTTTATAGAGTACCTACACATACAAAATGACACTGAATACACAAAAACTGAATTTAATACAGATACACAATAACTTTTACACGATACACACACAAACGAAGACAGTATTATAATCGTTGACCAACACAATGCTCGGAACGTGCCCTGCACTACGCCCGATGGCCACTCGTCAAAGATCAAACGAATACTAACTCACTGACCGCGTTCGGGGGTCTCTTTTATAGTGAATCAAAAAGAATCTTCCCGAAAAACACGGAACTTCGATACAAATAATCAAGTACAGAAAAACCCCTTATAAATGAGTGCTAGAAAAATCTATTGTAAACAAGTCAACAATAGATCTTATTGTAAATAGAATAAAGTTGTTACAGGCCGACCTTTTCATAGATAGTTGTACAACAATAAACACAATAGCGCAGTCCTTCCAAACAACTTTCACGAATAGGCAATTTTTTATTGTTACTATTGATCCATTGTTACTCCTTCACTCTATTATCTACTCTTCACCATTGTATGAATATTGTATGAATAAATTTCTACAGTCCATCTACTGTAAGAGTACTCCGCGCGAGGCAAGAGCCTATACGTTGTAAACGAAAGTTTTACACTAGTTAACGCGTATCTACCTCTCCGCCCGACAATTATCTTGCACTACGTTCCATCATTAAAATATCTACATCCAGCCGAAATAAACATTATCCTTTAAGCTTTTTCAATTAAATCGTTCAGATTACTTGTAATTATTGTAGTTTCATAAAAAGACTCCTTAATTAATTATTTTAACCGTTACATTTAACAAAACAATTATTTTTGTCTACTTTTTAATGTTTACCGCTGTTATGTTTCAAAAATTCAACGCATTCACTATCACGCATGTTAACAAAACACAGCTTACAAAACTTTTCAACTTCAGTCTACGAAGAAAATCGAAACGAACCGATTCAATACCAAAAGATAACTGATCAAACTAAAAATGAGTTAAACACGGACAAGTGCAAACAGTTGTATTAAACTTGTCACAGACTATTAATATTTTAATGATATGAAGTAAACAATCTGAAATGATAACAACGAATCACTGGAATTGTTTACTCTCCTATTACAATTTAAGCGCATTAGTCTTATATTATTACTTGTGACCAAAAATAAAACTGAGTCTTTATTAAAAACCTACTAATCATAAATAATGATGTAATAATAGTAAATAATGTAACGAAAAATAACAATGTAAGAGTTACAATAGTAAAAGTTTTAGTTATTTCTGATAAACTAATGTTAGATTTATAAAACATTTTCTAACAGATAAATTGAACGTGTTTTCAATACAATATTAAGCTTAGAGCGAATTAGTGTTGTACGGAATTTTGTTTTTGATCATGCTGTGCTTTTTTTAATTAATGCGCATGCTCACTTGTATTGGTGGTTGCCTACGTCGGAGTACTCTTAGCGTAGACAGACTATAGAAATTACGCGAACCATGTCGTCTTCAATATTGTCACAGGAGGTATAGTGCTCCCCTTAAATGAGTTTTCCAATGTAATATTGCATGCACTATTATATACGCCTGTAATAAGTTAATTTCGCACAGATTCGGTGAGCAAATGAGGAAGCGTGATCGAGGTTGTTGGTAAACAGGAGTAGATCGGCGATACGTTATTTGTTTAGTAAAATTCATTTAAGACAATAAAAGAATTAATTATTTGCACACGTACGGAGGCCGTTTGATTACTACTGCCCGTCCCCAAGGGGTACGGCCCTGACCACGCAGACCGTACCCATAAAACCGTGGCTTAGGCTACCCTATCTAAGCCTGCATAGCAGTAGCTTCCTTGGCAATGGGGGCCGGCCGTGAACGCCATCGTGTGCTATTCGTAGTGCACGGTGGTGTGTAGTACATCCATGTGTGGGAGAGCTTGTGGAAGCTCGGCGGCGACCAGTCCAACGCTTATACACTGGTACCGAGGGGAGTGGGGAGTGTGGCGCCCCGCGGACGGATCCGTGCACACTCAGTAGGAGTAGGACTCTCGGGGGTTGTGGTGGAGCTGGGTAGCACTTCAAAGCCACTAAGCTGCTTAAATTCCTCCGGAATGGGCGTAGTTGGCCGAGGGGTGTGCCGGAAACGGATAGGTGAGTATGTATGTCTGAGTCTGTTGGGGGCACGCCCCAGACCACACAGAGCGTGCCCATAAAACTGCAGTTTAGGCTACCCAATCCTCACCTGCAAGCTTTCTAGGTAACGGGGACCGGCTGTAGCACCTCCGTGTGCTATTCGTAGTGCACGGTTGTGCGTAGTACATCCGTGTGTGGTAGAGCCACGTGCAAAGCTTTTAGCGGCGTAACGAGCTCGACGGCGACTCGTCCAACGTTTACACGAGTACTGAGGGGAGTGGGGTGCCCTGCGGACGTGACCGTGCCCACTCGGTAGGAGTAGGACTCTCAGGGGCTGGGGCTTCCTAGATAGCTCTTCAGAGCCACTATGCTGCTTAAATTCCTTCGGAATGGGCGTGGCTGGCCGAGGGGTGTCCGGCAACGGATAGGAAAGTACACATGCCTGTTCCCAAGCTTTGCACAGCTGAGAGGTATGCATTACGTCACTACTACTGTTAGAGATTGCGTTAGTAGTAGTAATGTTTTACTAGTATTATGTTTGTAGTAGTCAAGGGTACTATCCAAACTACTTATATTCTGTGTCGCCGTCTACAGCGAATAGTCAAAACAACACCCACCTATGTCACCGCACTAGGCAGCCTACTATCCAGCGAAGAGCAATGAGATGATTAGTACAGTGTTATGACGTAACAGCAGTCGGGTACTTCGTCTTTCCCCTTCATCCCGCAGCTGCACAAATCTTGGGGACGAGCAGTAATTGGAACTATCAAAAACGCTGAAAAATTTGGGATCTTTACCGTTATTTCACATTATCAAAATATCGTGTGAATGCACCTTTACTGCCTGCACGTGCTCTCTACTCTTCCATTAGCAATCGCTTGATTCTTTCATTTTCGGTTGTTTTCATTTTCATTATATTTTCGGTTGTTTTTCCCTTCATTCTTTTACAAGTTTCACAAATTAATTAATTAATTGTGTTGCTTCTTAGAGGTTTACTTATTCTGCAGATTGCTTTATTACACACCCAACGATTCTGGCCAGTGGTGTTCACTATCATATCATGTCCGTTTAAACAAATGCGCGGATTATGCAATATTCTTTTCTCTTGAAGGAAACGTATAGCTCTTTCCTTAGTAGAAATAATAGGAGTCGATTCCAAAAGATTCATTTTGTATTCAACAGAACACGTGCGAAGCAAACAAGCAACTTATGTGTATTATCAAATATACAAAAAATATCTACAATATTAATTATAGTGAGTGGGAGTCATCAGTCATAACAATAAAGATGCTTTTACACGAGGCCACTTTAACGTTACAGATGGTGTGATGTGAAATAACGGAAAAGATCCAAAAGTTGTATAAAAAGTTACAAAAATTACTATTGTACAAGCGGTGCGAATATAACGTAGGCCTACAATTAAAAAAATTAATTACTAAGAGTAATAACTTAACGTAACCGGAGTCTTTAACATAAAATGTGTTAGCCTTTGTGAATTGAGCGGGACCGAATTGGTGTTTACTAGCCCGAGTTACTTTTGGCAGTAACAGATTGTTACAATCGGAGTCGACTGTATTTAAATTTGTTTGTGTTACTTTTAGTATTAGTAAAATTAAGTAGTGTGGCTGTGGTAAAGGCTGACTTGGAGATGGCCGGCGAAGTCTAAGTTTGGAGCTGCATCCTCCACTTGAGGGTGTTCCACTCCACGGAAGGGGAGAGCTCTACGGTTTTCAACCGGAGTAACACTATACTGAGAACGGAAAATTTAGGCGGGTGAGTTCTCGCTCGTGTATCCCTTCCACCACCTCCTATGTACAGCGCTTCAAAGTTATGTAAGCGTAAGCGCAGTAGACGGATTTGGTTGAGGTACGATTAAGGGAGAAATAATGTTGTGAGTAGTTCAGCAGTAGAGGAGGAAATTCACAGCCGACTCGCTGGAATGCATAACGTACCGTACCGTAGGTATATATGGTCTAGGCGCCTACGGGAGCCTCTTTTTCCTAAAAGAGCGACCTCCAACATGGTGGAAGGGTTGACGTTTCCTTGGGGGATTTTCACAAAATGTCCACCGACCACAGACAATAAGACAAAATAGTCAACCGTTCGAGCTACGATCTGTTCTCTGCGACAGCTTCAGTAGAATTAGACAATTCACGCACGCACATGCGCATGCATCGAACGTATTTCATCCCTTCTACATCCGGCAGTATTCTCCCCACTCACTTCTCATTTCTGCGCGAACTACGCTTACAAAACATTGACATTTTGTACTCTTTTACGTATTAGACTAAATAAAAGTAGTTTATTCACTGTACTTTTCATTACTCTTATGTATAGTCACTTGACTCACGAGTTTGCCCTTGCTTGCAACGAGGGGTAAAGGGGGAAAGCATCAGTGCGCATGCGCGTTGTGTGTACTGCTTTAATTTCAGTACGACAAACATGACAACTTATACTATACCCAGAGCATATACAGTATATCGCGGAACCTTTTGTACGTTAACTGTACGAATATAACTGTTTTAATTTTATAAACTTAATTTAATATAACTGTTTATGTAACCGTAAACAGAAATGTTAGTTTCTCGAAAATGTGGGCAGACTATTCACAGAGCTGAACGGAATCTAATATGCAGTGCAATGCTGTTAAGTTGAAACTAAACAAAAATGCCTCTCAATGCCTCTTAACAAAATCCATGAGCGAGTGGCTAACTACTGTGATGTTTCTCTTGCCACAACCTTAAAAATAAAGAAGGATATTCTTCGACAGTTTTGTTGTCACCTGGTAAAAAAAGGTAGCGGTTAGGTAGATTAGTGAGACTGATAGTGAAGACGCCGTTGACAGCGATCGTAAAGAAGGCGATTCATTCGTAAAACATTTGTTCCAATGGAATAAGGTCGCTGGTAATTACAGTAAATCAAACATTTCTAGTTGTGTAATTGAGCTATAGGCAGTATTATAGGACAGATTTATTTCTTATAAGGATTATGAAGAAAACTTTCTCGGATTAAACCACAACTTACAAAATGTAGAAACTGCACGGTAGTGAATGTACAAGTAAATATACAATGTTCATGTATATACAAGTGTTGCATTGTTTTTGCGCCCTGGAGACTCCAGGAGGAGTATAGGACATGTCAGTTACAACACCTGAAATACATAGGCTATATGAATCACACAATGTATCACTACTATCAAGAAAAAAATTCTTGTACGCTATAAAAAGTTTCACCGATCAAGTAATTTTTCAGATTCTTTTTAAAGGAATTTAAATCCTCACAACGTTTTAAAAATTGGGGTAACTTATTCATGAATTTTCTCCCTGCATAAGTAGGTTTTTGTTCAAACAATTTTGTGGAGTGATTAGCCACATAATAATCATTTCTGTTTCTCGTGTTATGATTGTGAACATTGAAATTCTGCATAAAATTATTTTGCCTAACATACATAATCACCTCAAAAATGTAGAGAGAGGGAACTGTAAGCAATTTAAGCTCCTTAAATAGTGGTGTGGATGAGGTTAGCTGGTTAGCTTCCACCATACACCTAATAGCTTTCTTTTGAATTTTAAAAACCCTTTTCATATTACCCATGCTAGAATTACCCCATATTAACGTACTATAACCCCATACTAGATACCATAACGGATATGAGACAGAATGAGGCCATGATAAGCTGCCATTAGTGATTTTTTTATCATTTAATCTGGCAATTTGTTTTAGTGCAAATACCCCAGATGATATTTTACTACAAACTTGATTGATATAGAAGCCCCAAGACAAAGATCTATCTAGAGATACACCCAGGAACTTCACTGTTTCTACATGCTCTAAACTATTATTATGAATAAATACATACACTTCTCTACTTTCTTTAACGTTATGTTTATTTTTAAACTGCAAGTACTGACACTTTTTCCCATTAACTGTTAATAACATTTGATTCAAGAACTGTACTACGGACTCTATGTTAACATGTGTATTTGAGGTTAACATTGTTGAGGTTGGCAGCACTGTCATATTTTCGCATTCTCACATGAGAATGAAAGCATACTGGGTGGAGAAAAAACGGAAGGTACCCAGGTAGAGTAATCCATAATTAAATACTTAGCGACTTCCACTTTGGGAGCTTGACGCAAATAATAATAACAATAATAATAAAGCGTGTTTATTACTAAAATACATATATATGTATTTTATCATTGTTTTAAACTGTTAGTTTCAGTACAAAAGCGTAAAAATAGCGTAAAAACTAACTACAAATAACATTTGACAATATCGCAAAATACAAAATAGGTATTACAAACACACGTATGGCAAGACCCAAAAGGTCGCCTGCCAGGCTGGCACCCAAAACAAAATCAAAATTATATATATCACCAACGAAAATATTAAATAAAATTAAAACAGTCCTCTATTATAGTTCAAGTAACAAAAATAACACAAAACATAAAACTATATTACAATACTTTTCTATCTTATTCCTTAATTAAAACAAAAGAAAACAACAAAACATTACATACATAAATAATACTACATGATCCTTACTAATTAGTAGTTAAATTCCAGGACCAGTATCTTGCGGTATTTTATTACTTCTCTGATATTATTATGCAAGTAAGCTCACCCAGTTGTCTCCATTTAACACCCAAATAATTTCGTCTTCACTTAGTACATCGTTATTAAACCATTTTATTCTATAATTGTTTAGAATGGGGCAAACTCCTAAAAAATGCACAATGTCTTCCTCCTCATTCAAACAATATAACGAACATCTCCATCTATCTGGCTCTCTATGAGGTGCCTTATTCAGTGGCACCATACAACGTCTAGCCCTAAAAATTACATTAATAAACTGCCTCTAGTGTCGGTCGGTAATGTATTGCACGTCACCTAAATCCCTATTTAATTTACTATAAAGCGAATGAAATTCGGACCTATTAGCACTTTCCAACCACCTGCCGACTTCTCGTTGCTTAATACCCTCAATCACACCCTCACAGTCATCCCGCCATTGTTCATTGGCCATCACATCTACATTGAAGTTTCTATTGAAGCCATCAAATCTGTGGCAAGATGGCGAAAGCTGATAAGTGCAATTTTGAAAATTTTTCAGGAGAACAGTAAGTTGAAAGTTTATCTGTTCATTAAAAATCAGGTTTCATTGGAAATACTATCTACTCTTAATTTATTTTTCATCTAAATAAATTAAGATTAGATAGTATTTCCAATGAAACCTGATTTTTAATGAACAGATAAACTTTAAACTTACTGTTCTCCTGAAAAATTTTCAAAATTGCACTTATCAGCTTTTGCCATCTTGCCACAGAAATAAAACTTTCAACTTATCAACCCATTCTAATTGCATTCTTGATCGTGACTTCAGCATCTATATCCAGTAAGCTTATGTTAATACAGCCTGTACTTCTGTTTCAGACGACGGTCTCGAGTCTAGGAAGAAGAAAACAGTAGAAACTGTGAATATAAGTGAAGAAGCAAACATGGTTAGAAACGTTTCAGAAGTAGAAATTTAAAAATGTAACACCGATAATTATCCTGGCGATTCAAAATTTGAAGCGATTCTGATCAACAAACATAAACCGTTGGTTGTTGATTATAACATTTACTAAAAATTTTATGTATTTTTTTTAGCTTTTTAATCTAACTAAATATGTTTCTACAATAAAATAAACTGAAATTTATCTCAGGTATTCGTTTATTTGTGGAGGTTTTAGCCACTTTTTGAAAAAGATATGGAGTGAAACACTCGCACGGCTTTCCTTGTTAATGTTTTCTCAGACATTAAAAAATTTTGAAAATCACAAATTGACGCTGAACCAACCTCTTTGGAAAAAAACGCTTCAAATAAAAGTTGTCAGTTTTTGTATTGTGTACACTTTTCCCCCAAGATTCGTAGGCTAAAATCTTTGAACGATTTCAATTAGCATAATATGGAAAATCACTGATTAGCGTAAAATTATCCAAGCACTGTACAAAAAAACGCTTAAAATAAAATTTCTAGGATTTTAAATTTTCTATAACTTTGATTTACCCTGACTGCATTTTTATTAAAGACGCATTAAAAAAAGAGTTTTACCACGATAGAACAGCCCGCCCAAACATTTCAGCAGAGTGAACGCTGGTCGCAGGTTGCTGGTGCAAATGCAACGTGAAATGCAAAAATCATTTGGTGAAAATTCTCCACCAATTCTTGTGACGTTTTTTTGCGTCCAGGAGACTCCAGGAGGAGTATTGATAGGACATGTCAGTTATAACACCTGAAATACATAGGCTATATGAATCACACAATGTATCACTACTATCAAGAAAAAAATTCTTGTACGCTATAAAAAGTTTCACCAATCAAGTAATTTTTCAGTTTTTTTTTTAAAGGATTGCAAATTATCACAACATTTTAAAAATTGAAGTAATTTTTGATTGTGAACATTGAAATTCTGCATAAAATTATTTGCCTAACATACATAATCACCTGAAAAATGTAGAGAGAGGGAACTGTAACCAATTTAAGCTCCTATAGTAGTTAACTAGTAGTAGATTATAAAATAAACATTATCCTTTAAGCGTTTTCAATTATGCCGTTCAGATTATTTGTAATTATTGTAGTTTCATAAAGAGACTCTTTAATTAATTATTTTAACCATTACATTTAACAAAACAATTTTTGTCTACTTTTTAATGTTCACCGCTTTTATGTTTCGAAAACTCAACACATTCACTATCACGCGTGTTAACAAAACACAACTTAACAAAACTTTTCAACTTCAGTCTACAAAGAAATTCGAAACGAACCGATACAATACCAAAACATAACTGATGAAACTAAAAATAAGCTAAACACAGTCAAGTGCAAACAGTTGTATTAAACTAGTCACAGATATTAATTTTAATGATACAAAATAAACAATCTGAAATGATAAACAACAAATCACTGGAATTGTTTACTCTCCTGTTATAATTTAAGCGCATTAGTCTTTTATTACATGTCCAAAAATAAACTGAGTCTATAATAAAAACCTACTAATCATAAATAATAATGTAAAAATAGTAAATAATGTAACAAAAAATAATAGTGCAAGAGTAACAATAGTAAAAGTTTAGTTGTTAATGGTAAACTAATGTTCGATTCATAAAACATTTTCTAACAAATGAAAATTGAACATGTTTTTATTATATAAGCTTAGAGCGAATTAGTGTTGTATGGAATTTTGTTTTTGATCATGCTGTGGGTATTTTTAATTAAAATGTATAGAACCAGTTTTCAGTGTCTGCTGGAGTAATTCAAGAATTAGTAGATGCATGTCCCGTCAGCCCACCCGTTCACTAAGAAAACTCAAATAACAAAATTTAAAATGCCGGCCGCATTGGCGCAGTTGGTAACGTGCTCGCCTCTCATTATGCGGTCCTGGGTTCGAATCCCACTCAGGCATGGCATATTTTCATACGTTACAAAAAATCATTTCATCCTCCATTGTATATAGTTACACCCCAACGTCGTCGCTAATGACCTTAGTAGTTGATGCGACGTTAAATAAATGAATTAAAAAAAAAAAAAAAAAATTTTAAATAATTTGCACCCGGGTTTTAAGTTACTTAGGCCTATATATCACGCAACAGGAATTGATTTAACTTAAAATTTCACTCTCATTGGGTAAATTCTCCGGTAGCACCCCTCCCCAAAATTGGTTAAAAATAATCTTTTTCTCGTTTAGTTCGGAATGAAAAATTTTTTTACGTATGTTCAATATAGAACTAATTTGGCGTGACACAACATACTTCAACTGAAGTCCATCCGCCCCATTTTGGAAAGGGGGAGAGACCGAAAAAAATTATTTTAAAGATTAACCAAGTAAATAAAAGCTCTTTATTGGCCGTCAGCCAATTAATCCAGGCAGAGTACATTATAAACCCATGAGACCGATTATTGCGGGGTGACCCGGAAATTTTGAAAAACTTCTGGAAGCTTAAAAGACAGAGATTCAATAGCAGCTTTTTTGTCGGCAATCTCTATTAATATTTTTCATGTGATCCCACCAAATACCGGAAAAATAGTGAAATTTTTGTATTTTTTCATTACATAGAGAAATGTGAACGGAAAACGACGAAGCCCACTCAAAACACATTAGACTGAATTTGACGAACGTGGACGACCTGGAAAATTTCGAAAAATTAAGAAACATTTGGAGCATAATTTATAAGATTATTTTATGTGGGGAATCGGCCAAACCCTAAAGCCCTGTAAATATTTTCTACGTAACCACGACCGATAAGGGGAAAAATGGAAAATATTACATTATTTAATGTTGTTCATTACATAGAGAAATGGGAGCGGATAACGAACGAGCCCATTCAAAACACATTAGACTGATTTTGGCGAAGTAGGATGACCAGGAAATTTTGAAAAAATTAAGAAACCCTCGGAGTGAAACATTATTGGACTCGCTTTTTGGCAATTAACCTTTACCAAAAGCACTATTGATATTACTCATGTAACCCAGACCAATACCGGGTAAACCGGAAATTAAGTAAATTTTTTTATTTTTTATTACATACAGAAATGCAAGCGTAAAACGATAGAACCTATTTTAAAAGATAAGACCGGTTTTTGTGGTGGGGGATGAACCGGATTTTTTGAAAAATTATGAAGTTTCGGAGCGAAGAATTATGGGTTTCTATATTATCAGCAATCGACCATAACCTAAACCCTTAATAATATTTTTCATGTGACCCCAACCGATACCGGGAAAACCGGAAAAATTAGTGAATTTTTTTAGATCTTCAATACATAAAGAAATGTGAACGGAAAATGACAGCCGATTGGGAATATATTAGATTAATTTTGGCGAAGCGGGATGACCCAAAATTTTGATAAAATTTACAAATCACCGGAACGAAACATTATTGCACTCTGTTTGGTCGGCCGAAATTAAAAGCCCTGTTGAAATTTTCATGTTACTTTGACCAATACTGGGAAAATAGGCAAAATATTGAAATTCGGTTATTTTTTTTTTACATTAGGCCTACATACAGAAATGTGAGCGGAATACGACGTAGCCCATTTGAAACACATTAGATTGATTTTGGCAAAGGGTATGACGTGGAAATTTTTGAAAAAATTAGGAAACCCTGGAAGTGAGACTTCGGAATATTTTTTCGGCAAACGGCCGTAACCTAAACCCCTGTAAATATTTTTAATGTAACCCAATACAACACCACAATAGCCGGCAAAATGTTGAACGTTTTTAT